>JALMGJ010000004.1:123568297-124210797 GCA_023362775.1 Charina bottae
TTTTAGTTGCATAAGGAGGGTTTGAGTCCCTTACGTGTGTTGAAATTTTGATATTCTACTAGTCTTGATAAATCTGCTCTCTTGGTACAGCCTTTTCATATTGCTTCAGCAAATATTCTCATCTCCCACTTAGTTTCCAAGCTTTTCTTTAAAAAAACACACGTAGACAAACTGTAAAATGATTGCTCCACAGTTAATGCCGCATGCAGCACTTAAGACAAAGGGGAAACTCTATTCATTTACATAGAGAGTGCAGAGTAAATTGTAATTAAGCCAGCTTCTACAGATGCAGTAGAGGAGAAAATAAATAGGGAGGAGGAGAAGGAACTATTTTTATTTATTTATTTATCTATCATATTTTAATGGCTGCCGGTCTCACAAAACGGGGCTCAGGGTGGAATACAAGTAAAAAAACCCCATAAAATGAACAGTATTAAAAAAAATTCTACAATTAAAACATTAATATTATTATTCAAAGGCTAAAAGGCTAGGAGAGAACATTAATATTATTATTCAAAGGCTAAAAGGCTAGGAGAGAGCATTAATATTATTATTCAAAGGCTAAAAGGCTAGGAGAGAGCATTAATATTATTATTCAAAGGCTAAAAGGCTAGGAGAGAGTATTAGATGTTACAAACAATGTAGCCCCATCATTAAATCACCATTTCCTTGAGACCCCCAAGTCTCACTGATGCAGCCAAGTTTTGAGAGACTTTCAGGGATGGGGCCAACCTCACTCGGGGGATGATGTTCTACAGGATGGGCGCCAGGGCAGAAAAGGCCCATCTCCTGGGTCCCACCAGGTGTAGCTCCTTAGCAGATGGGACCCACAACATACCTCTTCTGCCAGACCTGATGGGACCAGCAGAAGTAATTGGAAAGAGGCGGTCCCTCATTGCAAGTATTGAAAGCATACTTATTGTTTCGCATTTCAATAATAATGTGAAGTGTTAAGTAAACTAAGGGACTGAGGTTCATGAATGCATCTTACTGTAGGAACAGTGCTGCGGTATAATCAGCAATTTGGAAATTATGTGTATAGAAACTATTGTCTGTTTTGCTTTGTTGATTGTTGGAACTGTACTTTTTATAACTTGGGCCTTTAACAGACAGCGACACTCTGACCTGATAAAATATCCATAAGAAAAGCAAGTGTATCTCGTCAAGCATATGTGATAAGTTTAAGATAATGAATGTCAGCAGAATCAAGAACTAACCAGATTCCACTGGAGAATTTGGGAACTAAAGAATAGGCACAGGTTAATATTAGTGACAGTATTTTGCAGAGAGTGGGAGACAGAAGTCTGAGTATTTATTTATTCATCTCAACTCGTACCTTGATTTGTATCAGTTATTACTATTAAAAAATTGTCCGCTGTTATGTCCAGTTACCAATTAGACAACATGATTACTGAAACCTTTTCTCACAGCTGGGTTAAATATAGTATTTAAATTTTATAAATAAACATTGATTTGAAAGCTTCAGCACACATCTCTTCATTATAGTGAAAAATGTAAATTTTACAAAACAAAATCTGGAAAGAGAGGACTTTTGGGGGGTGGAAAGGGGGGAAGCATAGCAGACCAGCTGCCGAAAATGTACACTGGGCACAATCATGCACATTTCCCCATGTTTTGTGATAGCTAGAATAGCAGTGCAGATTGTTCATATTCATAAACGTATTATTAAAATTACTAACCCGAAAGCCAAGCCTTTGAACCTGATCATAACTTTATATTTTCACCATCCCTAAGATTTACTTTTACTCTGAAACCTCAACCACCTGCATATGTTCCTGCTGTTATTTTCCTCTAAATTATCCTGCTGTCTGCCTGCTGATTCTGTAGAAGCTTAGAAAACAGGGGAGAGTTTAAAAAAAGAAAAGGAACTAGACAAATAGTTACAGTGTTAGTTCCCAAGCAATCTGTAGCCATCCTTTCTCTGCAAATGTTGGTCAAACAATTACCAATGGCAAATATTTGCCGGGGTGGTAGTGGAAAGAAGAATACACACAGAGAGATGTAATGCCTAGGCTGTTTGTGGACAATTAGTTTCAATGAAAACTAGGTTAAATTAGTCCCAATAAATTATTCATTGGGAATTATTCACTTGGCTGTCCCCAGAAGGCAATAAAGACCAAATAATATGGCATGAGAAGGCAGCCTAGGCCATTTATTCTCCACTACTCCCCCTGGAAAGCATGTCCAAAGGCTCCCTTATTGGTCTCAAAGCCCATAGAGGTAGACAAGATCAAGGGAGCAAGACCTATTTATTTATTTATTTATTGTGATATTTATACCCCGCCTATCCCCTCCCTAATGGAGGACTCTAGGCGGCTTACAACCATATGTATACATCAATTATACAATTCACCATTTTAACCGCGTGTGAGGGGACGGGGTAAGGGAACCGACTCTTTCAGGCTCTGGACTACAATTCCCAGGATGCCTTGAGCCGGCTGCTGACGTCCTGTAGCTGTTGCATCCGGGTCCGTCGTCACCGCCGCCATTCGATCTTCCTCCGATCCGATCCTCCGGTGGTACCGACTTCCCGACAGGACGCCAGCAAATTAGCCCACTTAAGGTTGTACCCATTTATCTACTTGCAAAGCTTTTGAACTGTTGGGTTGACAGGAGCTGGGACTAGCAACGAGAGCTCACCTCGTTGCGCGGGGGGTTCGAACTGCTGACCTTCTGATCGGCAGCCTACAGCTTCAGCAGTTTAACCTGCTGAGCCACCACGTCCCATATAAGACCTATGCAGATTTCAGAAAGGCATCTTTGACACTAGTCTGGAGTAAATATGGAATTTTGGAAACTGGGAGAGGAATTTCCCACCCTCATTTATGATGAGTTAATTCAGAGCTTTCCAAACTTTTCATGTTGGTGACACACTTTTTAGACATGCATCATTTTGCGACACACTCTTACAGCAGGGCATCATTTCGTGACACACTCTTACAGCAGGGCACAAGGCAGGCACCAGGACCTGCGCAGAATCTTGGCAGGGCAGGTTTGGAGGCAGCCAGGCACAAGGCAGGCACTAGGACCTGCGTGGAATCCTGGCAGGGCTCGGAGGCGGCAGCAGCTGTGACACACCCAGACACTGCAGCCGACACACAGTTTGGAAAGCTCTGAGTTAATTAATTAAGGCTACTTTCACTTCTGTTCCTTTCCAGCCTCCCCACAATCTTCCACACACGTTATACAAGTCACCTGGGGCCAACATGATGATGGTGGCACTGTGACTAACATGATTGTGAGTAAAAGCCCTGGAGAGAGGCGACAACAGAACAGTCAGGTGATTGGCACAAAGGGAGTGAGTCCAAATATTTGAACATGACTGTTAGTTGGCTTTCTCTTAATTTGTTAACTATCTTTCTCAGGAGGAGGAGGAGGAGGGGGGGGAAAGTGCAGTTCCCATGTTTTCAAACTTATCTTTTACATTCACTAATGTGAGCTATTAAGTAAACTAAGGGGTAATGAGCTGAGGTTCATTAACTTACTGGAGGAACAGTATTGTGGTTCAGCATAATTAGCAATTTGGAAACAGTATATATGGAAAATATGGTGCAGCTGCTCTTTGGATGGATGGAACAGTATTTTTTGTACTTTGTGGCTTTCTTATGACAGCAACACTTTTATGGTATATATAAGACCAGACTAGGAAACCAACTCCATGTTGGAATCCGGCAAATCAAGCATGCCTCATTAGCATATGGGTGATTGCTCTAGGAGGCAAACTCTGTGCTTCTAGAGGAAGTTGCTTGTTGCCCCTCCCACCTCCTCTTCTCTCTCTCTGATTCTTCCACTGATGGGGTAGGATGCACGTGCCTTAGCTCTTTCCATGGAGCTAGGCCTCAACTCAGGAGGCTTTTTCCCCTTTCTCCACGCAGCCTCTAGCAGCAAACAGGGCCAGAGGTATGCAGTTTAGGGAACAGAAAGAGGAACTGAAACCAATTTTCTACTGAAATGGCTGTAACTGGACAAAATAAATGTAAGAACTCTTTTGTACTTACTTTTTGTACCTGCAATGTCTAAGCGTGTGTTTCTTTATGCTTGGGTGGGCTAAAAGTGTAAGAATAAGAACCTGAATCTCTCTAACGTGCTCACAGGCTGTGTTTTTAAACAATATTCCTTTTTCTATGCACAACTTTACACAACATTAAGCACTGCTCCATTCACTGGTTCTAACAGGCCACTGAATGATCTTCACTCCACAGGAAGGCTAAAACTACCTTTATTGAGATTGGCTATAATAACAAAATCTTACAAGTCTAATTGTCCTGTACCTCCCAACCCCCCCACACACTACTTATACCCCAGTAATGCCTGAGCCACTTCTGAATATTATCTTGTTTTCCAGGTTAGTTAAAGTTAAAAAATTCAGTTAGAAAGTTATTAATTAGTGATTAAAGAATTAGAAAGTTAAAAATTGTTTCAGCACCCTTTGCCTAGGTAATGGTTCTTGCATATTTTTGTCAAGGTCATCTTCCTTACCCAACACAGTTTTGGAGATTAACATTCATTTTTAGTTGGCATCCTGGCGTTGTTGACTGTTGCATAAATAGAACCTTTGAGTAGGTGTTGACTCCTGGCAATTGTCTGGACATGTCCCTGCAGTTTTCTCAGCATGATCTTTGGAAGTGGTTTGCCCTTGCCTCCTTCCTAGGGCTGAGAGAGAGTGACTGGCCCCAGCTGCTACCAAATTTCATATGGACGAAAGTAATTTTTTTAAGCACATGATTTATTTAATCTATTTCTATACCATGTCCCTATATTTAAAAAAAAGCTCATAGTGATGTGGATTAAAATACAAATCAATAAAATCTCCTCCCCTTTGAGGTATTCATAGTCTCCACTTTTGGAAGCGGGACTTGCCCACCAGTTTTAATGATTTTTCATGGAGCTTGGTTTTTGACCTCTTATCATTCTGATAGCTTCTTTTTAACCCACCACCCCAGTTTGGTGTCTTAAAATAGAGTGTTTAAAACTGGACACAGAAGCTTAAGTTTGATCTAATCAGTGCATTGTAGACTATACTTATTTACCTCTCACGAACTGGATGCAATGCTTCTGTTAATATAAAAGAGATTGCATTGGCCTTTAGGCTGTTGTTTCATATGGCTTGCTCATGTTCAGCTGATGGTCCACTAGTACTCCTAGATACATCTCACAAATGTGCCTCCAAGCCAGGACTCCCCAATCTTGTGCCTAATTTCTGTTCCTGTGCAGCATTGTATTCTAGTAATTCTAATGTGTGCTAAGTATTATTATTACTACTACACTACTACCGCTAATCATTATCATCATCAACATGATGTACTGTAGGAGGAGTATTACTGTAATTTAACTAGCCACATTTCTAAGCCTGTGTAGATTTTCAAATAGGTGCACTCTCTTTAGGCTGTTTTTTGAGCAATTGACCCATTGCTTCTAGGAACAAAATCAAGTGTCCATGCTTCATTTTGCTGTTTTGTTTGCCTCTTCTAACCCTTGTCATAGCCACAATGTACTAGTGCACCATAGAAGATTTTTCCAGTTTTTACAAGAGCTGGAGGAAGCTATGAGAAGGCTGCAAAGCGATGTGAAGCACTTTGACAAGACCAATCCCATCTCCTGTGGACTTACAAAAAAACCAGAACTGTTTCTCTTGGGACTGATGGAGAAACAGCTTGAGAAACAATATGGGACTTTGCCCTTATATATGATTACAGCAGCAAGACTTTTATATACACAAAGATGGAAAGATCCACCACTTCCTACAGTGGAGGAATGGATGATTAAACTGATGGAACTGGCCCAAATGGCCAAGTTAACAGCGTTGATAAGAGAAAATGCCGTGTCTGGATTTGTCTCTGCTTGGCAACCACTTTTAGACTATTTGCTTGTGTCAGAAAAAAATAAAGCTTTGATTTTGGCTTTTGATGATTAAATGGTTTGATTTGATAGAAATAATGTTACTAAGGTTTAGCTAGAAACCAGGAGACTGAGAGTTCTAGTCCCGCCTTAGGCATGAAAGCCGGCTGGGTGACCTTGGGCCAGTCACACTCTCTCAGCCCTAGGAAGGAGCCAATGGGAAACCAGGAGACTGAGAGTTCTAGTCCCGCCTTAGGCATGAAAGCCAGTCACTCTCTCTCAGCCCAACTCACCTCATAGGGTTGTTGTTGTGGGGAAAATAGGAGGAGGAAGGAGTATTAGGTATGTTTGCCACCTTGATTTATTTATAAAAATAATAAAGGCGGGATAAAAATTAATTAAATAAATAAATATTTGTAAATGCATTTATATCTATATTGGAGAAGGTCGGAAGTCACTTTCTTTTTCTGTCTTCTCTCTAATTCTGCACTTTTATAGTTTTTCTTTTTTTCTTTAGTTCTGTATTCTATCTTTTCTGTATTCTACATTTTGTATTTTAACTATACTTTGAAAATTGGGATGGGGGGAGTAATAGCTCCTCTTGGGGTTGGCTTGCTCCATAGGGTTCTTTAAAGCCTAACATCAGAGCCTCTTGGATTTTATATATTTAATTAAATTATGTATTCTATTTTATAAATTTTTATATGTTTTAATTGCTGGCTTGGTGTAAACCGCCCAGAGTCCCCTCCGGAATGGGGGGAGATGGGCGGTGATATAAGTTAGAAATATAAATAAATAAATAAATAAATAAATAAATAAATAAAATTAATAAAGTTCTTTAAAAAAGAAAGACCAATCTCATATCCTCTTCACCTTGACAAGCTACATTGTTCTGCTTTCATAGGGAAGCACCTCCTTATCAAAGTGAATCAAAGCTTCCTTGCATGTGCCTCATAATTCCCCATAGCTGACCCACCATTGCATTTCAACTGCATTTTAATAGCAGTGAACAGAACAATATGGTTTGCCGGTGGATGTTTCTTTAATTTGTCACTATAAATAGCAGGTGAGACAATTATATATGATAAACATACACAGTCAGTCTTGGACAGGCTGTTCAGATTCAGAGAAGCCATTCTGATTTTGGGGGGAATAATATTTATGAATCCATTAGAACCGAGGCAGGCAATGTAGACTTTCTTGATTCTTTGGAGTGAATAGTTTTGGACTCTCCAAATATTTTGCAGTGGAATTTGTGTTGAATTCAGTTTGGGGTTGTTTATTTAAACAAATTGTGTTGGGCTATCTTTTGGTTTTAATCTTATGTTCACTGCCTAGGGTAATTCCTGTGAAATTAATTTATATACAATATAAATTGTATAAACAAACAAACAAAATGTTATAGTTAATTTTCTATCAATATTGTCAGACTTCCCTGCTGTCAGTTTAGACTAGAAATCATTAATGCAATGAACTACAGCTCTGAGGAAGGAGGTGAACCAGCGCAGAACCACGCCGCCCACCCCCAACTCCCTGAGCCGCCCCAGAAGGATACCGTGGTCAACGGTATCGAAAGCTGCTGAGAGGTCAAGAAGAGCGAGAATGGATGCACTGCCTCCATCTCGCCCCCGCCAAAGATCATCCATAAGCGCGACCAATGCAGTTTCCGTCCCATGACCAGCCCTGAAACCTGACTGAAAGGGGTCCAGATAATCCGTTTCATCCAGAATCCTCTGGAGCTGCAACGCCACCACCTTCTCAACCACCTTCCCCAAAAAGGAGAGGTGGGAGACTGGATGAAAATTATCCAGTACAGTAGGGTCCAGCGATGGCTCTTTGAGGACAGGGTGCACCAGCGCTTCCTTGAAAGCTGCTGGGAACACCCCCTCTCTCAAGGATGTATTTACCATCATCTGTCACCTCCGAGCTGCTTTCACCAGCCCGGAGGGGTATGGATCTAATTGGCAGGTGGTGGCATTTATAGTCTGGAGGACTCTGTCCACTTCCCCGGGTCCAACAGGATCGAACTGTTCCCAGATAACAAGGTAAGTACATTCCCTGGGTATCTCCTCAAGCTCTGTCTCACACTCGGAGTCCAACTTGGAGTGGATCCGGGTGATTTTATCCTGCAAATGCCCAGAAAATTCCTCAGCATGGCCCTGCAGATAGATTTCTGACTCCCCTTTCCCTAAAAGGGATTGGGTGATCTTAAACAGGGCCACCGGGTGGCATTCCGTGGATGCAATAAGAGCAGAGAAATACTGACGTTTCGCCGCTCTTACCGCCACAAGGTAGGCCTTAATAGCGGCTCTAGCTTGTGTTCGGTCGGATTCGGTCTTTGTCTTCCTCCAGCGGCGCTCTAGGCGTCTCTTAATGCTCTTCAGAACCCTCAGCTCCTCCGTGATCCAGGGAGAGTGTCGGGTTCAACTGTCCAAGGCCCCGGCCACCTCTCTATTCCAGGTGGCAGTCAGAGCCTCTACTGGACCATGCAGCAGATCCTCGGGTATAACCCCCAGCTCCCTCTGGAACCCTATTGGGTCCATAAATCGCTGGGGGCAGGCCAATCGAATAGGTCCAGCCTCCCTGTGGAGGGAAGCGGCATAGGAGAATCTCAAGGTCACCAGGGTGTGATCTGACCATGACAAAGGGGAAAGATGTAAGTCTCCTCTCAGATCACATTGCCACTACTCCGACAAGAAAACTAAATCTGGAGTGAGGCCACTGTCTCAAGTCGGGTCCTGGATGATCTGGAACAGGCCCATGGTTGCCATGGTGGCCATGAACTCCCGAGCTGCTTCCGAGGTCTGCCCCAGGGAGGGCAGGTTGAAGTCCCCCAGAACCATAAGCCTGGGGAACTCAACCGCCAGCCCCGAGACAGCCTCCAGCAGCTCAGGCAGGAAGGTTGCTATGCAGCAGGGAGTCTGGTACAGTAGCAACACTCCCAACTGTTCATGAGAACCTAACTTGAAAAACAAGGTCTCACAACTGGTAACTTTTGGAGCAGGGCCCCTGACGGCCACTAGAGACTCCCGGATGACAACAGCCACCCCTCCTACCTTGCCCTGATGTCTTGGCTGGTGCCAAACCTGAAACCCAGCTGGACATATCTCAGAAAGAGGAACACCTTCCGGGCCCAGCCAGGTTTCAGTAATACATGCCAGGTCTCCCCCCTCCTCCATGATCAAATCGTATATAAGGGGGGAGTTGTTATTAATTGACCTGGCATTACAAAGCAGCAGCTGAAAGTCAGGGCAAACACAAGTCTGCTGTCCAGGACCTAGGTTTGAGCACGGAGGGCTGGAATGTGCCACCGGTAATAAACACCGGGGGTGTCTTCCCCTAAGATGGCCCGCCCTCCAGCTCCCGTTATATCATCCCCTGCCCGTCACCACCTCAATGGCCTGCCCCGCCCTATAACCTCCAGAGTCTCTGAATCCATTAGCCCCCACTCCTGGACTCCCGAGATCACTGGTTAAAAGCGGGTATCCCTCCATTGAATCATTCAACTCACTCCAAATCAACACAGGTGATGAAGGACCACCCCCCCCCCCCAGTGCACCAGCTCATGCTCTCGGCACTGACGGAGCCCAGTCACCACTCTCACACTCATTCACTGTGCCCCCCCTCGACCTCTCTCACTGGTCAGCGAGAGAAATATCCTCCCAAGTTGCCCAGTTTTGTGCTACCATCTGCATGATATGCCACACCATTACTTAGGTTTAGAATTTCTTAAAATAGTATTTTATTTTGTTTTATTTTAGTGTCTTTAGTATTCTTAATTAATTTTAGATCCTATCATATTGTTTTTCTGTTATAGTATACAGTATGTAAGATTATTACTGCTAGATATTTTGATTGTATCTGGCCTTAGGGCTGTAATAAACATGATTTGAGTTGATTTGATTTGAATCTGGGTCGCAGTGATATGTAGCTCCCTGACCAGACAGGTCACCAATGGCCTCCACTGATGTCCCACTTCCTCCTTTGCTTCACAGTTTATTGCCAACCCTCTCTAGCTAGGAAGCAGCTTTCATTCCAGCAAGGTGCCTTAATAATGTAGGAAGTAATGCTCCCAGCTCCTCACATATTGTCCTCAGGTTCTGCTTAAATGTCAGTATTTCCTTTAGCAGATTGTTCTTCATTTCCTCTTCCATTTTCCTTTTCCTTTCAACTGATGCTTCCTTAGCTGTTTCCTTTCCTTCTTATGCACCTGACGGCTAGGATGGTGTGTGAGGCATGCTAAAAATATATGAAAAGGAACAGCTATTTTGAACAGGGGTACACTTTTTTGGGTTTGACCCACACTTGCCCCTTGATAGCATCTCACTGGCTACACTCTAAAAACAGATGGGGCCAGGAGAAATATTAAATTAAACCTAGTTTAATTCCAAGTAATTAAAATTACATGTCCATGATGAAATACACAATTAATATGACCCTCCCTATGTATTTAATCATTTCCCATTTCTACCACATTAAAAATGATAATGTGATAGCAATTACAGCAGCGGTGTTGGAGTGTGTACCCAAGGAGTCTCCAGCCCTTTGATGTAGCCTCAGATTGGCTCACCAAATGAACTGAGTTATTATTTCTTTTTATGGAAATAATTTATTTCTGAAGGGCAGAGGGATAAGTTTCAACTATCAACATCATGAGACTCCAGTCATATTCCTAAATTGATATAAGACCATGTTCTTTATATATTTGTGATAATGCTCCCATGTTCTGTTGTAAGGTGTTTAATGCTATTCAATTGACTTTTCACCAGCATAATATTTCCACCCAGGTTCACCTGTAATCAATGTCTTGAGATTCAGAGACTTCACTGATGCTGAAAACTTGATAAATATGATTCATCGTATTTAAAGAATAAAAACCTCTCTTTCTCTCTAAGGTTTGGAACATTTTTTTTAATATATTGAAATGAGATTCCTCAGATAGTTGTTTGCATATTGGTTCAGAAGTACAGGTGGTCCTCATTTAAAGACCACTTGTTCAGCAACTGTTCATACTTACGACAGTGTTGAATAAGTGGTAGTTATGACCTGTCCTTGTACTTATGGCTGTCACAACATCCCACCGTCATGTGATCATGATTTGCGGCCTTCCCTGCTGGCTTCTCACAAGCAAAGTCAATGGGGAAGCTGGCAGGAAGTCACAAGTCGCAGTCATGTTAAGTCCTCACTTAATGACCCATGTGGTGCTCGCTTAACAATGGCAACTGGGACAGCTGGTCACATGGTTTTTCGACATACAACCATATCGCTTAGTGATGGAGTTTCTGGTCCCAATTAGCATTGTTAAATGAGGACTACCTGTACTGTCCTTGGATTGTGCTTCCTAGAAAGGGATGAATTTTAATCCCTAAGCCAGCAAGTATTATTATTAATGGTAATAGTCCATATTTGGCAGCTAGTGTACTTATGGGTACACCTCGAGGCACCCCTGTAACCCCTCTGTCTTGAGAGCAGCAGCGGTTTCCATTTGGCTTTCAGATGCGATGCAAGGTGTTGGTTGTCTACTTAAAAGTCCTTCATAGATCATAACCACCTTTTTCCAATAATATTTGGCCACCTGACAAATGTTCAATTAGAGATTGTCACCTAAATGGGCCTTCTCAGTCACTGCCCTCTTCTCTGGAGAATATAATATCCCTTCCCCCCCCACACACAGGTATTTGAATGGCCCCTCTCTCCTAGTTTTCAAAAGACCTGGTTATTCAATTAAGCCGTGCGGACCAGACTTGTTATTCCTTTCCTCCCAGACAATGAATCAGTTTTATTTTATCCTGAAGGCTGATTCCCAGTTTTTATATGGCTACTTACAACGTATGATTCTAATTTTTAAATTTGATTATTTATCTGTTTGTTTTAATTACAGAATTGGGAAGTTGTACACCACTCAGAGTCAGAGTCAGATGATTTTATTTTATTTTATTTTATTTTATTTTATTTTATTTTATTTTATTTTATTTTATTTTATTTTATTTTATTTTTTTATTTTATTTTATTTTATTTTATTTTATTTTATTTTATTATTTTATTTTATTTTATTTTATTTTATTTTATTTTATTTTATTATTTTATTTTATTTTATTTATTTTATTTTATTTTATTTTATTTTATTTTATTTTATTTTATTTTATTTTATTTTATTTTATTTTATTTTATTTTATTTTATTTTATTTTATTATTATTTTATTTTATTTTATTTTATTTTATTTTATTTTATTATATACAACCCCTGGCACCCAACAATAAAACAGTGATCCCATTCACAAAAACAAAACAAAACAACATCAGCAAACTCACCTAACCTCCTGTCCCCAAAGCCTGGGGAAACAGTCAGGTCTCATAAGGGCAGAGTGAAAGGCCTTGAGGAGGAAGAGCCACTACTAAGGCAATGGTCAGGTAAGAGGGGCGTGAGCCCCGGCCAAGAAAATAACTTGAGAAAAGAAGCCCCTTCCTAGTTCACATGAAGATAGTGAGGAGGGGGAAACACATTCAGACTTGTAAGATTCTGTTACTATAGCTTTACGTAAAAGTAGTCCTGACCTACATAACATTGGTTTCCTAGTCTGACTAGACACCCTTATCCATGAAGTTTTCTTGGCAACAACATGGAAGCAATTTGACATTGGATGGATGGATAGATATTGATATCCTCTTCATCTTCTGTATGAATCATCTTCATCTTCTGTATGAATAAAAGCTTTATGAAAATTATGATATCTTTCATTTATCAATCCTTGCCAAATGATCTTCTCTTGGCTAAAGCACAAACACTGGGCATGTGTGTAAGCTGTTGTGTTGTAGCCCCACTTAATGAACTTTTATGTAGCTTATTTTTGTGAAAAGATATACATGAATTGTGCTCTAATGTTTATATCTTCCATTTTTGTTTTGAAGAGTAGGAAAGGTTCCTGCTGACTGTTTTATTCTTTTCACCTTATTCAGCTGATCTGTGGGTCATCAACCATTGCAAATGCCACTATTACACGTAGAGGTAAACAACATTTACATACCATTCATAAGAGACAATAGAAAAGCCAGAAGACCAGAACACCTCTTGGTCAGCAATCAACAACAAGATATGCAAAGATTAACAGCAAGATTAGCAACAGAGGAGCAATCAAACAACACAATAGACCCAAATCAAGGAACTATTAACTCAGACAATCAACCAAGCAGCACACAACAACCCAATCAAGGTACTACCAAGGAGAGTACAACACCCCCACTAACACAGGCAGGACAAGCCAGGGTATATAAACAGAGAGTAAGTCCCATTCCCTTTTCGCACTGAAGATGTTGCCTAGCCTGGCAGTGACACGTCTGCAAGAAAACAACAAGGCTCAGAGAGCACCAAGGACTCCACTATTACCTGACCTGACTCACATGTCTGATAGGTTCTGTGAGCTTGTCAGTGCCTTTCTTGCTCAGTTTATTATTTTACCAAAATACTTGGTTGCATTTTCTTTTTTCTTCTTCTAATATACAGTATTTTAGTAACATTCAATTTATTCTGATGCTAAATTTACCTCTTACAAATATATAGAATGGACTGAGCAAACAGGGGAAGAAGGATTTTCCAGTCCAGTTATATCCCAAACTAGCTTATTTTTCCCAATGTGCCACTTGTTGGTTCTTCATGCATTATTTTGAAAAAGTATTGCAGCTCTTACAGACTTTCCAATTGATTATGTCTATGTATAGTCTTACTGTCCCAATCTTAAGCTAATTACTTAATATTAAAATCTCTATTGTAATATATATGTATGTGTGTGTGTATATATATATATATATATATATATATATATATATATATATACACACACACACACACACACACACACACATACATACATACATACAGTATATGTGTGTATATATATATATACAGTGTATGTATGTATGTATATATATATACACAAACAATATATATATATATATATATATATATATATATATATATATATATATATATATCCTTTATTCTATGTTGATAAAAAGAAAAAAGACAAAATAAATTTAATAAAAGTTAAAACAGCTAAAAAGTATAAAAAAGAAAGAAAAAGGGAAATAATAATAATAATAATAATAATAATGAGGAGGAGGAGGAGGAGGAGGAGGAGGAGGAGGAGGAGGAGGAGGAGGAGGAGGAGGAGGAGGAAGAACAACAACAACAACTGTTGGTTTTTGACTCCCCCCACTTATAAACCCACCAATTTGCATTATTTGTGGGCATTCAGGCTCCCTTAAAAACCAGGTGGTTATATTTACCATGCTGCATGATGTGCTGCATGCATGGAAACCAGCCCCGCCAAAATTTAGTTAAACTTCTATTGTGTAAGTACACTTTTAGCTTTGCCATTGCTGCACGCTGTCCAAGTTCCCAGTCTCTCAGCCTTGCAAGGTAGTCCAGACAAGAAGCACACCCAGAAGTACTAGCCCTAACTTTATTGTAAGGTTACATTAACAGAATTTTGCCATGTCTGAAAGGACACCTCACCCCACCACCTTTCCTGTCCAATAAACTAGGGAGGGTTCCTTCTGAGACGTTTGCCATGCCCCATTCCTTCTGTGGACTCAGATGCCGCTTGTCTGACCGATGTCTACTCTGCGGCTCTTCCTCCTGTCTCCCAAGGTCGTTCCCACATACCATTACCCAGTCAGACACTGTAGAAACTGTGTCACTCCTCCAGTGCTGACCAAAATCTATTCTTGCCACTGCAGACATACATCTCATCATATCATGATACCTCTTGTCATTTTTTTCTGAGGTTATTTATTTATTTTTATTTATTGTTCAATTTATATCACCGCCCATCTCCCGCCACAAGGGGACTCTGGGCGGTTATACCTAGTACGCAAAGTTGTGGTTTCATTTCAAATTTGAATTCCAAGATTTTCTGCATTATACTATGCAAGAGGCGGCGGAGTGCAGGGCAGAGGGCAGGGTGGCCAAAAGGGCGGAAATGAGGGGGAGATCGGTGGGCAGGCGGAGTTGAAGCGGAGGCAAGTATGGCAGGGCAGGAGAAGTTTGAGGTCCTGGCCTAAAGATGGCAAAGGTGGTGATATCTGGATGAATGAAAAGATGATGACAGAATCAGAAAGAAGAACAGAGACAAAGGTGGTTGGACAGCAGTAGCTCTTCTTTGCTATCAAAATTCCGTGGTTCTTCTTGGCAGAGTTCTGGGGACTGTTTCAGACCATAGCTTGGGGCCATAGCTTGTGCACCTCTGACTTAAAGAACCTCCACGTTACAGATGCAACCAACCGGTTTTGATGACACAAACCAATGGTGTCACTTTTCACAACTGCTTTAGGTGATTCCTGGGACTCTTAGAAATAAGAATCTGGTTTCAGACCATCTTTAATAGAAATAGAGCTTTATTTTTAAAGCTCTTTCCTTGCCTAGAGCCTCAGGCGACCTCTTAATCTTCTTTCCAGAATCCCCCATGCCCTGCCATTCAGCCCTCTGTTATGATGGATGAACCTATCTTATTCAGTCTTGCTCTGTTTCTGGGTTTTCCGTCCGAAGTGTGTTTTGTTCTGTTTCTGTATCTATTTGCAATTAATTAGAAAGCCCACTGAATGCATTAAAGCGCCGTTATATACATTTATTTTAATGTTTGCATTTTATACACATTTTGCAGTGTACATAAATATTGCTAATAATGTTGCCTTCCCTAATGTGTTTTTATAAGCAATCTCAAATAAGATTTTTCTCAAATAAGATTTGTGCATTTGATATAGGTTTTCAATTGGAAAATAAAGTTAGAACATTTGAAAAATCAAAGGAACTGAAATATCACTGTCTTCAAATCACATACTGGGTTTCGAAGTGACAATTAGGCCTATTTCAATTGCAATATGTATTATTATTATTATTATTATTATTATTATTATTATTATTTATTCTTCATGAGCTGGATCATGGCACACTTGAGTTGGTTACAGTTAACCCATATTTTGGGTTTGTGCAATATAATGAATCATAAACTGGGTTTCCCAAACCCCCTAAGCCACAATGCTAATTTATCCCAGTCAGAGCCAAAAAAATCAAGATGGAAGCCACAACGGTGCAATTGAAACATTAAAATAGGCAGAACTTTGTGCCTTTCTGTCCACATCTTGACATTTTTGACCATATCCTGCAGACACCTTTGTGTTTTACTAGAACCAGGAAAACCCAGGATCAGATCCAACCTCAACCATGAAAATTCAATGATTTGGGGCCAGACTCTCTCTCTTAGCCCAGCTGACTTTACAGGGCTGATTTGCAGGGAGTAAATGAAAAATATGCCCATGTCATCACCTTGAACTCCTGAAGGTAAAGTGGAATATAAATGTAGCAATGAATTAACATAAATCAGATGGCATGTTATGTAAATGCAGCTAGGACAACTTTGAGATCATTGTATATGTCATGCAATTCAGCCTCTGTGAAGTAGGTAGTCTCTGTCTCTTGGCCCAGTTTAAGCCAAGCTGCACCTTTCTTCTTTGAGCAGGTCATCAGGAATAAGGTCAGCACTCTTTGATAATTATCCAAGTTCCTTCCTGTTGGGGTTTGTATATACCCAGGAATTTACAGTTAGATAAATTATACTGGAGAGGCTTGATATCTAGGTGAGAGGGGAATTATTCTGCAAGTCACCCAATTAGCAGCCATTGTTGTAGGGATGATGTGGCAGTGTATGACTCATACTACAGGTGCTATCATTTAGCTGGGTGTGGCAGATGATGAGAGTGACCTATAATGTGATTGGTCAGTTTATGTTTTATTTATTTATTTATTTATTTATTTATTTGTATTTTTTATTTATTTATTTATTTATTTATTTATTTATTTATTTATTTATAGTGGTATTTATACCCCGCCTATCCCCTCCCTAACGGAGGACTGTAGGCAGCTTACATACATGTCTATATACATTTATCTTTATACATACATTTATCACCTAAGTGTAATTTTACCCGCGCACCAGGAGAGGGGGTAAGGGAACCGGCTCTTAAGGCTCTGGACTACAATTCCCAGGATGCCTTGAGCCGGCTGCTGACGTCCTGTTGATGTCACTTCTGGGTCTGTCTGTCCTCACCGGCAGCACTTCAGTCTTCCTCCGATCTTTTTCTCCATCTTTTTTCTCCGGTGGAACGGCTCCCCGACAGGATGTAGCACATTTTTCCCACGTAAGTGGTACCCAATTTATCTACTCGTCTTAATTAGCTTTCAAATTGCTGGGTTGGCAGAAGCTGGGGTGAATGACGAGAGCTCACCTCGCCACATGGGGATTAGAACTGCCGACCATCAGATCTTATACAGGCAGTCCCTCCCGCTGAGCTACTGCGCCCCACGCGGTATAAGCAGAGGAGTCTGGTTGTATTCTTTCTTCTCGTTTGCTGTAACTAGTCATCGCTGTATCATTTGTTACCCGTGTGGATGTATTCTGTAATACGTATGTATATATAGTAAATAGGATATTTTATCTAATCTCTGCTTTAGTGTCTATTTACTGCATAGAACGTGAATCACTGGTGTCTTGGAAAATAGAGCAGGCCGCTCCACTGCGCACACTCTGACACTTCCAATTCATCAGCTACTTCCAGTTGGCTCAATGGAAGTATTTCTGAAAGATAATACATGAGTAATGACCAATCAATAAATAATATGTTCTAGCGCATAGCCTCAGTTCATGCAGGGCTTGGCCAGGTCTATAGGGGATGAGGATTGGGAATAGATGCCTATTACAAGCCATGATTCTTATTTCAAAAATGACAACTTAGCCCAGATGAAGAGAAATCTGGGAAGAAGAATTTCAAGTCATTCAGAGAGGGCAGTTCACCCTAACAAAGTCAACTCACTATAAATGACGGTTCATGATTCTATATTGACCCCAGACAAGATTCAAGATTGGCCACTGAAATCTGTGTTCTTCTTGCTTCCTTGAACTTGCCCAGCTGGCTCTGGTTTGACAGCACCAGTCATAACACAACATACAAATTACATAACCTGCCTCATTGCACAATGATGTCATGATGCATGTGATGTCACTTGTCCTCCTTGATGCTCTACAGATGTCCTTGTGGTCTATGATCCAGCATATTGCAAGGGTAGATTGTCCCAAAATACAAGCTTCCAAACAGAGCTGGGTAGAGAAACTCTTCTGGGTTTTTGGCTACCAGTTTAATGAAAGAGAATTTGTGTTGGGAATTACTTCAAAAGAGAAAAAATTGGATGAAATTCTCATTATCTGGGGTTCTTTCACCTATTTGAAGTTTTGCACTTATTTGCAAATTTGCAAAAATAAAAGATTATTTTTCAGTCAGGTTTCAGGCCTGGACATGGGACTGAAATGGCATTGGTCGCAATTTTGGGTGGTCTCTGGCGGAAGCGGGATGGGGGCAGTGCATCCCTCCTGGCCCTACTTGACCTCTCAGTGGCTTTCAATACCATTGACCATGGTATCCTTCTGGATCTGCTCCCGGGATTGGGAATGGGTGGCACAGTGTTGTGCTGCTGCTCTTCCTTCCTAAGGGGCCGATACCAGTCAGTGATTGGGAGTGAGAGGTCCCGCCCTCAGCCCCTACTATGTGGGGTGCCTCAGGGTTTGGTGCTCTCTCACTCCTGTGTGTGTTCGTGTCAGAAGCGCCAAAGCGCTTCTGTAGTGAAAGGATTTGCCAGTGACATCACCATCGCCTGGGGGACGCCCAAGGAGGCTCCTTTCATGTCCCTGTTCTCCACTCCTGTTTAACATCTACATGAAACCGCTGGGGCAGATCATCTGCACCATGAGTCAGGTATCATTAGTATGCTGATGATACTCAATTACATCTCTCCGCCCCTGGCGAATTAAGCGATGCTGTGGATTTCCTGTCCTGGTGCCAGGAGGCTGCAAGGGTCTGGTTGGGGAAAAACAGGCTTCAACTGAACCCTGGTAAGACTGAGTGGTATTGAGTTTTACGGCCTAATGAATCTGGGAATTTACCATATTTGGTTCTGGATGGGGTGACACTGACCCAAACAGACCCAGTGTGCAATCGGGGGTCCTTCTGGACTCATGACTCCTGCTCAAGGAGCAGGTGGCAGTCATGGCCAGGAGGGCCTTTGCACAACTTCATGTTGTGCACCAGTTGCACCCATTCCTGGATCGTGAGGCTCTGCTCACAGTCACTCATGCCCTGGTCACCTCCCAAATGGACTACTGTAATGCGCGCCACATGGTGCTGCCCTTGAAGACTATCGGGAAGCTTCAGCTGGTGCAGACTGTGGTGGCACAGGCAGTTCTGTGTGTCCCTAGATGGAATACTTTATACCTCTGCTCTGTGAGCTGCATTGGTTACCGGGTCCAATTCAAGGTGCTGTTTTTGATCTTTAAAGACCTTCATGGCATGAGGCTGGGTTATTTGAGGGACTGCCTCTTCCCAATTACATCTACCCATCCCATCAGGTCTGGCAGGAGAGGTATGCTGTGGGTCCTGTCCATGAAAGAGTTCCATCTGATGGGACCTAGGAGGCAAGCTTTTTCTGCTGTGGCACCTGCCCTCTGGAACATCATCTCTCCTGAGGTGAGGTTAGCCCCAACCCTTATGGCCTTCTGGAAAGCTCTCAAAAAGTGTTTTTTTTTCCAGCAAGCTTGGGGATCCCCTGGCAATAGGGAGCCTGCACACTGGTTATACTGTATGTTAAAATCTTCCCTCTTGTGGTCATGTGTTATCTATGTATATTGTTTTAAGGGGTTCACAAAATATTTTTGGTTTTCTTGTATGCTGCCCAGAGTCATTTCAGGTGAGATGGGTGGCCATATAAATTTGACAAATAAACAAATAAACAAATAAACAAATAAATAAATAAATAAAAACAAATAAATAAATATTTAGTCATGAGGTGGCCAAATTTAGTGTTTGTGAGTATCCTTCTTTTCACTGTACAGTGGTCTCCATTGGTCTCCCTGATTTTCCATGTTTCAATTCAATCCAAAGGGAAGATTTTTCAACATCAGTGCTAGCATCCCTCCTTGAGATTTATTTATTTTTAGACTTTCTCCTTCACCAGGAGAAATGCAAATAACTGCTTCTCTGTGTTCTCTGCCCATAAATTTGGAGAAGAATTTCAAACAGTCAACTCCTGTCAGGATATTATGAAATCAAACATCAGAAGGGAAAATATGTAGCATTAAAAGAAAGGTGAATATTCTTGTAGATTAAAAAAAAAAGGGAAAGGGTCACAGTGACATTTGTGAGTACAAGGTTGTTTACTGAGGTATTACTACTCCTTTTGTAAAGACAACTGCTAAGATGTTGTCCAGGGGTTGGCTACTAAACTAAATCCTTGACCACCTTTATTCAAAAAGGTTTTCAAAGGGACATGGCTGAGTTGAAAGCAGACTTTACTACATACAGTATATGCTAATAATGGTTAAGATGTTGGACTAGGAGTGGGAAGTGGGACTGTAGAGGGAAGAAAGAATGGCCTTGAGGAACAGGAGGAAGAGCCACTATCAAGGCAATAGTCAGATAAAAGAGGCCTGAGTCCAGGCCAAAAATGTAACGTAAGTAAACTTCTCAGGCAAGCCCCCACCCCCACCATTCATAAAAAGATAAAGGGAGGAAGGGGGGAACTGCATTCAGACTTGCAAGATTCTCTTACTGTAGTTTTTCAATAAAAGTAGTCCTTGTTAGGTTTAACAGGTTTTCAGCTCAGCACGTCTCACACGAACATGAAGGAGGGGCTTCCCTGTAAAGCCTAACTCTACTATGCTTGTGTGGGAGGTGTCTGAGTCACTTGACTTCCTCTTTCCTCCTCAATGAAACTGCTTGTAAGAAGATCTACAAATAAACCGTAAGCAATCTTTATTTTCCTTTTTACATATGTGAAGACTGTTTATTTCTCTGAACTAAAATTAAGCCTTCTGTGCAAGTTTATTGCTGGACGCTTCTTCTCTGCTAAACTTGATAAAAACACTGCTTGGGTTTCTGTTACTAACATTTCAGAACCCAACAGTCCTGACCTACATAGCATTGGTTTCCTGGTCTGATCTACCTTGAAGGGCTGATACTCTCTCACACAAGGTCATAACTGTAGGGAAAAATGGGAGGAGGGAGAACTCTGTACACTGCACTGAGTTCCTGTACAAAGGATGGGATATACATCAAGTAAATAATCAAGTTAATTCCCTTTTGCTGCTACTTCCCACGTAAACTGAAAAGCCTGCTGGAGCCCTGGAAAGGGGATTGTTATGCAGATGTACTTTCTCTAAGCAGGATTCCTGTTTTAATGATATGGATGTCCTGGAGCCTATGTTCTAGTTGGTTAAAACCTGCTGAGCTACAAAATATCTCAAAAGGCCAAATGCACATGCCTGGATCACCTGATTCCTTGGGGAGCAATTACCTCCCAAAGACATTTTGCAGTTGGGTAGAAAAGTGTAAAACACAAAAAAGGAAAGTTTAAAAAAAATTTATTGCAAGCACTTCCCTTCCATTCAGGCTGTCCTTCCTGTCTCTTAAGGATGGTGACTCTGATACTTCGAGAGGCAGCAAGAGATGCCCATTTTGTTAGCCTGTTATCTTGGCTAGTTTCTTCACATTGTCCTGTTCTTTTTTTAAAAAAAAAATTAAAGAAAGACTGCACAAAGGTCCAAGTCATATATTTCATTCTGAAAAGTTTCAGCCTGTGTGCAAGAAATGTCAACATCCCTTGTCTTTTTACTAGTAACAACATATCTGTAATTGTCTTATTTTTTTCAGCTAGGAACAATTGCAACTGGAGTATCTTGTGCAATGTAGCAATTATGTTGAGAAGCAATGGTCGTAATTGTGAGAATTTTTTTTTAATGTTGATTTGATGGCAAATCATCTTTCCTCTCCCTTTACTTCCTGGGATTTAGCCATTAAAACCAATAGCAGAGCAAGAATAATTGTCATTTCCTAATATAGAATAAGAATTCTAGATCTAACATTGTGTTCAAATGGACCCTCATTTTTTTTTACTTTTTTTAAAAGATGTGGAGCCTGCTAAAAACTGAATCTGTCTTACTTCCTTCTTAGCAAAGCAGATTTCCAATTTGTCAGTCTGCTACCCGGATTTTAATTGAAATATCTGGAGGTAAATTTACTTTGTACATTTAGGGACAAAGGTGTGATCACGTAATTCTAGAAAAGAAGAAACAGCCTTTATGTATAATCCTGGGTTGTTGTAAATATGCAAAGAATATTAACTCAGAAAAGAAATTTAAAAATGACCTTTTTTTCTAGGAGCAAAGAATGCTAGCTAGATTGCACTCCTAATAGCAGTGATGCACTCCTGAGAATAAAAAACCTCAAGTCAGCTTCCAGCAAGATCTGTGGCAAAATTCTTTTATATCCTTAATCTGTGGTCAGAGAAACTGGGAAAATAATTGCATCTAGTTTCTCCAGGGAGACAAGAAGTTGGCTGACAATTACTTGGGAGGGAGCCCTCCATAACAGAAGCGATATCTTCCCATTTCCTAACTTGTTTTATGATCTCGTATTTTCTCTCCCCCCTCAAGAAGTAGATTCTATAGGAACATGGCAAAAACTTAAGAGAAAATTGCCTTTTTGTTTTAGACTATGAGAAAAATACCAGCTATGTTTTTTTTTACAAGTGATGATCAATTTCATTAAATTCCTTAATTCCATCTTCATACACTTCATGTTTGTAGATTTATTCCAACCTGTTTCCAAATCAGTTTTAAAACTGGATGAAAAAGGGTGTACTCATGGCACTCATTTTGTGCCATTTAGATCAGCTTTACTTATATTAGAACCAAACTAGGTGTTGTGTTGACCCTGTCTTCCTCAACCTCAGGTCCTCTACCAGAGGCCTGGGAGTTTGAGGGTTCTGCGCAGTCTCTTATCTGTTCCTAGCATTGCACTCTTCTGGACAGAGAGCTCTGATGTTGCTCCTGGGATCTGTTGGAGCCACTCTCCCAGCTTGGGAGTCACAGCCACGAGTGCTCCTACCACCACTGGGACCACTTTGGTCTTCACTTTCCACATCTTCTCCAGTTCCTCCTTCAGGCCCTGGTTCTTCTCCAGCTTCTCATACTCCTTCTTCCTGATGTTGCTGTCACTTGGCACTGCTACATCTATCACCACTGCTGTCTTCTGGTCCTTGTCTACTACCAGGATGTCCAGTTGATTGGCCAGTACCTGCCTGTCTGTCTGCATCTGGAAGTCCCACAGGATCTTAGCCCTGTCACTCTCCACAACCTTCTGTGGAATCTCCCATCTGGACTTTGGAGGGTCTAGCCCATATGCTGTGCAAATGTTCCTGTACACAATGCCAGCTACTTGGTTTTGCCGTTCAGTATATGCTGTTCCTGCCTGCATCTTACACCCTGCCACTATGTGTTGGACTGTCTCTGAGGCCTCTCTGCACAGTCTGCACCTTGAGTCCTTTCTAGTGTGGTAGACCCCTGCTTCTATGGATCGGGTGCTTAGTGCCTGTTCTTGTGCTGCTATGATCAGTGGCTCAATGCTGTCCAGCCCTTTCCAGCCACTGGTAGATTTCCCAAGGTCAGCCACCTCAGCTATCTTTCGATGGCACATCCCATGCAGGGTCTTGTCTTGCCATGGCACTTCCTCTGCTTGATCTTCCTTCCATGTCTGCTGCTGCCTCAGGCATTCTCGCAGCAGCTCATCTTTTGGTGCCATCTTACTGATGTACTCTGGATGCTCTGGGTTTCATCTAGGTCAGTGTCAGAGTTCAGCAGACCTCTGCCATTCAGCTTGACAGGGATGTGGATTAAGGGCAGCTAGAAACTGACGCGGGAGAGACAACAGCGCGGAAGGGAGAACCACCCGCAACGATGTGTGAAGTGGAACTCAACAGCTCCGGGAATGACTGTCTGAGCACCCTGGAACCTGCGGGTTACACATGTCTTCAAACATGGACAATGGGGAGGGGATGTTTAAATATACTGTAACCTGCTATGCTGAACCATTCAAGTCTTTGTTCGTGTTAAGCCTTCATGCACCGGAATAAACCCTTTTGCTTCTTAGAAACCTTGCGTCTGTGGTTTACTCAAGAGAAAGGGGTTTTAGGACATCGGAGAGGAGCACCTTACATAAAGACTTGAATCAAAATTTTGAATCAAAATTGAATCAATTTTGCTACGTTTCTCGAGGATTACTCTGAAATATCAGTGAGCTCCACGGTTGAGAGTAGCATCACCCTGTAAGTCAAATACCACGACCTACAGGAACAATGGAACAAGCTGGAGCAGTGACGGCAGTGGCAGGTGAGCCCGGGTCCAGTACGGCTCCAGTCCAAACCATTCGACAGACTGGTGGGAAGAAAATGGCGAAAACCAGAGGAACGGAGGTAACCAAGACCCCCCCCCCAATCCGGAGACTCAGGGCACTCGGTCGGCGGATTGGTCATTCGGGGTTGGAGAAGGGATGGAAGAAAAAAGGGGGAAGCGTCCCAAGAAGTGCATCACCCAAATGCAGCGTATTGGGGCAGTGGAAGAGAAATTGTCTCACATGGACTGTGACATAGAGACAATTAACAAGAAATTGGACGTGTTGCTAACCCTCGTGGAAGGGAAAAGGGGGCAAGAATCTACGGAGAACCTGACCTCTTCCGAAGAGGAAAACGAACCCAATGAATCCAGTGAGGAATCAAACGAAGGAGATGATGGGGAGGAAGAGGCATCTACCTCCTGCAGCCAGCCACCAACCACCCCATCAGCTCAGCAGAGGAGGACCTGGCCAGTAACGTACGCACCAATGGGGGTGAGTGAATTAAAAATGAAGTTCGACGGAGATCCCAAGAAACTTGCGTGTTTCCTGACTCATGTGAAAGGATTTATGGGGGAGTTTGAGGACACTTTCCAGACAGAGGAGACGAAGGTCAGATACATTTCCAGCTTTCTGGAAGGGGAGGTAGCAAGGTGGCTCGTAAAATTGCATGATGCTAAAGCAAGCACGTTACAGGACTTTAATAAATTTATGCGCGCCTTACTCAAACACTTTGAAGACACCCTGGCAAAAGTGTCGGCTAGAGTGCATCTTCAAAATTTGGACCAGGGCAAAAGCACCATAGCTGAATATGCCCTGGAGTTTAAAAGAATACTCAGTGACTTGCCTGATTGGCCGGAAGAATTCCAAATTGAATACTTCCAGTATGGCTTGAGACAGGATTTGCTCGAGTTAATGGTAGGGAGGAAGGAACCGAAAACCCTGGAAGGATGGATTCAAATGGCAGGGAGAATTGAACAAAGTCAAACACAATTGCTGACTATAAAAAAGTTCAAACACCTGCAGAAGAAGCCAGGGATTGAGTCGCCTCCCTCCCACTCGGACACCAGGCAGAAAAATTGGGAGGAGGAGAAAAATCGGAGAATGAGAGCAGGCTTATGCTTTCGATGTGGGCAGGTTGGACACCTTATTAGTAATTGCCCTCAGAATGGAGCTATCGCCAGAGTCAAGGCACACCCGAAGAACCCACCAGACAGGAAGGGAGAGAAGGAGGTTGGCAGCAAGTGCAAAGGGGCGGCGGCAGCCTTGGAGGACTGGAGAACACCCCAATACCTGGAAGACGACAGCGACGAATCGGACATCGAATTCCAGCCGGCAGGAAATGACAAAGGTCTGTTCTAAAGAGCGCCGCGGGACAGGCCTTTGGAAAGGGGCGCAACGGAAGGGAGAGTTACAGTCAATGCCCGACAATGCATCTAAAGGCACAATTACAAACCTTGGATGGGAGGGAGCGATTTTTGGGGGTGGCGATGTTGGACTCTGGGTGTTCAAGGTGCTTAATGCACCTGTCCGTAGCAAACAAGATGGGACTTAAATTGATGAAATTAAATACGCCAATTGGATGGTTCAGAAATGAAAGGGGGGCCAGTGGAGCATTTCACAGAAGAAATTCGAATGACTCTTGGGACCCACGTAGAGACATTGCGGTTCATTTTGGCTCCCATTGCAACACAGCCAATTGTATGGCTGAGAACAAGAAATCCCATAGTGGACTGGGTTTCTGGGGAAATTGAGTTTATTGACGGGATTTACCTAGGGATGGACAATGATAGAAAGCCGGGCGGCTTGGAAGTGGGGGCAGCTGGGACCGAACTTTGGGAAGAGGACCAGGCACAAGGTGGTGGCATAATCCCGGAGAAATACCTCCCCGTGGTGGAGGTATTCAGCAAACAGGAGTGTGAGCAATTACCTCCCCACAGACAGTCGGATGCAGCTTTTGAACTCATCCCAGGGGCACCCTTTCCCAAGCCCAAAATCTATGCAATGACACAAAAAGAATTACAGGAACTGCGCAAATTCATTGATAAGAATTTGGCACGTGGATTCATCGAACCAGCAAATTCCCCCCTAGCAGCTCCCGTCTTATTCAGAAAGAAAAAAGGCGGGTCCCTTCGACTCTGCACGGACTATAGGGGGATCAATGCTATTTCGGTTACCAATCAGTACCCCCTCCCGTTGTTGAAGGACATGTTAGCCCAACTGTCCAAAGGGAAAATCTTCACAAAATTAGATGTAAGAGAGGCATACTATCGTGTACGTGTACGGGAGGGGGACGAGTGGAAAACAGCATTCAACTGCCTGCTTGGGTCATTTCAATACCGAGTGCTCCTGTTCGGGATTGCGGGAGGCCCGGGAATCTTCATGAGACTAATTAATGAAGTGCTGTACGAGTTCTTGTACAAAGGGGTGATCGTATATTTAGACAACATCTTGATTTTCTCGGAGAACTTAGATGAGCATGTGGAATTGGTCAGGAAAGTATTAGAAAAATTACTGGAGGCAAAATTGTATGTCAAACTTGATAAGTGTGAATTTCACAAGGAGAATCTAGACTTTTTGGGGTATCGCATATCTCATAAGGGGATCGAAATGGACCCAGAGAAAGTAAAAGCGGTCTTGGGGTGGCAACCCCCCCGTACACGTAGACAACTGCAGGCGTTTCTCGGGTTTGTGGGGTTCTACAGGCAATTCATTCAGAATTTCATGCAAATTGCGTTGCCCCTCACAGACTTGTTAAAAACTGAAAGCAAAGGCATGGGTGAAAAGTCAAAATTGCCCAGCACTAAAGTTGTGTGGACCCCGGAATGCCAAGAAGCATTTGAGAAACTGAAAGCATTGTTCATGGAGGAACCTATCCTCAAACACCCAGAGGTAGATAAACTGTTTGTGATTCACACGGACATGTCACACAGTGCGGTGGGGTCAATACTGCTGCAGGCTGACGACAACAACATACTACGCCCGTGTGCATACATATCCAAAAAGTTCAGCGAGATGGAGAAAAGATGGCATATGTGGGAGAAGGAAGCGTTTGCGGTCAGACATGCACTAGGCACATGGCGTCACCTTTTGGAAGGGGCATCCGTGCCGTTCCAGGTCTGGACGGACCACAAAAACCTGGAGGCATTAAAATCCCCTAGGAAATTGAACCCTAAACAACTTTGTTGGGCTGAATTCTTCAGCAGGTTCAATTTCACGTTAAAATACTTCCCCAGGGGGAAGAACTACCTGGCTGATGCATTATCGCGCCTGCCGCAACACGAGAGTAAGACAGAGGATGTCATCGAGTCCCTCATACTGTCCCAAACAGACGAACCTCATGGGCTATTACCACAACCAGAAAGACAAGAGGGGAATCTGGCAATCACGTGCAGCCGCGCTAAAAGCATTGCTGAGGGCGACCCGTTTAGGAATGAACTGAGGGCTGAAACAGTAAAAGACACATGGTGGGGGGAGAATAAACATACCCTTCACGAGAGTGATGAGTTGTGGTGGAAAGATGACAAGGTATATGTCCCAGAGTGCTTACGAAAAGGGGTGCCAGAAAGGAATCACGACCATAAAATGGCGGGGCATTTTGGATTCGTAAAAACAATTCACTTAGTCAGGTGCAAATTTTGCTGGCCAACACTGCACACAGATGTGAAAGTTTACGAGAGAACTTGCCCAGTATGTGCAACAGCTAAGCGGAAAATGGGTAAACCCATGGGACTATTGCAGACAGTAGCAAACCCAACACAACCATGGAAACAAATTGCCATGGATTTTATCGTTGATTTACCAGTAAGCAAGAAGAAAACGGCAATTTGGGTAGTCACAGATTTATTCTCCAAACAGGCACACTTCATTGCATGCAATGGGATCCCTACCGCTCCCAAATTGGCTAGAATGTTTATCCAACATATCTACTGGGCTCACGGAGCACCTGAACGCATTATAAGCAATCACGGCAGCACTTTCACTTGCAAGTTCTGGAGAGCCCTTTTGAAGTTAATTGGGTCGGAACAAGGACTCAGTAGTGTGTTCCATCCTTGCACGGATGGTGCGACGGAACGTCTTAATGCAGTACTGGAGCAGTACCTATGGTGCTACACCAGCTACCAACAAAATGACTGGGCTGAACTGCTACCATTTGCGGAGGTTGCATACAACAATGCACTCCATCAAAGCACGGGGTTTGCACCGTTCAAAGTAGCTACGGGTCAGGACTTTGTAACTATCCCTGAGTTGGCAATGACCGAAAGCATGGAAGTAGCGGAGCCCCTGAAAGCAGACGAATGGATAGCAAAAGTGACAGGTAATTGGCCGGTGATGGTAAAAATGTTGCAGGAAGCCAAATCCAGCTACAAGAAATACACGGATCACAAGAGAGAACAAGAATGGGAGTTGAAAATAGGGGACAAAGTGTATCTTTCTACCAAAAATTTAAGAGCCATGCAACCGTCACGTAAACTGGTGCCAAAATTCATAGGTCCCTTCCCAATAATAGAAGTAATTAACCCAGTAATGGCTAAACTGCAGCTCCCGAAAGCATTGAGGAAGGTGCACCCGGTTTTCCACATCAGCCTACTCAAGCAACACCAACCCTCGACGCAGTGGCACCCGGAACCGGTGGAACTGGCACCATTAGTGCTGAACGGGGAACCACACTTTGAGATAGAAAAAATTCTGGACTCTAGACGACATAAAGGACAGCTACAATACTTAGTCAAGTGGCAGCACCTGCCGATCGGACACAAGGAGTGGGTTAGCGCAAAACACACTCACGCACCCAAACTTGTCAAAACCTTTCATAGGGAGTTCCCGGAAAAAACCCATTAACAACGGTTGATAATTGTGTAAATAAATTTTCTTTTGTCATTGCAGGTCGTTGAAGAACCCAAAGTAGTGTTAGTTTGGACTTGTGGGTGGGTAGGAAGTCTTGGGCCGGTAGCATGTCAGAGTTCAGCAGACCTCTGCCATTCAGCTTGACAGGGATGTGGATTAAGGGCAGCTAGAAACTGACGCAAGAGAGACAACAGCGCGGAAGGGAGAACCACCCGCAACAATGTGTGAAGTGGAACTCAACAGCTCCGGGAACGACTGTCTGAGCACCCTGGAACCTGCGGGTTACACGTGTCTACAAACATGGACAATGGGGAGGGGATGTTTAAATATACTGTAACCTGCCATGCTGAACCATTCAAGTCTTTGTTCGTGTTAAGCCTTCATGCACCGGAATAAACCCTTTTGCTTCTTAGAAACCTTGCGTCTGTGGTTTACTCAAGAGAAAGGGGTTTTAGGGCATTGGAGAGGAGCACCTTACCGTCAGTGGCTTTGACACTCACCAGACCCCACCCTCTTTCTGGCTGGGGTACAGTCTCTGGGTGTTGGACTTGGGGTGGAAGCCTCCATACATTGTGAGGAGCTTCTGGGTCTTCACATTGGAAGCCTCCATGTCCACCTTTGGCCAGCTCACTATACCAGCAGGGTATCTGATGACTGGCAGGGCGTGTGTGTGTGTGTGTGTGTGTGTGTGTGTGTGTGTGTATGAGTATGTGTATGTGTGTGTATGTATATATGTATATATGTATATATGTATATATGTATATATGTATATAGGTATATATATATATATATATATATATATATATATATATATATATATATATCTCCACCTATCATCATTCTATTCAATTCTGTTAACATTTTCTCCCAGTCTTGCATAGAGATGGACAATATTTTGGTGACCCGCAGCTGCCTATGGTGTCTTTTTGTGCGATCAAGAGTCAGAGGGGAGAGATGATAAAGTATAAAGTGGGTAGAATCGCATTATGCATGTGAGCAGGGTCAGAATTTTCCTCTTTGGGTGCAACTTTTCTTGCTGTTTGTGCTGCATTAAAATTCTAGTACATCTGCAACAGCTTTTTTTCTGCATCACACAATCTATTTTCAGCTCTGTCTCTGGATTACTATGGCTGGCTGGTGAATTCTGGGAGTTGAAGTCCACTCATCTTAAAGTTGCCAAGGTTGAGAAACACTGTTCTACAGTGTGATGAAGACACATCTGAATTTGGCATCATACCAAGGTGTTCTGGCATGTCAAAAGAAGAAAAGTTAGCTCCTATGCTATTAGCACTACCCAACTCTTCTAATAAATACATTCAAGGTTTTTCAGAAGAAAAATCTCAAGAAATATCAATTTTCTCCATTTAGAAAAGCAGGGATCTGTGAAACTTTCACCAGTGGGGATGGAAGAAACCAGACTTCAAAGAAGCATGCACTCTAAAGCCAATCTGTGCTTGCATTCTTCCCTTTTCCCTCTGGATTCTTTAAATCAGTTGAAATAATACCAACCCAGAAAAAGCAGGAATGGATACTAGCACCAGGAGCTGAAAGTAATTACTTTCTGTTTTGTCACAGCTTGGAGATTGGAGAATTAACACACTCCCAAAGCTATATGCTTGGCAGTCTGTACATAAACTGATTATTTTCTTAAAAGCAAAATTGTTTTGTTGGCTGCTTCTTCTCATCTCCTGTGTCTCCTCCTCCTCTCTCTTCTCTTCCACCCTTGGAGGAGTTGCAGTTCGATAATAATAGTTTGCCAGCATACAAATAAGGCCTCTGTTTATGATTCAAATGGGGGTGTACACTAACTGTGAACCATTAACTTGAAAGATGCAGAAGAAGTTATACCAGTGGTACAAGATTTGTTCTACATCCTCACAGCAGCAATCAGAATAATAGTTTTGTCTTTTACGAACCAAAATAGCTTGGATTCTATTGATTGTGAAGTCAATTTCCTCTGTGGGTCCTAGCATCAAGATTTGCTCCAGATCAAAGCTGTTCTTCCTTGTCACATATAACATACAGCTAGTGATGTTAGTTCTAGATAGTAATAGCTGTCGAGGCATCCCTGGTAGCCCATCAAACTCTGGAATAGAGATTAATTACTCTAGATTTTGGTTCTCCAGCAAAGGAGATCGTTACCTTGTCGTGGTGCTGGAGCTTGAGCACCTCAATGAAACCATGAGCTAAACCGTGAAGGGACACCCAAGACGGGAAGGTCGTGGCAGAGAGGTCAGACTAAATACGATCCCTGGGAAAGGTAATGGCAACCCACCCCAGTATTCTTGCCGTGAAAACTAAATGGATCAGTACAACCAAAGATATGTCGGTATACCATCGGAAGATGGGACTCCCAGGTCGGAAGATGGTCAAAATGCTACTGGGGAGGAACAGAGGATACGTTCAACTAGCCCCAGATATGATGACACAGCTAGCTCAAAGCCGAAAGGACGGCTAGCGGCCGACGGTGCTGGTGGTGAACGACGAATCCGATGTTCTAAAGATCAACACACCATAGGAACCTGGAATGTAAGATCTATGAGCCAGGGCAAATTGGATGTGGTTATTGGTGAGATGTCAAGATTAAATATAGACATTTTAGGTGTCAGTGAACTGAAATGGACTGGGATGGGCCACTTCACATCAGATGACCACCAGATCTACTACTGTGGACAACAGGACCACAGAAGAAATGGAGTAGCCTTCATAATTAATAATAAAGTGGCTAAAGCAGTGCTTGGATACAATCCAAAAAACGATAGAATGATCTCAATTCGAATTCAGGGTAAGCCATTTAACATCACAGTGATCCAAATATACGCCCCAACCACAGATGCTGAAGAAGCAGAAGTAGATCAGTTCTATGAGGATCTGCAGCACCTACTAGATAATACACCAAAAAGAGATGTTATTTTCATTACAGGAGACTGGAATGCTAAGGTGGGTAGTCAGACGACACCTGGAATTACAGGCAAGCATGGTCTGGGAGAACAAAATGAAGCAGGACATAGGCTGATAGAATTTTGCCAAGACAACTCACTGTGCATAACAAACACTCTCTTCCAACAACCTAAAAGACGACTTTATACATGGACTTCACCAGATGGTCGACACCGAAATCAGATTGACTACATCCTTTGCAGCCAAAGGTGGCAGACATCTATACAGTCGGTAAAAACAAGACCTGGAGCTGACTGTAGTTCAGATCACGAACTTCTTATTGCAAAATTTAGAATCAGACTAAAGAGAATAGGGAAGACCCACAGATCAGTTAGATATGAGCTCACTAATATTCCTAAGGAATATGCAGTGGAGGTGAAGAATAGATTTAAGGGACTAGATTTAGTAGATAGGGTCCCAGAAGAACTATGGACAGAAGTTCGCAACATTGTTCAGGAGGCGGCAACAAAAAACGTCGCAAAGAAAAAGAAAACCAAGAAGGCAAGATGGCTGTCTGCTGAAACACTGGAAGTAGCCCAAGAAAGAAGGAAAGTAAAAGGCAACAGTGATAGGGGGAGATATGCCCAATTAAATGCAAAATTCCAGAGGTTAGCCAGAAGAGATAAGGAATTATTTTTAAACAAGCAATGTGCGGAAGTGGAAGAAGACAATAGAATAGGAAGGACAAGAGACCTCTTCCAGAAAATTAGAAACATCGGAGGTAAATTCCAGGCAAAAATGGGTATGATCAAAAACAAAGATGGCAAGGACCTAAAAGAAGCAGAAGAGATCAAGAAAAGGTGGCAAAAATATACGGAAGATCTTTACAGGAAGGATAATAATATTGGAGATAGCTTTGACGGTGTGGTCAGTGAGTTAGAGCCAGACATCCTGAAGAGTGAGGTTGAATGGGCCTTAAGAAGCATTGCTAATAACAAGGCAGCAGGAGACGACGGTATCCCAGCTGAACTGTTTAAAATCTTGCAAGATGATGCTGTCAAGGTGATGCATGCCATATGCCAGCAAATTTGGAAAACACAAGAATGGCCATCAGATTGGAAAAAATCAACTTATATCCCCATACCAAAAAAGGGAAGCACTAAAGAATGTTCAAATTATCGAACAGTGGCACTTATTTCACATGCCAGTAAGGTAATGCTCAAGATCTTGCAAGGTAGACTCCAGCAATTCATGGAGCGAGAATTGCCAGATGTACAAGCTGGGTTTAGAAAAGGCAGAGGAACTAGAGACCAAATTGCCAATATCCGCTGGATAATGGAGAAAGCCAGGGAATTTCAGAAAAACATCTATTTCTGTTTTATTGACTATTCTAAAGCCTTTGACTGTGTGGATCATAACAAATTGTGGCAAGTTCTTGGTGGTATGGGGATACCAAGTCATCTTGTCTGCCTCCTGAGGAATCTGTATAACGACCAAGTAGCAACGGTAAGAACAGAGCACGGAACAACGGACTGGTTTAAAATTGGGAAAGGAGTACGGCAGGGTTGTATACTCTCACCCTACCTATTCAACCTGTATGCAGAACACATCATGCGACATGCTGGGCTTGAGGAATCCAAGGCTGGAGTTAAAATCGCTGGAAGAAACATTAACAATCTCAGATATGCAGATGATACCACTTTGATGGCTGAAAGCGAGGAGGAGTTGAGGAGCCTTATGACGAAGGTGAAAGAAGAAAGTGCAAAAGCTGGGTTGCAGCTAAACCTCAAAAAAAACAAGATTATGGCAACAAGCTTGATTGATGACTGGCAAATAGAGGGAGAAAAAGTGGAGGCAGTGACAGACTTTGTATTTCTAGGCGCAAAGATTACTGCAGACGCTGACTGCAGCCAGGAAATCAGAAGACGTCTACTTCTTGGGAGGAGAGCAATGGCAAATCTTGATAAAATAGTTAAGAACAGAGACATCACACTGGCAACAAAGGTCCGCATAGTTAAAGCAATGGTATTCCCTGTAGTAACCTATGGCTGCGAGAGCTGGACCATAAGGAAGGCTGAGCGAAGGAAGATAGATGCTTTTGAACTGTGGTGTTGGAGGAAAATTCTGAGAGTGCCTTGGACTGCAAGAAGATCAAACCAGTCCATACTCCAGGAAATCAAGCCAGACTGCTCACTTGAGGGAATGATATTAAAGGCAAAACTGAAGTACTTTGGCCACATAATGAGAAGACAGGATACTCTGGAGAAGAAGCTGATGCTAGGGAAAGTGGAAGGCAAAAGGAAGAGGGGCCGACCAAGGGCAAGATGGATGGATGTTATTCTGGAGGTGACGGACTCAACCATTGGGGAGCTGGGGATGGTGACGGCCGACAGAAAGCTCTGGCGTGGACTGGTCCATGAAGTCACGAAGAGTCGGAAACGACTGAACGAATAAACAACAACAGATTTTGGTTTGTTCAATAGCTGCATGAATTTCAGATTTTTTAAAAAGTTTAAATTTTAAAAAATGTATGCAGTTTCATGCACATTTCCCCTAATATATGCACTTTGCTATCCATTTCCTAATGATGTGCATTTTGGTGCATTACTCTCACAAACATGTGAGTTTATTTATTTTTTTATTTCTAATTCAAATTTATCACTGCCCATCTCCCCCGACAGGGGACTCTGGGTGGTTTACAACAGAGTCAGCAATTTAAAACCTGTAAATATAAGTTACCATCTAACATAAGTTACCATATAAATTTCCCTAATACATCAGAGAACTACACTGCAAAAAAATGGAAGTGCAAATTTGAAAGGAAAAAATGTGTTTTAGTTGAAATAAGGAGAAATTAGATAATATCTCATATAATATACTAATATAATATTCGACTATACATAGAAATTAGATAAATTCACACAAGAAGTGAACCAGACAAATTTCTCCAATTTCTAGTCTAGGAGAAATTATTTTGATTTCCCACAGTGCTTGGAATAATAGTATGTTGAGGCCCTATGGAAAACTGAAATGATGTTGGGGAAGGAATCATTTGATCTGCTCCAAGTTTGAAGTCTTCTGTGAGCTCAGCTAGGACACCACATCCTAGGAATCTAGTGGTTAAGGCAATGGGCTAGAAACCAGGAGACTGTGAGTTCTAGTCCTGCCTTAGGCATGAAAGCCGGCTTGGGCCAGTCCCTGTCTCTCAGCCCTAGGAAGGAGCCAATGGGAAACCAGGAGACTGAGAGTTCTAGTCCCACCTGAGGCATGAAAGCCAGCTGGGTGACCTTGGGCCAGTCACTCTCTCTCAGCCCTAGGAAGGAGCCAATGGGAAACCAGGAGACTGAGAGTTCTAGTCCCACCTTAGGCATGAAAGCCGGCTTGGGCCAGTCCCTGTCTCTCAGCCCTAGGAAGGAGCCAATGGGAAACCAGGAGACTGATAGTTCTAGTCCCACCTGAGGCATGAAAGCCAGCTGGGTGACCTTGGGCCAGTCACTCTCTCTCAGCCCTAGGAAGGAGCCAATGGGAAACCAGGAGACTGAGAGTTCTAGTCCCACCTGAGGCATGAAAGCCAGCTGGGTGACCTTGGGCCAGTCACTCTTTCTCAGCCCTAGGAAGGAGCCAATAGCAAACCAGGAGACTGAGAGTTCTAGTCCCACCTGAGGCATGAAAGCCGGCTTGGGCCAGTCCCTGTCTCTCAGCCCTAGGAAGGAGCCAATGGGAAACCAGGAGACTGATAGTTCTAGTCCCACCTGAGGCATGAAAGCCAGCTGGGTGACCTTGGGCCAGTCACTCTCTCTCAGCCCTAGGAAGGAGCCAATGGGAAACCAGGAGACTGAGAGTTCTAGTCCCGCCTTAGGCATGAAAGCCAGCTGGGTGACCTTGGGCCAGTCCCTGTCTCTCAGCCCAACTCACCTCACAGGGTTGTTGTTGTGGGGAAAATAGGAAGAGGAAGGAGTATTAGGTATGTTTGCCACCTTGAGTAATTTATAAAAATAATAAAGGCGGGATATTTAAAAAATTAAATAAATAAATAAAAATAAAATAAATATAGACCCAGACCTGTTAATCACCTAAAAGTGGTGATGAGCCTGTTGCCTTAAGAGCCATTAATAAGATGTTTGCTCTCTTTAAAGCATAGCCAATCATTTTTATAAAAGTGTGAGATAAATAACTGAATGTAGATAGAAGGAATGGTGTACCTTTGCCCAACTTCAGTTGGTGTACCAGTTGTAGCTCTACTTGGAGTGGAAGGTCCTGGCAACAGTGACCCATGCCCTCATCACTAATAAATTATACTGCCGCAATGTACTTTACACAGACCTGTTTTTTAAGACTACTAAGAAACACTTGGTACAAACTGCAGCTGTCCAAATGCTGGTAAGTGAGAACTTCCTCAGCCATGGGACACTTATACAGTGAGTACTGTATTAGTTTGCAAGTAGGCTTCTCGATTCAATTTAAAGTGCTGGTTTTGACTTAGAAAGCTTTACATGACTTGTCCAGTAGGTATCTCCAGGACCACCTTCAGGACAGAATTGTCCCATCCTGTGTGCGTATCCTGGTTGGTAATGCTTTCCGTCCTCTAAGTGTGGGAGGTTTGAGGTCTGGGGGGCCAGAGGCAGTTCTTTTCTCTAGTGTCCCCATTGTGTGGCAAAACCTTCTCCCAGAAATCCAATTTGTACCTACCTTGACACTATTTCATAAGACTGCAAAATGAAAAGCTCTTGTAGAGCCTTTGGAACTCAATTGCCTTACTTAGTTGAGGTCGGGGCCAATGACTGGGTTTTTATTGTTCTATTTTGCTGCCTATATTTTTATTAGAATTTTGTCTGGCTTTTAGAACTGTATTTGCATTTTGGACGATTACATTGAAAAACACAGTGAATCACTCAGATTTCGTGCTGTAAGCATAGTAAGGCAGTAAACAAACAAAGAAAGAAATTTACCTTTTATTAGTCATGGATAAACAACAACTCTTGAAGCAGAAATGTCTTAGGTGAAATTATATAATTAATTATGTAATTAAAAGCATTTTCATTTCTGCCCATCATAAACCTGTATCCCATCATAGCTGTGGTTCTAACTTACGGAACCCTGCTCAGCCCAACTGTGTCACAAGCTGTTCTGTTCTTCCTTTCCTTTCAAAAATTTAAAGTTCATGGCAGGGCCCTTATTTGTTCTGGATGTCACTTTGAATTGGAAAACTGATAGGGTTAAGAGAAGCACTTGGAATGAAGCTTTGGATTCTAGATTATGCTGGGCCCAAATCAAGACACGCTCAAGCAATTAAACCTATTTAGATGTAGCATTTAAGTCCCCTAGCTAAATACTGCTTCATCGCTGTTTGGGATCAATATGCTCATTAAATCTACATAGATCTGTTTATGGGGGGGGGGAAGTCTGTAAGGGGAAAAAAACCTTGTTTTTTTTTAGAAGGCATCATCTTCTACTAGAAAAACCATTCTGATGAGCAGGGCTAGGCCTAGCATTAGTGAGAGTCAAAAATTGGCTGAGGTTGCAGAGATGCTTGGCTCACAGTCACTCCTGCCCTCGTGACCTCCCACCTTGATTACTGCAATGCGCTCTACATGGGGCTGCCCTTGAAAAGCATTCAGAAGCTTCAACTGGTGCAGAATGTGGCTGCACGGGTAGTAAATGGTGTCGAATATTTGACACATGTAACACCACTGCTTTGGGAGCTGCATTGGTTGCCGGTGTGCTTCTGGGTGCAATTCAAGGTGCTGGTTGTCACCTTTAAAGACCTTCATGGCTTGGGACCGGGTTACCTAAGGGACCGTCTTCTCCCAGTTGTTTCTACCCGCCCAATTCGGTCTGGCAGGTTGGGCATGTTAAGGGTCCCATCCGCCAAGGAATGTTGCCTTCTGTACCGTAGTGCCCACCCTCTGGAACATTCTCCCTTAAGAGATCAGGATGACCCTGACCCTGTTGGCCTTCCGTAAGGCCGTGAAGACCTGGTTATGTGCCTGGGCCTGGGGCCCTGAGCGTGTTAAGGGCCCCATTTCTTGGCTAGATTAACATCTATGGCATTTGTTTACTCGGCAGCCATATATATTTGTTTTGTATTGTTTTAATTGTTTTATGGTTTTTTTATGATTGTACGCCGCCCAGAGTCACTTGTTGAGATGGGCTATAGAAATCAAATGAATAAATAAATGAATAAATAACAAGGGACAAACGCTCATCCATTCCTTCTGAACCCCCTAACATTTTCTCTCTCTTGGAGAACACAGCACAACTGTGTTTGCTATCCAGCCTCCTGCTGAACTAGAACATTCAGAGTGAAGAAACCTATCATTTCACCAAAGTTGGATACAGCTGCTAGTGCCGTTTCTCGGATATCATCTTGTCTGATGCTTCAGGTGATAAAACGTCTTTACTGTCCCTGGGAATGACTTATTTTCCAATAGTTCTCAGCTAGATACTGTAGGTATTTCTTTTAAAAATATCTACTTCTTTCGTGAAAGATTGCTCTATGTTCAAAAATCCTTCTACATGTCTTGCTGTAGTTAAATCATTATTTTAACAGTTTATCAGACTTACTTCAGAGTTTTTGAAGTATATCTTGTCTGAGTTTATAAATCTTCCCGGGTCTTTATCTTTAAAGCATTCACCAAAGCAAAAAGAGCCTCTTTTTTATTATTAAAATGTAATTTGGTTACAGATAAAAATTAAAACAGACAAAAATCATTTCAAAATATTACAGAGTTGACTCAGCCTGACCTAGCATTCACGCAGCCAAACTACTAACTCATTTCTTTATCATGGCTTGTACTATATTTTCTTAACAAGTTTATCTGACCCAAACGCAAGTGAAAATAACTGAGCTGTAAGTTTTAGATAGTTGAAATGGCATTCACAAGAGTTACCCTTTTTTTACTATATATTCTCCCTAATCTACTATTTACATAATCCTTCCTATCTTACATTTGACACCATTTTCAGTCTCAAATCATAATATACTTATGAAACATCTTTTTTGTTGTTCAGTCGTTTAGTCGTGTCCGACTCTTCGTGACCTCATGGACCATAGCACGCCAGGCCTTCCTGTCCTCCACTGTCTCTCGGAGTTTACTCAAACTCATGTTCATTACATCGGTGATGCTATCTAACCATCTCATCCTCTGCCGTCCCCTTCTCCTTTTGCCTTCAGTCTTTCCCAGCATCAGGGTCTTTTCCAGTGAGTCCTCTCTTCGCATTAGGTAGCCAAAGTATTTGAGCTTCAGCTTCAGCATCTGTCCTTCCAATGAGCAGTCAGGGTTGATTTCCTTTAGGATTGACTGGTTTGACCTCCTTGCAGTCCAAGGGACTCTCAAGAGTCTTCTCCAGCACCACAGTTCAAAAGCATCAATTCTTCGGTACTCAGCCTTCCTTATGGTCCAACTCTCACAGCCATACATTACTACTGGAAAAGCCATAGCTTTAACTATACGGACCTTTGTCGGCAAGGTGATGTCTCTGCTTTTTAATATGCTGTCTAGGTTTGCCATAGCTTTCCTCCCAAGGAGCAAGCGTCTTTTAATTTCATGGCTGCAGTCACCGTCTGCGGTGATCTTGGAGCCCAAGAAAATAAAATCTGTCACTGCTTCCATTTCTTCCCCTTCTATTTGCCAGGAAGTGATGGGACCAGATGCCATGATCTGGGTTTTTTAAATGTTTTTTGAGTTTCAAACCAGCTTTTGCACTCTCCTCTTTCACCCTCATCAAGAGGCTCTTTAGTTCCTCTTCACTTTCTGCCATTAGGGTGGTATCGTCTGCATATCTGAGGTTGTTGATATTTCTCCCGGCAATCTTAACTCTGGCTTGTGATTCATCCAGCCCGGCATTTCTCATGATGTACTCTGCATATAAGTTAAATAAGCAGTATGATAATATACAGCCTTGTCGTACTCCTTTCCCAATTTTGAACCAATCGGTTGTTCCATGTCCGGTTCTAACTGTTGCTTCTTGACCCGCATACAGGTTTCTCAGGAGACAGGTAAGGTGGTCTGGTACTCCCATCTCTTTAAGAATTTGCCACAGTTTGTTGTGATCCACACAATCAAAGGCTTTAGCGTAGTCAATGAAGCAGAAGTAGATGTTTTTCTGGAACTCTCTTGCTTTTTCCATGATACAGCGAATGTTGGCAATCTGATCTCTAGTTCCTCTGCCTCTTCGAAACCCAGCTTGCACTTCTGGTGGTTCTCGGTTCACATACTGCTGAAGCCTAGCTTGTAGGATTTTGAGCATAACCTTGCTAGCATGTGAAATGAGTGCAATTGTACGGTAGTTTGAACATTCTTTGGCATTGCCTTTCTTTGGAATTGGAACGTAAACTGACCTTTTCCAATCCTGTGGCCACTGTTGAGTTTTCCAAATTTGTTGGCATATTGAGTGCAGCACTTTAACAGCATCATCTTTTAGGATTTTAAATAGCTCAGCTGGGATACTGTCTTCTCCGCTAGCTTTGTTGTTAGTAATGCTTCCTAAGGCCCATTTGACTTCACTCTCTAGGATGTCCGGCTCAAGGTCAGTGACCACACCATCGTATTTATCAGGGATATTAAGATCTTTCTTGTATAGTTCTTCTGTGTATTCTTGCCACCTCTTCTTAATCTCTTTACCTGTTAAACATCTTTAAACATCTTTAAACATCTTTACCTGTGTAAATTTTGCTGAGATAGATTTACAGGGATAAAACAATATTTCCAATATCTGGGATATCTGTGCAGTATCTTCTTTAACAGCTATTCTATCACTTTCTGAAGTTCTGCTTATCTAAGAATCAAGTAGTGAATTTATGATTCTAACACTCCACATTTTATGGTCCTTCCTGACTGAGTTCTGCTGATGTAATGTCGTCAGATGTCAGGATGAAAGTTACAGTAAGGAATGTCGGCTGCTTTCTGCCTCACTAGATCTTAGCTGCTTCTTCCCAGAATCATTTTCATTTTCTTGGCCTAAGGCCAAATGCCTTTGCTTGGAAATATTCTATATTTGATTCATTAGATAAGTTCATTATAATCTTATCCGAAATTAAATCTTGCAGGTAGTACTTCCATCATCACATTAAAAAAAACAAAAAACCCTGCTGTTCAATTTAAAGGGAGCTGAAAGTTTTAAATCAATGAATCTAATATACCAAATGTTTGAACATGGCATTGCTGGTTGTGTATGTTCGCACGTGATGATTTTTCAGTTCAATTTTCCAAGGGGAACATTCATCCTGTCTAAAATGCATGTTGTCCAATTGGCACACATGTTCTCTTTTGTGTTTTAAGTTGTCTTCTCAAATTTGTCACCGTGTGTCATCATCACCGTGTGTAACCCATCTCTTACTGCTATCATCCATCTACACATGTGACACTTCCTTTTCTTGTAGATCTCTAAGTCCCATTCCCTTCTATGAAAATGTGGTCATTATTACAATTATCCATTTGCTTTTCCTTGGCCACTAATCTCATGACCCTTGGCTAGAAGGAACAGCTGGAAAAATAGCTTCCCTTTTTAGGCTTGATCTGTTTTGAATCTGCTGTTGTTGCAAGAAATTTTCCCCCAAGGGACTTTTTTTAAAACTTCCCATTGCTTTCTCTCCATTACTATGAACTGTGTGGATTTTTAAACTCTTTCAGTTTCCCATTTCCCCTTGCCTCCCATCTTTCATTTGCTGAAAATACCTGCCAGTTCTTTTCACACTTCATCTTGTCACCTGGATCACTGGCTCTGGGTGCAAGCCAGAAACTACAGCACAACAGGATGCATCTCAAAGTGGTTCTCTCCACTCCTATTTTTATTTATTTATTTATTTATATTTGTATTTATACCCCACCCATCCCCTCCATAACGGAGGACTCTGGGTGGCTTACATACATCGTTATACATCAAATTATACAGTGTTCTTTTCATTATACAATCTGCGTGCAAGGGGAGGGGGTAAGGGAACCGGCTCTTCCTGGCTTTCCGGACTACATGTCCCAAGGTGCCTTGTGTTGGAGCTGGCTGCTGACTTCCTGTAGATGTTTGTTGCTTCCGGGATCTGCAGCCATTCGAAAGATCTTCCGTCCGATGGAACCTGACCCCAGACAGGACAGGAGCCAGCATATTTTCCCATATTTAAGGTGGTACCCAATACATCTACTTGCTAAGCTTTCGAACTGTTGGGTCGACAGGATCTGGGACTAGCAACGAGAGCTCACCTCGTTGCGCGGGGATTCGAACTGCCGACCTTCCGACCGGCAGTCCTACAGCTTCAGTGGTTTAACCCGCTGAGCCACCGCGTCCATTGCCTGTAGTTCCACCTTCCCTCAGTTGTTGGTGTTTCTATGTTAGAATGTGGAATATGGGGATACAGTACGAGACTTCCATTCTTCAGGATAATACGAGATTTGTCATTCTTCTTGTTTTGCATTCCACTGTCATCCAAATGGAGAACAGGAGAACAATTCAGGGATTACGTTGTTTATTGTATTTGTGTGGGATCATGAACAGCCCCTTTATGGCATGGTGATCTGCAGACCTGAGTTAATAAACCTTTTTTTTTTAAGGGGAGAGATCTAGATGGCATCTTTGGACTCACAAAATTCAATCCAAGAATAAACTAAAATGGCTGCAGTATAATAACCTTTGCCAAATCTTGGGAGATTTCTTTTTTTATATATAATAACTTTATTTGAATTTTCAAGATAAGATGAAACATAAAAAGACTGAAAAAGATTGAAAGGAGACTAAAGAAAAAAGAAACACACTAAAAAATGCAGAAATAAATAGAGATATAAAAAAAGGGTGACTTCCAACCTTTTGCAACAAAGATATAGATAGAAAATACATCAATCTCTTACTCCAATTATAACTATAATAAACATTATTTCTACAATCTATATCAGCCTAATAGTCAAAACCCAAAAAACAAAATTTCATTTTTTTTCAGTTACAAACGAAAAGTCCAAAAGCGATTCTCTACCAAAAACAAATGTTAACTAAATATTTTCTCTAATCAATATAGTCAGTTTTGCCATCTCTGCCCATTCCATTAAATTTATCTTCCATTCTTCCAGTGTAAGAATTAATAATGCCTTCCACCATTGTATGTAGAAAAATCTTGCTATTGTTGTCATATATAAAACATAATCGTGAATCTTATTTCAAAGTATACATCCATCAAATTTAACAGGAGAATATCCAATTTCCATTAAAAATCCCACTTAAAAACCTTTACCATTACAATACATATCTATTCCCAGTATCTGTTAACATTCTTAAAAAGTAAATTCTTGGGAGATGTCTGTGCCCTTGCATAACATCTTGTGCAATTTCAGGCATGAGTGCTATAAGCTCCCAAGATTTTAGGGAAGAATGAACATTGGTAGGAATTGGCAATCCCCATTGTCCATGCCATTGTACAAGACATTGTGCAATTGACTAATTTATTTATTTCGATTTATATGGCTGTCCCTCTCCCAAAGCAACTCTGGGTGGTGAACAGGATTTAAAATTATAAACAATAGAAATAGCTACAGTATAATCACAGTATAAGATCACAGAAAAGTTTAAAAAATGGCAGCCAAGAATAAAAATTCAAAACAAAACATTCCAGGGTTCGCTTAACTTCCCGACCCCATGCTTAAGCAAACAGTGATGTTGTACCTTCCTTGAATGCTCCCACAGATAAACCATTTTGAACTGTGAAAGACCTTGGTGACTGTTATGAATTGTAATGGCTGATAGTTTAGGAATTAAAACCTTTAGTGCAGAAATTTTAGTATCATATATTATATTATATTATTATTATATATTAGTATTTACCTTTAGTATCATTTATTCAATCCCTTCCCAAATATAGGCAAGACTGCAAAAACAGAAGCAAGAAGTATTCAGGCACATAGCCATATTCCCTGGTAAGATGAAACAACCTCTTCCATTTATTTTTAATTCTTGAGAACCCACAGCAATGGAAGTTATTGTGGAAACAGATAGGGTTTATGGGTAGCTTGAAGGTTACATCAGAAGTAGAGTGCCATTCTCACACACATAGTGACTCTTTTTATCTACTCCTTAGAGTAGATAAAAGCAGGACAAGCCATGGTATATAAACAGAGAGCAAGTCCCACTCCCTTTTCACACTGAAGATGTTGCCTAGTCTGGCAATGAAACGTCTGCAAGAAAACAACAAGGCTCAGAGAGCACCAAGGACTCCACAGTTCAACCCTGAGCTACAAATATTCTCTTTGATTGCTACTCCTTAGACTCCACCCACAAGTAACATAATGCAATGCATTAGAATTCATAACAGTGGCCATCTAGTCCAGACACCAGCTCAGTGGAACACTTCAATTCAGGATACTACAAGGTGCCCAAGTTTTGAGTCCAGCCTTTGGTAAATAGGGGAGATCCTGCCCAGCATTCACTGTCACATAGCTTGGACTGAGGAAGCTTCTAATACTTGGTTCAAATTCCCTACATTGCAGTCTCTACCCATTGGATTTTTCACTGGCGTTTCTTTTCTTTCTTGTGATTCTGGGTCATCTCTCTTGGAGAGTTGCCAGGAGAATCCCAGGGACAAAAGTCACCATATCTAAAATGTGGAGAAAGTTGAGAGAGGTGCAAGAGCGGAAAGGTAGGGAGGGAGAAGGTCATAAAGAGAAAATTCAGAAGGGCAAAGGGAAGAGATCATAAAGGCAATGGAGCAAGGACCAAAAGGTGGCATAGATGTGTTGATAGCTGGACAAATGCAAGGGAAAATAGAGTCACAGTAGTAAAAACAGAAAGGTGGGGGAGGTTGGTCATAGTAGAGGGAGAGGAACAGATAGAAAAACAGAATCAAAGGTGTCTATGAAGGTTCTCAGTCATCCAGGTGGAATTGTCTGTAGCTTGAATCATGTCAACTGGATTTCTGTTTTCTCAGTGGAAACGTTTCGCTCCTTATCCAGCTCCTTGGATAAGGAGCAAAACGTTTCCACTGAGAAAATAGAAATCCAGTTGACATGATTCAAGCTACAGAGAATCAAAGGTGACTGAAATGCAGTCAGGACTTCTTTGCTGTCAGGATTCAGTAGTTCTACTTGGCAGAGCTCTGGGGGCTGTTTCAGACCATAGCTTCAGGCCATAGGTCATGCCCCTTTGACTTAAAGAACCTCCTTGTTCAGAGGCAACGGACCAGTTCTGGTGACACCAGCCAATGGTGTCGCTTTTCACAACTACATTAGGTGGTCATTGGGACTCTTAGGAATAAGAATCTGGTTTCAGTCTTCCTTTAATAGAAGCAGAGCTTTGTTTTTATAGCCCTTTCCTTGCATTCAGCCTCAGGCGAGCTCTTATTCTTTCTCCCAGAATGCCCTATGCCCTGCCAGCCAAGAAAAGTTTTTAATTAATTCAGGGCATTTTGAAAGTCTAGGCTGGATCGAGGAATCAGTCATAAATATTACAGTCAGATCAAATGTGACTCTTTTGTGCCTGTGATTCTCTCTGCCATCGATGTACTTCAGTACAATGTACTGAAAAGAGGAAAAAACTTTAAAAGTTCCCCCCTTAGTGCCCCCCTCCCCTAATCAGATTGCAACTTCTGAAATAAACCGTCTAACAAACTGAAAAAAGGCCTTCAGATTTTGGCCACTGAGCGCCTATGGAGTTGAATAGAATCATAGAATTGAATGGGGTTGTTTGGCAGATGGGTTCCGCTTCAATCTATCCAGTGACTAATTGATTCCACTGGTGAGTTATTCCATTCATTCAAGACATCTGCCAATGGCTTCTATGGATTTCCTAAATGCATTATGTCCCACCTTTCCACCAGGAGGGTGCTAGATATACTAAACAATAAAATACGGGGGGGGGGGGATAACCCAGTTGTCATTACAACATTAAAGCTCATCAGATAAAAACCCACCCAAATGAAAAATTATAACAAAAATGCAGCTTCCAAGATTCCTTTGGAGGATGAGAAACAGTCACAGCTCTCTAGCCATTCCTTGCAGATAAATTCCTATATGTTACGTATGTTTGTTTTTATTCTTGTTTTTACCGGTTTTGAACCTCCGAGGATCATTTGAGGAGATAGGCGGCCATATAAAGTTCTTTAAATAAATAAATAACAACTACAGCCGCCTGTTCCCAGGCATCTGGCTGAAATGCCCGTTCCTGCCCGTTTGTGGAAGTCCGTGTTAACCACATCGCACATGGAAAATGTTAGTGGACTCTGAAAAGGAAAGCCTTGACTGATGATCCACCTGGTAAATCCAAAAGGGTCCCGGAGCAATTAAAAGTACTTGCCCTTTGGCATAATCAGGTTGTACCTGAAGAAAACAAATGAATGCTCATCTCTGTTTCTTTAGCTCCAGGGAAGACACCCTTAGCAGGTTTGATTTAGCACCATCCAGAGAGGGAGGGAGCGTCTTTAGGGATGGGGAATAATGTCTGAGTCATCTGTTTCAAAATGAGTGCAAAGAGGAAGATTCCAGTAAGATCCCTTGAGGAGCCTCCCATTATAACCTTACTCACAGGTTACTCTCTCTCTCTCTCTCTCCCCCCTCCCCGCTCACTCCAATTTCAATCTTCAGTCACTGGAGATAGGGCATGTGGGTTTCATTTATGACCCAAATATAAGTTAAGATTGGAAGGATTCTGCTACTGTGATTTATTGAAAAATCCGGATTGTGAACAGGACGATCAACAGAACTCACCCACAGACAAGGCTCTTCTCGTACCCCTTTTGACTGATAGATGATTCAAACCATCTCACCTCCGTCTGGTCTGGTGCTTCCCTCTTCTCCCCTTTGTCTGATTTTGTCCGGTTCTTCTTTCTTTGCCTTAACTCCTCGGCACTGATTCAGGTCTGGGGCTGTGCAAAGCAAGTATACAAAGCTAGTGCTGTACAGCCACCCTAAGCACAGCACCCCACAAGTGGGAACATTGTGGCATAAAAAGGCCATGGGTAAGGTAAGATTATACCTTGCATTTCCATCACATCCCAGAAGTATCTAGATGACTCTTCTTAGAAACCGACTGAGTTAGGTTTTACAGTTCTTAAATTTTTATGTTCATGCTGCCTGCACACATAGATATCTTTTGGGGAGGAAAAAAGATCAACCTATATGTAACTGAATAATTTATGGATCTAAGTTCTAGTCCATTCCACTAAAGACACTCTGCACATTTAAAAAGCATGTGAGAAAAATCTGCATTTAATTTTGTATGCTACCTTCATTTAGCTCATGTACGCTGTAGCCTTAAATATACAGGATGTATTGCTCTGCCCAGGTTTTGCATCTTCCAATTCTATGTTTCTGAGTAAAAAAAAAAAAAAAAAAGCTTATCCTTTTATTTCTGCTCTGGGCCACTTTTTTCCTTTTCCATTTGTGTTTTTTATTTTTAAATATGCACCAAGTGTTTACATTTCAATACACTGTTTAAAAAATATATTCTTTTTTTTCTGTAGGAATACACTGTTTAATAGATCAAAACAGCTGAAAATGGCATCAGAACATTTGGGAACTGCAAAGCAAGAGGAAAAGTGCATCCTGATTGACACAATAGTCTGTGAGATGAGTTCAGTTCATACTGGAATTTGGAAATGTAAGATTTCTTAATCATCTCTATCAAGTGGTTTGCAGTCTGGGTCCACCAGCTTCTTCACTAGGGATTCTTCACTAGCTCACAGATTTCAATGGATTTTCCATATTAGGATGATAAGATATATTTCGGTTGAACAAAAATCTCTGTTTTGGCTGGACTACTTCTATTAAAAAGGTAGGCTTTACATCAGGGAACACAACAAAACCCCATCATGAACTTGATGCACTCCAGACTGTATTTCATTTTTGTTAGATTGTTCAGTACAAGGATGCCCCAGCCAAAAAAGGAAGGACAGCTGCAATAAAGGATCTGTCAGCAATTTTTTACTACCTTGGATTAAGATCGAAGAGTAGACCTCTAAAAAGTTTGATATATAGGACTCCATTGAATGCTTTATTTATTTCATTGCTTATTCCATATTTTTATCCTGCTTTTCAGAGACTCCTTGACTCACAAGGTGGCTGACATCAATTTAAGATAAAAAGGGAAGGAGGCTACAGTCATAAAGCAAAGGCTATATTTATTCCCAAGACCTCTTTTGCAGCCCACTAGAACCCTCTTTGACCATGTCAGGATTGCCAAAACTAGTTGTATGGTTTACTACAATTTGGAAATGGAAACACGCAAAATTGGAATGGAAGCTAAAATATGCATTGCTTGCTTAAGGGGAAAAAAAATCCCTCCAACCCTATGAAACTAGAAAGTCTCACCACACTCATGTTCCATCAAACTTCAAACCACTGCTATGGTGATGAACTTCCCATGAGAGACATGCACAGATGCAGAAAATGCTTCTTTCCCATGGAAGTGAAAGAACTGAGAGAAAGGGATCATCTAGCCAATGTAGGAAGCCTACAGTATCAAAGTGCTGGGGTCAAAATTATTTAAGGTAGTCCAGGAGACAAGGGTTAGGCAAGGAAGATAATCTTTCCTCAGAGTATGGTTGATATATTCAGGGAATCAGGGTCTCAAATTTCAAAGATGGGCTGAATGAAAGCTGTTTCCAGTGACTAACTCCACCTCTTGTAAAGTCCCCAAATGCTGGACCAACTGAGGTTCAGCTGATGTTCATTAATGGGCCAGTTTGGTGTGGTGGTTAAGGCATCAGGCTAGAAACAGGAGACCGTGAGTTCTTTTCTGACCTCAGTCAAAAAACCAGCTGCATGACCTTGGGACAGTTACTCTCTCTCAGCCCTAGGAAGGAGACAAAGGCAAACCACTTCCAAAAAACCTTGCCAAGAAAACTGCAGGGACTTGTCGAGGCAGTAGCCAGGAGTCAACGCTCACCCCCAAGGCACAAAAATAAGATTTCTATTCCAATCTGGTCCTTCAGCCCTTTGTTCTGCCACTCAGCAGTGGCAGACCTGCTTAGGGCTCAGAAATTGGGGGTGAAAGATTGGAGAGTTGGAAGATACCCAAGGACTGGTTCTACCTCAGCCTCCATTACCCGACCTAAGCCCTTACAGCAGGCATTACCAGAACCTTGTTCTCATCCACTGACATTTCTTCCTCATTCCAGATGAATGCTTGAACTAGTTTTATAGCTCCCCTACACTGAGCTAAGGTTTCCAAGCTGTTTCTAGACTGATTCAGATGGTGATACCCTTACAGGAGCAGTTTGGAAACTGTTTCCTCAGGAGTTCACTCCACCATGGGGAAATAATGAATGAAAGCTTAGCATCATCTAGGCAAAGCTACACATGCAAGTTTTGGATGCGCAGGAACCACTTGGCTGGGATTGAGAAAACGGAGGAATCCATGTGAAGACAAACATTTCAAAATTCCATCCATGTTCTAGGAGGTGAAGCCAAGGAGGAAAGAATCCCACTCCTTTGGGGTAACGTCTGAATAATCCTGTGCTTGCCAATGCCTTTTTTTACAACAGTACCAGATTGCAAGCAGAGACTGCAAAGGAGTTGTAACATTTGAACTGTTCCTGCTTCTTCCTATTGACAGCCCAGTTTCTGGCCAAAGTTTTCAGGCTCCTGACATTGTGACTTTCTCTAGCCTAGTCCAAGTCTAGTCTGCCTCCAGGAGTTTCTCCTTTCAAGACCTATTTTGATTAATTGAGCCATTCCCATCACAGCTGGGAACCAGGTGGTACAATCCAGTTGCTTAGAGACGCTGCATTCTGGGTAATTGCTTTAGTTTATTTTTAATCTTTTAATTTGGTGGGAGTAAACTTTCATGTGTTAATTGGAGAGGGTTAGACCTGCAGCATCTTGACAAATGTCTTATTAACAGCCATTGTTTATTGACGAAAGTAGCTTTTGCAGGCCTAGAATCTGGTTGCGGGGTGGGGGGAATGCAGAGGTAAGATTCCTAGCCATTTTTCCTATGGCTTATAGGACGAGAAAGGACTTTTATGTTATATTTTTAATTTCCTCACTGGAATTCTAAGGGACAGAGGGAATTCTAAGGGACAGAGGGAAGTTGGTGCTTTTTTTTTCCTTTGTAAAGGAGCTGGTTATATTCCTGAGAAAACGCAAACTAGGGAAAGGAGCTTTTTATGCGGTAGATAAAGAATTAATGTTTGAGTTGGACCACATGGAAATTCCATTAACTGGATGATTCTTTTACCAGGTCTCACGGCAGGGCAGAAAATAAGACATCTCATTAGCTTAGTTGAGCACAATGGCAGAATCAATTTTGTTGTTGTTTGTTGCTTAACGGACTCCTGGTGGTAAATATATTCATTTGTGTTTTGGTTAATTACAAGTTTTCCAGTGCTAATAAAGAATTCTTGTCAGGCTAGGTATGTGCTCGTTTGCTCTCTTCCCTCCCCCTCCAATTAAGCAGATGATTATATCTTCCATTTGTGAGATCAGAAGCAGAAGAAAGACAGCTATGAATAAATGTGATCCCCCAAATTACATTTAGGCTGCAAAGAGTTTGTAAAGATCCCTGCACTAGGCAAGGGTACTCATTTGTATCATTTTAATATACTCCTTTGAAAAACTTCATTGATTTTTTGTTGAATACAATTTGACAAAGACAATATGGTAGGGAAAGAGCAGTTTTCACCAGATTAACTTTCCCTTTACTCCTCTGATACCATCCAACATGTAGTTTAAGAAAAGTGCCAGACATGTAAATCAGGTTTATGAAGGAACTCCGCAATTTAATATATATTCGGCACTGTTGCCAGCTTGATATTTGGAAATACGTGTGCATTTAATTTCTGTTCCCTATCACTAGCAATTTGGGAAGGAATCATTTTTAAGTCAGTTATAAACACTTTATAGGTCAGGAAAATGCTTGGTTTTCACACAGTCTCAAGTTCTGTTTCTGGTATCCTGTAGGAGCTGATATGAAAGATCATATCTTTCCAAAATGCTATTACCAGTCAAAGTCAACAATATTGGGCTTCATAATCTGAATCAGCACAAGACAACTCCCTACATTCCTAAAATGCTGTTCATCTAACAGTTGCCCAGGAAAAGGTCTGTCTATCTGTAGAGGTGTCTGGCTTAGGAACGGCTGTGCTTATCTGGCTTCATGACACAGTAAATCCATCAATTTTATCTGAAAGTCATAAATTCAGTCCAAGTTGGATACATGCATGATCAGATTCACCAAGGCAAACAGTAGCCAAGGGATCAGCAAGAGAGAGACTGAGTTAATTTCCAAGGAAATGATCTTGGTACTTTGGAATTCTAGCACAAGTATTGATGGAGGCCTTTACCCATGAAAATTATTCTAACCACCTTATCAAACCTGGATCACTACACAAGTACCAGCAGCATCTGACCCCACCTGAGCACAGCTTGCCCCAATGAGATCAGTTGGGTGACTCCTAAGTCCGTCCTTCCTTCCTTCCTTCCTTCCTTCCTTCCTTCCTTCCTTCCTTCCTTCCTTCCTTCCTTCCTTCCTTCCTCATTAAATTTGTATGCCACCCAATTCCCAATCTGGGTAGGTCACAAGTAAAAACTTTAAAAATATAGAATAATAAATAAAGAATAAAAGATAGCAAAGATGACAAAAACTGGATAGGAATAATAATATTAATATTATTATTAATAAAAATAAGAAACAGACCCACACAATCCAAAGGTCTTTACTCACTCTCCCCAAAGGCCTGGGAGAAGACCCAGGTCTTCAAGCCCCTTTGTAATGCCAGTAGAGTGGGGGCCATCTGGATCACAGGGGAACCTCAGTCTAAGTTGTCCTGCTCTCCGCATAACCAAGCGCTGCTATAATTCTGTCTTTCGTTGGTACTTTATCACATGCCAGTGTTCTTAAAGGCTAGAAAGTGGAGGTTTCTGCTCAGGGTCAGTCTGCTGGGTAGAGGGCAGGAATGGTAAGGCCCATGGTCATCCATGGGATGGGGAGGTAAAAAATGTCAAGATGGTGACCATGACTACACAAAAAAGCCCCACCCCTCTTTTATGTACATTGCATGGAACTTTTATCATATGGTCACTTGTTCCAGCTTGACTTTTTTTGACCACCTCCTGTGGATACCCCTGATGGGCCCAGTTAGTGGCTCAACATCATTGCTGAGGGTTTGGTAAAGCAGAGTCTGGAACTTGGGATAACATTTCCTAGTCCTCTTCCTTATCTGAAAAGAGCTTTTGAGATGAGGTCATGTCAACATATGGAAGAGTTTGTAAGAGGGTCAATGCATTAGAATAATCAAACAACCAAGAGATGAAGCCTGCCCCTTTATTTTTAGTTATTCATTGTACTTTTATATTGCTCAGTAATTGATAACCCACTCTACCTTTCATTGCTAATGAGTTCAAAGGGGAACAGATCAAAACCAACACATTGCTTGAAATAAGCTCAAACAACATTAGCATCCATTAGTGGACTCTTAGTGGAACCATTCAGTTTGTCCCATATGACTAAAAGTCAGTTGCAAAAGTCAAAACTAGCCTGTCTTGAAAGGAACTTTTGTAGTCATGATGCAGCTGCAGAAAAGGCCCTGTCACTGAGATACAGTAGGTGATGAACTCAGAGAGATATTGGAAGTTCACAACAAAAGGAATCTTTGTAAGGTTGGAATAGCTGTTAGATACTTACCACTGAAGGATTAAGTGCAGTTGGGTGCAGAACCATGCCTAACCTAGAACAAAGCAAACTAGTATATAAATGCCAGGAGGGATAATTTAGTTTAATTTACTTAATTTAATATAGCTGCCCACTCCAGAAGACTCCAGAAGATAGTTGGGTTGACAAATATAAGAAACAAGGCTTTTTCAATGGTGGCCCCATTGTTATGTAATTTTGTTGGCCAGTGATATAACTGGCATCCTTCTTATTTTCTTCTGACTCAGCTTTAAGAGTCAGTCAGTGTTTCTGTTGCTGCAAATAATAAATGTGCTTTAATGATAAAATGGCTCACAAGAAAACGAAATGTTCTTTATTGCTCCTCTAAATATTACTGTTTATTTGTTTATTTATGATTTCTATCCCATTCCATTCTTTGATTTTGCCAACACATGGTTCTCAAGGTGGCATTGTTTCTTTTATGATTTTAACAATTGATTTAGTGATTGTTACAATATGATTTTGTTATATTCTGTACACTGATTTGGGGGAAAACTTTATATTTCTTAAATGATCTAATACTTTTAAACAAACACATAAATCAAAGAATGTGCTCATAGGGAGTCATTTTCCAGGAACACCTTTCTCATTTTATTAAGTTTTTCTTTCCATTCACTGCGTGAATAATATCACCTGTCTGGGAGAGGAGAGACAATGATTTTTTATTTAAAGAAGAAAAAAACATTTTAGCATTTGGTTTAATATTTTAAATATACTGTCCTTGTTGGGGGGTGGGTGCTTGCAGATGACCAGTAAGTTTTAGAAAACCACACCCGGTGGTGGTAGTAGGAGAGAATCCATGAATGCTCTTCACACTTTGCAGCGTCAGTCTGATACCGCTATAATTTCCCAACAATGCAGAAACAGAAAGAGAGAAATTAAAACAATCTGGCTGGTGGGAAGGGCAAAGTACTGTTACCAAAATTAGAAGTTTGCAACAGATGTAGCATTGAGATTGAGATGGTGTGTGAGCAAGATGCTGTGAGAAACACCATCCAAAACTAATCAGTGTGACCTCTAGAGGCTTATTCAGATGCTCTGTAGGAGTGAAGCCACTAGTCCTGAGCTCCAAATTGCCTCTGGACTGCCCATATTATGGGAGACAAGAGTTCACTTTGAAGGATCTGCTTCCCCCATTATTGGGGGTAAGTAGCTTTAAAATGGGAATTATTTCCAAAGAATGCATATTAAGAACACAAGACTCATGATTCTAAACATATGTCCTTTCAGTCCCACTGGAAGAAATGGGATTTGGTCCTGCTTAATCACTTTCAGTGTACCAGATTAGCATCCAAAGATTACTTTGTTTTTTTTCTTTAGGGCATCATTGACCTGGAAAAGGAATGTGATGATGCATTTACTGTATAGGAGACACGAATGTTACAACTGTTTCAAAAACAGGACCTGATTCTAATTATTTTTTGAAAAGAACCAGTTCTGTTGACTTTTTTTATACCTAAAGACTTTGTTTTGACAATGAGTGCAATTTTATACAAGGAGTCTGTGGTTGCTTGTCTGTAGAAGGCATCAGAGAGGAAAATGCAGTAGAGGTCCCTACACATACATAGCTACGCACATGGAATGTGGACTGACAATCAAACTGCCCACAATGAATGCCTGGGAGTTAAGAGGATGGAGGCCAAGGCATATGAAAAGGGTTTTTTTGGAGGGGTCAGTGGGATAGATTGCTTTCCTTTTCTCCATCTCTTCTCCATCAATTCATTTATTTTTATCTTTCTTCCTCTAAAATAGTGTTTGGGAATTGAAGATGGGGTTGGGGAAAATCTGGAATGTGTTATTCTTATGGCCTTAGAAATTAAGCCAAATAATCATTTTGAAATAGGGTTATTGGAGAAATCCACCATGGACTTACATTTATGTAAAATGATGTCCTTCATTGAGAATATTCGTATCGGTTTTGCAATAGCGCTCATCTGAAAGAAGAGGCACAAAAAATTGGTATTCTTAGGGATGTTACATATAATCTAGTATATCGTTGGGAAATGCTGAGAACCAAAATGTATACGAATAGGAACGCGTCATAGAAAAGTCATATCATAGGAAACAATGCATATAAGATCTAGAGTATATACTGTAAAGCATACAGGTTAGGAAAACGTACGCAAGAACCAAATGATTTTGTTGCCTTAAAAATAAAATTTACAGAAGGATGCAAAACTGTGTTGGATTGGGCTAACGACTGCATCCATATGATGGAGGCCCACCCCATAAGATCTGGGGCGGTAGGCTTGTCTTATTCCCCGCCCCCAAGGAATATCATACTCAGGGACCACAGGGATGACTCTTCTCAATCTTAGCCTCTCTTCTGTGGGACAATGTTCCCTCCATGATTAGACTAGCTCCAACCTTGGTGGTTTCCCAGAAAGCCATTCCAGTTTGGCTATTTCAGGAAGCCTTGGGAGCAGACTTGCTTTGAGTGAGTGGGGATACCCCATCTTCTGGAATGTGTTTTATCTCTGGTTATTTCTTTGCCAAGACGGATTATTGGGTTTTTTTTATTGGAGCTTATTTTCTGTAATTTGTTTTTGTTCTTATGAGTTACTGCTTTAATCTTATTGTAGGTTGCTGCTCAGAATTTATTCTGATTGGAGTGGCATCTAAGACGCAGTAAATACAGTAAACAAATGCAGACTATACTGTACTTGACTGGGGTTGACAATTGAGTGTGATTATCTTTCTAGTGACATGCCTACTCATGTCAGTATCAGAGAGTTCAACACATCACTCAACCTCACCCAAATGCAAAAGAAAAGCTACAACAAAGTTTGAGACGCTACAAAGGCGATGATACCAAAAAGTCTGTCAGATTTCCAAATTGGATTAGAATCTTCCCAGAACTGTTTGAGGTCCCCTGATGAATTGATCTAAAGCAGTGATTCAGTTATATTTCTTTTGGATCAATGCAGCTCCCCAAAGTTTTGTATAGTGTGATGATGCCCCAACTCATTCTAACATCCTTCATCCCATTTGAGAAACGTAGGGCATCTTAGTAGGTTTAGGGGAAATACTGTATGCCGCCCCACTGTTAGAATCAACTTGCCACCACCACCACCTATATTTGTAGCCTGAGAGAGCGACTTCACTTTGCCCCCAAATAGGGCTTTCCTTGGGGAAACTTTATATACTTTTATTTATTTTTATTTTATTTATCAAATTTTTATTACCGCCCATCTCCCCCTCAAGGAGGGACCCTGGGCGGCTTATAATAAAGACAAAATTTAAAACTCAATACAAAACTATCAATAATATAAAATACAATAAAATCCAGGTGGTGGTAAGTTCTACTACAGACCGTAAGTGTATAAAGAGCTGGTCTAGGGCATTAGCCATCCCCAAGAATGACTATTTCTTCCCCACCCCAGGCCCGATGGCAAAACCAGGTCTTCAGTTTTTTACAGAAGTCCAGGAGAGAGGGGGCTTGCCTCACCTCCAGGGGAAGAATGTTCCAAAGGGCAGACACTGCTGCAGAGAAGGCCCGCTTCCTGGACCCCGTCAGATGGAATTTTCTTGCAGACGGGGTCCGTAGCATGCCCTCTCTGCATGACTGGGTGGGGCAGGTTGATGTAATGGGGATGAGACGGTCCCTCAGGTAACCTGGGCCCATGCCATGTAGGGCTTTATAGGTAATAACCAACACCTTGAATTGGACCCGGAAGCAGACTGGAACCCAGTGCAGCTTGCTCAACAAAGATGTTACATGTGCCAATCTTGGAGCACCTAGAATCGTCCGTGTGGCTGCATTCTGGATCAGTTGTAGCTTCCGGATACTCTTCAGGGGTAGCCCCATGTAGAGCACATTACAATAGTCTATGTGGGAGATGACTAGGGCATGAATGACCGTTCGAAGGGCCTCTCGATCCAGGAAAGGGCGTAACACGAAGTTGAGCAAAGGCCCTCCTGGCCACAACTGCCACCTGCTCTTTGAGCAGTAGTCGTGAGTCCAGGAGGACCCCCAGATTCTGCACCGGGTCTGTCTGGGGCAGTGCAACCCCATCCAGAACTAAAGATGTCAAGTTCCTGGATACTGAGGGGTCATTAACCCACAACCACTCCATCTTACCAGGGTTCAGCTGAAGCCTGTTGTTCCCCATCCAGACCCCCACAGCCCCCAGGCACCTAGAGAGGGTAGTCACGGGATCACTTACTTCCCCCTACCAATATATGTTGGTAGGTCACAAGTTGCATAGGTATGTTCATTTATTGCCACTTCTCCATTTTTTTAAAAAAATGTCTATGGATGCAAACTATGAAATGTAAGCAACTTTGCACTGTACAGTTAATCCATTCAGCATTTCATCCCCTGAAGAGTAACATAAAAAAACAGGCTGGAATAAAGTAACATATATTTGAAAGAGATTAGGCCTCCTTTGCAATGAGCATGGTTCTGGATGACTTCACAGACATGTCCATGTATTTTGCTTGACAACAACACAGAAATTATATGCCATTGTCTTCTTCCAGTTTTTTCCCCCACCAACTTCAGTGTCTAGGGAATTCCAATGATTTCTTGGTGACATTTAGGTTGTCTTCAAGATCACCCAAGATTGGCTAGGTCTTGCTATCTATCTGGAGAAAATCAGCATCTGATGACTTTATGGACACTTCCTTGTGGTTTCCTTGGCATCAATACAGAAGTCATTTGCTACTGCCCTTCTTCCAGGATCTCGTTTTGAATTTCTCAATCTAGCCCACAGTTTAATCCTAAAAGGATTATACTAGAATAACCCAAAGCAATTGCCATTCATTTGAATGCAATGAAAAACACATCAAATTGACCTACATCTCACTTGTAGCTAGAAGTCAGCAAAAAAAAAAGCGATATATGCTAATTAGTTTAGAAGGAGGATAAATTAGCAATGCTATTTGAAGAAGCGGCATTAACGTGACAGGGGTGTTTGGAAAGAAGCTCTCACATGTTTTTTTGCACATCTCAATTCTGTCAAATTTCAAGCACAGCTGTATATATCAAGAGGTAGGTGGTTATGCATGTTATTTTTGCATTGCAAGTCTGACTTCTGAAGCTCAGTGCTTACTTTTAAAAAGTTTTGAACAACAGCAAAATAAAATGCAAGTTTTATATTCATGCTCCCCCCCATCCCAATCTTTGCAATAGAATGGAGAGAATCTAGAATAGCAATTTGCTCTATGCAGAGGTGAAGATGATGTGTAATCTGTGGTAGTTTCATCTTCAAGGAAGTAAACATATGAAACCATTTGAAAATCCATTCTATCAGCAGAGCAGTGTGTCTGTTCTGGAATTCTGCACAATTCTGCCTCTTATATAGTTTCCTAGGGAACTCAATGCCTTTCTTTTCTGGCTGTGGTCTCTCATATTTGCAGAAGAGGTTGTGTTATGAAGCAGTTCAACCTTGCTGCCATTTTAGGGGCACCTGTTGGTGGGCATGAGACTAGGAAGTCTCCTGCTCCGTAGAATGTGCAAAGTGTAAGTAGATCGCAGGAAGTGTGAGGCTGTGTGCACTGGCAATTCTCTTTTAGGAGGTGAAGCTTCCTCCTTTTGGAAGGAGTGTAAAGATTCTGGATAAGCCTACTGTCAGGTTCTACACTTCCTGTTATTGTTGTTGTTTATTTGTTCAATCGCTTCCGACTCTTTGTGACTTCATGGACCAGCCCACGCCAGAGCTTCCTGTCGGCTGTTGCCATCCCCAGCTCCCCCATGGTTGAGACCGTCACCGCCAGAATATCATCCATCCACCTTGCCCTTGGTCGGCCCCTCTTCCTTTTGCCTTCCACTTTCCCTAGCATCAGCATCTTCTCCAGGGTATCCTGTCTTCTCATTATGTGGCCAAAGTACTTCAGTTTTGCCTTTAATATCATTCCCTCAAGTGAGCAGTCTGGCTTTATCTCCTGGAGTACGGACTGGTTTGATCTTCTTGCAGTCCAAGGCACTCTCAGAATTTTCCTCCAACACCACAGTTCAAAAGCATCTGTCTTCCTTCGCTCAGCCTTCCTTATGGTCCAGCTCTCGCAGCCATAGGTTACTACAGGGAATACCATTGCTTTGACTATGTGGACCTTTGTTGTCAGTGTGATGTCTCTGCTCTTAACTATTTTATCAAGATTTGTCATTGCTCTCCTCCCAAGAAGTAGACGTCTTCTGATTTCCTGGCTGCAGTCAGCGTCTGCAGTAATCTTTGCGCCTAGAAATACAAAGTCTGTCACTGCCTCCACTTTTTCTCCCTCTATTTGCCAGTTATCAATCAAGCTGGTTGCCATAATCTTGTTTTTTTTGAGGTTTAACTGCAACCCAGCTATTGCATTTTCTTCTTTCACCTTCATCATAAGGCTCCTCAGCTCCTCCTTGCTTTCAGCCATCAAAGTGGTATCTGCATATCAGAGATTATTAATGTTTCTTTCAGTGATTTTAACTCCAGCCTTGGATTCCTCAAGCCCAGCACGTCGCATGATGTGTTCTGCGTACAGGTTGAATAGGTAGGGTGAGAGTATACAGCCCTGCCGTACTCCTTTCCCTATCTTAAACCAGTCCGTTGTTCCGTGGTCTGTTCTTACCGTTGCTACTTGGTTGTTATACAGATTCCTCAGGAGGCAGACAAGATGACTTGGTATCCCCATACCACCAAGAACTTGCCACAATTTGTTATGATCCACACAGTCAAAGGCTTTAGAATAGTCAATAAAACAAAAATAGATGTTTTTCTGAAACTCCCTGGCTTTCTCCATTATCCAGCGGATATTGGCAATTTGGTCTCTAGTTCCTCTGCCTTTTCTAAACCCAGCTTGTACATCTGGCAATTCTCGCTCCATGAATTGCTGGAGTCTACCTTGCAGGATCTTGAGCATTACCTTACTGGCATGTGAAATAAGTGCCACTGTTCGATAGTTTGAACATTCTTTAGTGTTTCCCTTTTTTGGTATGGGGATATAAGTTGATTTTTTCCAATCTGGTGGCCATTCTTGTGTTTTCCAAATTTGCTGGCATATGGCATGCATCACCTTGACAGCATCATCTTGCAAGATTTTAAACAGTTCAGCTGGGATACCGTCGTCTCCTGCTGCCTTGTTATTAGCAATGCTTCTTAAGGCCCATTCAACCTCACTCTTCAGGATGTCTGGCTCTAACTCACTGACCACACCGTCAAAGCTATCCCCGATATTATTATACTTCCTGTACAGATCTTCCGTATATTCTTGCCACCTTTTCTTGATCTCTTCTGCTTTCTGTACCCAACACATGCTGCAGTATTGAATGCACCATGCTATACCCCCTTTGAGAGGAGTCCCCCATTGGGGGAGATAGGCGGTCATAGAAATTTGAATAATAAATAATAAATAAATAAATAAATAAATAAATAAATAATAAATAATAAATAATAAATAAATAAATAAAATACCCTCATAACTCCATTTCTATGTGAGCTGGACGGTCTCCCAGTACACTTCTGTGTGCAAATCAAAATGCTGGTTACCATCCAGTAAGCCCTATATTCTGGGCATTTGTCTTTCTTTGATGATGTGCTATCAAATTGGTGTCTTCTCTTATCCCCAACCTGGCCCCTCAGGTCTTCCAACCATGCCCCCATTACCACTGTAATTGAGTCCATCCATCCTGCTGCTGATTGTCCTCTTCTTCTCTTTCCTTCCATCTTTCCCAGCATTATGGACTTCATGAGGGAGGTGGATCTTCACATAATGTAACCAAGATATGATAATTTGAGGCTGGTAATTTGTGCTTCAGTTGAGAACTCTAGATTGATTTGTTCTATGATCTTCTTGTTTGCTTTCTTGGCTATCTACCCCAAAGTTTAAAAGTTTCAATACTCTTTCTGCCCTGCTTCTTTGAAGTCCAACTTTTGTTTCCATAAGGTATCACAGAGAAAACCATTACCTGAATTATTCTGATCTTTGTAGGCATAGACACACCCCAGCATCTGAATACCCTTTCCAAGGCCTTCATGGCTACCCTACTGAATGCTATTTCTTGACTCCTGGTTCTTCTACTGTTGATACATTTTTATGTTGTGTGCCACCCAGGTCCCCGTTTTCCACCTTATTTTCTGAGAATTTCCTTTCAATTACTGTTGGTCTGGGTATTGTTACTTCATTCCTAGCAGTGGATTGGGATTCCTAGCAAAATCGTTCCTGTTTTGACAGATGGATTGTATATCTTTCTGAGGCTTCCCTGTAGATATAATTCTCAAGAAGAAAAAGACCCATAGAATTAGTTCCTCCACAATGATCATCTTTCAGATTTTGGCATTTTCCTAAACTTCTACTCTTTTGTGAAAGAAATTTCCAAAGCAAATTCCATTTTTGAATGAGAATTGGTAGGAAAAAATGAAGATGGTTTTTCTCTCTCCCTTCAGTGCACTAGTTTTAAAATTAGCCATGAGAAATCTTGCATTAAGAATTCCGGGCCTTTGTCTTCTTACAGGCACAATGTTCTCGGCTGTTCTTCATGCCAGAGTGTGCCTGACATATATTTTCAGCCAGCATCCAAGATGAAAAGAGATTTACATATCACAGTTCAAATGAGCTTTGTGCTCACAGGTGTTGTAAAAGTAAGCAAACAGGTTGTCAATTGCAAAGGCAGAGGCAAGCAATTGAAAGCAGGAAATGGCTGAGCATTTCTTTTTCTTTTTTTAAATATAGATTGCATTATAAAGGGAGCAGTGAAACAGAAGTCATCTGGAAAGCATTATCAGTCTACTTCCAATGCAAATAGGGCACACAAGGGGAGACAGAAGTGTTCGATCAGACGTTTGCAGGAAGATTAAAGAAACCAACGTGAGTTTCTCAAGCAGACAAGGGATAATCATTTGCTGTGTAAATTGGTGCATCTCCCTGGAGCCAAAAATCCAGTATACAGTTACAATGTGGGGGGATAATTATTCCAATTTTCTTACATGGTAATTTGGTGGACTCTAGAAAAATGGGGTGGGAATCGAAAGGCACCTATTAGGCTTAAGAGCAATTGTCCAGCAATCAAATTTCTTGAAGTGAGACAGGGAAAATACAGTACATGGCTTCTGTGTGTCCATCTGCCTATCTACTTCCCTACATCTCTGTATTTGAAGCTTAGTAGAAGAGAGAACATGGACAATGTTTAAATCTTGTGATTTCTCAAAATTGGAAAAGAACTTGGAAAGTTTCTGCCAGCCTATGTATATTTTGCAGTACGTTGATTGACATAGAGCAGGTTCTTAGATTCATCCTAGGATTCCTTTAGATTATGACAGGCAAAGGGTTAGTATGATCTCTGAAGATCTATCTTCTGACCCACAGCATCTCCAAATTCTGAGGCAGGAAACATATACTTTGAAATGTAAGTTCTATAATAGGTAAAGAAACAAATCTATCTGTCTGTCTGTCATCTATCTCCCTTAAGAAAAGCTGGGGGAAATGATGATTCTACCCATTGTGGACTTCACACACACACACACAAACCACACTCTTCACCTCCAACTATTAAATGCAACCACTAGAGACCAAAATAGTGGCATTTGCAGGTACTTACTGGCTGCTTTCGTCAGAATGAAGGAAGCAGGTTGTGATACCATGCGACAAATCCTGCCCCTTTTGGATGTCTGTGCAATGCCACAATGCTGCTTTAGTTAATCTGGCCTTCTTGCCCACTCTGTGGATGTTGTTGCACTAAACTTTTGCCCACCATTGCTATGGGGTAAATGTAAGACGGTGGGGTAATAGCATTTACTATTTCCATGAGAGTCCCTTTGACAACAAAAGCTGAAGAAATGAAGGGATTCAGGAGTTTGAACTGGTACAAAAGATGGTGGTTAATGTAGAGGAGTACAGAGATAACCTTGATGAAAATATGCAGCAGCTTTTACAAAAACATCAGCTTAGCCTAGGAAAACATGAACGGGTGAGGAAGAAAGTCATGCTTGCCCCATTTTGACTCTCTTGGGTATAAGAGGGATGGAACTACCAGGCTTTCAACATTCTGCAATTATAACCTTTAGCAGTGTTTCTCAACCCTGGCAACTTTAAGATATGTGGACTTTAAGATATGTAGAATTCTGGGAGTTGTAGTCCACACATCTTAAAGCTGCCAAGGTTGAGAAACACTGGCTTATACTGTATCAATAGAGTTCTGGCATTACTTGTAGTGCCTACTTCCTGACCCGGTCTACCTTGAATGGGCTGACAACATGCCAACTGATGCCAAACTTGCCAACTGTTCTGGTTCACCCAGGAGAGTCTCAGTTTAGGCATGGTCATCCTGCCCTCCAAAAATCTTCCTGCAAAATCCTGAATTTTACAGAGGAAAGGAGGAAGATCTAGAGGATCATGAAGTTGCCTCTGTCACCCTATTCTTATGCTACTACAGGTAGTCCTCGCTTAATGACCACAATTGGGACCAGAATTTCAGTTGCTAAATGAAGCAGTCATTAAGCAAATCCAACCCAATTTTACGACGTTTTTTGTGGTGGTTGTTAAGCAAATCACTGCAGGCATTAAGCAAACCACATGGTCGTTAAGCAAATCATGCAGTTCCCCATTGATTTTGCTTGCCAGAAGCCAGCCAGGAAGGTCGAAAATGGCGTTCACGTGATCACGGGACACTGCGACAATCATAAATGTGAACTGGTTGCCAAGCGCCCAAATTGTGATCACGTGACCATGGGGGCGCTCCGTTGGTCGTAAGTGTGAGAACCGATTGGAAGTTGGTTTTTCAGCACTGTCGTAAGTCCAAACCATCACTAAACAAATGGTTGTTAAGCGAGGACTACCTGTATTTCTTTTCTGTCTTGGTAGGCACATGTGAAACACAGCCACAAAAGTGTGGTGGTGTGGGTATCAGGCATGTGAATAGGGCATACCAATGTGAGAGCTGAGGGGGCATATTTCAGTGAGAATCATTAAGAAGACTTGCTACCTCCAATGGTCCCTCCAGCCAAGAGTCTTTCTTATGCAAACCAGTATTTCACTTCCAAAAACTGCTGAAGCGCTCAGTCAGGTTCTCCAGTATTTTATTTTCAGAATGGTATGGTTCCATTCTGCCCAAAGAGAAATCTCATGAAACCACATTAAAATCCTATCCTACAGAGGGCAGGAAATTTATGAAGCCATCCAGAAGAGGACACACATATGCCTTTTGTGAAACATGTGCTTATGATTTCTCAGAATCCCCGGGGGGGGGGGGACTGATGATGTAATCCATGATGTAAAGGGGCATAGAGGTACCGTCAAGCATAGAACAAATGCAGAAACAGTCAAAAATGTTTAAAATCCTCTCAGGTACTAATGAGCTCTTGATTCAGTCCATATGATCCAGTCACAGAGCGGTGAAGGTAGAAGTATTTTTTTCAGGGCTGCACCATTTGCCCTTCGTTGTGAATGACAGCTTCAGTAAACTGGGGGATAAAATGTTGACAGGCAGTGAAATAGCTCAGAAATATGCATGAGGAAGCCCCAAAGTAAATCAGCTTACTCACTGCACTGAAAAAAATAAATACAGCAGAGGTAGAATCCAAAACCAGTCCAAAGTTTGGGGGAATTAAAAGCACCCACAACTCATTTTGATAAGTAAAGGTGGTTGGTCTGACAAAAGAGACAACTTCTCATTACATGGCATTGCTAAAGATTTTCACCATTAAGTTAAGACATACTTTCTGGGTATGCCCACAGCAAACCATAAGGTAAAGGTAAAGGTTCCCCCCGCACATTTTGTGCAGTCGTGTCCGACTCTAGGGGCCGGTGCTCATCTCCGTTTGTTAGCCGAAGAGCCAGCGTTGTCCGAAGACGCTTCCACGGTCATGTGGCCGGCATGACGCACGCGGAACGCTGTTACCTTCCCACCGAAGTGGTACCTATTCATCTACTTGCATTTGCATGCTTTCGAATTGCTAGGTTGGCAAGAGCTGCGGCTAGTGCGGGAGCTCACTCTGCACGCAGGGCTAGGGATTTGAACCTCCGAACTTGCGATCTTCCGATCGACAAGCCTGGCGTCTTGCCCGCTGAGCCACCACGCCCCTACTACAGCAAACCATGCCAATGCTTAAAAAATAAATAAATGCAAAGGCCAATTAACAATGTCTCTTTTATGCAGGAATCAGCAGCTAACTTTCACTCTACGTAGATGAATGTCTTTGGGCTTAGAGAGGATTGCTCTCACAGCCGTAGACATCTGCTAGAAGCTATGACAGTGTCCCACATGTCACAACATCATTGTGTAAATTTGCACGATGGCGATACGATGCATGCCACAGCCCCTTCTCTGCCACCCCTCCACCATGGCCAAATGTTCCCAGCTGATTAATGTCCTGTTTGGATCTCACCTCTGGAGCTTGAAAGACTGGATATATCCTGGGGGGAACAGTGGTAGAGCAAAGTATCAAGTAGGTAATTTTTTTCATGATGCACTCTGCAAGGCACATTGAACAAATATGAATATTAATAGGACATTGAATATAACATATGAGGGATACATGAGTTTTTCCCCCCTGTTATAGTGCCTGTCCTTGGGAACACCATAAGCCCCCTGAGATTAGGTTGGCCCCGGCACTGCTGGATTTTGGGAAAGCTTTAAAGGGTTAGTCACACAGTCACTAAGTGAATCGTGAGAGAGAGAGAGAGACTGCGAAGATGGCTGGTTGCTGCCATCTCTTTCAGATAAAGTTCTCTCCTACAGTGTCCTGTGCCTAATCCATTTTTCCCCTTTTTTTGCCGCATCACAGGGCGGAGAGATTGCTTAAACAAGCTATCTCTTCCTGAGCTGCTCTCTTCCCTAAAAGTGCTAACCACAAGTTAACAAGCTCAGCTCTGTGACCTTAATTAGTTGATTAGAACCCTCCAGCAGGTTCACAGCTGCTGCCTGAAACTGACCTGGGATTTCTGCGGACCGGGGGCCGGAGTTTGCGGGCGGGAGCCAATCACAAGCACTGGGGGGCGGGGTTTGCAGGCGGGAGCCAATCGTGTGGAAGGGGCGGGGTTTGCAGGTGGGAGCCCCGCGGGCCTTAGGTGGGAGCCCCGCAGGCCTTATACGGCCTGCGGGCCTGACGTTGCCCACCCCTGTCCTAAATGCCTGCATTGGTCAGAAAATTAATTTTTTCTTACTGTTTATTACCATGGTATTTGCAAAATGGTCACTATCTGAGGCAGTTGCTAAACGAGAACTGCCTGTATGTTTTTATGTGGTGTTAGTGACCAGAAACACTACGGTGAGATGGCTGGCCATATAAATCAAATAAATATGTTTATTTATAATGTGGATGAGATGTGGAATGTATACCCCATCTCAATCCAGTTCGACTCTAAGTAATTTACAATATATTTAAATAATAATAATAATAATAATAATAATAATAATAATAATAATAATAATAATAATGGAATAATTTAAAAAATATAAAAAATGTAGAAATATAGAAAAAGGAAATCTTATATTGGTGGCTTGAAAAGCCAGGGCTGCTATCTTAATTGTTTTTTTTAAGTACTCCTGCAGATGCCTCACCAATCAAGGGAGCCCATATGATGTATGGTTCCTTGTTTGAAATGTTCAGGTGGACTGATCTTTTTAGAAATCAAAATATAATACCCCAAAAGCTATTTCAGTATTTTAGATTTCCCCACAGTGTTTTCTGGACTACTGATTTCAAGAGGCAGCAAATGATCGAGAAAAATTTCACAGACATAAGATGCAGTGAGAGGAAATGTGGCTAAAAGTACAAATCAGCATTCTGCTTTTTTCCAAGTTAGATTAACCATCTCACAAAATTTCTGGCCATTTGGATGGGGGTCTCCAGCTCATGACACAAGCATGCCAATCAGGAATATACGTGGACCTGTGATTTAAGCTTTCTGTATATAGGATGTAGGGAGGTAATTTATTAGCCCTTCATAAAACTAAATTCAGCTAGTTTTACAAATGAGTTAAACTAGGGAACAAAGGAAACCAAAATAATTTAAATTGAGTTTCTCCAGCTATAACTGCTCTATTTCCAGCATAGTGCGCTCCAAAAACTCACTATGAATGTCCACCCTGGACAAAGAGCTGATGCAGAAGAGCCTGATTTAAAATAACTAAACCATACTGAGGTCAGATCAGAGCTTGCTTTGGTGATTCATCTTCTAATGTTGGAAGAACCATGAGGCAGGCATCTGTCTATAAAAAATCATCCTTCACTGTCTCCTGAGTCTATAAGTCCATAAGAAAAGTCTAGTTCAGTCCTACTGGTCAAAATGCATTATTTATCCACCACAAGGTCAAAGGGGTGTGCCATGCAGCGCACTGAATCCTTAGGACAAATGGGGCTCATTTTTCAAACGGGAAGAAATGGACAATGATACGTGAGTTTATTATACTTCTCCTAATCACAGGTTAACCTTTCCATTCCTTCCTACCATCTATCAAGAATAATCTACGAGAAGCCGTATCCAGCATTCAGATGGGGAGGCAATTCAAGAGTAAATCCTGATTATTTAAAATGTTTTTGACTGCCTTATAATTTCTACTTGAGGAAAGAAAATACATCAATCTTTTCTTTGCAGGCACCAGGAAGATGTTGAGGGTAGATAATTTGGGATGGTTTTCTCCTGGGGGATAAAACAATAGTTTGGTTTGTTTGTTTTTAAGATGTATTGGTGCTGCTATGATAGAGACACTGCTGCCTACAGTATTCAGATTTATGGCCAAGGCTGATGGGATGAATGCACATATGTTTCAGGGACCACTTGATCCCTACCTTCAACATAGTGAAAAAACATAGTGAAAAAAGACATAATCACTGTTCAGTTTCTGGGTCAGGATCTTGGAATCAGTATCTCACTAGACTCAGTGAGATGTCACCTGGAGCTTCTTAGATATACTGAGCTTCACGGATGGTTGGGTACTCGGTCCAATACATCTGCAGAACATCAGATTGGAGAGAGCTGTCTTAGGGCAATTTCACAGTGCAGCTTATGCTGTGTGTCTCCAGCGCTGCTTCCCACTGTTCCTGAAGCTGACTGATCACATTCAAGTCATTTGGCAATGGGGCCTGATTGGTGCTAGTCTAGACTACAGACACCACAGGTGATTGCTTCTTCCTCTGATTCCCATCCTTCCCATCCATAGAGGGAAGGCCAGCCTCCTTGGCTGGTGTAATGGTGTGTGGGAAAGACCTTGGGAGACTGGGCCCAGAGACTCGGCCTAGGAAATGGTCAGATAAGAGACAGCATAGCCCACAGCTGGATAGTGGGTGGGGCAAGAGGCTCAGAAGGGACCCTCCCTAGTTTCTTAGGCTATAAAGGAGATGGGGGGGGGAGATTTGTACTTTCAGACTTGCAAGATTCTGTTAATGTAGCTTTACAATAAAGTAGAATTAGCTCATCTGGTCGTGTCTCCTGTCTAGTCTACCTAGTAAGGCTGACCTGTGTGGGCAGATCCAACAGTGCCTGCCTTTTCCTTTTAGGGATTGTTCTCTCTTCACTAGTCCCTTGTCTTTCCTTTGCTCTCCTATATCCTTACTTACATGGATGCCTTCACTCTCCCTTCCCATGTTTTCTCCTTTGGCACAGTGCAGATCCTTTATTTCCCCTCTTCTGTTGTACCATCCTTACTCTGATGCTACAGTAATGAAAGGAAAGGGGACAAGTTGTTCCTACTGGGCACACAGTGGGAAGGAAAGGAGAACCTTCTTTACCCAGCCTGGGCAGAAACTAAAAGTGTGCTCACTAGGAGATGAAAGAAGATAGATTTGTGCTGACAGAAGAGGTGGGGAAAACTGGTGGCCAGAAAACTTTACTTGTCAGGCCTAGCCGAAGAATGACAGGGAAGCAATCCAGCCAAATTTCAGTTCTTTATTTGCTTACCCCATATAGACAGAATCTTGCCAGACTAAACCTGTACTACTCTAACCTAAAGGATATAACCTGGGAGATTCTAGGGCGTGGCTATTCTGAATCTCTTCCTCTTCCCATGGTCCAGCTCTGGGCTGTGTTGTCTTTTGTCTCCCCCCTCTCCTTGGAATGTGCTCCCTCCTTCCTGAGAACCAGCTGCGTTACTGTAGTCCATCACACCACCTCCCCCTTCACAGACACGTTCCATCACATTACTGGAGTCCATGGTCTTCATTGGCCATCACTGGGTCATCTGGAAGGAAAGGAAGAAGCTCCTGACCAGCTGAGAACATTGCAGCCCAGGAGCCCAGGATGAAATAGCCACACAGAGCAGCAATCAGCTCCAGAAGGGGAGGGGCATACCAGGTCCTGTATCCAACTGGAAGACAGTACAGAGAAGGCATAAGATGGTTCAGGATGGAAAGCAGTAGTTTGGCAGCAGAGCTTCAAAACATAGGCAGGGGTGCATTTGGTGAGTTGGGGGTGGGTGGAGAACGATGTCTTCCATTCCTGCACTCGAGATGGGAATGGCCTGCCTGGTGATAGGATTAGTAGAAAGTGTGAATCTAGCCTTAATCCCAGCAGTAGATCATGCTTCATGATTTTAGTTCCCCCTCTATTCATTTTAAGACATGTCTTATTGGGCAGCATCTTGTGTTTATGATTTATCATGGAGTTGTCAGACAGAATGTTCAGGAGAAGTGCCTTGTAGAAAACTAACTTGATCCAGAAGATATGAGCCTCATAATGTCATCTATCATTCCCACTCCCCCCACCCTGCTAGCACAGTCTTCTTCAGAGAAGCATCTATTGCTTCCTGGCATCTAATAAATAATTACAGAGGGGGACAACATTCGCTATAGCAGCTCTCATACTCTGGAATAGCTTGCTTCCTGAAGCACCGATGGCCCTCATGGCCTTCAGAAGCAAGTGAAAATACTCTCTGGTAGACTTGATCTACTTCTGCATTCCCAAGTGGTCAGCAGAAACAGGATGCTTCTCAGACAGCTGCCATCCTTTAAAGTTGGAACTTCAGAATCCAGAATAAAAATGAGCAGAATTTCAAAAATTCCGAATCTATGGCTCATCAAGGGGTTAGAGCATACAGATCTGTGGAGAGAAGAAAAGACAGGCCAAAGGATATCATGTGCATGATGATATCATTACACAGATGTCAAAACTTATGTGTTTGCATCTAATGTCGTGATGACATTTCATAATCATATCATTTGCACACATGTGGGACATTTTGACACCATCTTGGCTTATTACAAATGTAGCCTGGTTAGAGTTATTTTTATGATCTCTTTATTTAAAAATAACATGCATTTCTTATCTTTCTAAAGTAAATGGAGCATTCAGGCCATCATTCAAATTACAACTGAATAAAAATAGTATACGGTCAAGGAAGGGGAGATCATGTGCATAAAACATTGTCAGCCATATACAGGAAAAACGTGTTTTGGAAAATTAAAACAAGAAGCCAACTTCATTTTATGAACCTAAAGCTGGATTTACATACCCATACTATGATTAGTGTGAATCAAACCACTGTATTTTCTAAAGCATGGGATACCACTTAATGTGTTACACGAACCATCGGTATTGTAGCTTATTAAATAATTAAGCAGACCAATGTGATGCATGAGCTAATCCAAATGTTCATAATTTAGGTGCACCCACTGAGAAGACTCCATCTTTCTTGATATGCTCAAATCTGTTTCCATTATAGTTTCTGTATCTCTCTTCTGCAACCTAATGGGTGGCCAGATTTTTGCAGATCAGACATGGTAACCCTATTTAAGATGTTGAAGATAAGTATCAACAGTGATTCTTGAGCTTTGGAATAACCTAAGTGGCACTACCAACTATCCGTCCTGGAACAACTGAAGCTTCTGGAGACTCTTTGAATATCTCCCAAGTATAATGTGTTATGATGATCCAATCTGGATACAACTAACTCACGTGTCCTGGTGGCCAGGTTTATTTGCCAAGCAAGCCATGAAGAAAGAAGACAGACCCAATCAGTTTGAGCTTTCCAACGTTCTGATGATTTCCCCCCCTTTTTTTGCCTCTAGCTCATCCTTTACAAAATAAAAGCAGTTGCAGGGAGGTATGCCTGTTTATATAGGAAAGCCAGCTGGAAGAGACTGGGTCATTGAGGCCACAGAAGCTAACTTTTTCATGTTGCCTTTTGTTTGTAGAACTTGCTCTGTTTCTGCCTTCAGAATGAGATATGGAAAAAGAATGCTGGCAAGAAAATAACTTCAGTATTGGCAACTCGAGGAGTAATTAACAGAAACAAGAACAAATACATTGAATTTGTGCTGGCTGCAAAGATTATTGCATGCTAGGTGCATGCCAAAATATCAGAATACATATAGTAGAGGAGGAAAGAAGTTGTAGATAGTCCCCTCAGCATCAAGCAGAAAAACAGTACTATTTAATGTCTTTATTTAAGAAATTGATATTCTGCTCTTCTGTTTGCAAAAATCCATTCCCAACCCACTTTTAGAATAACTGTGGGAGCTAAGGAGCACTTAACATTTAGAATTACTTCTCTAGTCTGAAGACCATATTAATGCCATCTTATTCTTCTGTACTTTTCCTGGGTTTTCCAAGCCATTCACTTTGTCTTTATGTCCACTTGCTTAACTGCTCATCCCCCCTTTTTAAATGACTTCATCGACCTCATATTTGCTTGTTTACCTTTGTTCGACTTTCCCTGGCTTTCTAACAAAACGTTGCCTGCTGTTTCTATGTTGCAGAGATATAAAAGATTTTGGATATCCTTTGAGAGCAAATGTCAGGATTTTCCTCCCAGTGAAAATTTTGCAATGAATGCTTGTCACACCTGCAGTCTGGCTACATTTATTTCCTACCTAACAATTAACTGGACTTTTGGGGGAGGGGATAGATAGATAGATAGATAGATAGATAGATAGATAGATAGATAGATAGATATAACTTTTTATCATTTAAAAATGAACAAGGTGGCTGAGGTATATCTGCAGGTTCCCTTTGAAAAAGTTTCACATACTCACGTGGTCAAGACTATTTTCATAAAATTCTCCCCACTTCTTGGAATGCCCATGCAACCCCATTCATTATTTTGAGAGTAAGTGGAGCTTCCATTCAATCTGAAATTCCATTTCATTCAGTACCAGTTCAATCTGGTGAACTTAAAAAATAAATACATCTCCATAAGGCACAGCTTTCCAAACTTTTCATGTTGGTGACACTCTTTTTAGACATGCATCATTTCGTGACACACTCTTACAGCAGGGCATCATTTCGCAACACACTCTTACTGCAGGGCATCATTTCGACACACACTCTTACAGCAGGGCACAAGGCAGGCACTAGGACCTGCGCGGAATCACAGCAGGTTTGGAGGCAGCAAAGCACAAGGCAGGCACTAGGACCTGCATGGAATCCTGGAAGGGCTTGGAAGCAGCAGCAGCTGTGACACACCCAGACACTGCAGCCGACACACTATTGTGTCCCGACACACAGTTTGGAAAGCTCTGCCATAAGGAAATAAATAAATAAATAAATAACTGGACTAGAGAACTGTCCAGTCAAACAAGGTAAAGGTAAAGGTTCCCCCCGCACATTTTGTGCAGTCGTGTCCAACTCTAGGGGCTGGTGTTCATCTCCGTTTCTTAGCTGAAGAGCCAGCGTTGTCCGAAGACGCTTCCATGGTCATGTGGCCGGCATGACGCACGCGGAACGCTGTTACCTTCCCACTGAAGTGTTACCTATTCATCTACTTGCATTTGCATGCTTTTGAATTGCTAGGTTGGCAAGAGCTGGGGCTAGTGCGGGAGCTTACTCCATCACACGGGACTAGGGATTCGAACCTCCGAACTTGCGATCTTCCGATCGACAAGCCTGGCATCTTACCCGCTCAGCCACCACGTCAATCAGAGGGCAGTAAAACCAAGTGACTGAATATATCTTTTTACAGTCTCAGACCAGCCCAAATAAAACAAAATTGATTTTTGATTACCTGCATCATGGTCTTCTTCCACAAGACCTGATCCCATTGTAGCTTAAAGGCATGATCCTTGACCAACCTTGGCAAAATCAATGTTGTTCTTGCTACTTGTAGCCCAGTTGTCATAGATGTAACAGAGCTGCAAATTTGCAGTACTACACAAACCTGCAAAAACAAGTGCTACCAGCAGTGTGGGCTTGTGGTTGGAGGGAGGGGTAAGAGTGGAGAAATACATGGGATGAAAAATTACTTTTTCTGTGATGAGGAAGAACATGTCTATGTCCTTCTCCCTGATATCTATTTTCTAAATGTTGGAAATTTCTTTTGTATGGAAATTGTGCTTGAATGTCTACCAGCTGGCTGAGAAATAAATTTGGTTCCTTCTCTTGGCTTTTTCCAGCATTTTCTTTGTTGGAAAATGCATTTATATTCTGCTTCTTGGTAATTCTTCCTCCTACCCCACCCCATTCTTCTGGTTGCTGCCTCCTTCATTTCTCCTGTTCAAGGTTTTTCTCTGTCTCAGCATTTTTTCACACCTCATAAGGTCTGTAACAATAGCAAGTGCTGTAATACTGGATAAGATATGGAAACCAACTGTCAACTGCCATACAAGCTTACCTTTCTCAAGGTTACTTTATTACTGACATACATGAGCTAGGCTGACATGAAATATATAGCTAAAAAATAATAATGATCATATTTGGGAAATACATCCTCTGTGGATTTCGCCTCTCAGTGTGCAGAGAATTTCAGGAGAGTTGAACATATGAAAATATTGGTGTTTGTTCACGGATGTCCTTATTCCCCACAATAGACACATTTTTGACCAGCGTGTGGTATATAGCAGCAGAATGCCTTCAGAGGGTTATTATAAAGGTCATAAACATTAAATAGATTTTTTTGGTAAAAAAATAAATTGCTGCTGACATTAATGTGTGCTTAACCTTGGCAGTTTGACCAGTAGATCCTGCGGTTAGGAAGATAACAAGACAAAGCATGATATTTCTCTTCAAATGGAGGAAAAACCAACGTGGAGCCCACTGTGGTCTACCTTCAGCTGTGATGGATTTATTAGCCTTCCTTTTTCTTTGTTAGTAAAAAGAAGAAAAAGCGTAAGGAATCGCCAGAGTTGGACAAAAAGCAGTAGCAATCATTCTGGAGGGAGTCAGGTTGAGGGCCGGGAAGGGAAACAGCTTTAATCCATCCCAGTTCCTTTCTTTTATTGAACGTTTATTGTCCTACCATTAAGGTGCCATTATCTCCTAACTAATTACTTTACATAATGGAAATGGGAGAAAGCTAATAAACATGTGTGTGAGATCAGACTATTAAAGGGGGTATATTATCATAATACCTTGACCCTAGCACAGTGGGAAATCAGACCTTCACTTTGAATATGAGTCTTCACACGATGGACTGCTATAATGCTACTTTCTCCCAAAACATTGAGGGAGGAAAATGATAAGCCAACAATGCAAAATAAACTTCATCAAGAATATGATAAGGCAATGAAAAATCTAGAGACAGGAACCATCTTTCTTGTAACATTGAACGATTAGGCCAACCTAAGGATCCCCAGTCTATCATGTTTAAGGATGATAAGGATACAGTATCTCTAGAGTAATAATCAGAAAACTAGGGGGAAATAAGATACTTTTTCATTCTTCCATCCTCTGGGGTAATCACAAATGCAGCGGAAGGGAAGAGAGTGGGTAGGGAAACCATCCATCATGGAGACTCAAATTAATGGCCCTAACATATAACATGAGAGTTCTGGAGCTTGATTAGTTACCCAGTTACTACATCTTGAGGTGGGGGTAAAACCTCAACAAGAAATCATGGAGGGAAGTGACCCACAGAGCCATTGTTGTGATAAACTTCTCCAAGGGAAATAGCAAGAATCTTAAGCCATATTTGTTTCTCTTTGTGGCTCTGCTTAAATGTGCATGTGTATGTATTCAAAAGGGACTCCATAGTGCTAATGCTTTGCTTAGCGTTTTCTAATGTAGCATCCATTTATTATTATATATTATTTAGGTGCCCACAGAAACTTAGAATACATTCTTAGGCTATGTTTCAGCAAGCAAAAATGCTGAAATCTGCATGTGCTAATATTTTGCAACCTTGTTTGCAATTCTAGGAGACATTGCTAAACACACATCAATACTAGGTAAAAGGTAAGAGTTCCCCCCAAACATTTGTGCAGTCGTGTCCGACTCTAGGGGCCGGTGCTCATCTCCATTTCTTAGCCGAAGAGCCAGCGTTGTACAAAGACGCTTCCGCGGTCATGTGGCCGCATGACGCGCGCGGAATGCTGTTACCTTCCCACCGAAGTGGTACCTATTAATCTACTTGCATTTGCATGCTTTCAAATTGCTAGGTTGGCAAGAGCTGGGGAGAGTGCGGGAGCTCATTCCGTCACGCGGGACTAGGGATTCGAACCTCCGAACTTGCGATCTTCCGATCGACAAGCCTGGTGTCTTTACCCGCTGAGCCACCACGCCCCTTACCAGGAGACATTGCTAAAAAAACAGAAGATGGACATGCTGGCCAAGTACATGGAAAATATATTTCATTTATTTATTTAAGATTTTTTTTAAAATCTCGCCTTTATTATTTTTATAAACAACTCAAGGCAGGGAACATAACCTAATACTCCTTCCTCCTCCTATTTTCCCCACAACAACAACCCTGTGAGGTGAGTTGGGCTGGGAGGGAGTGACTGGTGCAAAGTCACCCAGCCGGCTTTCATGCCTAAGGTGGGACTAGAACTCTCAGTCCCCTGGTTTCCCATTGGCTCGTTCCTAGGGCTGAGAGACAGGGACTGGCCCAAGGTCACCCAGCTGGCTTTTGTGCCTAAGGCAGGACTAGAACTCTCAGTCTCCTGGTTTGCTATTGGCTCCTTCCTAGGGCTGAGAGACAGGGGCTGGCCCAAGGTCACCCAGCTGGCTTTCATGCCTAAGGCAGGACTAGAACTCACAGACTCCTGGTTTCTAGCCTGGAGCCTTAACCACTAGACCAAACTGGCTGTCTTTTCTTTTAAAATATTTATTTAGAATTTTTTGTGCAGTAATCCAGGAGGGCAGATTGATATCCTGATGCAAAAACTGGATAACTGAAACTAGAAAGTGGAAGAATTAGGATATAAATCAAATTAAACATGACAAATATTCACATCACTATAAAAGGGAACCTCCAGCAACTCCAATAGAGAGAGAAACGTTTCCTGGGGTCATCTTGTCCTCAAACTTGGAATTTGTTCTAAGATAAAAACAGAGACAAGGATGAGTATGGCAGAAGAAAAGCGTCTTGTCTATAAGTGTCTTGATGTCATGCCTCCCCTGGAAGATTCCTCTTCTGAAGGAGAAGGACAGAGTGTCAGCCCAAGCAATGCTCCAGAAGGTATACAGTAACTGCTGATCTTGATTAACCGGATGAGACCCCTGATCTTCTCTCTCTGGATCCTAAAGAGAGGAAAGCCTCCCAAATTGCAAGCTCAGAAATGCAGTGCCTCCTCACTGTGAGATTTCAGAGGATGAGCAATGTAGATCCATAAGCTGTTAAAAGTGTGAGATCTTAGGAGATGCTCGGAGGCTCAGGGTCTATATGGTCTGGCTTTCTAGCTCACCATCACTGTAGACAAACCAAACCTTCATCCCACTGTTCCGTTTCCTGCCTTGCTGTGAATCCAGGTTCTTGGACTCTTTGAACTCTCTTACCTCAACCTCAGCCTGCTCTGAGAAGTGATCCAAATTTGATTTGCTTTCCCAGATATCAACCTAGCAATTTGCATGCAAATGCAAGTACGTTAATAGGTACCACTTCGGTGGGTAGGTAACAGCGTTCCGCGCGCGTCATGCGGCCACATGACTGTGGAAGCGTCTTCGGACAACGCTGGCTCTTTGGCTAACAAACGGAGATGAGCACCGGCCCCTGGAGTCGGACACGACTGCATAAATGTGCGGCGGGAACCTTTACCTTTTTATTGATCTTTTATCAGTAAGGGGGGAAAAATTCAAAATACAAGGAGGCTAATGATTTTAAAGATCAAATTAATCAAAATCGTATGCAAAAATGGTTTGATATATGAATACATATCATGGAGCGTGGTGGCTCAGCAGGTAAGATGCCAGGCTTGTCGATTGGAAGGCCGCAAATTCGGAGGTTCGAATCCCTAGTCCCGCATGACAGAGTGAGCTCCCACACTAGCCCCAGCTCTTGCCAACCTAGCAATTCGAAAGCATGCAAATGCAAGTAGACGAATAGGTACCACTTCGGTGGGATGGTAACAGCATTCCGTGTGCGTCATGCTGGCCACATGACCGCACAAGTGTCTTCGGACAACGCTGGCTCTTCGGCTAACCAACGGAGATGAGCACCGCCTCCTAGAGTCGGACACAACTGTGCAGGGGAACCTTTTTACTACCTCTCCTCTTGTATTTGTAAGATCATTAATCTGTCCAGAGCTTCTTGAAAGTGTTGTATTGCCAACTGAAGGACAGAAGAAAGAGAACATGGAAATGGGTTTTAAATGTGCAGTACTGTCCCAAATCTTCCAGACTAATAATGTTCTGGTGCTAGTCATTTATTTCTTAGATTTATACCCTGCTTTTCTTTTCAGGTAAGCTCCATTGTTGAACAGGGACTTGAATCCGGGTCTCCCTGTCCCAGCCCAGTATTCTACCCTTTATACCACATTGATGACTGCCAGCCATTCCAGAGCACTTCTGATGTTGAAAGAGGAAGTAGTGGCCAAGTCCTAAAATTATGATGGTTGTTGTGGGTTTTCCGGGCTGTGTGGCCGTGTTCTGGCAGTTTTGGTTCCTAACGTTTCGCCAGTCGCTGTGGCTGGCATCTTCCGAGGACAGGAGCACAGCTAGGAGATTCTCTCTGTGCCCAAGTGCTCATCACTTCCGGCCGTGAAAGCCTTTGACTATACATCCTAAAATTATAATTGAGGAAGAGGACAGATCAACTTCTTGCAATTTTCATCATCTCAGCTATGAGTCCCCAGATTCTATTTTATAAGTGGAAGAGACTTCTGTAACTTAGCATCTTTGCCTCCCTGTTAGTATAACCATCAAAGGCATTCCAGCTCCACGAAAACACTTTGAAATCCCTTTAATTCCAGCAGAAATAAACAGACTGTTTTCAGAAATAAATGTCTGTGCCACCCAAATTGTTTGGCTCTGTGAGATGGTTATGGAATCCTAAGGAATTGGATAAAATCCCTCCCTAGGAAGGAAGTGGCCTGCAATGATTCTGTAACTGGAGCTTGTGTGCAAAGAATGGGGGGGGGGGACACAAAGAATTCATTTCTATTGGTTGGTTACTATGCTAATCCTTCCGAGCCCCAACCCTAATTGTGATTAGTGGTATTTTAAGAGACGCAGGAGGCTGCTAAGAGAATACAGTGTGAAATCAAAACGTTGCATATGGAAAAAGAGCAAGGATTACATTTGGAATTGCTCTTTAATTATCATGTGGAATATGTTTGCTCTTCTATCCATCCATCCATCCATCCATCCAACCAACCATCTCTTTTCAAACAAAGATGAAGCAGAAGCCAGAAAGTTAGCTATGTCTTATGCAATTCATTAAGTTACATGCAGCCTTAGGGAACCATTGCAGCAAATATTCATAGTCTTGGCTAACCTAAATGAATTAGAACTGATCGCTTCAAGAAAGTGTGAGTTAGAAGGGAAAGCAGAAACACTTAGAATACTTGTTCAAGACAAAAGCAGTAGAAATAACCATCAAGTTATTGCATGATGACTTAGGGATATGGGAACATTTCTCTGCCCCACTGAGAAAAGTCACTAAGTTCAGAACAATTCTTCAGTCTTCCTCAACATTCCTCAGGTAGCTTACTTTTTAAATATCTTTCTCTCTCTCTCTCTATATATATATATATATATCTTTTCCAAATGTTATTTTTAATATAATCTATTGACAGTTTAGATTTGTATGGAGCTTTTAATGAGATGAAAGGTGAACAGGGTTTCATAGATATTTTTCTGCCCCTGAAAAGAACTCCTTCAGCTTGACCATTTTCTGGGGACAATAGTATTAGTAAAAAGATTGAATAGTCCCAACATTCTTCCCTATATATGATCCATTCATGCACTGCTGGCTGGGAAATTTTGGGAGTTGAATCTCAAAGTTGCCAAGGTTGAGAAACATTGATCTAAAGCCATGTTTCTCAACCTCAGCAACTTTAAGATATTTGGGCTTCAACTCACAGAATTCCTCAGCCAGCATGCTGGCTGAGGAATTCCATGAGTTGAAGTCCACATCTTAAATTTATTTATTTATTTTATTTATTTATAAAATTTATATCACCGCCCATCTCCCTCCACTGGAGGGACTCTGGGCGGTTAAAATTTGCTGAGGTTGAGAAACACTGATCTAAAGGATCCTCTGTCTTCTGCAGTTTCTGCCCATCTTGAATTATTGGGTTGAGTTTACATACACCAGATCCTTGTCATTAAGCAATGCCACCTGATGGGATCAAGAAACATGCCTTCTCCATCAACAGCACCTACACTCTGGAATACCATCTGCCCTGAGATTCAACTGGTCCCCACTCTGTTTAAAAGAGCCCTGAAAACTTGCCTCTTCAGCAAGGCCTTTGGTTAGAGTGGGTGGCAGTTTCTGTATATTTTGTTGTTTTAGAATGGCTGTTTTTTCTACTGGACATTTGGGGTTAGTATTTGTATTTTAGTATTGGTTTTATTCTATGCTGCCCATAGTCACTATACAACTATAAATTTAATAACATAAATAAATGCACGTGTCATGATATTATCACATAAATGACAAAAAATCATCCTTGCATCATGATATCTGGCACATGTATGCAAGTTGTGCTATTTGCATGATGATGTCATGATGCCTATGCAACCATTCTGCTCCTCCACCCCCTGTCCCCCCCTCCTGTGCATGCCCATGGATGTGAGGTCTGATTAGCTGGGATCATGGAGAAGGAAAAACAGCATATGGAAGAGCAGAAGGAATACATTAGCTGTGTAACTACCTACAAATTATAATGGTAAAAACAACAGCTTGGCAATAAGAAGTATATCTATATTTCTGTACTCATACTTTTCTCTCTCTCTCCCCCACCCTGGCCCTTTCTCTCTCTTTTTTACAATCATTATTGATTTAAAAATAAACAGTGCATTATATATCACCCCCTCCCCACTAATCTTATCAAAATGCTGTTGGCTTCCCCTAAAAATCCTCCTTCCATTCGGCTTCTGCTGGAGCTGGCACACTTGCTTTGAATTGGGAAAAATTAGAATGGCAATTCCAAGATAACTGTCATTGGAATCCTAAGCTAAAACGCCTGAACCAGCAAAGCAAGAACAAGGTTGACTTTCTTTCCTCAACCCCTTGCCAATTATTCCAAAAGGAGGCAAAACTGGAGATGCTGTAAGATTCAGGCCATCGTCACACATGGATGCATGGATTGTCAAACTGGAGATACTATAAGCTGTGAGAGATCTTGCCTGGTGAGAAGTTCCTATCTCTCTGGGAACCTGAAACCCTATTCTCCGATGGATGGGATAAACGTGCATTGCTTGTGTCTGTCACCTGTAATCCTTTCCCTCCATTATCAGCTCTTCTGTCCCAGGAATTAATGAGTTGTGGTGGCCCCCTGTAATTCCCCCTACTTAATGTAAAGGCAAGAAGAACAGCTCCTTGGTTATAGTCACATTGCCTAAATCCATACTGCTGTCTCGTGAATGTCAAAATATTCCACTCAGAAATCTAAAAGCGATTGCAGTTTCAGACTGTGGAAAATTCCCTTGACTAGTCACCTCAGTGCCATCATGTATTAAAGATCAGATGCTGCTGCTATCACTTTGTAAGGTTTTGTTTCATTCCCTGATAAAGCAGTTTTACTTATGAATGCCTCTCGCTCCATAGGAGCTCTTTTCTCATTTACCCAGGCACTGAACAACAAGAGGAACTATTTGACACCAGTAATTTTGGTTCTAGAAAAAGAGGCTGTGATTCATCTATGTTTCAGTGGCTGCATTCCTGTAATACAATTAACCTGGAGAGTGAATGAAATCATTGGGCGGGGGGGGGGATTATTTGTTTATCTTTCTTCAGGAGCTCAAATTGGCTTCATTGGGATTTCATTTCATTTTATCCCCACAACAGCAACCTTGTGACATAGGCCGAGTTGAGAGAGAGAGAGAGAGAGAGAGAGAGAGAGAGAGAGAGAGAGAGAGAGAGAGAGAGAGAGACTGGCCCAAAGTTCCACAATGGCTTTCCAGGGCTTAGGATGGACTTCAGTCTGGGTCTTCCTAGTCTTTGTTAATCAAATCAAGGCTCATTTTAATCAAGTTTAGCAAGTTCTGCAATCCTAGTTTGTTAGCTGATTATGTTTTGTGAATGCAGCCAGCATGTTGTCGGAAGAAATGGAGTTGAATGACTGGGATCAATAGGATGGGGTGGATGGGATTATTTCTGAATAGACTTGGTTTAAACCATTTTAGCGTGGCAAGAAAGGATCATATCTGGCACCTGATGAGCATTCTAACTGTAAGGCGCCATTCAAGAAAAAGATCTTTCCTTGTTACCACCTACTAAACTTTTAAGAACCAGGCCCCTGAATAGCAGACAGTGAATCTTTGGGGATTAGAGAGGTTATACATATGATTAATAATGATAAATAAAAATATCAATTTCATATTTCTTCTACTTCTCATTCTTCTGACTGTACCTTCATTTTGGCTTGTCTCCAGAACCTGATCATATCAAGCAAAAACCACACAATATCTTCATGACTCTGTGTAACGTTTTCAGTGCTGTTGGATGGAGGGATTCTGCATTTTTTTCCTACTGGGTTTCAGTTTGATAAAAGAGAATCTATATTAGGAATTGTTTCAGAGGAGTAGAGAATTTCAGATACATTCTTGCAGGAGGAATATATCCCTCTAACATTTATTAGTTAGGGGGAGGCCATGGGTTGTGTCTGTGAATTTCCCATCTTTCATTGTATGATAATATCTGCAGCAGTCTGCAGACTCCCTGGTTTCCCAACCATTCAAATAAATCACAAAGGAAGAACTCCGGGGGGGGGGGGGGGGAGCTTCAGTGCCATTGCCACTTTCACAACTAAGGAGAAATCTTGCCCTTGATAATTGGTTGAGAGAACTTCTCATTTCCTGGAGAAAATCATTTATCCAATTTCTCTTCTCACAATTGTAATGCATCTATTTTTTTTCTAGCCAACCTTGGCTGATCTTAAAACAAACAAACAAACAAAAAACTAAGCCGGGTCAGACCTGGCTAGTTCTTGGATGGGAGATTAGAGGACATCCCAGTTCTGCAGCCTAGACTGAAAAGTCAAAAACACATCGCAGAAGAAGCAATGGCAAGCCATTTTCCTATTGCTGTAAACACCTACATAAACCTTCTAAGGGAACATCAAGAGTCAAGCTTGACTAAGGGAGATTAGTTTTTACTGTTTTTCATGCCAGTTTAGCTGAATGCATGTACTGAGTGCATTTTAATAGTGTGCATTTTTTCCCACAAGATCTTTCCTTCATTTACAGTTTCCTGATAAAATATGGTGTGTGTACTTTTATTCAATATGTACTTTTTGGTGCAAATTTTTAATAAAAAAATTAAATTGTGAACTATACAGTTTGCATATACAAATTGAATGAATGAATGAACTATGTATCACAGACTCTGAAAATGCAGTTTTTGATGCACAAGTATGTTCTAAGTTGCATAGGAATCAAAGCCGTGAGATTGAGTAAATATATTAAACCAAATGTCTAGTCCAGAGAAAGTATTCTAATGCTGGTTAAATAGAAGGGCACATTTAAAAGAATGCAGAGATATACTTTTTGTAAACTAATATCCACTCTCTCATAGTGAGATTATAGGAAGACAGAATGGCTGACAAATAACTGGATAAGTTTTACAAAGTAAGACGCCAGGCTTGTCGATTGGAAGGTCGCAAGTTCGGCGGTTCGAATCCCTAGCCCCACGTGACGGAGTGAGCTCCCGCACTTGCCCCAGCTCTTGCCAACCTAGCAATTCGAAAGCGTGCAAATGCAAGTAGATGAATAGGTACCACTTCGGTGGGTAGGTAGCAGCGTTCCGTGCGCATCATGCTGGCCACATGACCGCGGAAACGTCTTCGGACAGCGCTGGCTCTTCGGCTAAGAAACGGAGATGAGCACCGCCCCCTAGAGTCGGACACGACTGTGCAGGGGAAACCTTTACCTTTACTTACTACTGTTTTATGGTTACCAGGACTCTGCTAGTTGAAAGAAGAAAAGAGAATGCTGACATTTTCTAGTCCCTTTCAAGGATTTTTTTTAAAAAAATCCCTGAAGCACTCAGCTTGTAGTTTAAAGGCTGTTTTAACCATTTCTTTTTAGTTTCTCAGCAGTTATGCGTGTGATGAACATGGCAACCTCTCAAAGCTTAATAATCCAAAAAGATCATTCATTTGCTGAACAAAGTAAAACTTTGCTGAACAGAGTAAAAGTGGCAAACTTTTTTCTCTACTTTGCCTGTGTATTTTCCTTCAGAACCCTTTAAGAAACATTCTTTTCTCATTTTGATTGAGCTGGCCACAACACTAACATAGATTGCTTGTACTAATTAAAACATACTTATTATAGTTTCTCATTTCAAAAAAGAACATTTGTATAAACATTACTGAAGACCCAGTATCCTGTGTGAAGGACTAAAGCTTAGACATAGGAATGGCAGAAAAATAATATAGATTTCGTTTGAACATGAACTTACCAAATTACATATTTTCGAACTAATACTTAATTGCAATTTAATTACCTTTGAAATTCACAGCTCTCTAAATTTTGCAATATGTGTGCCAACAATTAAAAATGCATACTTAGGAAGAGAGTGTCCAAAAATGCATGCATTCATTAACATAATGTCTAAAATACACTATATTAGGAAAAGTATTTGTAAGAGCCGTATGAACTAGACAAAATGGCAAAGAAATAAATGTAGACTTGGAGAAATGTGCACCAAAAAAGAAAAAAAAATGTATTAATCAAGTGTATACTTTAAAGAAAATTCCCAAGTTCAACAACTCAAAGTTTGATATATTCACAGAAATTAGAATATTTGGCAAATTTAGCCAGTCCTAATGGTGTAGTTTATGCTTTGCATGCCAAAGGCTTAAGTTCAATGTCTGGTCTTTTTATTAAACAAACCATGTCACAGGAATTTGAAAGATCTTTTACTGATATCTTTCTGGTCACTGTCAGCACAGCTGGTCAACTTTGACCAGAATGAGTTAGAGAGACCAACAGTCATCTGCTTATCTCCTGGATCTTGAATGAAGTTTCATGCAATGGAAAGTGGCCTTCTAATTTTAATATATGTGCTGCTGAAGTGAGCATGACTTTTAATTTCAAAGCAAGGGAGAGATTTACTTTAGGGTTTACATCTGCTTGTCGACAGATATACCTGTCTTAAGAAGCAGCAAAGACTCTTTTTATTCCCCCAGAAGTTGTTTCTAAGCAGATGATCTTAATAATTCCCAACACTTAAGCTGTTTCTGAGGTTAGTGGATGGTTCATTTATATCTTATTTACATCAAAAAGAATTCTGCATTTCTCTTACTGAGCTTTGTGTATCAGTCTAGGAGACAGGAGTTTATAAAATGGAACTACAGTTTTGCCGGAAGACAAGGATTTTGTTTTTTCGTACAAATATCTTTCAGGAAACAAGGCCATTTAAATATAAAACAGAAACTGGGCTCCAGATTTGACACATTTCACAGATTTATTTTACAGAATGAAGGATGGTGATTAACTATGCATCTGTACACATGGAATTTTGTATAGGATTTGGCAAAATCTGACATTTGGAACAGACTAAAATCCACTCTCCTTTTCTTCCTCCTCCTCCTTCTAAACAAAATATCTTGCCCTTGTGGTTTCTTTGCTTCTAGTTTTAAAAGAAAAGGTTGTCTATGTTGTCCTTCTTTATCAATACAATCAGTAGGACAATGAGAAAGTAAAACCAAACAAGATTAATAGTACAATAACTGAATCCTAAAAAAGATTATTTTTTGGAGGGGCAGAGGGGAGGTACAAAAACATTGGCCTGGAGTAATAAGCACAGCAAAGTAAACAAATAAGTAGTAATAATGGGTGTGGGGGAAAAAGCCCTGAAATCAAATAAAATGCCCCAGCAAGCATTCCACTGCCAAAATCATTTTCTAGGAAGAGCAAAAACATCCTGGATGAAGAAGGAAACTATGCAATGAAACACTGGCAGACTCATCATCTTCCAGACAACAGATTACATGTGGGTGAAGGTGATTTTAGATTCATCCAAATGCTAACATCTTCTCTTCATTTCTGGAGAGATGAGGGGTAATCTTGTTCTTTTACCATGTTTCTTCAGAAAAAGAATAGAATGACTCTGAGGGGATTTTTTAAATAAGGAATTTAATAACTATGGGACACAGTGAAACAGGCAGCTCTATCCATTCAGTCAGAGAACTTTGAGTGCGTAGCTATTAAAAGTCCACCTTTGAATCTTGGTGCATTAATTCAACTATATTTGTACAGCAGATGTGGAGTTGCCACCTCCTTTTCGAACAAGTCTTCAGCTCTAGCAGCTACATGGCAGGGAGCACCAAGTAAACCTCTCCTTTGGCTGGGAATTCTGAGAGTTTTAGTCCCAATGCCTCTGGATGGCAGAAGACTGACATTCAGAATGGAGGCCATTTTGCATGTTCTAAGATTTATGGACATTTTTTTTATACCCAGTAGGAACAAAGATGTTGAGTCCTCTCAGTGGGAAGGTTTTGTTGGTCAACACCAGGCTAGGAAAGAGAACCTTTTCATCTTCAGATAACCTCTGAAGACTTTGACTGAAAGAAATGGCACATTGAAACTACCCAAGTGGAAGACTGATTTTCAAAAATGTGACTGCCATGCCAAGTTGCATCCAAAGCATTAAAGAGAAAGGGTGCGATACTGGCATGGAGGATAGGTGGACAAGAAAAAAAACAAGGTGAGGAATCAATTCTGTGAAGGGAAGTAATTTATCACCATATTTAAGAATTTCAAGAGTCAGCTTTAATAAATGGAAAGGTCTGTTGGCGAAATTCTGCTTGACAGTGCATGGCTTGAATAAGTAATACATAATTAGTTGTGCTAGATTAATATTTCTGTATAAAGTGGTTTTTTTTGCATTGAATAGAATGAGCAATTTATTATTAAAAACAATAACAACAAAGGGCTACCCAGAAACTTGTTTCAAGTCATAGCTTTGCATTGCTGTGGCAAGCAGAATATCTGAATTAAGATAATTGCAGATCTAGCTAAACTTCAGCAGATTTATGGGCAAGCACTGAAACACAAAGTTAAGCATCTTTTGGACACAACTCAGTAAATGCTTCTGTAAAACAACAGGATTGGGAAAGTTGGTTTCTATCAAAGTTGCAAACACTAGAACTTCCGCTGAGTGAAACAATGGCTCAGTTCTTCATATAATAATGTCTAAATATATCTTTTAAAAGAAAAGACAGCCAATTTGGTCTAGTGGTTAAGGCTCCAGGTTAGAAACCAGGAGACTGAGAGTTCTAGTCCCGCCTTAGGCATGAAAGCCGGCTGGGTGACCTTGGGCCAGTCCCTGTCTCTCAGCCCTAGGAAGGAGCCAATAGCAAACCAGGAGACTGAGAGTTCTAGTCCCGCCTCAGGCATGAAAGCCGGCTGGGTGACTTTGGGCCAGTCACTCTCTCAGCCACTGACATCAGGCTTGGATGACAAGCCAGTCAGTCAATTCCTGTTGCAACCAACAGATCAACATTCAGTTGATCCCCAAAAAATGGGCCCTGCACCTGTGGGAAAAGTGCTAGGAAGAAATCTCTCTCTCTCTCTCTCTCTCTCTCTCTCTCTCTCTCTCTCTCTCTCTCTCTCTGTGTGTGTGTGTGTGTGTGTGTGTGTGTGTGTGTGTCCAGCGGTGGTGATAGATGTAGTGGTGCCAAGTGACAGCAACATCAGGAAGAAGGAGGATGAAAAGCTGGAGAAGTACCAGGGCCTGAAGGAGGAACTGGAGAAGATGTGGAAAGTGAAGGCCAAAGTGTTCCCAGTGGTGGTAGGAGCCCTCGGGGCTGTGACTCCCAAGCTGGGAGAGTGGCTCCAACAGATCCCAGGAGCAACATCAGAGCTCTCTGTCCAGAAGAGTGCAGTGCTAGGAACAGCTAAGATACTGCACAGAACCCTCAAACTCCCAGGCCTCTGGTAGAGGACCTGAGGTTGAGGAAGACACATACCACCCATAGGGGTGGGAAGGTATTTTTTAAAATCTTTTAAAAATGTGTTCCTTTGGATCTCCAGTACCTCTCAGTGGCCATTGATGAAATAAATGATTGATGCTTAGGGAGGTTTTGCCTCAAATCCTGCTAGAAGCCAGTGGAACTATGGCGGGTCACATATCAGAAGGAATCTTCCCCTTTCCAAAATAAATCATTATTAACTCCTTTTCTGTATTGTAAAACTGTCCCTCATGCACATCCAAAGATGCCTCTCCCACAGGACTCTCTGGAATGATTATGTGATCCCTTGTACATCTCACAAAGTAAGCCTAACACTTCTCTGCCCCAAAATTATCCAGAGACATTTTCTCCTGATCTTTTAAATTGCACATTTGGAGAATAATAGTAGAGGCTGAAAATCTGCCTCCAAAGCAAGCAAATAAATGGCACAGATCTGTTTTATTCAACCATACTTCACCTTCTTTTAAACTGGAACTGCTGATTGTTGCTCATCCCTCATCATGCACTTCATTTAAAAAATATTGGAACCACTGATTATTGTATCTAAAGGAGAAAAGTGAGGCTTTTACTCTTTTTCTGACTGATGGTGGCTGGAAGTTTGTAATTAGTAATGCCAGTTCAGCTCCAGCATGATAAAATAATGGAAGGCATGAGAATACTTTACATTATACTGTATGCCACACCGAGAAGAGAAAAGTTACTTCAGGTTGGGCCGCCCCAGAAATAGAAGCAATTCACACAACTGAACATAAAATCAATAAAATAGCAGAATGGCCTCATAAATTAATAAGTGGAAGCAAATCAAATACGGTGAGTTGGGTTTAGATTCATGGAGACAGGGAATTTCTTCCTCCTACATTTTTCCGGGAGAGATCCAGAAGGAATCATAAAGTCATATGAGAAGTCAGCAAAAGTCCCATTCTTGCCTGTAAGAATTGATTCCTATAAAGGATCCTCAGGGGATCAGAGAAAGACTGCTAGAAAAAAAAATGGTTCCACTCTAATGTTCATACAGATATATGGGTTCTAAATGGAAAACAGCTCAGTTGCTGGATTTTTTGTAATCCCATTGCTTTCCCTTCAATAAATCTTGCTAAAGCAGAGCTTTCCAAACTTTTCATGTTGGTGACACACTTTTTAGACATGCATCATTTCGTGACACACTCTTACAGCAGGGCATCATTTCGCGACACACTCTTAGAGCAGGGCATCATTTCGCGACACACTCTTACAGCAGGGCATCATTTCGCGACACACTCTTACAGCAGGGCACAAGGCAGGCATTAGGTAAAAAAGGTAAAGGTTCCCCCCGCACATTTGTGCAGTCGTGTCCGACTCTAGGGGCCGGTGCTCATCTCCGTTTGTTAGCCGAAGAGCCAGCGTTGTCCGAAGACGCTTCCACGGTCATGTGGCCGCATGACGTGCGTGGAACGCTGTTACCTACCCACCGAAGTGGTACCTATTCATCTACTTGCATTTGCATGCTTTCGAATTGCTAGGTTGGCAAGAGCTGGAGCTAATGCGGGAGCTCACTCCGCACGCAGGGCTAGGGATTTGAACCTCCGAACTTGCGATCTTCCAATCGACAAGCCTGGTGTCTTACCCGCTGAGCCACCACGCCATTTCTATTTCAAGCATTAGGACCTGCGTGGAATCACAGCAGCTTTGGAGGCAGCAAGGCACATGGCAGGCACTAGGACCTGCACGGAATTCTGGCAGGGCTCGGAGGCAGCAGCAGCCACGACATACCCAGACACTGCAGCCGACACACTAACGTGTCCCGACACACAGTTTGGAAAGCTCTGTGCTAAAGAGAGCCCTGTGAAAATCTTGTTTGGGAAATAATTACCAATAATAATTAGCTGCAAAGATCCTAATGTTTCAAGTATTAGGGACATTTTACTAAAGGTAAGAATTTGAGAAGATAAGAAGAAGCCCTTGCTGGATCAGGATCAGTCTAGCATTCGGTATCACACAGTGGCCAACTAGCTGCATCCCACAAACTCACAAACAGGGACAGAAGGGCGGTAGCATAAATTTGTCTAAAAAGCTTGCCAATCATCTGATATTATTTACCATGATAAGGAAATGTAGGCCACCTGGCCTCTCCTTACAGAGCCACTCAAAACACAATCCAGCAAATGGATTAAAAGAACAATTATACACATCCTCTATCTATCTATCTATCTATCTATCTATCTATCTATCTATCTATCTACCTACCTACCTACCTACCTACCTACCTACCTACCTACCTACCTACCTTATATACGGCCGCCCATCTTGTAGAACACAACTCTTGGTGGCTCACAACAATAATAACACCAGAATCAAGAAAAATAAGAAAAACAGGGGCCTGACCCACAATCACCCATCCATCAGATCATGCAATACTTGGGCTCTAACTTCACCCTATTCCATTGTGAAATACCGAAAGTTGAATGTTACATAAAAAACCCCACACAACTTCCTAACAGGAAGAACAGTTCAATGCTTAGAAAGGAGTTTGGTACCCTTTCATTATATTTTTAAAGCAGAGTCTGGACAGCCTTCTCTCAGGGATGCTTGAATATGGATTCCTTCACTGAGGAAGTAGTTGAACTTGATAGCTACAGTGGCCCATCCAGTTCTATGATTTATGATTCTATAAACACAACAATGGTAAAACATAAAAGCAGAAGGAAAACCCTGTTACAAAAACCAGTCTCCAAATAATATATCAAACTTAAATGGCAATGGACTTTTAAAAGATTACTTAAGATAAAAATGTCAAGGATCAATGGGATTCCATTAAACAGGAAAATAATTTAAAATGTTGAAACAGGGAGTTTCACATATGGACACCCTTCCCACTCCAAAGGAAGGCTCTCTTGGGCCACATTCAGCATCTGAAAAAGATTCTCCCAGGTTGAGTGATATCAATCGGTTGTCAGGACTCTTTTCTAGGTTTCGTGTTCAAGGCATCCGGGATAGGCTCTTTAACTTCCAAACCATGCTTGAAAATGCAATTGAATGGAAAGTGTTAAAACAGCTTAAAAGCTTAATTGTAATAAAATGGATGTGGATATTGTAGGCAAATGTAGGTGTTTTGTAAACCGCCCAGAGTTCCCTTGTGGGGAGATGGAGCGGTATATAAATTGAAACATAAATAAATAAATAAATAAATAAATCTCACAGCCCTGTGATGAGCTGGAGTAGAAATTTAAATGGCAACTATGGAGCAAGCTTTGACTTTCTTCTGGAGAGAATAAACCTCATACCATTCACCCACGTCTTTATGGTGTCTACAGCTATAGTATCTACAGATAAACTCTGGGCATACATGGGGAGCTCAAGGCTGCCCTATCATTAGACAAGATGAAGCAACTATCTCGGATAACAGATACAAAAAGGCAGCCGTTGTGGTTGTGATCTCTTAAACTGGTATCAAGTATGGTGGAGTTTCTCTGATGCTCAGGATTTTTTTTCCTCCTTGCCAAAAATCAGAGGGAGTCTGGTAGCATCTTTTCCAACTAAAAAATTATTAAAAGGTATGATTTTTCATAGAATTGCAGCTCTCTCTTCATCAGATGCATAGCTGATGATGACAATGATGATGATTGTGATGATGATGATGATGATGAAGTGCATCTGATGAAGTAAGCTGCAGTTCATGAAAGCTTATGCCTTTTGATAAAATTTGTTAGTCAGAAAAGATGTTGCCATCTTCTGATTTTTTTGCCATCATAGATTAACATGGCTCTCCTCCTAGAACTTCCCCTGAAAGAAGATTTTGTTTTTCTACCTTGTTCTCAAGTCACCTGGGAATTCATTTCTAGTTTCTCTTGATTATGTTCTTGAATTTATTTAATTGTTATCATTGGGGGCAATGGCACAACTCCTGGTGTTGTTTTCTATAACATATTTTTCCATATGTTTTCTATAACAGATCTTTCCATTTATGATTCTATAAACACAACAATAGTAAAACATAAAAGCAGAAGAACTTTAAGGCAGCCCTGAACATGCTTCTCAACTGAAAAAGTCCAATGGGAGAATTCCCTCCTGATGTTTTCTCTTGGGACTCAACTGAAATAGAGCAATTTGAAGAGACAGGAGAGAAGATTGCACAATGAAAGACGGAGGAAATTCAGTCTGGTCACCTTGTGTAAAGGCACCACCTTCCACCTACGACAATTTCACAGAACTTCTCTTCTTCTTTGGAAAACAATAATAATAGCGGTCTTCCCTGGGTTCGAGCACCGGGAGACGAAGGGATTAGCAAACCTTACTTTCTAAACCTTAAGGTAAAGGTTCCCCCCGCACATTTGTGCAGTCGTGTCCGACTCTAGGGGCCGGTGCTCATCTCCGTTTGTTAGCCAAAAAGCCAGCGTTGTCCGAAGACGCTTCCACGGTCATGTGGCCGGCATGACGTGCGTGGAACGCTGTTACCTTCCCACCGAAGTGGTACCTATTAATCTACTTGCATTTGCATGCTTTCGAATTGCTAGGTTGGCAAGAGCTGGAGCTAGTGCGGGAGCTCACTCCGCATGCAGGGCTAGGGATTCGAACCTCCGAACTTGCGATCTTCCGATCGACAAGCCTGGCGTCTTACCCGCTGAGCCACCACGCCCCCTAAACCTTACTTTCTACCTAAAGTTTGCAAACCTTACTTTCTAATAACTTTCACAAATTGCCTATTAACCATTTAAAATCTATTAGAGACCTTCAGAATGACAAGTTCGAAAAGCCTTCATTGGTAGGCTGACCATACGTACCGTTTTGAACGGGACAGTACTGTTTTTTTCACATTTCCCAACCATCCGGTCGTTTTAATATCAATGTCAATTTTGTCCCGTTTTTTTAAAAACCTGTAAGGATGGAGGTTGGGTCAGAGGAGGAGGGCGAAGAGCCTTTTAGGGAAAGTGCGGGAAATGTCATTGGGGAAATGTCTGTAGCTTGAATCATGTCAACTGGATTTCTATTTTCTCAGTGGAAACGTTTCGCTCCTTATCCAAGGAGCTTCTTCAGTCCTTGGATAAGGAGCCAAACGTTTCCACTGAGAAAATAGAAATCCAGCTGACATGATTCAAGCTACAGACAATTCCACCTGGATGACTGAGAACCTTCATAGTCATTGGGGAAAGCGCGGGAAGGTTTGAGGGGGAAGCCGATCAGCCGGCAGAGAGCGGACTAGAGGTGAGTTCCCCGCCGCCAATCAGCGCACAAGCTAGGAAAGCTGAGAAGAGAGCTGCACAACGACAGCAGCGATTGGCTCCTGCTCATCAGCGGCGGGAAACTCAGCTGATAAAAAGACGAGAGGCACAGGAGCTGGTTGTCAGAGACAACCGTCCTGACTACCCTGCACCGACGCTCCACCGACCTGCCCTCCTGCCTTGCCGAGTGCCTTGCTATTTCCGTGCCTCATTGCTGCCGTCGCTGAGTCTGCCTCCGGTTCTTGCTGCGCCGCCGTTGCCGCTGAGCCTGCCACCAGATCTTGCTGAGCTGCTGCCACCTCCGATCTCTGCTGGGATTCTGCATCGGTCCTAGGGCCTGCCTGTTTCCTTGCTGTCGAGTAGGAATGTTGCCTTGCTCTTAGTCTTGCCTTGCTTCCACTTAGAACTCTGAGTCAAGCCTTGCCTTGTTCTTAAGCCTTGCCTTGCTTCCACTTCGAACTGTTTAAGGACCAGCAAATGGATCTTAAAATCTCTTAAAAACCGTTTTTATTGTCTTACTTTTTCATGAATACGGAATATTACATAAGTTTAACCCTGTCCCATTTTTGTGATCCCAACGTCCCGTTTTTGTCTCAAGGAAATATGGTCAGCCTATTCACTGGGTGAGTTTATCTTCAACACTGAACAAAAGAAAAATTAATTATAAGCTTAAGAACTTAAAGAATCTGAAATAAACTGCAAAAAGCTGGAAGCCCATGCTGGCTGGGGAATTCTGGGAGTTGAAGTCCACACATCTTCAAGCTGCCAAGGTTGAGAAACACTGTCGTAAAATGTTGCTGCAGATAAAGGAAATGAAGACCCGTGCAGCTGCTTTTATAGTCGTGGCTCTGAGTGCCCCTTTGCTTTCAAGGCCCAAGTTAACTTTAAAGCCCTTTCTCTAGGCTATATAGGGACCACCTTGCCTCTCCTGCAGTCTACATTCTGTAGATTGGGCCTTGATCCAAGTCCCTTCGTTATATCTTTAAAGTAATGGCAGGAGACTGTGAGAATGACCTCCTTGAGGAAATCAGATTTTTTTTTCTAACACTGCTTTCTGGCAAGGGCATAAAACCCATTTGTTCCAGGAAGCACGATGAGAAAATAATTGGGGCCCTGGTTCCCGGGGACCCAAGGACAGTGAATCAAAATGTGTTTTAAGAGCTCATAATTTGCTATAAATTCAGGCACTAGAGGCCTCTTTGTTTGGAATGTAACAGTTTTATGACAATAAAGAGAAACAGAAAAAGGGCCTCTTGAATTTGGAATTGCCAGTTCTGCGGGAGATCATAACTCCCTTCTTATCTGAAGCCAGAGGATTGACAGCAGCGTATTTGGTCTTGCATGTACTGAAATTCAGACAACAAAAATCCTTGAAGATATGGAATTCATCTATATCTATCTATCTATCTATCTATCTATCTATCTATCTATCTATCTATCTATCATCTACCTACCTACCTATCTCTCCATCTCCATCATCATCATCATCATCATCATCATCATCATCATCATCATCTTTTATCATATCTATTTTTGTGAGTCTCATTGCAGTTGGGAACAATATGCACAAACATAAAGATAAGCTGATACAGACATCCAGAAGAATCAAAAATAGCATGAAATTCAGTTTGATAAATGGTAGCCCTGATGATTCATTAAGAGAAAAGTTCCACTGAATCACAAAGGCCAGCTTTCTCTCCCATTGCCATTACTTTGTAGATAACTTGTGGTATGTCCTTTGAAAAGTCAAGTTCCTAAAGTGTGTTTAATATATTTAATTGGGGGTTGGGTGGGGTGGAATAGGAATGGTACATGATTGCATACAATCTTATTAGCTTACTACCTAGCTATCTCTTACAATATTCCCTTTTGCACATCTCTACTCCATAGTCGTTCAGTGTGTTCACGTTATGTAATTTCAGTTCAGTCAATTAACAGGAGCTCTCCCCGACAATGGGAAATTGTTTCCAGAAGTCCTCGAAGTAGCACTGTTTCTCAATGGCACCACATCCAAACGCATGTGTGTATTTCATTATGTCTATAGTTAACAGTTCTTGTTTGATGACAGGAATATATCAAAATGTACAGTTTCACAGCTAAACATAGTGTACCGTTATTACACCCGGCATGTTTGGAGAAGGGTGCTGGAAATTGTATGCCAACAAACTTTGTAAGATCCTGCCACGTCTGGAAATCTCATTGACTTTTGGTGACCTCTGTGTAAGCAGGAAGGTATAATACTATAGCAGCTGAGTGCCTCTAAAAGAAACTAAACCCTTCTTGTAAAACCCTCCATGATGTCTGCATTATATTATAGAAAAATATAGCAAAGCAAGCATGCTAGTATAAGATCTGAAAGAGAAGTTACAAGAACTGGATATGCTTTATCTATCACCAATGTATTAAAAACATGTTTAATTATATGTCAGACGGCCTTGAATATTTGCTTGTGTTTTAGATTGATGCCTCTTGTTTCCTCCAGAAACTTGAGTCTCCTTCAATTTCCCATTACAACAGCCACATTCAGTAGGTTGAGCTAAGAGAGAATGACTGGCCCAAATTCATCCGGATAGGTTCAGTGGCTGAGGGCAGATTTGAAACCTGGGTTCCCTGGTCCTCGTTCAACATTTTAACCCTAACGTGCACTGGTTCTCTATATATGACCAATTAAAACAACGCAGTTCTTACTGTAAGACTTATCTAAAAGACATATCATAAAAAGAAAGGGTGATGAGGAGGGAAGAAAAAAAAGCAGCACCCATTCTTAGAATTCAATTCAATTCAATTTTAATTCTTGCAATAACCAGATGGAATGAGAACGGAAGAGGAGGAGCCAAATGGAGCTGGCCTTTCAGCATCACTGATAAAAGCCCTTGCTTGGCCATGCCAGAATTACCTGTAGAAGACAAGATGAAAGGAAAGGCCTGATGGTGATCCTCAAATGCGGAAGAGCTGTCAATCAGAAGATGGAGAAGACTTGTTCCTATTTCAGAGGGTAGGATTAGATTCAACAAGGAGAAATATTCAAGGAGGCAGATGAATATTAGGAGAAATTCTTTGATCCTGTTGGCACAACATGAATGATCCAGTCACCCATCCCCTATTCATTTGGCTCATCACTGCATGTCAGCAATACACGGTTTGAAGTGACATGATCAGTTAACCAGCAGCCATTTCTCTCTTTCTCTCAACTGAAAGAAAAGAAGGAAGCTTAAAGAAAGCTTCTCTCCATCCTTCCTGCTGCATTGCTTCCCTGCAAAAGTTATTTTTTTTAAGTCATGACAAGATCAGGGTTGGCACCAGTCAGGTTTCAAAGGGACCCCCCCCCCACCTTATTCCTGCCACTTGTTCATTTCCCATGAGGCCAGAGAGGACAAAACCTGAAAGGACCATAGCGATCAGGGGCCTGGGAGGAAACTCCAGGATTTTATCTCAGTTGTGGATGTCAGACAGGACAGTTAACCCTCTGGTATACAAGACACACAATATGGGTGGGGTTAGTTAACTAGGTGAGAGCCAGTGTGGTGTAGTGGTTAAGGCACCAGGCTAGAAACTGGGAGACCATGAGTTCTAGTCCTGCCTTAGGCTCGAAGCCAGCCGGGTGACCTTGAACCATTCACTTTCTCTCAGCCCTAGGAAGGGGACAATGGCAAACCACGTCTGAAAAATCTTGCCAAGAAAACTGCAGGGACTTGTCCAGGCAGTCTCTGAGAATCGGACATGATTGAATGGATTAAAAAAAAAAAAGTTAACTAAGCAGAGTTAATTCAATTCCACTAGATCTTTTGGGGTCTAATTCTAACACATTCAGGGTTATTTTGCTGGGCCAATTAACTCAGTTTTGGAACTTATAGCACACATTTCTCTCCTCCCTATCACCCAGTTAAATATATTATGAACAAACAGATCCTTTGAGTACAACACCTCCACCAACACAAACAGGACAAGCCAGGGTATATAAACAGAGAGCAAGTCCCACTCCCTTTTCACACTGAAGATGTTGCCTAGCCTGGCAATGAAATGTCTGCAAGAAAACAACAAGGCTCAGAGAGCACCAAGGACTCCCCAGTTCAACCCTGAGCTACAAATATTCTCTTCGATTAGATCCTTTGAGCTCATACAGGTAGTCCTCGGTTAACAACTGCCCTGTTTAGCGATCAATTGAACTTATGACAGTGCTGAAAAAGTAGTTTTATGCCTGGTCCTCGAACTTACGACTATTGAAGCATCCCTGCAATCACGTTATTGTGATTTGGGTGCTTGGCAACCGGCGCACATTTATGATGGTCGCAGCATCCCATGGTCATGTGATTGCCATTTGCGACCTTCACAGCCAGCTTCCAACAAGCAAAATCAATGGGGAAACCGGAAGGAAGTCGCAAGTCGTGATCATGTGATGTCACGTTTAACGATCCCCGGTGATTCACTTAATGACCACAGCAAAACTGACATCATAAGTCTGCTGTGGTCATGTGATATTTCACTTAATGACTGTGTTGCTTAGCAACAAAGTTGCCGGTCCCAATTGTGGTCTTTAAGTGAGAACTGCCTGTAGTGTGTTAGATAATTGTTGGTGCTCCTTTGATGTAGGGACTTAACAAAAAGCTGGATAGCCATTGAGGATGCTTCCATGGTGACCAAAATCCTCTTTTTCAGATACATTCTATTGTCCATCCAATTTCATGGTTCTATAATCATCCTTATTCCAAAGACCTTACATAGATGTGGAGAAAGGCAAAGAAAGAAGGAATTGAGAGAGCAGTAATGGGAAGGGAACTGGAGATGGGCACTTCTAGATATATACAGTATGCTTAGACTTCACTTCATTCCTGGCATCTTCCAGTACATTTAATTAATTGGGCCACTAATTAATTGATTAGACATTTCAGCTGAAATAGGAATCCAATAAACAAAGATATCACTTTGAATAATCATAGCAGATGATTCACGTATTTCAAATGGATTGATTTCAATGGGAGAACTAAACATTTGCAATGTCAAGTGCCGTTAAATTAATCTTCGCCAACTTTGTGTCCTGCAGAAGTGTTGGGCTGCAGTTTCCATCTTCTCTGACTCAGATTGAGGACATTTGGCTGCCTTCTGCCTATAAAGTACCGTATTTTCCGGCGTATAAGACGACTGGGCGTATAAGACGACCCCCAACTTTTCCAGTTAAAATATAGAGTTTGGGATATACTCGCTGTATAAGACTACCCCTCTTCCAATGCACTGGGGAAAAAAAGCTTTCCCAATGCATTGGGAAGCAGAGTAGAAAGTAAAAAACTGCAGGGAGAAAAGAGGGAAGCGGAGTAGAAAGCGAATAGTAATGCGAAGTGCGGCAGCGCGGGGTGTGTGTGTGAAGGAGAATATTGGGGGGAGGGGGGAGAAAGCTTTAATTACCTGGGCAAGGCAGAGGGGTGAAGAATACATTTCCAAGCTTTATCGGAACAAACCATGAAGGAGGAGGAGGAGGAGGGTAATGGGGGGAAGTTTGAAAAAGCAGATCCAAGCGCAAAAGTTACTGAGTCATTTCAGCGGCGGCTGGAACAGTTTTATTGACTCCAGCCTCCCTCCCTCCCTCCCTCTCGCTCTCTTTCCCTGGCGATGGATCAGTGTGTGGGGGGGGTCGGGAGGGAAGGGAGGAAATGGCAAGGGAGGGAGGGAGCGGAGGGTGGGACCAGAGGGGGGAGCGTTCAAGAGGAGCGGATTTAAAAGAGCGGGGGGGTGTCTTTAAAAATAAATCAGGGGCGTGAATCGCATCACCGCCAGAAGAATTAACATGCGGGCATCTGTATACAAAGCCCCCCCCCCACTCTTTTAAATCCACTTCTCTTGAAAGCTCCCTCCCTTGCCTTCTCCTCCCTTCCCTCCCCCCGTACTGATCCATTGCCAGGGAAAGAGAGTGAGAGAGGGAGGGAGGCCGGAGTCAAAAAAAACTGTTCCAGCTGCCACCGAAATGACTCACTAACTTTTGTGCTTGGATCTGCTTTTTCAAACCTCCCCCCATCATCACCACCACCCTCTTCCTCCTCCTCCTTCACGGTTTGTTCTGCTAAAGCTTGGAGATGTATTCTGGGGGGGGGGAGGGCCCGGGTGGAAAATCTCCGCACCGATCAGCTGTGCAGCGGGGATCAGCTGTGCGGCGGGGAAGTGAAGTTGCACCCCTGCGGTGCGCCATCAGCGCTTCCGGTTTCAGCACCCACCCTATAAGATGACACCCGGCGTATAAGACGACCCCCGACTTTTGAGAAGATTTTCCTGGGTTAAAAAGTCGTCTTATACGCCGGAAAATACAGTAAGTTGTTCTCCATGATTGTCTCATAATGGAAACGTATCTCCATCTTTCTTTGCAATCTCTAATTAGCCCAGTATTCATATTTGTCTGGTTTCACTTTGGCACTTTCTGAAGCCAGCTCAGTAGCTTATTTATTTATTCAATTTATCCCCGCCCATCTCCCCGAATAGGAGAGATTGCTTATGATTGCTGCTGCCTGCCATGGGGCACGTGCCGAATGTGATGCCCTCGATCTGTTGACTATTAAATCAGAGTTCCTGACACAAGCCGCTCAGGGATATGAAGGAATCTTTATTAAAGCCAGTGATCCATTGCACATTAAAGACTCGAGTGAGTCAGGCTCCCGCAAACCAACAGTTTAAAAGTCTCCAAGTTCCCCCCACCCAAAAGGGATTTGCAGCTCGATCGCCCTTCCCTTTGTCTCTCAGTTCTCAGATCTTTTTGGGTCCGAATCAACTAACGCAGCTATATCGCCCTTTGATCTATCCTGGGTGCTGAAACGCTCGGCCCGAGACTTTGATTTACATATTTTGCAGTTCTGTGAATACACCAAACCCCTACTTTACACGTCTGGTAGTTTTACCGTCAGGCACCCCCAAACAAGCCTGTGAGTTTAACGGAGTGGCGGGATGTTCCTTCTTGGCGCCATGGCAGGATGGCATGGATGACATATTGACACCTAATTCTAAATTAGTTACCGAAAGATTAATCTCATCGGTTTGATTACTGAAAGATTAATCTCCTATGTTTGATTATTGGAAGGAGCAGAAAGGCAAATGGCAATGCCTTTTGTTGATTCTAAGGAGAGGAGATAAAACAAAATGAAAACATTTGAAAAATATAATATGAGAAATAAATGGCAGATACCACCCAAGATTGCCTGACTAACAACCTCATTGTTGCTGGAGCGTTCTGAGTGCGATGGAAGTATTCCTGAACTAGGCTTCACTGCTATAGTAGAATGGAGATTTAAAGGAAATATATGGATAGACAAAGCCCAGCAGCCAACTAACTGCATTCATCCATCCAGGAAATGAGTCAATGAACATATGTTCTCTGTGGGGAATCTGGGAAGAAAGACAGAAGGAAGTCACCTGAGATCAGCCATCTCTTACATGAAGAACAGGCAGAGTGATAGACCAAGGGGGACACAGAGGAAATCTTTTAACTTTCCATCTACACCCTGATGCCCCTTGTAATCAATTAATCATGAAGTGCTGAAGAGTGAGCACCATTGGATCTACATCTCCATCATTCTCAAAATCTATTTGCTTAATGGTGCACCTCCATTCCTCAATCAGTGCAAATGATTCTCAGTTGACTTGCAAAGGGGATCCATCTGAGAGGGAGCAGCATGCCTTCAAAGATCCACAACTTTTCACGGAAGCAGCACAGAATGGATCCACAATGGAGGAATGGTTGGTGAAGATGACAGAACTTGCAGAAATGGCAAAAGTAACTTGCTTGATCAGGGAGAAGACAACAAGTACATTTATTCGTGACTGGAAACCCTTTATGGACTTTTTGCTGAAAATGGATAGAAATGAACTGGTGACTTATGGATTTGATTATTGAAAGGATAAAATATGGGAAGAAGGGGATTATGATGTAACCTTAAAGAGGGAGGAGAGATGATAAATTTATTTATAACTGCTATAAAGAAGATTGGAAGCCGATTCTTAATAATTTAATTTAATTTAATTTAATTTAATTTAATTTAATTTAATTTAATTTAATTTAATTTAATTTAATTTAATTTAATTTAATTTAATTTAATTTAATTTAATTTATTCTTTTTTCTGTTTCTTCACTTGTTTTGTATTTTTCTTTATTCTCTTTCTCTTCTTTAAATCTGTATGTTTGTTTTTATTACTGTATAAAATCCTTTAATACAAATTATTTTTTTAAAAAAGAAGCAGCACAGAATGGAAGATGCAGGAGTAGGCTGACCATAATTCCTTGAGGCAAAAACATTGGCGGACAAAGTGGGCATGCATGCGTGTGTGCGGGGGGGTGGGGGCGTGCGCGCACACATTCTCTCTCTCTCTCTCTCTCTCTCTCTCTCTCTCTCTCTCTCTCTCTCTCAGAAGTTTCCAGAGCCACTGAAAACAACACTGTGGGTAATTGGCATGGATAGTCCCGAAGGGAGTGGCCTTTGGTTGTTTCAGCTTTAACCCTTTTATGTACATAGCAGTAACAGAATAGAAATGGAATGTAGGACACTTGGTGATCCCTCCTCTATTCTGCACCATGAAGAAACAATTTGGTGGACAGGGATGATGTTTGTAAAATATAATACTGAAAGTTTGAGTGCCTTCCTCAGTCTGAAAATTAGAGTGTACCCCCAACAGAGGGGTCTGCCCTAGGGAAAAGTGGGGGTGGGGAAGAGAAGAAATCATTCACAGATTTTTAAGATCACATGGCTGCAATCCGACAAAGTGGATTCCATCTGAGTCCAGACAATAACAATGAATAGAGAACCAAGGCTCAACTCATAATTTACAACCAAAATTGCTTACTTTCAGCTGCAGAATTGCTCAAATATATTTATGAAAAGAGAAGCTAAAATGCAAATGCTAATCATCGGCCAGATTTAGCGCATCAAATTTGACTTAAAAACAACGACAACTTTGCAGAATTTTTTTAAAAAATCCGAAAGGGCAGCCCTCTCTTCTTCACCATCATTGCATCACTGCCTTCTCTCTTCAGCCCTCTAAAACTGATGAAGGAAAGAGAGAATTGCCCTACAAAAAAAATTTCCCCTGTGGCCTAGTGCAGGGCTCCCCAACCCCGGGCCGCGGACCTGTACTGGTCCATGGCCTGTTAGGAACCGGGCCGCCATACCAGTCTCCGAAACCCCCCCCAGGTCTGTGCAATTGGCTCCTGCCTGCAAACCCTGCCCCCAGTCCACGTGATTGGCTCCTGCCTGCAAACCACGCCCCCCAGTCTGCACAATTGGCTCCTGCCTGCAAACCCTGACCCCCCACCCCGGTCTGTGGAAAAATTGTCTTCCACGAAACCGGTCCCTCGTGCCAAAAAGGTTGGGTACCCCTGGCCTAGTGGGAAACAGATTCTCATCGGGAGTCTCCTTTAGGACCTAACCAATAAACTTGTTTTCATCCTAAGTGCATATTCATATAGCATGATAACAAAGAAAAAAGCTTTCAAAATCAATGGTGTTGGTTATCTAGTTTCCTGGAGACTTCAGGGGATTCAGCATTTTTAGTATGGAACAATTATCCATCTGGGTTTAATGAAAGTCCAGCCATACTTTCTCCATGGTGTCCAAACAATGACATCCACAGTGGAGGGCAAGGGAGAAGTGAATAACAAAAGCAGAGTCATGCTGTCACACTGCAAGCCCTGCCCCTTTGTATGTGCACAATGACATCATGCACATGCACGAAAGGGGCGGAGCTTCTGGCAAGATTCCTTTTGTCATTTTGACAGCAAGCAGCAAGATCCGGCAGATTCCCTTGTCAACCAGATTCCCCTGGAAAAACAGATATATTGGCAATACCATTCTTACAGCATTGTTTTCCCCCAAATCATAATCAGGTCAACTGAGAGAATGTTTTCAGAACCCCTAAAATTTTGGTATGTAGTTGCATGCTGCTGCTGTGAAAATCTAACGAAGTCTTACTGATTATTATTATTATTATTTAAATTTATTATGGCTGCCCACTCCAAAAGGCTCTGGGCAACTTCCACATCAGAATATACAATTATTTGATTGATGAAATGCCATCAAGTCATTGTCGTCTCTTAGCGACCACATAGATAGATTTTCTCCATGATGATCTGTTCCCAATCTGGTCCTTCAGCAATTTCAATGGTGCACTCATCGCCTCTGTAACTAAGTCCATCCACCTTGCTGCTGATTGCCCTCATCTTCTCTTTCCTTCCACCTTTCCCAACATTAGAGCCTTTTCCAGAGATCTGAGTCTTCACATAATGTGTCCAAAGTAGGATAATTTGAGCCTGGTCATTTGTGCCTCGAATATGCAATTAAAACAGTTTAAAAACATGACAGCAGAACATAATAGCCTGTTTTGCTAACCGTAACAAAACAAAAACACAACCATAACAATGAAAACCACAACAGGGTCTCTACAAACACATTCACCCCAGTCTTGAGAACAGGGAAGATGGTCAATTATGATAGAAAGTTCTGTCTAAAAAGAACAATTGATACATTTTGGAGAACCCTGAGGATTCCTTGTATCAGACTTTCAAAATCTACCACTTTAGATGCAAAGTAGCTTAATTTCTAATAGGCATTTGTAGACTTTATACCTTAGAGATCAAGAATATTGTTCAAGTCTCTCATTGCCCTTTGTGAGGAGTAGTTTCCATATCTCCTCTTCTTGTTTGCTAAAAAAAAAATCACCTCTTCCGCTACGACCAGATGGGATAACTTATTCACCTTCAATGGTCCGTTACCCCTTCACATTTTCCAAGCAGATGACAATCAGCATCTGCATATAAACTAGCCCTATGCAATGATGCTCGCAGCCCTTTCTATTAAAATGTCCTGTCAGCATCTCAGTGACATAGTAACCTGGCATTAAGCACATCTGCAAAGTCTCTCACACCAAGGAGCAGTGCAAGACAAAAAAATCTTTCTCTTCAATATAAAAACGCAAAGAGCGCTAAAGGGAAGAATAACAGGAAGGTGGCTGGTTCATAATGGCCAAGTGCAGAAAACTTTGTCTGATTTCCAAATCAGACTGTTCTGTGTTCGCCTGGGGGTGTCCAGGCAACTGGACACTTCTTTTATACACCAATGACTTTGTTTTTAGATTATTTTAAAGCTAAAAAGAGGAAGTTGGAAAGTTACACACCTGGAAGAGAAGAAAGAGAATACTGTAGCAGATGATTGTAACCAGTGGTCATCTGCAGGACAGAATAATGCACATTGAAAAAAGAATGAAGGAGAACACTTATTTATACACTACTAAAACTCTCATTGTGTTTATCTGTTTGTCTCTTTGTACCCTCAAGTTAGCCCAAACGGTGCATTATATAGCAACAATTTTTGAATCAAGGTACCCAAAATCCACTAACTTAAAGAATGCATAAAAAATCCAGGACCCATTACTCCCGTGGAATTGAAGTTGTGGCCGTTGCAGCGTCCCCATGGTCACATGATCATGATTTCCAACGCTCCCTGCCAGCTTCTCACAAGCAAAGACAATGGGGAAGCTGGCAGGAAGTTGGAAGTTGCTCCTGCTCCCACTGCTGTTTTGCCTGCCTGTGGTCATTCTGTTTCTCTGTTTAGGTAAGGAAATATTGACTTATTGCTTAAGTTAGTTTGCCATTATAATTATTTTTCTATTTATGATATATACTGTTCTTAGATGATCATGGGACCATCCAGCATTGGGATAAAAAAAATATGGTCAGCCTAAAATTTAATGTTCATTCTGGTCACATCTGACTGCACTACCTTATTCTCAAAGGATGACCCAATGGGTCACAGAGTTGTCTAGTCTCTAATAACTGGCAAGACCAGTTTGGTCTAGTGGTTAAGGTGCTGGGCTAGAAACCAGGAGTCTGTGAGTTCTAGTCCCGCCTTAGGCATGAAATCCGGCTGGGTGACCCTGAGCCAATCACATTCTCTCAGCCCTAGGAAGGAGCCAATGGCAAACCAGGAGACTGAGAGTTCTAGTCCCACCTTAGGCATGAAAGCCGGCTGGGTGACCTTGGTCCAGTCACTCTCTCTCAGCCCAACTCACCTCACAGGGTTGTTGTTGTGGGGAAAATAGGAGGAGGAAGGAGTATTAGGTATGTTCGCTGCCTTGAGTTATTTATAAAAATAATAACGGCGGGATAAAAATTAAATAAATAAATAAATAAAAGCTCTTCCCAGATGACTTTTATGACCTGAATCATGGGTCTCTACAAGTATCCATATTTGTCGTTGTGCTGAGATAAAACCCCATTGTTTTTCAACAATTTCAGAATATTCAATGCCCTGTCAAATACCACAGTCCATGTTTGTTGAGTAATACTCATGGATCTGAAATCTTGCTCTCTTCTAATCTACCCCACTTACTGTATGAAGCTTGTGGGAATGCAAGCAAAGGAGGTATAAACTTCGAGAATTTGCAGGTGCAGAAGAGGAGGTAGCATTATCTTTTGGTGGTGGCCAAAGCAGTCTTTCTTTATACCCCCCTTTTTTTCCTTATGAATCCATAGCACAGGCTTCCATCTGTATCTGTGAGTGTGATCACGCAGCTGTTGTGTGTAAGATGATAGTGTTCTAAAGGGGACAGAGAAAGAAGGAGAGTCTCTATGTAATTGCAAGCAAGTGAAAGTGTCCTGCATTTTAAGAAATAAAGGGAAGGAAAGGAGGAAGGTTAAAAAACGAAAATTTCACCAGCTACCTCAAGAAAAGGTGAACCATCTCCTGACTTTTTTCCCCTGAGATTCTTTTATTCCCTGTGAAAGGTGCAAGATGCCTCTTGTGCAGAAAAGAAATGATCTCCATAGACTTAGGGAGCAGCACTTGGCCTACCTCTACTAAATTCTGTGCCTGTTCTTATCTGAGCAATCAGTCTTGCATTAAGAATGATGGCGCCTATCATATTGTACAATTAAGGAAGAAGAATGCCTTACAGCTACAGAGTGTGAATACAACAGCACGGGCCATATGGTTGAAAGCCTAAATGAAATGAAATGAAAATCATTATATGCATTGTGATTTCAAAATTCCTTATTACATGATAAAGGATCTGGTTGACAAGAAGAAGAAGAAAAAGGCTCTGCAGGGTATCTGCAAATGGGTTGGTTTAGGCCAAATCTGGCACTGAAAAAGGAAAGGCATCTAAATACACTATTTCAGTTCTGGGAACTCAATTGACTGCATGAGATAAACAGTCAGTAATGACTGGAGGTTATGATTTCAGTTCAGTGTACAGTGGTCTTAAATAGAATGGTGCTCTTGCTAAATTTCCACAAATCAAGTTGGACAGGTTATTGAACACTTCCTTGTTAATCAGAAGCAGGCCTGAGCCTGTATTTCAGAATTACTGGAAACAACAGGTTGTAATGTTTAATTCCCTCTGGCTTCCCTGTTTCTATTCCACACTGAGAAGAATTGGAGCACCATGAAACCATTTCTGTTTGTAAGACTATAGTATCTGTCTATCTTTTTTTTAAAAAAATTTTTTATTAGATTTTAATTTTACATAGATAAAAGTTTGAAACAGAAAAGAAAATAGAAATACAAATCAAGAAAAAAGAAAAGATAAAAAAGTGTAGTAAAGGAAAAAAGAAAAAAAGATAAAGCTGAAACAGAATTTGGTCAACTTCCGATTTGTATCTGGTCATGGTATTTTAAAAATTTTATCTTACATGCTAGGTCTATATATAATATTAAAGAATATTTCTTGTCTATTACATCAATATATATATATTTTAATCTTCAAATCCCCATATAAGCTTTGCCCCTCCCGCATCTTGTAAATAGTCAGTTAATGGTTTCCACTCTTTAAGGAAATAATTATTTGGATTTTCTTTTAATAAACATGTCAATTTATCATTCTCTGCCATATCCATCAATTTTAACATCCAATCTTGTATTGTAGGCGATATCTGGTTTTTCCAATTTTGTGCAAAAATAAGTCTTGCTGCTGTAATCATGTATTGCATAATCCTTGTAAATTGCTTCCCAGGTTGTCCATCAATTATTCCCAGTAAGAAAAATTCCGGTTTAAATGGAACTCGAATTTGTAATATATTTTGCATCAATGCATGTATTTGAGTCCAAAATTTCTTTGCAGTCTCACATGTCCACCACATATGGTAAAAAGACCCCTCTTTTTTTTTACATTTCCAACATAAGTTGGAGACATTTCCATACATTTTAGAAAGTTTTTGTGGGGTCATATACCATCTGTACATCATCTTATAAAAGTTTTCTTTTAAATTATAACACAAAGTAAATTTTAACCCTTTGGTCCACATATCTTCCCATTGTTGCATTTGAATATTATGGCCAATATTTTTAGCCCATTTAATCATACAGTCTTTAACTTGTTCCTCTACCATTTCACCTTTTAACAATAATTTATACATTTTTGCAATTAGATGATCATCTTTCTCACATAGTTGTATCTCAAATTCCGATTTGGTTTGTTCAAATTCAAGGTCTTTCTTATCTAATTTAAATTTCTCTACGAGCTGCATATATGAAAGCCATTGAAAACTGTATCCCTCTGATACCAATTCTTCTATTGATTTAATTATATATTGTCCTTGTTCTTTCTTTAAAAAGTCTTTGTAGGTTAACCATTTATCTTTATTTCTTACTTCTGTTCTGTAGAATGCTTCTTGTGTAGAAATCCATAAGGGTCTTTTATAACATAAGATTAATTTATATTTATTCCAGATTCTTAACAAGGATCTTCTAATATAATGGTTTTTAAAGTCCACATTAACTTTAACTTTATCGTACCACAAATATCCATGCCATCCATATCTTAATTCATGTCCTTCCAAATTCAATAATTTTTCATTTTTCAAAACTATCCATTCTTTAATCCAAACCAAGCAACAAGCAGCATAATATAATTTCAAATCCGGTAGACCTAGTCCTCCTCTTTCTTTAGAGTCTTGCAATACTTTATATTTTACTCTTGGTTTTTTCCCTTGCCAAATAAACTTAGAAATATCTCGCTGCCATTGTTTAAAAGGTTCTTCTGATGCCAATATAGGTAGTGTTTGAAAAAGATATAAAATTCTTGGCAAAACATTCATTTTAATTGCTGAAATTCTACCTAATAATGATAATTGCAGTTTTTCCCAATGTTCCAAATCTTTTTTAATATCCATCCAAAGTGGAATATAATTATTCTTAAACAACTTAACATTTTTAGTTGTTAAATATACTCCCAAATATTTTACTTTTTCTTCCATTGAATATCCTGTTATTTCTTTCAATTTCTCTTGTTGGTGGTAATCCATATTTTTGGTCAAAACTTTTGTCTTCTGTAAATTCACTTTGAACCCTGCTAGCGACCCAAAGTCTTTTAGTTTCTGTATTAATATTTCAATTCCTTCTAGTGGATTCTCCAAAGTAATGACTAGGTTGTCAGCAAATGCTCTTAGTTTATAAACTTCTTTTTTAACTTTAATACCATGGATACCATCATCTTGTCTAATATCTCTAAGTAAAACCTCTAATACCAATATAAACAAAAGTGGAGATAATGGACAACCTTGTCTAGTACCTTTTTGTATTTCACATGGCTTACTAAATTCTCCATTAACAATTATTTTGGCAAATTGTGGAGTATATATTGATTTAATCCATTTTATAAAATTTCCTCCAAAATTCATATTTTCCAAAACTTTGAACATAAAAGGCCAATTTAAGTTGTCAAAGGCTTTTTCAGCATCAATAAATATCAAGGCAGCTTGTTTATCATAGTGTTGATCCAAATATTCAATTACGTCTACTATGTTTCGGACATTGTCATGAATTTGTCTTTTGGGTAGAAAACCAGTTTGGTCTTGATGAATAAAATCCTTAAGTATATTCTTCATTCTTTCTGCTAATATCGTTGTAAATATCTTATAGTCATTATTCAATAAAGATATTGGTCTGTAATTTTTAGTTAATGTTAAGTCCTGTTGTTCTTTGGGTATCAATGTTATATGTGCTTCTTTCCAAGTTTCAGGCATAATTCCTGTTTCCAAAATAGAATTCATAGTCTTCTGCAAAGGTAGACATAAATCCTCTTCAAAACATTTATAGTAGGCTGCTGACAATCCATCCGGTCCAGGAGCTTTTCCACTACTAATTTTCTTAAAAGCTTTTATCAATTCTTCTTTTGTTATAACATTATTTAATATCAATCTTTGTTGGTCATTAAGAACAGTTAGTTTTTGTTTATTCAAATATTCTTCAATCTCATCCAAGTTGACATCTTGTTTTTTATATAATTTAGAATAATAGTCATGAAAGGTTTTTTGAATGTCCATATTATTCACCAGAGTTTTTCCTTCATGTTGAATATTAGTAATCAAATTCTTTTGTCTTTGTTTCCTCAATTTATAAGCCAGCCATCTACCTGGTTTATTTGCATATTCAAAATATTTTTGTTTTGTAAATTTCATTTGAGTCTCTATCTCTTGAGTTAATATCATTGATATTTGCTTTTGTAGAAATTTAATTTGAGTGAGCAAAGTGTCATCCATTGGTTTATCTCTCAAATCTAACTCTTTACTTTTAATTTCATCTAAAATCAATTGAATTCTTTTTTGTTTTTTCTTCCTCATTTGAGCATTGTATTGAATAAAATAACCCCTCATATATGCTTTACTGGCTTCCCATACAGTTTGAATATTAGTCCCTTTGTTCAAATTAAATTGAAAATATTCTCTTAATTTTTTTTGCATACATCAACTACATCATTATTCCGTAGTAGTGACTCATTCAATCTCCATCTAAATACATTCCGTTTCCCTTTAAGAGTCAACATTACTGGATTATGATCTGATAAAGTCTTAGGTAATATATCAACTTTGTTAATATCCATCATCAAATTTTTAGATATCAAAATCATATCTATTCTAGAATGTGATTTAAATCTCTCTGAATAATATGTAAATTCTCTGGAAGTCCCATTCATACATCTCCAAATGTCTTGTAAATCCAACATCTCTTTCAAGTCGAAAAATGTTTGTGGCAATTTTCCCTGTGTTTGCTTCACTTCTTTTTGTGACTGTCTATCCAATCTGGGGTAAATTACCCCATTCCAATCCCCCATGAAACACCAATTGTCATAAGTTAAATCCAAAAGTTTATCCATCAGGTTTTTATAAAATACTCCTTTATCCATATTCGGTGCATAAAGTCCAACTATCAGTGTTTTAGTTCCTTGTATGTTAATTTCTACTACAATGTATCGACCCTCTTCATCAGCTAATATCAATTTTGGGTTTAACTTTGGTTGTACATATAAGACTACCCCTTTAGTTTTTTTATATCCAGCCGAAATAAATTCTTCTCCAAGCTGTTTTTGAATCAAATATTTAGTATCTTTTTTACAAATATGAGTCTCTTGTAAACAACTTATGTCCAATTTCTGTTTTTTCAAAAAATGAAATATCTTTCTTCTTTTTTGTGGAGCATTGGCTCCATTAATATTCCATGTCAGATATTTAAGTTCCATTGGTGTTTTATTCTTTAAAATCCCTTTGTTAAGTCCACACCTGTAGCTCCTTTCTCAGATAGATCTTCAGTCTTCTCTTTGTCTTTCGATGTTTCTCCTCCTTTTGTTAATTCTCCTTCTGGTAAACCCATTTCTTTCTTGTATTTCTCTAAAAAAGCTTTTGCTTTTAAAATGGAAGTTATTTTGAATCTCTGTCCTTTAAACTCAAACGATACGCCTTCCAATTTTTCCCATCTGAATGAAATACTATGTTGCCTTAATTTGTCTGTAAGGAAAGAATAGTCTTTTCTTTTCCTAATTATTCTCAAGGGAATTTCTTTTAATACAATTATTTCCTTCCCTTCTATATTTAATCTAGTATTATAATGCTTCCTTAAGATTTGCTCTTTTGTCACTTTTCTTACAAAATATATCAATATGTCTCTAGGGACTTTTCTTTCCTTAGCATAACGTGAGTTTACTCTGAATATCTTGTCTATCTCCAAATCTAAATCTTGTTCTCTTGTCTCCAAAAATTTAGCTAATTCAAAAGTCATCCTTTCTCTCACATTTTCATCTACTTGTTCTGGAATTGCTCTAAATCTCAAGATGTGCTCCTTCTCTCTCATTTCTGCTAAAGCTGTGATATCTAGATTATGTTCAATCTCTTTAATAGCATATTCTGATTTATCTTCTAATTTTTGCATCTGGCTTTGCGTATCTTTAAGTTCTCCTGACAGAGAATTGACCACTTCCTTAACTGTTTGAATTTCTTTTTTAAAATCTTGCTTAATCTCTCGGGTTATTTCTTTCTTCATATCGTCCATTTTTTTGTCTAATGCTGTAATCTGATCTTCCATCTGCTTCGTGGAGTCATCCATTTTCTTATTTATTGCTGTATTCTGGTCATCCATTTTCTTATTTATTGCTGTATTCTGATCATCCATTTTCTTATTTATTGCTGTATTCTGATCATCCATTTTCTTATTTAGTGTTGCAACAGCTTCTAATATCTTTTTCATTTCTGGTAATAAAGCTTCTGAGGCAGATGTAGCAGGTGTAGCAGAATCAATAGGTGGTCCTCCAGTCTCCTTCTTCTTCTCCTTCTCCGCCCGTCTCGTTCCCAAAGACGCCATAGCCCTGCAAAAAAGAAGAAAAAAGGGAGAAAAGGGGAAAAAGCACCATATAACAATATAACAAAAATTATTTAAAAAAGGGGAAAAAATTAAAAAAAAAATTAAAAATTCTTTTACAAATAATAAAAAGAAAAAAGAAAAGGTGAAAAAACAAATATCCAAAAGGTTAAGGAAAAAGAAAGAGAGAACTAGGCTCCTTTAAAATTTTTCCTCTTAGGTCATTTATAATCCCTTATATATAAAAGTCCACAGTGTTTCAAAGGATAAAAGCCTAGGACTTTTTGTTCTCCTGTAGTCAAAATCAAAGATAAGAATAGTAAATATTCCCAGGGTTTCACCTTCCCACTTGTAATTCTTCAATCCAACCACAAGTCAAAAAGAAAAAATGTTGCTAGAGACATGTAAAAAAGCCTCTACTTTCCATATAATAATCCACTAATCCAAATTAAACGTTAAATAACTTGACTTTTTCAGAAAAATAAATCCAAACAGAGTTCAAAGTTCAAAAAGAAAAAGAGGAACTTGTATATATAAAAGAGTTTTTAATAGGGTTCAGTAATCCCAACATCAAAATCTTAAAAAATAAAGTATTAATCACTCCATTTAAATCCAAGCTTTAATATAGTATTCCAGAGAGCAAAAATAGAAATACCAATAGTTATCCATAAGTAAAAAACTCAAACCAAACTGAAATAATAGTAATAATAGTAAAAGTCACTTTCACTTCTAGCAAAGCCACTTAGCTTCTCTTCCCACCGTTTATTCTTCCATTAACAAGAAAAAAATATAGCACCAGCAAATATAAATCAAGTCCAGATACAAATCTTAGCACTTAATAAAAAAATAATAATGTTTAAAAGTAAAAAAAAGTGACTAAAAGCCTGGTCGGGCCAGCTACTTATCTGTTAGAATCACGGCTGCTGCAGAGCCCCGTTTTATAACGACTATAGTATCTGTCTATCGATCACTTTCTGTCTCTTAATGAAACTCCTTTGATAAGCCAAACTAAAGATCTGGCCTTGGATAGTCCAAAGCATTCCCTTCCATTTGATATAACTCTGGAGCTGGGCTTTTATCCATCTAGCTAAGCCATTTTGTGATTGTTTGTCTTTGTTGGAATCTAGGCTTTGTGGTTTGGAAACCACAGCTAATGATTTTTTGCAGAAGTGTCTAACATGAGGTCCCAGGAGAGCCCACTGGAACTTTTGGTTTTGTCAGAATGTTAAAGGCAGCCCAATACAGGTAGTCCTTATTTACCAACTGCAATTGGGACCAGCAATTCCTTCGCTAAGCGACACAGTCGTAAAGTGAAAAATCATGTGATTGCACCCAACGATGGCAGTTCTGGCTGCAGTCGTTAGCGAATCACCTGCGAATGTTAAGCACAATGTCATGTGACTGTGACTTGAGACTTCCTGCCAGCTTCCCCATTGACTTTGCTTGTCAGAAGCCAGCTGAGAAGGTCACAAATGGCATCCGTGGGATGCTATGACCGTCGTAAATGCGCACCGGTTGCTAAGTGCCTGAATCGTGATCACATGATGGCAGGGATGCTGCGATGGCCTCAACTTTGAGGACTGGTGGTAAATCCCCTTATTCAGCACCATCATAACTCTGAACGGTCGCTGAACGAGCGGTCGGTAAGCGAGGATTACCTGTAATGTTGCATACCCTTGGGGAGGGGCATGCATGCAATGTTGCAATGCGCACAGAAAAATGGTGGGGTTTGCATTGCAATGCTACTAGCTGCTGACATCAGTCAGACACACAGACCCCTTAACCCCTGCAGATGCCACTGTGAGTCCTACAAAATCCTTGGCTGTTGAGTGCTACCACTGAAAAGTTCAGAAAGATCAGTATATCCTCCATGAACAATGACTTGATCAGACCAGCTTAGCTCTTTTTGAAATATTATTCTCTACCTCCAGCCAGCGAGATTAGAATCCTGGTATTTTTGTAGCTGTATCTTGGGGGTCGGTGAATTTTGTATAATTATTACCACATATGTTCTCATCATACCTGCCTTGTTTTGCCTGGTAGGAGGTAGCTGTTCCAGCTGTTCACAACTGGCCCCCATGGAGTCAATAAGCAGAACAGGCTGGCTGCTATTCAAAGGTTTTATTTAATGTTATAACTAGCTCCTCAGATGTGATAATTGCAAACTGCAGCATCTTTGTCATTCGTGCCATCTATCATTTGTGTTTGTTCAGTTATTGAAGAAGCAGGAAATAGTTGCAGCTTACTTGGCTGTTCATAATACAGGCCCCAAAATGGTCAATTAAGATCAAATAAAGAATCTGAGATCTGAAATCAGTTTGCTGTTGGAAATTCAGCTTCCTCAGCACATTTTTATGTCGGATGTTAACCACAGTTCTCTGAATGGTCAGCTATCTGAAAACAGTATTTGACAACCAATGACCAGAACCTGAATATTTTATGTAAGACTTTTCATGTTTGATTTTCAGAGGCTGGTAGCTTAAATTGATTGCTCAGATTGTGCTTTGAACAATGAAAAAGAGGTAAAGTTTTTATAAACAAAATCCCTTCTTGACTATTTTTTCCTTCTGGTCTCAGTTTATATATTGCTTATGAAATTTGCATTTCTTGTGAGGGTGTTTTTAAATTTGGAGATATTTTCCTGTCAGACATTCTATTTAATTTGAAAGAAAATTATCTTTTAAAAAAATGATTATGTGCCATCAAGTCAATGTTGACTCTTAGCAACCATGTAGATAGATTTCTCCAGGAATAAAATGAATTGATTCCAAAGGGGGAAAATCAATGGGAAATAAAATTTCACTGAAATTTTTATGGCTTGCATATTGGGTTCTGGGTCTTACCACCAGAATAATACATGGATCACCTGACAGTTTCAGAGTTGTAGATTGAAAAGTTGAAAGCACTTGCTGGAAGAAGGCAGTGGTAACCCACTATTGTATTATTCCCAAGAAAACTACATGGACATCTCCATGAAGTTATCAGATGTCCACCTTGAGTTGAAGGACAATTTATCTTTACCTTCCCTTCTCTTAATTAAGAGGTGATCAAGGAGGATTATGTGAGCAAATGCCCTTTCTTTCATTGTATGATCAATCATCTGTACTTCCCCAGCCTTTTGCACTTCAATTAGAGTCGCTTGAGTAGATGGCATACAAAAAAACTGTTAATTAATTAATGTCTGGAAGAAGAAAATTGGTCACGGGCTAATTTCATCCTTGAGTCTTGTTTTTTTGTTTACTGTATTTTTATCAGTGGGTTTGATGGCTCAGCAGTTAAGACGCCAGGCTTGTCAATCGGAAGGTCATAGGTTTGGAGGTTCGAGACCCTAGCCCTGCGTGATGGAGTGAGCTCCCACACTTGCCCCAGCTCTTGCCAACCTAGCAATTCGAAAGCATGCAAATGCAAGTAGATAAATACAGTAGGTACCACTTCAGTGGGAAGGTAACAGCGTTCCGTGCGAGTCATGCCAGCCACATGACCACGGTATCGTCTTCATACAACACTGGCTCTTCGGCTAACAAACGGAGTTGATCACCGGCCCCTAGAGTCGGACACAACTGTGTGGGGGAACCTTTACCTTTTTTTATTTTTATATTGCCATGTTTCCCATGGACTCATGGTGGTGCACACTTAAAAGCAAAGCACATCACAATAACAGTTCAGTAAATCACTCTAATAAATCAACCAATTAAAGAATATATTGATAGGAGAATTAAAACTGATGCAAACAGTCACACACACACCCAGCCCTTTCTGTTTTCAAGACGTTCTAGAATTTTCTTGAAGCTTTAGAGTGAAAACCATCTTTGGCTCTTTAGCTCTTCCCAAAGTGGGCGCTGTCACAGAAAAATGCTCATTGCTTGCTCTCCCCCCAAATCTTCTATAGGGGAGGAACCCACAGCATGTTCAGCCAAGACAAGCACACTGGGTAGGTTGGGATCCATTTGAAATACTGTAGATGGTCCTGCAGGGACCAAGCAGGGGTGTCCACATGGAGGGTCAATATCATAAAAATGGCAGGTGTCATGGGATAATCATAATCCTGTTCCATAACTTTTTATGTACATGTAATTGCCTGGTTACACCCAAACGTTTGACATCATTGACCTCCCCCAATAGACAACCCTGGTGCCAAGCCATGTAGGACTTTGTAGGTCAATACCACCACTCTGAATTGTATCCAGAAGTTGATTAGCAGCCAATGCAAGATCTGCAATACATGTGTTTTATGTGAATAATGGTTCTCATCTGCTAGTACATGAGCTGCTGTATTTTATATATAATCTTCAGGAAGCATGGCTAGCTGGTAAGGCTGCACAGCAATGCAATGATTCCTGCTCCTGAAGGCACCACATCCTGTCATTCAGACCAAGGTGGCAGATCATTCCACACAGACAGATAATCTGGCTTCTCTACAAATCAAAGAAATGAAGTTGCAATGTAGGGAAGGAAGTGGATGCCTGTGCTATCTCCTGTCCTTCGCATTGTGACTGGACATACTGGTTTCTTCACAGCCAGGGGTTTTGCAAACTCTAGTGGTAGAATTGACATAGTTTGCGATATGGTGAACCTCAGTGTGCAATAGAAAGAAAGAAAAAGAAGTGTGTAGATACCAATGCAGGTTACAGTAACATGAGCTCAAAATGGCCATCCAAACAAAATCTAAAGTGTCTTAGGATGAGGATGAGACATGAGATCTTCTTCCATGGAAAAATAAATCTCCATAAATTTCATCCAACCCTTGATGCAATCCCAGCAATAAATTGGCCAACTTATTTTTTAGTGGAGAACATTTATTTATTTATTTGTTTGTTTGTTTGTTTGTTTATGCAAGCAAGCAAGCAAACAAGCATGCATGCCATCAAGTCACTGTTGACTCCTGTTGACTGCCTGGACTGCCTGCACAAGTCCCTGCAGTTTTCTTGGCAAGTTTTTTTCAGAAGTAGTTTGCCATTGCCTCCTTTCTAGGGCTGAGAGACAGGGACTGGCCCAAGGTCACCCAGCTGGCTTTCATGCCTGGCGGGACTAGAACTCTCAGTCTCCTGGTTTGCCATTGCCTCCTTCCTAGGGCTGAGAGAGAGTGAGAGACTGGCCCAAGGTCACCCAGCCGGCTTTCATGTCTGAGGCGGGACTAGAACTCACAGTCTGCTGGTTTCTAGCCTGGTGCCTTAACCACTAGACCAAACTGACTTTCATTGGTTCCCCAGTACTTATTACTTTTTCACAGTGGGGATCCAAGAAAACAAGTTGTTCATGTAGGAGATCAGCTCCTCAAAGAGGTTCTTCATCATGAAGCGATTTTAAAACATTTAAAATAATCCCCCAAATATTTCAGTGGATGTTCTGCTGTTATTACGCCAGTGCAAAGGCAGAAGTCCAAAGACGAACTAGAGAACTTAAGAACATATGGTGGATAAAAAAAGCCCAAGAAACCCAACATTTTGCAGATGCTCACGATGCACGGGGCTTTTTTAATGCCATAAAGGCCATCTATGGACCAACAAACCATGGTACAAATCCCTTACGCTCAGTAGATGGTGCTAAACTTCTAAAGGACAAAGAGTCTATTGCACTGCGCTGGAAAGAGCATTACTACAATCTCCTTAATCGTCACTCTACTGTGGCTGACGAAGTCTTCTTGCAAATCCCACAAAAACAAATAAGAAATGAGCTTGCAGTACCCCCTAGTTTGGAGGAAGTCAGTAAAGCCACTAAACAAATGAAAAATAACAAAGCTAGTGGACCTGATGGGATTCCTGCTGAAGTCTTTAAAGAAGGCGGGCCTGAACTTACACAACAACTTCATAAGCTCATCGAAAAAATCTGGATGAGGGAGGAGATTCCAGCAGACTTTAGGGATGCCATAATTATCACTCTCTTTAAAAAGGGTGATAGAACAGACTGTGGAAACTACCGAGGCATCTCCCTTCTAGCCACAGCAGGCAAAATCCTGGCAAAGATCATTGCAAACCGTCTCCTATCTGTATCAGAAGACATCCTCCCTGAAACGCAAAATGGCTTCCGCCCTTCCAGGGGAACAGTGGATATGATCTTCACTGCACGACAGCTTCAAGAAAAATGCAAGGAGCAAAACCGCCCTCTGTACATGGCGTTTATTGATCTGACTAAAGCTTTTGATACTGTAAATCGTACTGCTCTCTGGACCATCCTTCTGAAAATCGGATGCCCTGATAAATTTGTGAACATCTTGCGGTTACTCCATGACGACATGATGGCAACAATCCTGAATAACAATGGCTCTCAAAGCGATCCATTTAAAGTGGAATCCGGCGTTAAACAGGGATGTGTTATTGCTCCAACCTTATTCGCTATCTTCATCGCTATGATTATGCACCTTGTTGAAGAGAAACTTCCTACTGGTGTAGAAATTATATATCGAACAGATGGAAAGCTTTTTAATCTTAGTAGGCTGAAAGCAAAAAATAAGGTAATTGCAACTTCTGTTATAGAACTTCAATATGCTGATGATAACGTAGTCTGTGCACACTCCGAGGAAGATCTTCAAACTATCCTAAACATCTTTGCAGAAGCATATGAAAAGCTCGGCCTCTCGATTAACATTAAAAAAACCAAAGTGCTTTACCAGCAAGTTCGAACCAATCCCTCTGCAGCGCCATCAATCCAGCTTAAAGGTGTGTCACTAGAAAATGTCGACCACTTTTCTTATCTCGGCAGCCATCTATCAACAAAAGCCGACATCGACGCTGAAATTCAGCATCGCCTGAGCTCTGCGAGTGTAGCTTTCTCCCGAATGAAGCGTAGAGTGTTTGAGGATCGGGACATTCGCAGGGAGACCAAAATGCTTGTTTACAAAGCCATTGTACTACCAACCCTTCTGTACGCCTGTGAAACATGGACCCTCTACAAACGCCACCTCCAACTTCTTGAAAGATTCCATCAACGCTGCCTCCGAAAAATTCTGCAAATTACTTGGGAAGATAGGCGGACTAATGTTAGCGTATTAGAAGAAGCGAAAACCACCAGCATTGAAACAATGATCATCCAACATCAACTTCGCTGGACTGGTCATGTTGTTCGAATGCCTGACCATCGTCTTCCAAAGCAGCTACTTTACTCCCAACTTAAGAATGGAAAACGGAATATTGGTGGACAGCAAAGAGATTCAAAGATACTCTCAAAGCTAATTTAAAAAATGTAATATCAGCATTGAGAACTGGGAAGCCCTAACTCATGAGCGTTTCAATTGGAGGTCAGCCTTTATTAATGGCGCTATGGACTTTGAAGAAGCACGAGTACAGGGCGAAAAGGAGAAGAGAGCTAAAAGGAAGGCACGTCAGGCAAACCCTCATCATGACCGTCTCCCACCCGGAAACCTATGCCCTCATTGTGGGAGGTTGTGCGGATCCAGAATTGGCCTTTATAGCCACTTACGGATTCACCGTTAAAATTTTACCTTTGGAAGACAATCTTACTCGGCTACGAGTGATCGCCAATGATGATATAGGAGATCCTGTGCAGTTCATCACTCTACCTCTGAGATACCTTATTCCTAATTTGTGACAGTTGACAGATTTGCCCCTAAGGGCAGTTTTCAAAGTTTTAAAGATCTAAGGGTTAAATTTTCAGAATACTCAAAGATGACATACTGCTAGATAAGCGCCATAAATCTAGAGCTTCAACAAATGTGCATGACGCCTCACATAAATAGACGCCTACTAGGAAATGAGTAGACCTCTGGCACACTGCTGCCCCTGAAGCACCCAACAGTGAATCCGCTAGAGAGCATGGCACTTATCCAGCAGTCCTTCTTCCTTTCAAGTGGTCTATCCAGCAGCAGTGCTATAATGGGATGGGAGAATTAACGTGAACATGCAGTAGAAAGTCCAACAACTTCATTTGTCCTCAAGATAGTGCTGAGATGGGATGGGTAACTCTCTTTCTCTCTCCCCCTTACCAAGGATCATCTGCTGGAAGCTGCATGCATAGCTGCATGGAGGGAGGGGCTAAAGCAAGCAGTAGGTGGGGCCAGATCCGAAGGTGGGTGGAAATGCCTTCTTTCTAACACCCCCTTTTTCCTTCTCTCTGTCTCCCAAGCAGCAGGTTGCTGAAGAGTGAAAGGTAGTCTTTATCCAAGATTTAGAGTTTAGTGAAAGTGAGGTTTAAGGGTAGAGGTAGAGGAAGGGATAGAGAGAGGAAATGATCTGTAGGCCTGGGGGTTAGGGTACAAGCAGAGGTAGGGGTAGGTTAACCTTACAGAGCATGCTCTCTGTGATGGGATGTGAGTTTAACTCAGGGAAGGGAGAGAGAAATGCTGAGTCATTACAGAAAAAAAAATATGAGTTCCAGGAAAGTAGAAAGCATGAGAAAGAAACTCAAAACAACTCCAGCTTGATTGTGTTAGGTATAAGTTGAAGTACAGAGGACTTTGACCGGCTTTCAAGTTTCTGTTGTAATATCCTAATTGCATTAAAGTACATTTCACGACTCCTAGTGACACCTGATTTTGCCTACCTCAAACCTTGAAATTGAAAACAAGGGCCTCCTTTAGCCTAAGCGCCACAGCTCACCCAACCATAATAAAGTGGGTGGCAGTTCTTTTATAAAACGCAGTCGCTTTTTCTTCTAGCACTGAAGATGTTACCTAGTCAGGTAACGAAACCTCTGCAAGAAAACAACCAAGCTCAGAGAACACCAAGGACTCCACAGTTCAACCCTGAGCTACATATATTCTCTTCTATTGGTACTCTGGAGTTTTTCTAAGTTTTTCTAAGATCAGTTCCAAACGTGTGAGGCAGCTGCTGTATTTTTTCTTGCAACAGAGTCATAGACAGGTAACTGTCAAGGCAATTGACTGGAACTATGATTGACTTCCCGCTCAGCTATAGAAGCTCACTGGGTGATTCTGAGCCTATGTCTCTCTTTCAGCCCAGCCTACCTCACAGGGTTATTGATGGTGTAGAGGTGGAAATGGAGATGAAGATACAATATATGGAGGAAAATCAAGATATGGATAAAATAATAGATGTATTAAACAAATTCAGTGGTGGGCATCTCACAGTGCAACACCTGATGTGTGGTTTGCATTGTGTTGTGAGAGTTAAACTGTGGTGTCTGATTTATTGTCCTTACATAATGGCACCATGATCATGTCAATCTATCAGTGTGAGACCAAGGGGATAGAAGGTGCTAGTTACAGAGTGGCAAGAACATTGGATTTTGGGAACTGACTGAGTGTGTCAAGTTAACTATTCTTCTGCCCTCACACTTGTTTAACCAGAAATAGATGGTAGTTGGGAGGCCTTCCTGTCTGGCTTTTGATGACATCATCTCTTGTGCCCAAGAGTCTTCCACTGACATAATCCAGAGTTCAGATTAATTTTCCATTTGTCAATGAACATCTGGGAAATTAATCATTTGAACCTCAACTATTCCTGAAGAACTATTTTTTCCCCTTTTGGTGGGGGAAGGCATCTGCCATCTCACACAGGTTCCTCCAGAGTTAACAAGAACAGGAGTGATAGAGACTGGGAGAACACACCTGACAAAGAATGTTTGGAGACACAAAGGAGGAAGCCATCTGTTGATCATGAACCTAGAGAACAAAGATGTGACTTTCGGATCGGTTCCAGCCCCGTCACAATGAGCAAATCCCAGGATGTCCCTAAATTTTAATTCCTAATGCATTAACCAGGAATAGAAGTTTAGTTTCCATCTGCCTGAGAAAAAGAGCAACGTGAGACCCGCTATTCCTTCCCTTTCTATTTGGTCCTAAGTTCCATTTTAATTCACGTTATGCCCTGTATCTGCACAGGAACTGAGGTCATTATTGCTGAACTGTGTAATTACACAGCGGATCTCTCAGTGGCACTAAATGTATAATTATGAAGTTCTCCAAAGTATAAGGACAAAAACAACTGTTCAGGGTTGGTAGCCAACAGAGTGGGGGTTATTTTATTTTATTTTTCCTCTTTTTTTCCTCTTTTCTTTCTTTCATTCTTTCTTTCTTTTTTTTACTGTATATATTTTCCATAGCATGTAGTTTACTGCCTACTTAACTTCCCATAAAGTGTAATTAAGTCCCAGATAGGATTGGAAGACACACGCTATATAATATATTCACTGTATTTCTTATTCATAGAGTTACAAAGGCGCTGCACCAGACAAATACCAGGCATTTCTTTTAGAAATAATATAAATAGTTTGTCACTGCTCTTAGGCCTTACACAAATAGAGCATGGTTGGAACTCAAAAAGGCTCTTTAAAAAGTTCTTTAAAAACCACATAAAAACTGGACAGGCTGATCGTTGCTTCAAGGCATTCTGGTTTTCCCTATCCTCAAAGGCAGTCAACTATCTAAGCATCGCAATGGAAGGAAAAGAGAATAGGCTGCTTTTATTAGTGGTGTTCTTGGTTGGTGATTGGGTTTGTGCGTATCGCTCCCTCTAAGTCTAGTTCTTCTGTGGGGAGTAGAGCAACATTGCCGAAAGGACAGGTGATGGCAAACCCCTGGGACAAACTGTGATTTTCCGTTTTGTTCCTGGGTAATTTGGATTTGGGGAAATTACTTGCTTTTTTTTTTCAGGGCAGGAAGGAGGGCTCATTGTTATTTTTTAACTGTTTGGCCTGGTTTAGAGCTTGTGTTAAATTCTCCTGTGTTTCATTCCTCAACATGTGTAATGGTATGTGAGAAAGACCTTGGGAGACGGGGCAAAGAGATGCTGCCTAGGGAGAGATCAGATAAGAGAGGGCATAGCCTGCAGCTGCATAATGGGCAGAGAAAGAGGCTCAGAAGGGACCCTCCCTAACTTCTCAGGCTGTAAAGGAGACGGAGGGGAGATTTGTACTTTCAGACTTGTAAGATTGATGTCAGCCTTCCCAGGTAGACCAGACAGGAAACATGACAAGATGAGCTAATTCTACTTTATTGTAAGGCTACATTAACAGAATGTAACAACTTCGTGTTGTGCGCCAGTTACGCCCTTTCCTAGACCACGATGCCCTCCGAATGGTCACTCATGCCCTGGTTGTCTCCCATATAGATTACTCTAACACACTCTACATGGGGCTACCCTTGAAGAATATCCGGAAGCTACAGCTGGTACAGAATGCGGCCGCGTGGGCAGTTTTAGGTGCACCAAGATCGACACACATAACACCTCTGCTCCGTGAGCTGCATTGGGTGCCAGTTTGCTTCTGGGTCCAATTCAAGGTGTTGGTTATTACCTTTAAAGCCCTACATGGCATTGGCCCAGGTTATCCGAGGGACCGCCTCATCCCCATTACATCGTCCCGTCCCACCCGATCTTGCAGAGCGGGCATGCTGCGGACCCCCTCTGTGAAAGAATTCCATCTAGCGGGGTCTCGGAGGTGAGCCTTCTCTGCAGCAGCACCTGCCCTATGGAACATCCTCCCCCCAGAGATAAGACAGGCCCCTTCACTCCTGGAGTTCAGGAAAAAATTAAAAACTTGGCTCTGTGATCTCGCCAAATATTTTAAATATTTTTAGCTTCACTGTAAGAACCACCTGCCACTTGGATTTTATTGTATTTATATTTTTATTGTTATATTTATTGTATTTTAATGATGTTGTTATGGCTGTAAACCGCCCAGAGTCCCTCCTTGAGAGGGAGATGGGCAGTCATAGAAACTTAATAAATAAATAAATAAACAAACAAACAAACAGAATCTTGCAAGTCTGAAAGTACAAAACTCCCACCATCTCCTTTACAGCCCAAGAAACTAGGGAGGGTCCCTTCTGAGCCTCTTTACCTATTATGCAGCTGCGGGCTATGCCTTCTCTTATCTGACTGTTCCCTAGGTAACAACTCTTTTCCCCATTTCTCAAGGTCTTTCTCACATACCATTACATTATGGTGGGAAATTATCCCACCAATTTTCATCAGTGATGGTCTCCAGAGCCATCCTGGGGTTACAAGGTGCTGCCTTAGTCTAGCAGGCTGAGAAAAACAGAGGAGAGCTAAACATGATAAAACACATAATGGTATTCTCTCTTTCAAGTGGAGCTGACTCTTATTGGCATCATGAATGTATCCATAATGATTTCCAGGCAACACTATGGAGACAGTGTGCCATTGAATTCTCCCCATCTTTCTTTCCTTCCTTCCTTCCTTCTTTCCTTCCTTCCTTCCTTCCTTCCTTCCTTCCTTCCTTCCTTCCTTCCTTCCTTCCTTCCTTCCTTCCTTTCTTTCTTTCTTTCTTTCTTTCTTTCTTTCTTTCTTTCTTTCTTTCTTTCTTTCTTTCTTTCTTTCTTTCTCTCTCTCTCTCTCTCTCTCTCTCTCTCTCTCTCTCTCTCTCTCTCTCTCTCTTTCTTTCTTTCTTTCTTTCTTTCTTTCTTTCTTTCTTTCTTTCTTTCTTCTTCCCTCTCTCCCTCTTTTTCTCCCTCCCTCCCTCTTTCTTCTCTCTTCTCTCTTCTTTCTCCTTTTTCCTTTTCTTTCACCTTATAGCTGAGATGGCCTGATGGTATCTTTTCCAAGTACTAACCAACTCCTATAGATTGAATCATGTCAACTGGATTTTTATTTTCTCAGTGGAAACGTTTCGCTCCTTATCCAAGAAGCTTCTTCAGTCTGAGCAAAGTTAGTAAGGGAATCCTTAAATATGTTTAAAATCCTTCCTTGAATAGAGGTGGGGGCCTCAGGCACAATCTTTCCCCTATCTTCCTCCCTGCTTTGTCTTCTGTGCCTAGGAAGATTAAGACCATTTCACAAGCTCAACAGCAGCATGGTAATCTTAACGATCCTCCTTTGGATGATAAAGGGACTTAGAAATAAACATCTCAAATAACCATGACCTAGCCCCAGGTGCAAGGTCACACAGCCACCCTAGAAACATATTTAAGGATTCCCTTACTAACTTTGCTCAGACTGAAGAAGCTTCTTGGATAAGGAGCGAAACGTTTCCACTGAGAAAATAAAAAATCCAGTTGACATGATTCAAGCTACAGACTGTTCCACCTGGATGACTGAGAACCTTCATCGACATATAACCAACTCCTACCCTCAGAGATTTTTCAAGTTCAGTCAATATGGATTAGGTATTACCTAGGTGGGTTGAGGAAAGTGAGGGCATGCATTTGCTCGATCCTAAAGTCCCTGTGCTTTTGGCCCTTTGCTTGATGCTTGTGTATTCATTGTGAGTATCTGCAAAGGATATAACCAACATGACTGGCCAAACCTCCTGCATTTGGGAATCCTTATAAAGCAGTTGCAAGGGGTCTGTGAGTATGTTAAGTCAAACATGTTTACAGAATTATATGCAGATCTAGAAGAAAACCAGAAATGTGAGCCAATTGCAGGAGACTGGGTTTACATGCCTCAGCTTAAGCAGTTATACCTATATGTGGATGTCTGGCTAAGGTTATGGCATGTTATTATGCTCTGATTTTAATGATGTTCTTCCTAATTATGTAACTGGCTAGTAAATCTGCTCATGCATTGTATATTTTCCTAACAGGAAAATGGAGAGGAGGAGGGGAAATTACTTCAATTAGCGTTTTAATCCTGACTTACTGAATTGCACACTTTTGGAACCAATATGCAAACTGAAGCATCATACATTTCGAGAATTTTGAGGGAGAGTTCTCTCCATTTAAAAAAGGGAGGTGTACAAATACAGCTATATTAGGGGAGAATGAATATAATCATGTAGATATTTCCAAAGCTAACAGAAACACATCATATGGATGGGGAAATTGCTAAGGGAAACTCCAGGTGCTAGAGGCCAAACACTTTTATTTAGCTAAGCTTTTCATAGGTAGTTTTGTACAATGGTGAGATCATCTTCTCTTATTCATTTGCTCTTTAGTTGTGTTGTATTATTTTGTAAAAGGTTATGTCACACTTTGGGATACTTTGCAAAATTGACAAACAGGATATTAAATTCTTAAAGGTGATAAGTCATGCATGGAAAGCTTTAGGTAGTAGACTTGGAATCAGGTTCTCTCTCTGCTGTAGAAGATGATGACTAGGTGACTCTGGGCCAGTCACTTTCTCTTAACCTAAGATCCAGTGTGGTGTACTGGTTATAATGTTGGACTAGGAGTTTACTGTCAGCCACAGAAGCTCATTGAGTAACTGGTCACCCAGTCAACCAGTTTCTTGTTTCTCAGCCCAACTTGGGTTGCTGTTGTGAAGATAATGTGTAAGCCACCTGGAATATTCAGGAAAAAAGGCAGGATATAATTTCAGTAGTTAGATTGAGAGCCAATTTGATGTAGTGGTTAAAGGCACCAGGCTGGAAACCATGAGATCATGGGTTCTACTCCTGCCTTAGTCACAAAGCCAACTGGAAGACTTTGGGCCAGTCCCACTCTCTCAGCCCCAGGAAGAAGGCAATGGAAAACCTTGTCTGAAAATATTGCCAAGAAAACCGTAGGGACTCATCCAGACAGTCACCAGGAGTGAAGACTGACTTGAAGGTGCACATACACAAGCCCACACAATTAATTAGGTTAGATTCCATAGACTTGGGTTTGACTTTGACTCCTGGTTTTCATCTGTCCTTTCAACAATGTTAGAGGGGGGAGTGTAAAAAAAACACAAAAACATGGTAATTCTAGCAATACAGTCAAAGACACATGTACTTTGATTGTGCTGTCCCAACTGCCATCCTTCCTTTCTTGACAGTCCCTACCCCTTCCCCCATGGACATTACTGTGTCCCTTAAAATAACTAATACCATATATTTATATTTATATTATATTACTATATTATTATATATTATATTATATTATATTATATTATTATATTATATTATATTATATTATATTATATTATATTATATTATATATTATATATTATATATTATATATTATATATTATATATTATATATTATATATTATATATTATATATTATATATTATATATTATATATTATATATTATAAACTGTTTTCTTCACTTTCAACAACTTCCCTCAACCCTGCCAACTGCAATCACTTTTTTGCAATCTGTCATCTGGTCACCTCACATGTTCAAAGAATATGAAATAACAGGAACAAATGCAACAATAATGGCTAAGGCAAGGTTGTGCCTAGCATCCAAGGTTACCATTATCTTCTATCACAGAGAGAAATATTTTTCAAGCACAATGGTGCTAGCTTAGAGACAGAAACGTATAAGGCTGATGAGAAAAATCTATATTCATTTCTTCTACTTATAGGAGTCCCTAATTCACTTGAAGACATTATTCAGTATGGTTCTAAACATGTAATAAAAATATCAAAAATAGTCCAGAACTAATATTTTCAAGTGCTCTCTATAAAAAGTTATTGGATCGTTTTCAAAGGAACCCAAAGGGAACAAAATTTGGGATAGGAGACAAATTTGTTTGGTTCATATTTACACACAAATGCATTTACTTGAAATGGCACTTGAACTAAAACTGAGTTTATCCTTTTAAATTCAAACCTCTCCCATCAAAAATCTCTGCAAACCTGTAAATAAAAACAGGAAAAGGAACAATGCATTTCTATCAGTGCAAATATTGTCAATAAATGCATATATTTATCTAAACATGTACTGTATATATTAGACACATGTGCATAAATGCGAGTATATATTTTCATGTTAGCTTTAACAGAAATATTCTCCAAATCGTACCACTGAAATTAATGGGGAAAGCTGAGAAAATGAGAAGAACCAAGTGAGACTGATTCATCTACCACAATTAATCAAGAATTAGAGTAGACTCTGAAAGCTAATCCAGTAGCCTTAAACAAACAAAACAAATTAAGATCATTTGTTAAGCGTGTTGCTTAACAAACTTGCTACCTTGCTACTCAGTTTGTAGTGATGTTATTGTGGGAGAAAGTAGAGAAGAAAGTGTTATGTGTACAATTCCCCTTGAGCTTCCAGAGAGAAGGTGGTGGATAAATCTAATCAGGTTTCCCCATTGTAGGTGCCCCTCACATGTGTGAAATTCTGTAGTTCTGCATATATTCATTCATATCCTACCTGTCCTCTAGGAACTACTCTATTGTCAACTGCAACTTAAATACCTGATACTATACTGGTTCTCCCCTCCCAGTATTCTCCAGCTGATATGGGCTTTATTGAGAATCCTGGGAGATGAAGTCCATACTCCAGGAAGACACCAGCAGGGAGAAGTCTTCTCCCTAGTCTTCCAGCCTCCTCCCCCCCTTCTTCTCTTCCTCTTCCTCTTCCTCTCTTCCCCTCTTCCCCTCTTCCCCTTTCCTCTGCTTTCCTTCCTCCTCCTTCTTCTCCTTTGCTTTGTCCCTCTTCTTCTAAAAACAGAACAGCCTTGAATTAACTCTCTTTTTTATCTGATTCCAACTGCATTTTGGCATCCTGTCAAAAATATTGTAGTTTTAGTCATTGCAGCCCAGCCTTATTAGTACACCGAGAACCCTGCCAAAAGATATTGGATTGACAATTACCCAACCAACAAAGGGTATGGTGAGCACATGGAAAGGGGAAGAGGATACTGGCAATAAACTTCATTTTCTATCCACAACAAATTCATTGTAGCAAGTCTGGGAATTGATCTGGGAATCTACAAAAGAAGGAAGGAAGGAAGGAAGGAAGGAAGGAAGGAAGGAAGGAAGGAAGGAAGGAAGGAAGGAAGGAAGGAAGGAAGGAAATTTCTATAATAATGGATGCAGCATGTAACTTCTATGTGCAAATCTCCTGCGTAGAGACTTAAAAAATTTAAAACTTGAGAAATTCTCTAGTTTTCCATTATTATTCTCAGCATTGTATTTGTGTGTACAGTGAACAATAAAAATTAAAGACCCCTTCAAATAGTTCCTGACTGCTGATGACTTCATGGACACATCTATGTATGCTTCTTAGCTGGAATACCAAAGAGGGTCACCACTGCCTTCTTCTGGGTTATTGTTTTCAGCTTCTCAGTATTACCTACAATATATAGAGAGTATAACGTATAGTATAAATATATAGTATAGTATAGTATAGTATAGTATAGTATAGTATAGTATAGTATAGTATAGTACAGTATAGTATAAATTGTGTGTGTGTGTATGTGTATATATATGTGTGTGTGTGTGTGTGTATATATATGTGTGTGTGTATGTGTATGTTTGTATGTATGTATGTATGTATGTATGTGTGTATGTATGTATGTGTGTATATATATATGCGGGAAGCGGTGGCTCAGCAGATTAAACTGCTGAGCTGTAGACTGCTGATCAGAAGGTCGGCAGTTCGAACCCCCCGCGCAACGAGGTGAGCTCTCGTTGCTAGTCCCAGCTCCTGTCAACCCAACAGTTCGAAAGCCTAGCAAGTAGATAAATGGGTACCACCTTAAGTGGGAGAATTTGCTGGCGTCCTGTCAGGACGTCGGTTCCACCGGAGGAGAGAAAGATCGGAGGAAGATCGAATGGTGGCAGTGACGACGAACCCGGAAGTAACATCTACAGGAAGTCAACAGCTGGCTCAAGGCAACTTGGGAACTGTAGTCCGGAGCCTTAGAAGAGTCAGTTCCCTTACCCCCTCCCTTCACGCGCGGTGAATTGTATAATTGTATAACTGTATAATTGTATAAAGGATTGTGGATGTAAGCCGCCTAGAGTCCTAGAGGGGATAGGCGGGGTATAAATATCACAATAAATAAATAAATAAATAAATAAATAAATAAATAAATAAATAAATAAATAATGACCAAGTAGCAACAGTAAGAACAGACCACGGAACAATGGACTGGTTTAAGATTGGGAAAGGAGTATGGCAGGGTTGTATACTCTCACCCTACCTATTCAACCTGTACGCAGAACACATCATGCGACATGCTGGGCTTGATGAATCCAAGGCTGGAGTTAAAATAGCTGGAAGAAACATTAACAATCTCAGATATGCAGATGATACCACTTTGATGGCTGAAAGCGAGGAGGAGTTGAGGAGCCTTATGACGAAGGTGAAAGAAGAAAGTGCAAAAGCTGGGTTGCAGTTAAACCTCAAAAAAACCAAGATTATGGCAACCAGCTTGATTGATGACTGGCAAATAGAGGGAGAAAAAGTGGAGGCAGTGACAGACTTTGTATTTCTAGGCGCAAAGATTACTGCATACGCTGACTGCAGCCAGGAGATCAGAAGACGTCTACTTCTTGGGAGGAGAGCAATGACAAATCTTGATAAAATAGTTAAGAGCAGAGACATCACACTGACAACAAAGGTCCGCATAGTTAAGGCAATGGTATTCCCCGTAGTAACCTATGGCTGTGAGAGCTGGACCATAAGGAAGGCTGAGCGAAGGAAGATAGATGCTTTTGAAATGTGGTGTTGGAGGAAAATTCTGAGAGTGCCTTGGACTGCAAGAAGATCAAACCAGTCCATACTCCAGGAAATAAAGCCAGACTGCTCACTTGAGGGAATGATATTAAAGGCAAAACTGAAGTACTTTGGCCACATAATGAGAAGACAGGATACCCTGGAGAAGATGCCAATGCTAGGGAAAGTGGAAGGCAAAAGAAGAGGGGCCGACCAAGGGCAAGATGGATGGATGATATTCTGGAGGTGACAGACTCAACCATGGGGGAGCTGGGGGTGGTGATGGCCGACAGGAAGCTCTGGCGTGGGCTGGTCCATGAAGTCACGAAGAGTCGGAAGTGACTGAATGAATAAACAACAAAAAAAGTATTGCCTACATCCCCGGAATTCCCTGGAGGGCTTTCACCGAAATACTGACCATAGTTTCCTTTCCTTAATTTCTGAGTTCAGACATGCTGAGTTCAGTACGTGCTGTATCAGCCAGGAGGACTGTGCAGTTTCGAATAGGACAGCCCACTTTGATGAAGGTTTAGTTGAAGCATCTTTTAGCAAAAAGAAACAGCTGGTCAAGGCAGATCAACCCTATGTGCCTACGGGCACATAGCCCTGGGCGATGATTAGCAAGGCAGGTTTTACAACTATATCAGAGATATATTTATAGGAAATACATTATATGGATAGACAAATCCTAATACCTAGCTAGGTCTTGTAGAAGAGTTCAAGAGCATGTGGTCTGGTGCTTATGTGCCTGGAAAGAAAGGAAAGACATGGCCTCATTTTAGCAATCTCTTAGACCAGGAGCAGACAGAGTGATAGACAAAGAAGGGACACAGAGGAAATTCTTAACTTGCTATCTACACGCTTGTGGTTAGTGAATCATGAGATTCTGAAGTTTTATTATCGGATTCACATCTCCAACAGCTTCAGAGTTTGTGATCTAAGCAATGAGATGGAACATATCGCCTCTATGGAGCCAAATACCATAGATGAAGTAGAATATGTTGCCTCCACAATACAAACCTCCAATCCCTTGTTTACCCTATGAGAAACTGGGTTTTGGGGACCTTACTAACTTTGAAATAGCAGTAATTTTGTCTGCTGGGACATTGCACTGCTGGAACATTGCATGTTCCATAGTCTAAGCCACCTTTCCCCAATCTAGGATTTTCTAGCAATGTTGGGACTACAACTCCTGGGATTCCTGATCATCGTGACCTGGGCCTTCTGGAAATTGTAATCCCATCACATCCTGAAAGCATCATGTTGGGAAATGCCAAATTGGCAGAGACTGGTTTAAGTCCTCACCACACTGTTAAAAATACTGCTCCATTTGACTCTGTTCACCACATTCATAAATATAATAAAAGAAAGACATTGTTTTCTTTGAGTTGGGATCTTTAACATGAAAAAAAGGAAAGAAGCTATCAAGCCACTTTCTGTAGTGGTCCTGCTGTAAAGTAGGGCAAAGTCATATTTTCAAAGCTTTATTGGGGAGACAGGATTAACCCCATCCAAAGGTTAATAAATCAGTGTGCTAACAAAATTTAATGGTAAAGTTTCAGAGACCTCTGGGGAGCACAGAAAAGAGACTGCCCACCTGTGATCTAAACTGCATGTCTTAAAACAGCAAACTAACGGCAGTTCTGGTTGCGAATTGGCTTAGAATTTAGCTTTTCTGGCAGTAGCTAACAAAAACAAAAATAAAATATTCCCATTGTTTCTTGTCAACAGGCAGACCTAGACAGAATATGCTCAAATTCCAGTCTACGACCACAGAAAATTTCAAGTTTTCCTTTTGGAATTGCATTTTGAGGGCTTTTTAAGAACAAATATGCAGTGGGTGGGGGAACCAGCCTTGATACTTGATGGGTTTTAAAACAATGCTAAGTGTCAGTTGGTTAAATTCAATATATTTTACTTTGGGGCAAAATCTCAGCCTAACATTGCAGCCCTGGGGAAAAAATTCAAATTAAGATTATGTCACTTTTGAGCTAAAAGTGAGAATGGTTTTTTTTTTCTCCCAAATTAGTTTTGCACTTGCGTTTAACCCCTTATGTGGCTGCTTTTCTCTTGTCTCTGTTAATGTAGACACAGATTTTTAATTCAGTCCACAGCCATTGTCACTTTCAGTGTCGGATGTGTTGTATACCAACACTTGCATATTAGTATACAGTCAAGGTTGCTTCAAGATGCCACTATATAGTGCAATAAATCAGGGACATGATTTTTAAGCCATGTACAGTATTCAGGTCAGCAGCTCTGAAGATATCTCCAGTCTGAATGGAGTCTGAAAATTCTCCATCCTATCTTTTTCAGGCAAGAAGAAAATTCTGTAACAGGGTTAAAAATATTTCTTCTCTGCTGCTTGACAGAATTGCAATTTTCTGATTGTTACATTTAACTATTAACTACAACTCAGTTTTACTTTCCAATGTTCCTAGCACAGAAATTCATCTCAATGCCGCACAGAGGCATATAGCCTAGCAATAAAAAAGAACAAGGTTAGCATATTGTTTTAATATTTTGGCAAGCCACTATTGCTGTCTATATTTCTGTTATAATACTGATTTTTCCAGACTTGCTGATAGTGCTCCCTATGCACAGACAAGTCTGCATCAAGAAATTGCAGAATTGTAAAAGTGGAAGGGACCACAAAGATCATCTAGCTCAACCTGCTGTGATGTGCAGGAAAACCAGTTAAATCATCAGCCCAGTTCCTTCTTAAAAATCTGCCATCTTAACTTTCTACCTTATCTGCTGTCTTTTAATCTCACATTATTTTGGTTTATGAAGAATGTTACAAATTTCAGTTAACTTTTCGTTTTATAAAGATGGACTGTAAAAAAACCTCTTATTTCTTTACATATACCAGATTCAGGAAGTAAAGCTATTCCCAGTCACCTGAGGACCACAACATGCTTGTCTGCCATATAGCTATTTAGGAGCATCCACAGGGAGACATATTGCTATACCAATGCAGTTGAAGCCCCTGTCCTTTTTTGTGTGAGTTGTGTATGGGGTGGGGCTTCGATCGTGCAGGCACCATCTTGACTTTTTTGACCCCACCCATACACATCCCTGGGGCCATTAAAGATCATGAGCCATCCCCCATTCAGCTTCATGAACATGATTGAATACATAGGGATTGAAACTCAGACCTTAGAGGTAAGCCAACCTGAGAATTCTGGATGTTAACTCACAAATCAGGAAGACAGGCAGCTGAGCAAGGCCAAGCTTATTGCTCAAAAGCTGCTGCCTAGAGAAGATGAATCTGTCAGTTGGGTTCCTCCCCTCCTCCCATCACTGATTAAAAAGGAAAGATTCCAGGTTCTCCTAGATGATTTATAGGAAAAAATTATATTGTGATAAATGCTTTATTTAAAAAATTGAATAACGTTCTTAGGCATGTTTTAAAAGTCCCCTTTCTCTATGTTACTATATGCAAATACTTGGCTTTTAATGAAACTCGAGAATGGAGAATAGAATCTTTGCTCTTACATAAGACATGTTCCAAAAAATCATTCTAACACATTGTAGGTACAATTACTGAAAATCATTTCTGGCATGTCAGTAAAGTATAATACTTCATGAATGAATCTTTCCCCATCCTGTTCAACTCATTTTTTTTTCTTTGCACTGGAGTGCTTTAGGTATTGTTTATGTGCCTATCAGATGGATGCAATGATGTACAGGTAGTCCTCACTTAACAACCACAATTGGGATCAGAATTTTGGTTGCTAAGCAAAGCAGTCATTAAGCAAATCTGACCCCATTTTTTTTGTGCCGTCGTTAAGCGAATCACTGCAGGTGTTAAGCAAACCACATGGTCGTTAAGCAAATTATGCAGTTCCACACTGATTTTGCTTGGCAGAAACCAGCTGGGAAGGTCGAAAATGGCAGTCACATGACCACGGGACGCTGCAAAGGTCATAAATGAGAACCGGTTGCCAAGTGCCCAAATCGTGATCACGTGACTGTGGGGGCACTGCTACGGTCGTAAGTGTGAGGATTGGTCGTAAGTCCGTTTTCCCAGCACTGTCGTAAGTATGAACTGTCACTAAACAAATGGTTGTTAAGCAAGGACTACCTGTAGGCACTCAGCATTTCTGGCAGATACTTTTGATGCAGCCATCTCATGAAGTGCTTTGGATCTGCTTTTTGTAGCTCCTAAAGCCTCATTTGATCACAAATTTCAGGGGTGCATCAAGGTTTTCCACTTTTTTTTGAAGCAACACAATAATATTGTGCTGTTAATAAACTTACTCAATCTAGTAAAGAATATATGAAGCAGAGTTAGGCTGTTGGGTTCTTGGTATTCTTGGTATTCTCACGGTTGTTTTCCTGCAGACATTTTGTTACCAGGCTAGATAACATCATCAGTGCAAGGGAGAGTAGAATTTGCTGGCTGTTTATATATAGTAGCTTGCCCTGCCAATCTCTGGTGGGGTGCAGTTTCTTCTTTGAGGGTTTATCTGGTGCTGTTTCCTGCTTATCTGGGTGTTGGCTACTAGAGAAAATGTGTTTCTATGTGTTTGTTTCCTTCATAGGCTTTTGATTGTATCTTTTAAATGATAATGCAAATGAGGTTTATCTCTCATAAACCTCATGTCTATTGATGGCTGATTTGTCTGAATGCCAAGCTTCCAGAAATTCCCTAGCATTTTGGGATTTGGCTTAATCTCAAATGTTGACAGTTTCCCAGTTGAAATTGTGGTTGGGTTTGTTTAAGTGTGGAGAGATTAAGGGATTTTCATCATGTCCATTGCTCCTTTTAAATGAGACAGCTATGCTTATGTCACTCGCGAAGTAGCATCCAGTTCTATTTCCTGAATCCCCAAGGCAGTATATCCGCAGCATCCTCGGGGAGATGGTCAAAAAAGTCAAGATGGCAGTTGCAGTAGTGAAATCAAAGCCTTGCTTTTTGTACCTGCGACATCAACGTTTGATCATCCTGCCACGGTTGCTATCTGGACTTTTTGATTTCCTGCAGTTGCTACTAAGGTACACAGTTCTACATATCTCTATTTGTTTTAAATTCCTATTTTTAAGACCACAGTAACGGACATTGTAAATGTATCTGTTTTACCATGATTGGCCAGCAAGTACTATTCCAGTCTTGGTGGTTTCTTTTTTTTAATGATTAATATTTCGGTCTGCCTCCCAAACATTTATTCCATTGTCTTTTTTTCAAATGAATACATTAGAACTAATAAATTGTAATCCAGAAATTAGTTGGAACTGTGTCAGTCCAATCAATCTGTCTCAGAATTTGTGAATATCTCATTCCTTCCCCATCCTTAGAGGAGTCCAGTAATGATCCAAAGGAGTCACTCCTTCACATCATAAAACAACTCCAAAGTTATTCTGGTATAGCCAGAAAGCACAAATTGCAAATAACAACCCATGTGCATTTTCTTTTGCCAGGGTTTGCTGTTTTATTTTCCACTTCAAGCAGAATTTTAAACATCTAAGATGAAAACGGATCTAGAAACGTTTGAGGCGGCATTTGCTGTTTTTCAGTTTTGTGGGCAGATTTAAATCAGGAGGTATCCAAGGAAAACATCATATAACTGTCTGAACAGACTTGGACCGCTTCCAGCGGAGGAAATCCTTTTGTTTCAAACCTTCAGTATCAAAGATACAATGCTCAAAACCCCCTTAATGTATTTTGCACACCGAAAATCAACTTAGGAAATAGGAAGTGTGCATCTAAAATTTCATGGCTACAGTTCTCAGAGGCTACAGATGTTTGGAAAGGGTGAAGGAAAACTCTCAGGTTTCTCTAGACAGGAGCAGTGGAGGCCTTATTAGCAGGGATTTACAAAACAGCAAATCAGAGAAGCTAAATAGCATGAAAGCAGGATGGGAAAAGCAACAATGGACCCTTCAAAACAGAGCAGAAGAGCACTCTGCTGCAAGGCCAGCTCTTGTCAAGCTTTCTTATCTACCCAAGGCCAGTGAGAAGAATCATACCATAGTAGGCCTGTGCAAAGTATCCATGTTTAATCTTGATAAGGCACTATGTACCATATAGTGTACCACATATAGTGTACCACATCACCAGATGTGATGCAATTTGCTTTCTCAAGATGATTCACATTGGTTTGAGGGCCTCCCCTGGCATTTCCAGAAACCATAAGAGGCTTCTGAATATGCATTGTGCATTGCCACCCAGAGTCACTCGGTTGAGATGGGCGGCCATAGAAATTACATGCATACATACATATATACATATATACATACATACATACATACATACATACATAGTAATATCATCTTGTCCTCATTGAAGCATTGGAAGAGACTTCCACAGAAACCTTGTTGGCTTTAGGAGATGTCAAAGGAGGCATTCGGGCATCATGAAGCAAAGCAATGCAGCAGTTGTTGCATTTTCGAAATCAGGGCCGTGTTGCTTTTAATGCAGCTTTGAAGCATCAAAGCAACATTGGTGAAACAACCTTCTAAAATGTGGACAACCATACACTATAGTCACCTACCTCATACTTTCGATACCAACGGTCTTCATTTCAGTCTTTCCAGTCTTCCTGCTTGGCTCCTTGGAGTGTTGAGACCAGTTGAGGAATTATTACAGTAGATGTGCCAATTACCCAAGGTATCCTTTTGGCCACAATGTGGAAACAGGATGCTGAATGAAGCTGTCATTTCGTCTGAACCAACTGAAATGTTAGATGTTAAGTTGTTTCCTTGTTATTCTACATGGTTTATCAGTAGTCTCCTCCTTTAGCCAGATCAGAAAAGTATGTGTAGCCTGATATCTCACTGTCATTCATATCTCCTAACCGTTCCAAATATGTTATTATGGACTATGCTGCTGTGTTGTTGTTGTTGTTGTTGTTGTTGTTGTTGCTGCTGCTGCTGCTGCTGTTGTTTTGCATTCTCAGCACTGATAGGCCATTAGGTTTATTTTATTTATTATTTATTTATTTATTTATTTATTATTTCAATTTACTCCCCGCCCATCTCCCTTGCAAGGGACTCTGGGCGGGGTTTACCCTTTCTGTAAATGAATCAGATTTGAATGATAATGAGGTCTGCTTTGGGCAAGAGGCTGAAAATAATTTACTCTGAAAAGGAGATTCAAGGGAGAATTATATAGATGTGATGTTGAGATTTGGAGTTGTCTGATAGTATTTGCTAAGATCTTCCACATATGTAAATCCCCTATCCATCCTTGAGGGAGGGGATGAGGGGAGCAAATAGCAAAAGCAGCATTCTGCCAACATGACAACCTTTGACCTCTTTTGTGCATACATCATGATGTCTCATGCATATATGAAGGAGCAGAGCTTGCATCACAGTCATGTACAGTAATGCTGCTTTCATCATTTGGTGGAAGGTTGTGAATGTCTTTGCCCATATCCCATTCTTTCAAAGAAGAAGAGAATTTGGCAGAAATTCTCATGAGTGAAAAATGAGGGTCTTGGACTTTTGTTGTTTATTCGTTCAGTCGTTTCCGACTCTTCGTGACTTCATGGACCAGTCCATGCCAGAGCTTTCTGTCGGCCGTCACCATCCCCAGCTCCCCAATGGTTGAGTCCGTCACCTCCAGAATACCATCCATCCATCTTGCCCTTGGTCGGCCCCTCTTCCTTTTGCCTTCCACTTTTCCTAGCATCAGCTTCTTCTCCAGGGTATCCTGTCTTCTCATTATGTGGCCAAAGTACTTCAGTTTTGCCTTTAATATCATTCCCTCAAGTGAGCAGTCTGGCTTGATTTCCTGGAGTATGGACTGGTTTGATCTTCTTGCAGTCCAAGGCACTCTCAGAATTTTCCTCCAACACCACAGTTCAAAAGCATCTATCTTCCTTCGCTCAGCCTTCCTTATGGTCCAGCTCTCACAGCCATAGGTTACTACAGGGAAAACCATTGCTTTAACTATGCGGACCTTTGTTGTCAGTGTGATGTCTCTGCTCTTAACTATTTTATCAAGATTTGCCATTGCTCTCCTCCCAAGAAGTAGACGTCTTCTGATTTCCTGGCTGCAGTCAGCGTCTGCAGTAATCTTTGCGCCTAGAAATACAAAGTCTGTCACTGCCTCCACTTTTTCTCCCTCTATTTGCCAGTCATCAATCAAGCTCGTTGCCATAATCTTGGTTTTTTTGAGGTTTAACTGCAACCCAGCTTTTGCACTTTCTTCTTTCACCTTCGTCATAAGGCTCCTCAACTCCTCCTCGCTTTCAGCCATCAAAGTGGTATCATCTGCATATCTGAGATTGTTAATGTTTCTTCCAGTGATTTTAACTCCAGCCTTGGATTCCTCAAGCCCAGCATGTCGCATGATGTGTTCTGCGTACAGGTTGAATAGGTAGGGTGAGAGTATACAGCCCTGCCGTACTCCTTTCCCAATCTTAAACCAGTCCGTTGTTCCGTGCTCTGTTCTTACCGTTGCTACTTGGTCGTTATACAGATTCCTCAGGAGGCAGAGAAGATGACTTGGTATCCCCATACCACCGAGAACTTGCCACAATTTGTTATGATCCACACAGTCAAAGGCTTTAGAATAGTCAATAAAACAGAAATAGATGTTTTTCTGAAATTCCCTGGCTTTCTCCATTATCCAGCGGATATTGGCAATTTGGTCTCTAGTTCCTCTGCCTTTTCTAAACCCAGCTTGTACATCTGGCAATTCTCGCTCCATGAATTGCTGGAGTCTACCTTGCAAGATCTTGAGCATTACCTTACTGGCATGTGAAATAAGTGCCACTGTTCGATAGTTTGAACATTCTTTAGTGCTTCCCTTTTTTGGTATGGGGATATAAGTTGATTTTTTCCAATCTGATGGCCATTCTTGTGTTTTCCAAATTTGCTGGCATATGGCATCATCTTGGACTTACTGGGTTGAAAAGTTGGCACAGTCATCTTCATGTTATGTCTTGGTAGCTAAATGCACCATGTCGACACCGAAATCAGATTGACTACATCCTTTGTAGCCAAAGGTCATCTATTCAGTCGGTAAAAACAAGACCTGGAGCAGATCATGAACTTCTTATTGCACAATTTAGAATCAGACTAAAGAGAATAGGGAAGACCCATAGATCAGTTAGATATGAGCTCACTAATATTCCTAAGGAATATGCAGTGGAGGTGAAGAATAGATTTAAGGGACTAGATTTAGTAGATAGGGTCCCGGAAGAACTATGGACAGAAGTTCGCAACATTGTTCAGGAGGCGGCAACAAAAAACGTCCCAAAGAAAAAGAAAACCAAGAAGGCAAGATGGCTGTCTGCTGAGACACTGGAAGTAGCCCAAGAAAGAAGGAAAGCAAAAGGCAACAGTGATAGGGGAAGATATGACCAATTAAATGCAAAATTCCAGAGGTTAGCCAGAAGAGATAAGGAATTATTTTTAAACAAGCAATGTGCGGAAGTGGAAGAAGACAATAGAATAGGAAGGACAAGAGACCTCTTCCAGAAAATTAGAAACATTGGAGGTAAATTCCAGGCAAAAATGGGTATGATCAAAAACAAAGATGGCAAGGACCTAAAAGAAGCAGAAGAGATCAAGAAAAGGTGGCAAGAATATACGGAACACCTGTACAGGAAGGATAATAATATTGGAGATAGCTTTGACGGTGTGGTCAGTGACTTAGAGCCAGACATCCTGAAGAGTGAGGTTGAATGGGCCTTAAGAAGCATTCCTAATAACCAGGCAGCAGGAGGTGACGGTATCCCAGCTGAACTGTTTAAAATATTGCAAGATGATGCTGTCAAGGTGATGCATGCCATATGCCAGCAAATTTGGAAAACACAAGAATGGCCATCAGATTGGAAAAAATCAACTTATATCCCCATACCAAAAAAGGGAAACACTAAAGAATGTTCAAATTATCAAACAGTGGCACTTATTTCACATGCCAGTAAGGTAATGCTCAAGATCTTGCAAGGTAGACTCCAACAATTCATGGAGCGAGAATTGCCAGATGTACAAGCTGGGTTTAGAAAAGGCAGAGGAACTAGAGACCAAATTGCCAATATCCGCTGGATAATTGAGAAAGCCAGGGAGTTTCAGAAAAACATCTATTTATGCTTTATTGACTGTTCTAAACCCTTTGACTGTGTGGATCATAACAAATTGTGGCAAGTTCTTGATAGTATGGGGATACCAAGTCATCTCGTCTGCCTCCTAAGGAATCTGTATAACGACCAAGTAGCAACGATAAGAACAGATCACGGAACAATGGACTGTTTTAAGATTGGGAAAAGAGTACAGCAGGGTTGTATACTCTCACCCTACCTATTCAACCTGTACGCAGAACACATCATGCGACGTGCTGGACTTGATGAATCCAAGGCTGGAGTTAAAATCGCTGGAAGAAACATTAACAATCTCAGATATGCAGATGATACCACTTTGATGGCTGAAAGCGAAGAGGAGCTGAGGAGCCTTATGATGAAGGTGAAAGAAGAAAGTGCAAAAGCTGGGTTGCAGTTAAACCTCAGATCAGGCTTTGTGTAGCATAATAAGGTAAAGGTTCCCCCTGCACATTTGTGCAGTCGTGTCCAACTCTAGGGACCGGTGCTCATCTCCGTTTGTTAGCCGAAGAGCCAGCGTTGTCCGAAGATGCTTCCACGGTCATGTGGCCGCATGACGCACGCGGAACGCTGTTACCTTCCCACCGAAGTGGTACCTATTAATCTACTTGCATTTGCATGCTTTCGAATTGCTAGGTTGGCAAGAGCTGGGGCTGGTGCGGGAGCTCCCTCCGTCACGCGGGGCTAGGGATTCGAACCTCCGAACTTGCGATCTTCCGATCGACAAGCCTGGCGTCTTACCCGCTGAGCCACCACGCCCCTTTTGTGTAGCATGTTGTGCCCTAATCTCAGAAGGCCACAAAATCAGCTCTTCCCAAACTCATTTGTGTAGGGCAGAGGAGCCAATGTGATGGAAATGCATTTTCTGCCATTCAGTTATAGTTTAACACTGAGGCTGGCACTCAGAGTCCCTGGTATAACAAATAGCATCCATGATTAGAAGCAGAATGTCATGCACCTTGCATGATATCTATGCATGTATGGGTATACATCTGTGGCTGTCTGGTGATGCTCAGCTGGATTCCCCTAAACTGCACCAATCTGTCCTTTTGTGTGACTAATGTACAGGATGTGACTAAAGAAAGCCAGAAATAATTTGGTGGAATTTTGTGGAAGCATCAAAATCGGCAGATTCTGAAATCTGCTGAGGCTTTCATTTCGAGCATGAGAAATACCACAGAAAAATCTCTAAGAAAATTGGTATCCCTGCTCTAGATCTCCTAATGTTATATGTACTGAGAAAAGGTGAGATTTCTGAGCAACAGTCTTTCATAGGTAATCTCTATCAATAGCTATTGCAGTTTCATTGCTTTGTTGCACAGAATTTAAGGCAAAACAAAATAATTCCAAATGTCTGCCTATGTAATTCAACTGCAACTTCAACTGCATATGTAATTTTGTAGAGTTTGCATATAGACTTTGCAACAACGTTCAGTATTCAGTTTTGCTACTCCTCTGTCCATTACATTTCCAAATTGCACATTTATTTGAGAATAGCATCAAGAATACAGTTGCATGCAATATATGATTGCATTTTGTGTAGTATTTTACTGATTGCATTTGTAGATATTGTTAAAATGTCAAGCCCATTCTTCACAATATGAATACAATTATCTAAATTGCTTTTGCAATTTCTGTTAGCCAACATTCAAGGGTGCATCAAAAAACATTGCACAAAAGCTTAACCGGGCTAATTACAAACTCAGCAGTGGTATTTTCACAGCAGGCTTATCTATGGTTCCTTTTTTCTGTGTTGCTTATGATTCAAATATTCTGAAAACTGACCAATTCAGTAAGTAGGTTAGGGCTGGTGAGTGAATAGAGCTGATAAGCGTTTGGATGCGATGGATGTTTGGAGTGATGTTTGACTAAACTTCAAGAGTTGAAATGCATATAAAGTCTTGATGCCATTGTAACTATAGTCAGAGAAATGTTTTATCAACACAAGTATGCACATGTCATTTGTAATGGAGAGTGCATGGGGAGAGTGGAAGAGAGAGAGAGAAATGACTCCAGCAATATTCAACTACTGTGATATTAACATTATTTTCTGAAAGTGTCTTAATGAAACAGGATCTTTTCAATAAACAACATAAGAGAAGAGAGAATATTCACTCTCTACGGTCATTAATAGAAGCATGTAGAAAATGTCTTCCATCTGTTTATTCTTTCCAACCAAATGGAATTATGTAAAAGGGTCAGGATCCTGTGTCTGTCTTTTTATCGCAAGATAACTCTGCAAAACTTAACAAAACTTGACTGAATTTGGTGTAGGGGGGAAAAGCCAGCAAAACTAAAGAAAAAAGATTGAGCTGAAAGTGGGCTGAAGCAGGCCAAGGACTGCCGAGAAAAAAAATCCTTAGATAGATCTTAGTAGCTGCCAGGACAGCTACTACTGTAAGTGCTGCCTCAAATACTTGTGTGGATCCCTCCATCCCTCCATCCCTCCATCCCTCCATCCCTCCATCCCTCCATCCATCCATCCATCCCCCATCATCTATCTAATATTATTATTTTTTATTATTACTTCAACATATAACAGCAGGTTTGTACACACGCCGTAGTGCGAGTAGGGGGGCGTGGCGGAACTTCTCATTTTGGGGGGAGCGGAATCCATGTTTGCCCTGGGTGACACAGACCCTAGTTGCGGGCCTGGATAAAGTAGAGAAACAGAAGCCTCTTTTTTCAGAAGAATTAACAAAATGAGAATTTGCAGGGTAGAGTTTGGTGTAACATTAATATTTATTCTACTTTATGTGACCTAGATCACAACCCTTGTGCACACTTAATATGGAAGGGCTTGTTTCTGAGTAGATTTGCATAGAAATCTGCAATTTTCCATTTTCATTTTATGATAAGCATTTTCTATTATTTTCAATGAAGGGATTGTTTCAAATTAACAAAAACTTCACAGTGGCTCACCGATAATGACTTTTTCTTTCTTTCATCCTCTTCTAGGTGCAATCCCCAGATTATTTGATAATGTTGCAAAGATATCAGTTTATGCCATACATTTCATATATTGAAAATGTTTCCATAACAGGCAGCAGATGGGAGGAAAAATGATTTTGCTAAAATCAGAGCACTTAGCACCTTTCACATCCAATTCAGGTCCTGGGAGCCTAATTAAAGATCAGTGAACCAAATGCTCGAAGATGCAACTAGTTTAATTGATGTAAATGTATAATTTAGATGAGTAATAAATCTGCTATTAATAGTGTAAATTAAATGTTCAACTTCTGTATTAAAAGTCAATTATGAAGTAAGTGTAAAGGAGTGCTATCCACAAGTAAGAAAGGGAAGAAAAAAAGTTTGACAGGAACTAAACAATTTATTAACCAATTCATGTCAGCATTCTTTTTGCCCTCCCCCCCAAAAAAAAGAGAGGGGAAAAGATCTTTCCTCCTATCCTTAGGTTGAATTCAGAATAAGCAATGCATACTCTATTTAAAGTATAAGAAGGACAAGCAGAAGAGTTTGAATTTGCAAATACATCAAATGATTGGGACCTTCATCTCGGGGGTGTGTGTGTCAAAACAGTCAAGTTTGTGGGAAACAGCACAAAAAGAAAAGGCATATGGCTTCGGTATTCATGGCTACCATCTTGACTTTTGTCCCCCCACCACCATCATTGGACACCCATGAAGTGATGCTAATACACATCACTAATTTCATCACTTCCCAAGTTTGCAACTGGGACTTTTTCTTCTGTTTTATTGTTTTCCGATCTCTTGTTTTCCTGTGAATGACCAGAAGGGTGGGGGGGGGGGAAACATAGCAGAAACTGAAAGATGGAAGAAATGGGGATAGCTCACTCCTTGTTCAGATAGGGGGGGGGGCACTATGGTGATCTGGAAAGAGGCACATTGTCTCAGTCTTCACTAGAAAAATATACATTTTTACCATAGTTAAAATACACACACACACACACACACACACACACACACACACACACTGGAACAAGGTCCCCCTCCACTGAGATCTTGATGGCCCCCACTCTGCTGTTGTTTAGCAGAGCCGTGAAGACCTGGCTCTACATCCAGTCCTTCAGCGAGGGAGAGTGGGAACTCTCACTTCATCGTACTTGCCATCTTTTATATCTTTTATCTTTTATTGATTTTATTGTAATTTCTTCGTTTGATTGTTGTGAGCCACCCAGAGTCGTTGAGAGTTGGGTTGCATACAAGTTTAATAAATTATTATATATACAGCAACGTGAAATCACAGCTGCCAGTTCTTTAGCTGGTGTTGGCCTTCATTCACATCGAGTTCTTCCCAAGAACCTGGGAGGTCGTAATGTATCGGCGTAGTCTATGTGCGGATCCAAGCAGGGTGGCCTTTTGTAATTGACGGATGGAAATGTTGTCAATGTGCAGATTTTCTAAGTGCTGTCCAAGTTTTTTTGGAATGGCACCCAGTGTGCCGATAACCACTGGGACACCCACTGCTGGTTTATGCCATAATCTTTCAAGTTTGATTTTCAGATTGTGATACTTTGTGATTTCTCCAATTCTTTATCTTCTATTCTACTATCCCCTGGTATTGCCACATCGATTATCCACACTTTCTTCTTTTCAGCCACAGTTAAATCCGGCGTGTTATGTGCCAAGACTTTATTATCAGTTTGTATTCAGATTATTATTATTATTATTATTATTATTATTATTATTATTACTGGGTTGTTTGCTTTTGTAAGCTGCCCCAATTTGTTCAGTTAAAATGGCCCCAAAACACCTATAATAAAATAGTATAATAAAGTAGTGAGGCTGGGACTGCAGAGGGTCCTGGAGGAAACAATGTATCAGGACCCATTTCTGCCAGGTGTCTGGCATGGACACAGTACAGAGACACCATTAATCATGATTGTTGATGACCTCTGGCTGAGACAGGACAAGAGTTCTGCAAAAGAATTCTGAAAATCTGACTCTTGTTACAGTGGATGTCAGTCCTGCATGTTTATCTTTTAATGGTTATTTTTCTTCTGTCATGTGGGGTTTTTTTTAAGTATTCTATTATTGTTTTTAATGTTTGCCACCCAGAGTCATTTAGACTTGGGCAGCTTTATACATTCACCAAAATCATCATCATCTTATACTTTTTTTTCTTTCAAGATAATCTTGACTCCTGGCGACTGCCTGGACAAGTCCCTGCAGTTTTCTTGGCAAGCAAGATTTTCAGAAGTGGTGTGCCATTGCCTGCTTCCTAGGGCTAAGGGAGAGTTACTGGCCCAAGATCACCCAGCTGGCTTTGTGCCTAAGGCAGGACTAGAACTCACAGTCTCCTGGTTTCTAGCCTGATGCCTCAGCCACTACACCAAACTGGCTCTCTATTTCTTAAATAAATAGGTATAAACATTCATTGATCAGAATATTGCATTTCTGATATGTAGTATACTTCTTTAGTATAATGGCAACATATAACTCTCATTTATTTTGTTCTCTGTTTTACCTTTCCCTTTTTAATCGTTAGCTTTAATGTTCCTTTAAAGAGGCTATCACGAATATTGCAATCCGGGGGTCCTCTTAGACTTGCAGTTCCTGTTGAAAGAGCAGGTGGAGGCCGGGCCAGGAAGGCCTTTTATGCCTCCATCTTGTGTGCCAGTAGTAACCATTCCTGCCTTCATCACCATTGGACATTGGACTCTTCTTGAAGCCCATTTGGAAGCTACAGCTGGTCCAGAATGCAGCGAACCAAGGGTGCATGCAGTTCTTCCATGTAAGCACTTGAGGAGCTGCACTGGTACCAATTAGGTTCCAGGTGCAGTTGAAGGACCTGGTCATCATTTTTAAAGCCCTTTACCTAGGCATCTGTAATATTTCCTTTTCCAAATAATTCTGATCCGATCCAATAGGAAAGATGGTATGCGTCCTGGCCCCTAGGGGATCACCATGAAGGACCTTGAACAGAAGTCTTCTCTATAGCAGCAAGTGGTTTGGGGAAGAACTAGTATCAATCAACTGTGATTATTGAGATTGTTATTTTGTTAGTTTTGATAATATGAATTTATTGTATGTTAACCTGAATCCTGGAACAAGGAATGTAAGAGCCTTTGATGGTTAGAGCACCATACCTTAGTAAATAAATTAATTAATGAACATCTGAGCAGCAGTCCGCTAATGGGTAACATTGCCAGAGTCATCCATAGTTAGATTCCCAAACTTGAGTTGCATTTCAAGGTACAAGAGGTCTGGACACAAATGACATTCATATGTCTGAAACTCACTTTTCTTCTCCTCAAGTTACATAGAATTGTGATTCTTCCATTTACAATTAAGGGAGTCATTTCCAAAAGGTTCCTACAACATAAGGCAGGGTTATCAAGTTCTGTTGTATACTGAATAGCTTGCTGAACTTTGATCCCGTTTAATAGTCTTTCCCTTGATTCATGATTTGTTCCAAAGCCAGGACTTAGTCAGTTTCTCCTTCACATTGAGAGTCAGCATTGAACTTTATTTATTTTATTTATATTTCCAACTTATATCACCGCCCATCTCCCCCCATTCTGGAGGGGACTCTGGGCGGTTTACACCAAGCCAGTAATTAAAACATATAAAAATTTATAAAATAGAATACATAATTTAATTAAATATATAAGATTCAAGAGGCTCTGATGTTAGGCTTTAAAGAACCCTATGGAGCAAGCCAACCCCAAGAGGAGCTATTACTCCCCCCATCCCAAGCGAGGTGGCAGAGCCAGGTCTTCAGTTGTTTCCGGAAGGTCATAAGTGTGGGGGCTAGCCTCACCTCCAGGGGCAGAATATTCCAGAGGGTGGGTGCCACTGCCGAGAAAGCCCGCCTCCTGGACCCCGTCAGGTGGAATTCTCTTATAGACAGGGTCCGAAGCAAGCCCTCTCTGCATAGCCGGGTGGAGCAGGTCGATGCTCTGGGGATGAGGCGGTCCTTTAGGTAACCTGGTCCCATGCCATGTAGGGCTTTAAAGGTGACAACCAACACCTTGAATTGGACCCGGAAGCAAACCGGTAACCAATGCAGCTCGCGCAGCAGAGGTGTCACATGTGCCAACCTTGGGGCACCCATAACTGTGCGCGCAGCCGCATTCTGGACCAGTTGAAGCTTCCAGATACTCTTCAAGGGTAGCCCCATGTAGAGCGCATTGCAATAGTCTATGTGGGAGATGACCAGGGCATGAGTGACTGTACGGAGGGCGTCTCGGTCCAGGAAAGGGCGTAGCTGGTGCACAACTCGAAGTTGTACAAATGCCCTTCTGGCCACGACTGCCACCTGCTCTTCAAGCAGGAGTCGTGAGTCCAGAAGGACACCCAGGTTCCGCACTTTGTCTGAACGGGGTAGTGCCACCCCGTCCAGATCTAAAGATGACAACTCCCTGGATCTTGAGGCACTATCAATCCACAGCCACTCTGTCTTACCAGGGTTCAGCTGAAGCCTGTTGTTCCCCATCCAGGCCCCCACAGCCTTCAGACACTGAGAAAGGGCAGCCACTGCATCACTTAGCTCACCCGGGATGGAGATATATAATTGAGTATCATCAGCATATTGATGATACCTCATCCCGTGTTGGTGGATGATCTCACCCAGCGGTTTCATGTAGATATTAAATAGGAGAGGGGAGAGAACCAAACCCTGTGGCACCCCACAAAGTAGGAACCGAGGGTCGGACCTCTCATCTCCTATAACCACCGATTGGGATCGGCCCTGGAGGAAGGAGGTGAACCAGCGTAAAACCACGCAGCCCACCCCCAACCCCCTAAGCCGTCCCAAAAGGATACCATGGTCGATGGTATCGAAAGCCGCTGAGAGGTCAAGAAGAGCCAGGATGGATGCACTGCCGCCATCCCATGCCCGCCAGAGATCATCAGTAAGTGCGACCAATGCAGTTTCTACCCCATATCCCAGTCTGAATCCTGACTGAAAGGGGTCTAGATAATCCGTATCATCCAGAATCCTCTGGAGCTGTAATGCCACCACTTTCTCAACCACCTTCCCCAAAAAGGGGAGGTGGGAGACAGGACAAAAGTTACCCAACACTGTAGGGTCCAGCGATGGCTTCTTGAGGAGGGGGTGCACCAGCGCCTCCTTAAAAGCTGCCAGAAACACTCCCTCTCCCAAGGATGTAAGAACCATCGCATGGACCCAGCCACATGTCACCTCACTGGCTGCTTTCACCAGCCAGGAGGGGCATGGGTCAAGATGACAAGTAGTGGCCCTTACAGTCCGGAGGATCCTGTCCACTTCCTCAGCTCCAACAGGATCAAAATGTTCCCAGATAACAGGGCACAGACGCTCCCTCGGCATCTCCCCAGACCATGCGTCACGCTTGGAGTCTAACTTAGAACGAATCCGAGCGATTTTATCCATCAGATGCTCTGCAAATTCCTCCGAACGGCCCTGCAGGTGGGTCACCAGGCCCACCTTACCTAGGAGGGATCGAGTAATCCTAAACAGGGCCGTCGGGCGGCATTCTGCGGATGCAATAAGAGCGGAGAAATATTGACGTTTCACCGCTCTTACCGCCACAAGGTAGGCTTTAACTGCGGCTCTAGCTTGTGTTCGGTCTGATTCGGTCTTTGTCTTTCTCCAGCGGCGCTCTAGGCATCTCTTGACCCTCTTCAGTACCCTCAATCCCTCCGTATACCACGGGGAATATCGGGTCGGATGGGACAAGAGAGGTTGCATAGGCACAATCCTGTCCAAGGCCCCGGCCGCTCTCTTATTCCAGACTGCTGCCAGGGCCTCCGCTGGACCGTGCATACGGTCCATTAGTCACCGGGGGCGGACCAAACGAATGGGTCCAGCCTCCCTGCGGAGTGGGGCAGCATATGAGAATCTCAGGGTCACCAGGGCATGATCTGACCATGACAACGGGGAAAGATGTAACTCTCCCCCCAGATCATCTTGCCATTGCTCCGACAGGAAAACCAAGTCCGGAGTGAGGCCACTGTCTCGAGTCGGGTCCCGAATAATCTGGACCAGGCCCATGGCTGCCATGGTAGCCATGAACTCCCGAGCTGCCTCCGAGGCATGTCCCAGGGACGGCAGATTGAAATCCCCCAGAACCATAAGTCTGGGGAATTCCACTGCCAACCCCGAAACAGCCTCCAGCAGCTCGGGCAGGGAGGTTGCTACGCAGCAGGGAGGCTGGTACAGCAGCAACACTCCCAACTGCTCTCGGGAACCCAACTTGAAAAACAGAGTCTCACATCCGGCCACCTGTGGAGCCGTGCCCCTGAAGGCCACTATAGACTCTCGAATGATAACTACCACCCCGCCTCCCCTACCCCGATGTCTCGGCTGGTGCCATACCTGAAACCCGGCCGGGCAGATCTCTGAGAGGGCAACCCCTCCTCCATGGCCCAGCCAGGTCTCGGTAATACATGCCAGGTCGGCCCCCTCCTCCACGATCAAATCACATATGAGGGGGCCCTTGTTATTAACCGACCTGGCATTAAGCATCAACAGCCGGAGATCAGGGCACTCGAGGATCCGCTGACCAGGGCCTAGGTTTGAACCCGGAGGGCCGGAACACACCACCGGTAATAAACACTGGGGGCGTCTTCCCCAACGATGGCCTGCCCTCCGGTTCCCACCATAACATCCCAGACCTGTCACCACTTCAATAGGACAATCCGCACCAGAACCCCTAGAGTTCCGAGGCCCAGTTGCCTCCACCACCAGACCTCCGAAGACCCTAGATTGAAACAAGGGGCCCCTCTCCCATGCACACATCTTCCTAACTCAGTCAACCTCAGGGGGCAGTAGGGTCACCAGCGTACCAGCATATGCTTTCGGCGCCAGTAGAACCTGACCACCCCCTACCACTCACTCCACACTCACTACGCGCCCCTTCAGCTTCTCTCACTGGTCGAAGGGGCACCATTCACTCCTGCCCACCACCTGTCTCTCACTCAGGGGCGGGCACTCTAATATACAAACTTGACTTCCAGACAACCGTGCAAAGTCAACCTTCAGTTTGATTTCTGTCAACACAACTTCTAATGCTCCACAAGTTTCCATTCACACTTATTACCAACCCACATCTTCCATCACTTTCTTCCTTCCAGAGATCACAGCCCATTTGTCCATGTTGTGCAATATGGGAACCATAGATAGACTGCATGTCTTTCCCTGAATGGCAGACGGAAGGTCAGTCGCTTTAACAAATTGCACATCCTGTTTTCTCCAAATAGCTGTCCACAAGCTTAACAGCAAGCCAGATCTGAGAGTTTCAATTTGCAAGAAGCAGTAACCCTTGAGTCCCCGCTCCCCCTTAAAGAGAAACTGACAGCCCTAATTCACACAGGCTTTTCACAGACCACCTTTCACGTACATCTAAAAATAAATGTTAAAACAGCTTCAAGTGCATCAGACTGAAAACTTTTGCACCTGGACTGCTGAGAATTCTTCCACCCACGTTAATGCTGCAGAATCATTTTCCCAGCGAAGATGAAGCAGCAGTTGTAACATTAAAGGCAATGGTTTCATCAAGACAACTTTTTAAGGATAGGCGTCCATTTTCGTTAATATTCAGATCTGGACAGGTTCAGATCTACCATGAAGTAGAAAGAGGCAATAATCAGGTGTAATAATCAAGGACCCATTACAAAAGAATTACTTATAAGATGAGGAGCTAACCAAGGATGTATATTGACCCTAACCCTAATATTTTTACTTCCCGGCTAAAACCAATCGGTAATGCACTTGGATTGGTTCATCTGATTACGGCAGACAATTTCAAACCCTTATGGGGAAAAGTAACACTAAGGAAATTGAATTATGATGGCCTCTCCTGTGATGGAAAGAGAAACTACAGCTCCATGTCCTCTTTTACTGTCAATTTCCTAGAGACATCTTCAACTCATTATCCCTCTTTTATCTAAATTTCTGGGTTGCTGTCCTACGTTTTATTTACACTACTTACTAGATCACAACAACTATTTTTTACATGTAGTGACATTCTGTTATATCATGAGTAAACTCTGTCCATAATAGCAGCTAATGATGCCATTTAGGTGTTTATTTTATTATGTGCAGTCCAGGACCTGATGGGGAAGGGCAGTTTTATATTTGCTGATAAGAATAGCAAAAGGTCTTGTATAATAAGGAATGAGGAAGTGGTACAAGTGACCACAGACATCAGCTGCAGCAAAGCATAGATACTTTTGAAAATTAGCCTGAAGGTGGACTTCCGGGTGAGGCAATGGTGAACGAAGGCATCTCCAGAGGAGCAGAGATGATGACATGGCTAAGACTGACAGACTGGCGACGAGCCTGGCCCAATGGAACCTCTCCGGACAAGGACAGGATGAGAGATTGCCCACTTGTGCTCCAGATGGCTGCTCCTCATGTGGAGGCCACAGGACAGTGGTCGACCCGCAGGTCCAAGCACTGGGAGACGAGGGAAGCCATCACGCTCTCAACCACTTATAATAATCCACTTATCCATAGCCATTAGATGAAGACTATGCCCATAAATTTGCAATGGTGCACCCATCGTCACTGTAACTGAGTCCATTACCTTACTGCTGGTCATCCTCTTCTTCTTTTTCCTTCCACCTTTCCCATCATTAGAGCCTTCTCTAGGGAGCTAGGTCTTTGCATAATGTCCAAAGTAGGATAATTTGAGCCTGGTCATTTGTGCCCTAAGTGAGAACTCTGGGTTCATTTGTTTGATGATCCATTTGTTAGTTTTCTTGGCTGTCCATGGTATTCTCAGGAGTCTTCTCCACCACCAAAGTTCAATATGCTTCCTACCCTGCTTCTTCAAAGTCCAATTGGGTAAATAGTGTTAGTATAAATTTGCTGGTGAGCAAAATCACAAAGCAGTTTTTGCCACCTGATTTTGAAGGGCAAAGGGAGGGAGGGAGGAATTTTGAAGAGATATTATCCCACCTCTTAATTGCAGCTGGCCTAGACTTTCTACCTCCTCTAAGGTGATCACTCGCAGAGTCCCTCCAGTTGATGCAGGAAGAAAAGAATATTCCTGTCCCTGGGATCTTACATTCTTTGGGGTACCTTTATAAAGAATGTCAACATTCTGACTTTTGAAATTATATAAATTTCAACATTCTGACTTCTTAAAAGCAGGTTTTTGACACTATCAAAGAGAAATGTGGTTTGAAAAGGAATGAACAAAGCATGTGGGCGAGGAGAAGCTTCAGACACATCATTCTTCTGCTATAAAGCTGGAAAACTGACATGACAGATATGGGGGAGGAATGGGGCCTATTATTAGAAGAAGAATGCAAGTATCTTTCAAGGGAAGGGGAGACTAAAGATGTACCTATTTATTGACTCTTATTAGTCTTTAATCATCATTCCAGTCCAACAGTCTTTCACAGCACAGCGCAAAGCCATTTTAAATAGCAAGGTTTTCAGAAACTTATCACATTAAACATATTCATAAGAGTCTCCATGAAGTGTCAGTAAGCATCTTAACAAAAGAACACTCTTAAACTATCAATGGAATCCACAGAATTTTACAGAAGGGCTGGGTAACATGAGCCTCCCCAAGGACCTCCCAAAATAGCTCTGAAATGGGCAGCATTTGGGCAAGTTCTGACAACCATTTAAGGGGCAAAATGAGGCATCCATTTTCATCCCTTAAAAAAAGTCATATGCTCTCCCCCCAAATAACCCTGGGGCCCTCTCTTGTAATGTTACGGTATACTCCCCAGCCACAAAAAAGTTTATCAACCATAATATATACAAAGGAGCTTGGTTGTTTGCTTGCAGATGTTTCATTACCCAACTAGGTAACATCATCAGTGCAAGTGAGGGTGGGATTTGCTCCCTGTTTATATCCAGCAGCTTGCCCTGCCAGCGTTGGTGGGGTGTGGTTTTCTCCTTAGTAGTTCCTTGATTAGGGCGTTGTTTTCTGCTGGGGACTTCTGAGATTGCCATCACTAAGCGATGCAGTCATGTGACGTCACGCTTTACGACTGCATTGCTTAGCGACTCAAGTTCCAGTCCTAATTACTGTCGTTAACCAAGGCCTACCTGTACTAAACTCATCTATGGGGAAGGGTTACAAAGAGCAACAACAATGGCTATGTTGGTCTATGACAACAATTAAATCCCCCATCTGTAGTGCAGCAATGCACACAAAAGAGCATGCATGTTTCTGAGTTCTTCAGGTGCGATGTTACAAAAGGCAGAGAAGAAGGAAGGAAATCCAGTGTTTATTACTTATTTATTTCTTAGGGTTTATATACTGCTCCAGTCCCAAAGGCCACATGTTTCAGCAGTGAGGTCTGCAGATGAAAGCCTGAAGATGGAGATTGTGAAAGAGATTAGCCAGAGGTAGATGTTGTTGGTGGCACATCACATCTGGTACCTGGGAACAAAGAATAATGGCTGACAACCTTCCACCCTTTCAGGAGCTGAAAATACACAGGCTACTGGTTCCCTATCCATCTTCTGCCATAGCTGAAAGAGAGAGAGAGAGATTTAAAGAAATGTTTCCATCTTTATTAGGCCTTTGCAATGCTCAGAGTTGATTCTGATAAGATATTTTGGAGCACAGTGGCTGTTTTAACATGTGGCCACCAAGTGCTGCATTTGCACCTTTTCGGAAATGAATCCAAAGCATTGCAGAACCCTAATTTTGTACCAAAGAAAACAAAAACAAAACATAAAAAAATTGAGTCAGTGTTGAATCCTGGCAACTGCCTGAACTAGTCCCTGCAGTTTTCTTGGCAAGATTTTCTAGAAGTGCTTTGCCCTTGCCTTTTTTTTTCCAGGGCTGAAAGAGAGGGATTGGCCCAAAGTCACTCAGCTGGCTTTCTGCCTAAGGCAGGCCTACAACTCACAATCTCCTGGTTTCTAGCCTGTTACCTTAATCACTACACCAGACTGGCCCTCTCTATCATGTTAGACAAAAGTTTTAGGTACTGCCCTAGATAAAAAGTCAATCAAGCCAAATTGGATGCTATTATCTAATGATTGGTGGGAACAGTACTTTCAAAACATAAAGTATACTAAAGTAATAGGAAATTATTTTTCTCTGGATGTAGATTCTAGAATAGGTGGTTGAATGTGGTATTTTCCAAGGCATTGGAGAAGGAGAAGGAGAAGGGGAAGGGGAAGGGGAAGGGGAAGGGGAAGGGGAAGGGGAAGGACATCTATAACAGAGCAATACCTTTTTTTTCTTTGCAGTCAAAGCTTGAATCATGTATCTTCCCATCTTATGTACCCTCCACTGGTAGACACATACATGGATGCCCAGGGTTGTAAATAATGAAATATGGATCACGACACACATTCCACTCCTTTTGTATGTCCATTGTGATATCACACATAAGTAAGTAAGGAGCAAAACTTGTGTGGTGATGGCATGATACATGTTTCATCAACCTGACAAAATCTCAGATAGCTGTAGATTTCTCAAGACTGCTACTTCTGCAACTGGCTTTACTCTTTCCATAATAGTATTACTAATATGGACACAGTTTCTCTACAGCCATGTCAATAGCACAAGCAACACACATTAAAAACAGGTGCAGCTTCAATCACACCAACATGGCCGCTGTCATGCTAGTAACAGTAAGAACTACCATTATTAGGATCAAATTGTATTAGATATTTTGTTGAATTTTTGTAGTATTTATGTTTTTATTGATTTTAAACTTATGCTGTGAACCGCCCAGGGTCCCTCCTTGCAGGGGAGATGGGTGGGATATAAATATGTTTATAAATAAATAAATAAATAAATAAATAAATAAATAAATACAGAAAAAACCCACACAGCGTTTATCTAGTTTAGCAGAGTAAAAGGTGTCTAGTAATAATCTTGCACATAAGGCTCAATTAAGTTCAGAATAAAATAAACACACTTCACACGTTAATGTAAAGTTACAGAAAAATAGCTTACAGTTTTATTGTAGATCAGTTTCATGGTAGCAAACGGTTCATGCGTGCGAGTGATAGGTTCTGACCAAACCCACAGTCTTCTTAATGTGGCCTTGCTGAATGCAAGTATGAGCAACGTGGACAGCCATGGATGACCATCCTCCCTGGTGGAGATTCAAGCAGGAAAACAGGTAAGGGGAAAAGAACAGGAACAGGAAATCGGAATTCAAGCCCTTCCCACACAAAGCAAGTAAGATTAGGCTGCAGCAGGACTGCCCCTCCTTCAAGCTTGTGTGAGATGTGCTTGGTTGTAACCCGATATCTCTAACAGCCTTCATGGTAATAATATGAAAATGGTTTGTCAGTGTCTTCTTCTGGGATGTTGACTTCTCAGTGTAACCTGGGGCTTTCTTAATGCTGTCCCACCCAAATATTAACCAGATCTGATCCTATTTATTTTTTTTAAATCATCCAAGATAAGCTAACTGAACACCCATTCTATAGACTGCGCTAAAAATAGAGACATGGAGAGCTATAGCTTCAGACACTTGAACCAGAAGACCCAGGTTAAGCAGAGATCAGATGAAAAAGAAAAAAAGTCTAAAATCATTCAGCTCTTTCTTGTTATTCTGGCAGGTTGTTTTTTTTAAACCTCTCAGCATGTAGGGTTGTAATAACTTTTCTCAGTTATTTTAAAAACTGTTGGTCATTCATTTCAACAAAACATTAAGGGGTCAAAGAAGTGCAAGCTCTGGTCATTTTCAACAGTTCCTGCAGTATCTTGCTTGGATAAAGGAAATTACTTGCAGTCTATCATGTACAACATATACTCTTTGCTCATCTCTTTTAAAGAATTTCATTACTAACAACCTGGCTCAGAGCAAAGATCCAGACTAGCATTAAAAATAAGTAAAATCTTGGGAGGCTTTTTTTTTAATATACAAAAGGCAGAACAGTAATATCTAACAGAAAAACAGCTTATTTTTCATCAAGACTTCTGTGATAACCACAACTGGAAGGAGTCTGACTTTATCAGGGTTCCAAAGCTAAGTAGTTTCAAGACTTCTTATTTCTTGGATGGGAGATCACCAGGAAATTGCAGACTCTATCTATCATCCGTCCGTCCGTCCGTCCGTCTATCTATCTATCTATCTATCTATCTATCTATCTATCTATCAATCACCAAGGGTCTCATCCCCCTGGAAGTTTTCGTGTAGGAACTGGATGGCCTATTTCAAGGATAGTTTAATGGATTCCTCTCTGGAGAAGGAACTAGACTAGATGATCTGTTAACTCGGTTCCAGTTCCTATGTTCTATGATAAGTTTGGCTAGATTGGTACAATTTTTATATTCCTAAATTGCTACCTAATTTTATATATTTCAAACTTTTTGAAGAATTTAGGGTTCCTTGATCATCTGAAGCCCTGAAGAATAACATGGCTGGGGAAAAAGAATGAATAAGCCCAGCCAACTTCCTGCAGGGAATCCACACCTCCCAAATGTTAAATAACCGTACAATCTTGCAGTTCTGTAGAGACTTTTAATTAACACACTTGGGCCATTTTATAATGAAACAAACACCTTTTATCCACAGCAGAGTATTTATAGGAAATATGTTTGATTATACATTCTTGATTTCAATATTGTCATCAACAGCTGGGGCTCAAGAGACCCTTGGTTCTAAAACACCATTTTAATGCTTCTTTGGCCATGATCAAAATGGAAATTGACTTACATCCCTGCCCACCCTTTTCACTCAAACCAAGCCTTTTTTTAGTGAGCTGAGTGAAAACCCTTAAACATCTAAAGTACACATCCACAGTGCGACTGCACACCTTGAACCTTGCACCTTGGCTAGAGCCTCAGAGGCCCTCCAAAACTGGCTGCAGATTATAATTCTTATAGCCATAAAAGGGAAAGTTTATCAAATACGGGGGTGTAGTCATAGCACAAGTCCTTAAGTTATTTTTGATTCAGTTGACCTTTAAATTAAATGACATTATATTTTATTTCTGTCCTGATCCTGCCCATTTTTCAAAGGTGATGTCTAACATGCCTTCAGCATCTTTCCCCTCCACTGACAAAGATGGGGAGCACCTATATAAAATTTAACATATAAGGAGATATTGTTCTGTTCGGAGTATGAGACCACCAGAACTTTAAGTAAATAGTTTTATTATTGTAAAAATTATTTACAAAGATAAGTCCACTAACACCAACTGTAGATTGCTTGGATCAACTGAAGCTTCACGGCTGGTTGCACTTGGAGGTAAGCAGCTATGCAGTGGCAGAAGCTAGAGTTCACAACAACAAGTAGAACAACAGTTCTGGATCAAGATGCTAGGTTGGTTGAATCTGCAAGGCAAACTTGGAACTCAGGGTCAGATTCTTCTGAAACACTGGAGAAAGGCTAAGCTGGTTTACTTGGCAAGACTGGCCTGAAGTCTCTGGAACAAGAAGACTACAAGGCAGGTTGGATAAGGTTCTTCTGGATCCACAGAACAGTACTGGACTGGATCTGCAAAGCAGGGATGGACAAGGTTCCTCTGGATTCACAGGACAAACTGGATCTGCTAGGCAAGACTGGACTGGATTCTCTGGAAAAGGCACCTCTGGATTAATAGGACAAAACTGGACTGGATTCTTTGGGCAAGGTTCCTCTGGATTCTCAGGATGATATTGGACTGGATCTGCAAGTCAGGGCTGGACAAGTTTCTTCTGGATTCACAGGACAAAACTGAACTGGATCTGCAAGGCAAGACTGGACTGGATTGTTTGGACAAGGCTCCTCTGGATTGACAGGACAAAACTGGACTGGATCTGCAAGGCAGGACTGGACTGGAACTGGAAGGCCACGCTGGACTGGATTCTCTGGACAAGGCTTACTTGGAGCAACAGGGCAATACTGGACTGGAAAAGCCAAGCAAGGTACTTCTGGAACCACGAGGCATGGGTGCACAGGACTAGCACGATAAAACTGACTTGAATCACACTGATGAAACTTAGCTGGACTGATACAAGGCTGCTGAACTAGGACTGCAGGATGACACTTGGTTGAAGCAGCTAAACAAGGCTGGACTGAAGCATCAGGACCACTATGGGCTGGAGTTTGCTGAAAGACTGCGAGATAAGACCCCATTTTGCTTGGCAAAGGAGCAGCGTAAGATTCCAATGCAGCTGGGGTCAATTCAGAAATGAGGTGAGGCTCTGGCTGTGGTTCCGCGATGGCTACAGGGCAGGACTCCAAGGACTGTTCCGGCTGGACTTCTCCTGAAGAACCTGTTAGCTCAGTGGAAGGTTTGTCACTGGCAGCCTGATGCTTGTGCTGGCGCCCTTTTATCCTGTTCTCTGAATGCCTCCTCTCCTCAGGAGCCAATCGGGCTTCCTTCTGCTTGGCGCGCTTCTCCGCCCTTCTTTCACATGCCATGATTGGTGCCCTAGACTTAGTTCCTGGTTCCAGACCAATCAGCTCACCAGGATTTTCCCGCGCTGCTGGGCCATCTCCAGGTCTGGACTCCTGCACCTGCTCATCACGAGACTGAACACGAGCATTGCACTTTTGACCCTGCACCTGCTCATCACGAGTTCTGCTTGTCGGTTGCTGCACGAGGCAAGTTTCGTTTCTCCGATCAGTTTTGTTTTCCTCTAGCTCAGAGTCAGAGTCAGACTGCACTCTGACAGATATCCAGCAAAAGACTAGATAAGTATTGTAGAAAGTATTCATTCTCCCCCAAAGAATGTTATATTTTCAGGTATCTTCACATTTTATCAAATCAGACAAGATTATGATAACTCATCTCAATCACTGGCAGGCAGCCATCTGTCCAATTAATTTTCCCGCAAACAGGGATGGAACTAGGGTCTGTGTCACCTGGGGCAAACATGGATTCCGTGCCCCCCATGGGTTATTTTGTCATTTTGGCGCACCCCCCAATGTGGCACCCAGGGCACATGCCCCGCTTGCCCCCCACCCTAGTTGTGGCCCTGCCCCCAAATACTCTTCTAATGACCCAGCTATAAGTCTATAATGTGGGGAAAAGTGGAAGGAAATAAAAGAAGAGGACAACCAGCAACAAGGTAGATGGACCCGATTACAATGTGAATGGGTGCAGCATTGGGGGACCTGAAGGGCCAGGCTGAGGACAGATCATCCCAGAGAAGATCCATCTATATGGTTGCTAAGAGTCAACATCAACCTGATGGCACATAATCAATCAATCAGTCAATCAATCAATCAATCAATCAATCAATCAAATCTTTATTAGTTACGTTCAGGAATGTCTCTTGATCCATGTGTACCCAAAGTAGCTTTATCCATATGAAACATGGAGGCATCAGACCATGTGTCTATCACTCCCCTGTAGGGAATGAATTAATATTGCTGGGCAGAGAAATTTTCCCATAATTTTTTTTTCTTTAAAAATTATCATTCAATTTGATGAAAGAGAATTCACTTTAGATATTGTTTCAAAACAGATAACTTCTCTGAAATTCTCATGGGTGAAGTGTGTGGTGTTTCACTTATTTTATTTATTTCATTTATTTATTGGATTTAAAGGCCACCCAACTCTGTAAAACTCCAGGTGGCTTACAACATTAAGAGGTAATAAAACAGTAAGAAACACAACTATTCATGTCCAGAAAAGACAATTCCTCAAACTATTCTATAGGGGCTTGGCACCCATTCTAACTTAAGATGGGTGGCCTGGGCCTGGCCTGGGTGAACAACCAGAGCTTTTCAAATACTTTTGAACATCATCAAAATGGGTGCCATGCAAATCTCTGGAGGCCTTGGACTGCAAGGAGGTCAAACCAGTCAATCCTAAAGGAAATCAACCCTGACTGCTCATTGGAAGGACAGATGCTGAAGCTGAAGCTCAAATACTTTGGCCACCTAATGTGAAGAGAGGACTCACTGGAAAAGACCCTGATGCTGGGAAAGACTGAAGGCAAAAGGAGAAGGGGCCGGCAGAGGATGAGATGGTTAGATAGCATCACCGATGCAATGAACATGAATTTGAGTAAACTCCGGGAGACAGTGGAGGACAGGAAGGCCTGGCGTCTATGGTCCATGAGGTCACGAAGAGTCGGACACAACTAAACGACTGAACAACAACAACAACTGCAAGAGAAAAGGGATGCTTCCTGGATCCTGATAGATGACATTTATCATCCAGATAGTTGATTAAAGGGTGGCCATGGTTTGTGTACCAATGTCCTTTCATTCCTAAAAACAGTATCAGGAGGGAACTTCTGTGGTGGTGCTACTGTCTCTGCCAAAGGGGATTTCTGTCCTGGAGAAATTGTTAGAGATTTTCTCCTATCTCTGGAGAAATCGGGAGAAACCACATGACCCAGTCTGCTTGGCTTACAAATTGAATAGAGATTTTCAAGAGGCTATTTAAGCTAAGCTCTAGAATGAAATACCCTCCACTAAGTTCAGTGAACACTCAGCATGCCTGGTGTCAGCTTGGGAAAAGAAAACATGGGGGAAATGAATACTCTGAAAGAGGTTAGGGCCGGCAATTGACCTTGTTAGAACATCAGGCAGAAACACTTCATGTGGGATCATTTTGTCATGCATCTCATGTGTTATTACCTATTCCAGAGCTTAAGTTTAAGTTTGCTAATTTTTTGCAGCTTTGCTTCTGTGAATGCTGTAGGCTACATCCAGCCTTCAGCTAACCAGTTTCCCCTCCTTATTTACTTATTTAACCTTATTTGTATGCTACCTTATCCAACCACTCTAGGCTCACAACAAAATGAATGTATAAAATAAAACCACAAACATAAATCCATCGCAACCAAATACAGCAGTATCTTCATCAGTCTCCCCATTGATTCAGCAATTACCACCAATACTATTTCTGCCTTCTCCAAAGGTTCCCTAGAAAAGGCCTGTTTCTGCTGCTTTTTGGAATGACAGTAAGGAAGAGGACATTCTAACATTGCAGGGCAAGAACAGGAGGGTGATATCAAAGAAATCTTGCTTTTGGACTCTTCTCTTTCATATCTGTGGGGGAGATGGATGGGATATAAATATGACAAATAAATAAATAAATAAATAAATATCTTAGGGGAAGAATCCATACATCCCTTCTCAAGCTGCAGGTATCAGGTGGACAGATTCTACCTGAATATGCAGTCTTGAGAATATGGAGGACCTGGACCATAAAAGGCTTTTTAGGTAATAAATTCTTCTCCATCTTTCTTGGTTCTCCCAAATTTCTCCACAGGCTCTTCCAAATTCCTGGGATAGTTTTGGAGCTTTAGAGGGAAAAGAAGAATGAGAACTCTTTCTCATAAGGGGATACTTTTCAATCAACAGGCAGTCACATGTAGTCTTACCGTTTGATCCAAGTCATGAGGTTGTGTTGAGTGTTTTTTTAATCCCTTCACTGCCATTCTGAGCTCTTCTATTGAATTTCCATGAATCTTTGAACTCCTTCAATTAGCTTGGGGGTATTTTTTTCCAGTCTCACCCATATCTGTGCTAACAAATCCATTTCCCAGTTAACATTCACTCCAGACCCAACTCCAGGTATCAGTGTATTTTTGATTTTCATTGATTGCAATGTGGGCAAAGCAGTGAAGCTACAACTTTATCTGACTTAGATGAGCAACCTGCTATTCACATGTTCTCAGTGAGCAATGTCCATCTTCTGTCCATCAGAAGCCAACTTTCATGAGAAGAAAAGCCATTTTAATGGATGCTTTTGAAAGAAATCTTTATTCCCATCAACAATACTGGCATATCTTGCACCCTTGGTACAGTCCAGACTAATAAATTAATAATTTATAAACCAGATTGGTTTCTTATCTTCAAAGAATAAACTACACATTACATTAAGGATGTTTAAATTAGCCTCGTTTTATTTTGGACAGAAAGAAAGCAGTAAACAATATGTTCCATATCAGGACCCAAACCAACCTTCCTGCTGAAAACTGTTCCTTCCACAAATTGTCCTGAAAGCAGCATTTCCTACAAAGAACAAAAAGAGCAAACATCAATTTCTCCCCAGGAAATTGGCCCAAATCCCTGATCTGACCCTGTATTAGATCAGAAGCTCCATAAACACTTTCTCTTTACAGGTAGTCCTCACTTAACAACCATTTGTTTAGTGATGGTTCGGACTTATGATAGTGCTGGAAAAATTGACTTACGACCGGTCCTCACACTTATGACAATCATGGTGTCCCCACAGTCACATGATCATGATTTGGGTGCTTGGCAACCAGTTCGCATTTATGACCATCGCAGTGTCTCGTGGTCACACGATCACCATTTTTAACCTTCCTGGCCAGCTTCTGGCAAGCAAAATCAATGGGGAACCACATGGTTTGCTCAACAACCATGTGGTTTGCTTAATGCCTGCAGTCATTTGCTTAATGACCGCCACAAAAAAGGTCATGAAATAACTTAATGACCACTTTGCTTAGCAACCAAAATTCCGGTCCCAATTGTGGTCGTTAAGCGAGGACAAACTGTACTCTTAAAATAGCTAGTTTGAGTCCACTTCTTAAAAGTGCAAGTAATGCAATAATACATTTGGTCCAGATATCTTCCTAAATCAGGAGTGAGCAAATGTTTGATGGATGGGGGCTGCATTCATCATTTTGTAGGTCAAAGACTACAGTTTATTTATTTAATATTTATTTATTTGTTTGTTTATTTAATCCATGTATATGGCCACCAACTCACTAAGCAACTCTGGACAATTAACAAGGGTTAAAAACATCCAGAAAAGGAAACTGTGTATATAATAAAATATAGTAAGGTAAAACATCCTATTCCAGGGACCAAATACACAATTCATATCATACAGCAGGCTCATCTGACTTCCTGGCCCAGTGTTTGGGGGAAGAAAAGTGTCTTCAGGGCCTTCTTAAAGGCCAGCAGGATAGGATCTCTATTAATAGGATCTCTACTCTGCCATAAACCTAGCATATAAAACATGTAACTATAGCACATGAAGCATCCTTGCTCCATTCTAAGCCCAATGTCCCATAACCCTAAATCCTCATCCATTAAAAGCTCTGTGAAAGATTTACAGTATATCTTCAGGGTCCTCTAGAATAGCATCAAGGAGGGCTCAAGGAGGCATAATGAAGCAGCAGGTTCTTGTTCTTCCTCCTCCACCTGTTGGGGTGGCAGTCTTAACACCCCCATTCTGCCTGAACACACTAGATGGATTGGCTCAGTCTAACGCAGGGGTTACATCAGATACCTAGGTGCCAAAACATAAAGGGCTTTATTAGTTGCAACTATGTGACCTGGACTCAGAAGCTCATTGGTAACCAAAGCAGTGCTCAGAAAACCGGTGGTATTGGGAGCTCTTATCCAAGAGCAAGCAAGCTGCTTCTTCCAGGTAGTCAGCACCATGCAAGGTGGACTGCAGGAATCAATAGGATGGGTGGAAAATGATACAAAATGGACATGGCTCATGCAATTGGACAAGACTAAAACTGTCTGCATCTTTATTAGATATAGGATAAACCTTGTGGGTTTTTTTCTTTTACGAACTACATTAAGCCTATTTGAGGGTATAAGGTAAAGGTTCCCCCCGCACATTTGTGCAGTTGTGTCCAACTCTAGGGGCCGGTGCTCATTTCCGTTTGTTAGCCGAAGAGCTAGCGTTGTCCGAAGATGCTTCCATGGTCATGTGGCCGCATGACGCGCGTGAAACGCTGTTACCTACCCACCGAAGTGGTACCTATTCATCTACTTGCATTTGCATGCTTTCGAATTGCTAGGTTGGCAAGAGCTGGGGCGAGTGCGGGAGCTCACTCCGCACGCAGGGCTAGGGATTCGAACCTCCGAACTTGCGATCTTCCGATCGACAAGCCTGCCGTCTTACCCGCTGAGCCACCATGCCCCTTACATTTGGGGGTATACATCAGAGCTTTTGTGCATTCCCTGCCTCAAAACGGCAGGAAACAATGTCTTCCACTTTCAGTAGCTGTGGCTGGAGAGGACTCCAGGAGACTACTAAAGTGTTCAAGGCCCACACGCAGACTTGAGGTCAGGTTCTTCCCCCTGTTGTGAGTTGTTTCTTCTTTGAACAGATATTGAAGAGGAGATGACAGATTCAAGGGTTCAGCATCACTGCAAATATGCTGGATAGGATATTGCTGTTTGGAGTAAAAAGGATAAAAAACCTAGGTATGCCTATAGTTGCTCTATGCAGAAATCTTTATACAAATATGATAATAATTTGCTTCTAGTTTTATGTAGCTGTCTGTGTATGTGTGGTAGATAGAGAGGCAGAAAGAGAGAGAAGATGTTTTATTGGTTCTCCTGAGGAGTTTCCATCATAATTCTAGATGCTGACTAGATGCTGATTGAACTTGCGACAGCGCTGAACAAGTAGTACTTATGACCAGTCCTCAAAGTTTCGGCTGTTGCAGCATCCTGCAGTCATGTGGTCAACATTTGCGACCTTCTTTGCTGGCTTCCTACAAGCAAAGTCAGTTGGGAAGCTGGCAGGAGGTCACAAATGGCAACCACGTGATATCCTCGCTTAATGATGGCACAGGTTTTGCTTAACAACAGGAACTAGGAAGTGCCAGAACCATTGTCACTAAGTGACGTCACTTAGCAATGGATATTCCCATAATTTCCATTGTTAACTGAGGACTACTTGTATTTTTAGAGTTTGCATACTGTCCTTCAAAACCAAATTCTTGCCTAGGCCTTCATGTGGTGTGACCCACAGAACCAAATGTCATGCCACCAATCTTGCAAGATGATCCCTGGTCACTAGGTCCAGTTATTTATTTGTGAATTTGTAGCCAAACTGACATAATAAACATAAGAGTAGGAATGCCTTTCGCTGAGCTGTGGGTAGGTAAACTGATCTAAAACATTTGCAAATAATTAGGCTTCTTAGAATTAGACACTTTCTTGAAGGCTCTTTCAAATATCGCTGCTTTAACATGAACAAGTTTAGCACTCAGCCTTCATACTGTCTAGATCCCCTACTATCTTAATTTGGCAACTCATCTTTTTCATTAAAGTCTTTACTTCCTCCTATCCTTTAAAACAGGGGTCCCCAACCCCCAGGCCACAGACCGGTACCAGTCCATGGCCTGTTAGGAATCGGGCTGCACAGCAGGAGGTGAGCGGTGGGCAAGTGAGCAAAGCTTCATCTGTATTTACAGCCGCCCCCCATCACTCGCATTACCACCTGAGCTCCGCCTCCTGTCAGATCAGCGGCAGCATTAGATTCTCATAGGAGCGCGAACCCTACTGTAAACTGCGCATGTGAGGGATCTAGGTTGCGCGCTCCTTATGAGAAGTCAGAACCCAACACTTATTTTGGTCTGTGTGTGGCCTGCCCATTATTTCATTTACCACTTCCGATGGTTTCATCCTGAAACCACCCCCACCCCCCGGTCTGTACAAAGATTGTCTTCCATGAAACTGGTCCCTGGTGCCAAAAAGTTGGGGACCGCTGCTTTAAAACATAATTCCAAAATCTCCAATAAATGGCAGAAATCACATATCATGTTAATCCAGAATGTGATTTATTTGGATTTGATTTAGCATGCTGTGTAAATCAAGTCATTGATGGATAGTGAGCCATACATCATGGATTAGAATTTCATCTACAAAATGATCTATCTACAATGATCTATCTATCTAAATGATCTATCTATCCATCTATCTACAAAAGCCGACATCGATGCTGAAATTCAGCATCGCCTGAGCTCTGCGAGTGTAGCTTTCTCCTGAATGAAGCATAGAGTGTTTGAGGATCGGGACATTCGCAGGGAGACCCAAATGCTTGTTTACAAAGCCATTGTACTACCAACCCTTCTGTACGCCTGTGAAACATGGACCCTCTACAAACGCCACCTCCAACTTCTTGAAAGATTCCATCAACGCTGCCTCCGAAAAATTCTGCAAATTACTTGGGAAGATAGGCGGACTAATGTTAGCGTATTAGAAGAAGCGAAAACCACCAGCATTGAAACAATGATCATCCAACATCAACTTCGCTGGACCGGTCATGTTGTTCGAATGCCTGACCATCGTCTTCCAAAGCAGCTACTTTACTCCCAACTTAAGAATGGAAAACGGAATATTGGTGGACAGCAAAAGAGATTCAAAGATACTCTCAAAGCTAATTTAAAAAAAATGTAATATCAACATTGAGAACTGGGAAGCCCTAACTCATGAGCGTTTCAATTGGAGGTCATCCTTTATTAATGGCGCTATGGACTTTGAAGAAGCACGAGTACAGGGCGAAAAGGAGAAAAGAGCGAAAAGGAAGGCACGTCAGGCAAACCCTCATCATGACCGTCTCCCACCCAGAAACCTATGCCCTCATTGTGGGAGGTTGTGCGGATCCAGAATTGGCCTTTATAGCCACTTACGGATCCACTGTTAAAATTTACCTGCCTGCCCACATATAACACACTAGGTGAAATATAGCTAATTTATGTGCAACATGTTGCACTAACACATTTGTTGCGTCCAGCTCAACTAGGCTCTTGATATTCCAATCTTTGTTTTCCTTAGTCTGAAAATCTTGATTCTAATTTTTAGAACTCTAATGGCCAGCACTGCAGATGACTTGTCTCCAATGCCTGATCACTTTTCTTCCTGGCCAATGAAAGGAGTCCCTGTATGCTGTTTCTTCCAGTTCATTTTCATTTTCAGTTAATCATCTTCCATAAGATACTTGTGAAATGTGTCTTATTACAGAGAATATTTCCTCCTAGTCTGGCCCATAGTAATTAATTAAATCATGCCATCTCTTGACCAAGGTCTGAAAGGAAGGTGAGATTTGTGGGGAGTGAAAGTGAGTGGGGAATCTATGATCAAAAGTTAGAACAGATGTACAAGGAGCAAAGATCTACATAAGAGATCAGGTGGGTGGTCTCAGTTACAGTGGCAATGAGGGCACTGCTGGAAGACCTGAAGGCCAGGTTAGGGACAGATTGTCTTGGAGAAAATGTCAACAGAGAGTCAACACCAACTTGATGGCACATAAAAAAAAATCAATCAACCAGTTGAAGCTTCCAAGTAGTCTTCAAGGGCTCCATGTACAGCATATTGCAATAGTCAAGCTGTAAGATGACGAGGGCATGAGTGACTCTCTGAAGGGCCTCCTGATCTAGGAAAAGGGGAAACTAGTGCACTAGATGAAGCCTTGCCTTCCTGGCCACAGCTGCTACCTGCTCATCAAGCAGGAACTGTGAGTCCAGGAATACCGCCATATTGCACACCACTCTTGAATGGGGAAGTGTGACCCCATCCAAGGTGAAAGACGGACATCCCCAGATCTAGGTGGCCCTAACAGCCTCAGTCACTGGGCAGTTTGTAGCATTTCTATGCTTCTCTGGGCATCACCCTGAGTTCTCTGCTTTATGTATGTTCTTTAAAATGTGTTCATTGAATGACTAATAGTGTAATTTCAAAATTATGGATTTGACTTTCTTTATCTTTCCCCCTCTCTTATACATAATTCCAAAACCCTAGAATACATATTCTGTTGTTTCCCCACCACTCCCAAAGTTTTACATTATTGCATCCATCAGTGTCAGCCTGCTCTGATGGTTGATCCTGATCGGGGAATACAGAACTTGGTCTAAAATATCTGGAGGAGCCCAAATTGGCTGCCCTTGTCATAAACATTTGGATTTTATCAAAATTAAGCACTGCAAACAGATGTCAATGCAAAAGTTAACCATGTGTTCAAGTGTATCCCATATGGAAAATAATTGATCTGTGCAGAAAAATCCAACATTTTTTATTATTCTATTCAATTTGTTGGTAACAAATTATGTTTGATCTTTTCAAAAGAAGAAATGTACAGTAAAATTATCATCCATGGAGTGTTGTTGTCATTCCTTGTACAATCATCTATTTTATGCTGTATTCTGATGTATCTCCTGTCACTGACATATTTTCACACTGGGAAGCTGGAAATGTTTTTTTTTAATGTTTATCAAATGCAGTTGGTTCTCCTATGGTACCCACTCGCCTCTTTTCCCACCTGCTTTTTGCATTAAAATGATTTAATTGAAAAATGAGAAGCTAAATGCTTCAGTGCTTTATAACTGGTTGTGGCTCACATGGCAGCCATTTTGTGGAAGGCCAAGCCTTATGCATGAGCTCTCACACTATTAGTTTCAAAATTCCAATTGGGCCCTCTAGTTAGCAGTACCATATCTCAATGGCAAGATCAGAATAACTGCTAGATCAGAGCTTTCCAAACTTTTCATGTTGGTGACACACTTTTTAGACATGCATCATTTCACGACACACTCTTACAGCAGGGCACAAGGCAGGCACTAGGACCTGCGCGGAATCCTGCCAGGGCTCTGAGGCAGCAGCAGACGCAACACACCCAGACACTTCAGCCAACACACTAACGTGTCCCGACACACAGTTTGGAAAGCTGTGTGCTAGATGGTCACAAAGAGGTACAAAGAATTCTAACCTTGATGCTGCCAACTAGTGATCATCCAGATTTTGGCAGCCAAGATACGATAGCCCCACAGTAGCCCTGGAATGTATCTCCTCCATGACTCTGCAACAATAGAGCAAGCCCAAGAATCCCACCGCCCAACACACACATGGAATGGTTGAAAGCACTCCGAAAATAAGGTGACATGGACATCCTTCCTTGCAGCAAACAAAACATATTGGGAAATTAGACAAATGTTGGCAGAGTACCCCAGCTCTTAGGTAGCCAAGAAAAGAAACAAAAGGATAATAGAACAAATCAATGCAGAGCTCTCACTCGAAGCACAAATGGCCAGACTTAAATTATTATATTTAAGAGACATTATGTAAAGACCCCGCTGTCTTGAGAGGCCTACAATGTTGGAAAAGGTGGAAGAAAAGAGAAGAAGAGGGTGAACAATAGCAAGGTGATTGGACTGAATTATAGTGGCAACGTAAGACTTGAAGGGCCAGGTTAGGGACCATCTATCTATATGGTCTATCTACATGGTTGCTAAAAGTTGACCCCCACTTGATGGCACATAATTAATCAACCGATGTGACTTGATAGTATATAATCAATCAAACAACCAAAATTCCAGCTCTTGAACAGCTTTTTTTTAGTACCATTTGTAGAGAATAACCATAAAATGTCCTTGCACAAGGGCAATCCAGATGCTGGAAACAAATTAACAGAATTGAGTATTCTTGGAAGCTTTGCTTTTCTAAGCTTTTTAGAAATGTTTATCTAAGGCTGGAATCCCATTAAAATGAAGTAGCATGTTTTATTTCTTCCATATCTGTGGTTGCTATCATACAAATATGTATTTAGAGAGTTCAAGCCCTCAAATCAAAGTCTTATGACCTTTTCTCTCAGTATGTTGAAAAGGTATTTTCATCCCAGGTGCGGCCTTCATGATCCCAATTAAGTAGCCAGACTGACAGCAATCAATTTGCAATGACACAACCCCTTTCTCAGTGCATGTTATGTAACTCTATGCTGAGAATATTAATTCAGGAACATTGTAAATGCCGGCATTTTGTGTGAAAATTATGCAAAGGTTTTAAAGTCCATAAAAAGGGTAGTAAAAAAAATCTTGTGCAAACCCTTGCTTATGTAAGAAAATATCTAAATCTTCATTAAGGTCCTCTGTTACTTATTTTCAACTCATTTACTTTAACATCCATGGGATTTCTGAATATTCTGAATAAAACAAACTGCTGGGATATAGGACTGATACGGAAGTTTTCTATTTTAATCTTTTGGAATTATTATGAATTACTATGGGATTATTTTTGTGCTAAAATGTTCCTGTAGATTCTTTGTAGCTAAAAATCACAGAATATTGTGGGAGTAGATGTTTTATTTTGATGGCGGCCATGATCCTTGTGTCCATGCTATAAAACCACAGAAAAAACAGAATTGACTTAACTCCTGAGACTGCCTGCAACTCATGGTGTTAAATTCTTCTTTATGTTTAGCTGAAATCCTTAGTCAATTAAGAAGGAACCAAGTTATATTCTCCCCCAACTCCTTCAGTACTCACTCTATATTTATTTATAGCTCTACTTAATTATAGGTAAAAGTAATGATATTTATTGTCAGCATCACTAGGAATTTAGTCCTGCTATTTAACTATTGTTTGGCTACTTTAATAGAACTTAAACAATATGTAAGAAGGAAATCAACCCTGACTGCTCATTGGAAAACAGATACTGAAGCTAAAGCTCAAATACTTTGGCCACCTAATGTGAAGAGAGGACTCACTGGAAAAGACCCTGATGCTGGGAAAGACTGAAGGCAAAAGGAGAAGGGGACGGCAGAGGATGAGATGGTTAGATAGCATCACTGATGTAATGAACATGAATTTGAGTAAACTCTGGGAGACAGTGGAGGACAGGAAGGCCTGGCGTGCTATGGCCCATGGGGTCACGAAGAGTTGGACACGACTAAACGACTGAACAACAACAACAACAACAACATGATGCTGATTGTTCATTTTTAAAAAAATGTTCTATTTTATTTTTGTTTTCTCTTAAGGAAGGCTGAGCGTCGAAGAATTGATGCTTTCAAACTGTGGTGCTGGAGAAGACTCTTATGAGTCACTTGGACTGCAAGGAGGTCAAATCAGTCTATCCTAAAGGAAATCAACCCTGGCTGCTCATTGGAAGGACAGATACTGAAGCTGAAGCTCAAATACTTTGGCCACCTAATGTGAAGAGAGGACTCACTGGAAAAGACCCTGATTGTCCTGTGTAGGTGCAGAAATAACACGCTGAGGCTGGAGATCTAGTCTCTAGTGTTTATTGGTACCTACATACAGAATCCTGCTAAACTGATAGTGCTCGAAGAATCCCAAAGATATGAGTCCAACCTAGGGCAGAGCTTCCCTGAGGCGTTTGGGAAAGAAGGCCAGGCTTTCCAAGCTATGTGCTCGCTTCCCTCTCAGAGGCAAGCTCCCCCCTCCGCTCTCCTGTGTCTCCCTGACACCACCCCCCTCTCCAGCAAAACACTCCATAGCAACCCCCTCCCCTCCTTCGTCCTTGGTGTCAGGTACAATCCCGTGAGAAGCTGAGTCCATCTCCTCCTCCTCCTCCTCCTCCTGAGAACTAGGCAGAGGAGGGAGTTCGTCCACGGGAAGAATGTCAGGGGAGGAAACTTCACTGTCTGAGTGATCAGATAACATCTCGGCTGCAGCTGGCATCTGAAAAACATCTATATGGTTAGTATAGCTCTCCCACCCCCCCGCCTGGGAACTGCAACCCAGAAGTGGACGGGCGGGAATCTTCCTCTGCCCCCCTCGTTAGCCTCTGCTCCTGGAGTTGAGGTGGCTGCTGGTAACTTACGAACACCTCAGGCTGGCTGGCTTCATCATCTTCAGCTAAGGGCTGTAGTTCTGGCAGTCGAGGTGGCCGTGGCTTGTGAGGGAAAAGCTGATGAAACTTGTGTACAAGCAAGGGAACATGTACATCCTTGGCATTCTCCCAGGAGCGCTCCATTTGAGAATACCCCTTCCAGTGTATTAAATACTGAATTCCCCTGCCCCTCCTTCTGGAATCCAAGATTTCTTGCACTTCATATTCTGGTTCCCCTTCGACAAGTATCAGAGGTGGGGGGGTGGTATGCGAACGCAAGGTGCTAGGAGGGGAATCTTTAACTAACAATGACTTGTGAAACACTGGGTGGATCTTCATGGAGTGGGGAAGCTGCAAACGATAAGCCACAGGGTTTATCTGCTGCAACACTGGGAAAGGGCCGATGAACTTAGAGTCCAATTTCTTGCAAGGTCTGCTAGATGGCAAAAACTTAGTAGAAAGCCAGACTTTTTCACCCACTGTAATCGAAGGTCCTTCCTGTCTGTGTTCATCTGCGTTCCTTTTATAGGCTGCTTTCGCTACCTCAAGCTGCTCTTTTAACAGCTGATGGGCTGCCTGACTCTCTGCCAGGAAATCCGTGGCTGCAGGAACAGCTGTTTGTTGGGAGGAAAGAGGCAACACTCTTGGGTTCGTGCCATAGAGTGCCTGGAAAGGGGACATCTTGGTCGAGGAATGTACTGAATTGTTGTAAGCAAATTCTGCCATGGGGAGCAGGTCTGGCCAATTGTCCTGGCGATAGTTAATGTAACACCTGAGATATTGCTGCAATAATTGGTTAGTTTTCTCAGCCTCTCCATTACTGCAAGGATGATTCGCAGATGATAAGTGTATTTTGACCCCACAATGTCTGAAAAAGCGCCCCCCAGAACCTGGAAGTAAATTGGGAACCTCGATCTGAGATCAAGTGGTTAACCATGCCTCTATATCGGAAGACATTGTCCAAAAAGAGCTGTGCTGTAGCTTGTGCTGTTGGGAGGCCCTTGCAGGGAATAAAATGTGCCATCTTTGTAAAACAGTCCACCACCACCAGGATGGAAGCCTTGTGCCTGTGGCAAGTCAGTGATAAAATCCATGGAGATAGTGTCCCAAGGCTGGGGGGGCATGGGTAGGGGTTGCAAAAGGCCTGCTGGTTTTCCTGCAACAGTTTTAGCATGTCTACATGTGTGGCAAGAGGCCACGTAAGTCTTAATGTGCGCTGCCATCTTGGGCCACCAGTAATCTCTGAGTGTTCTGTGCAGCGTTTTGAACATCCCCCCGTGTCCTGCCGTTGGGCTATCATGACATAGCTGTAGGACCTCTTCCCTCAGGGTAATGGGAACATAAAGCCACCCGCTATGCCAAAGGGTCCCGGCCTCTACTGTGAATGGGGATGGTGTTCCCTGCTGGGCCCCCTGGAGGTCATCCAGCCTAGCCCTTGCATAGGGGTCTCGTTGCTGCTGAGCCTTGATACGTGCGAGGAGATCGTCCGCTTGCCTGATGGCCGCTAAGATCTCTACCTGGTCCCTGTCGGGAGGTCTCTCAAAATTTTGAGGCTGCAAAATTTTGGCTTGAGTGGCTTGGTCAGGGTCTGCAATGTCCTGTGGCTGCCTAGACAAGGCGTCAGCCAGCTTGTTCTGCTTGCCGGGCATGTACGAGATTACAAAATCGAAACATGAAAAAAATTGACTCCATCTGACCTGACGGGGGGTGAGGGATCCAGACTTTTGCAAAAGTGCCAAGTTTTTGTGGTCTGTGGAAACCTTGACTGGAAATGTAGCCCCTTGTAACCAATGCCTCCATTCCTGAAAGGCTGACTTTATGGCAAATAATTCTTTGTTGAAGACATCATAATTCCTCTCTGCTGGTGACAGCGTGCGAGAGAAATAGGCACAAGGAAGCAAGTCCTCCCCTTTTGGGTCCGCCGCTTGGAGCAGGACGGCGGTGATCGCCCAGTTAGAAGCGTCACAATGGACATGGAACTGCCTTAGTGGATCTGGATGCCTCAGGAGAGGAGGGGAGGCAAACAGCTGCTTAAACTCTTGGAATGCAGCCTGCTGCTGTTCCCCCCAGCGAAAGCGTGTGCCTTTCTTTAAAAGCTGAGTAAGGGGTCGTGCCCTCTCCGCATAGCCGGTAATAAATTTGTGAAAGAAATTCGCGTACCCTAAAAATTGCTGAACCTCCCTGACGTTGCAGGGAGGTTTCCAAGACAGAATTGTTTGGACCTTTGCAGGATCCATGGCAATGCCTTCTGTGGAAATCCTGTAGCCCAGATAGTCCAACTGAGTTAAATCAAAGGCACACTTCTCTAGCTTGGCGAAAAGTTTGTTCTCTCTCAGCCTCTGCAGAACATTGCGTTGTTGAGTTACAGTATGTAGGACGTGGGGTCCTCAGAAAATATCAGAATGTCATCGAGATAAATGACTACATACTTATCTAACAAATCTGAAAAAATGTGGTTCATAAATCTGGAAAATACAGCCCCACAATTACTTAGTCCGAACCGCATGACCAAATATTCAAATTTACCATACCTGGTGTCAAAGGCTGTAAGATATTCATGGCCTTGTTTCATTCTGATCAAATTGTAGGCATTCCTGAGGTCTAACTTGGTAAAAATGCGTGCCTTTTGTAGGCGATTTAGCAAATCCGATATAAGTGGAAGGGGGTAGTGGTCCCTAACGGTGACTGCGTTGAGTGCGCTGTAGTCATGCACCGTGCGCATGGAAGCCCCCTTTCCACCAGCCTGTGCCGCAGGGGCGAAGGGATCTGGCTTCTTTGGTACGAAGAAGGTGGGGGCAGATGCAGGCGATTTCGATGGCCGAATGAATCCATTCTTGAGATTGGTATCCACATATTCTTTCAGGGTAGCTAGCTCCTTTGGTGACATGGCATAATGCTTTGCCACTGGAATCTTGGCTCCAGGCTTTAGGTCCACCGTGCAGTCGAAAGGTCTGTGGGGTGGCATCGCTGTGGCCTCCTGTTCACCAAAAATGTCTGCATAGTCTCCATACTTTGCTGGTAGGTGAGCCCTCCCTGCTTCCAAGGTTGCAACTGTCGGTTGAGGGTGGATGGTTGCCTGTAATTTGTGGTGCAGACAGTCCTGAGCGGGGAAGGAAACCGCTCCGGTCATCCAGTCCAAATTGGGGTTATGAAGTTTTAACCAAGGAGTGCCCAGGATGATAGGAACTTGCAATGAAGCTGTGACATAAAGTTGAATTCACTCCGTGTGATCTGCGATACAGAGTTGAATTGGCTGGGTGCAGTGTGTAATTGCGCCTGCCTTGAGAGGTTGCCCGTCGATGGTTTCAACCTGTATGGGGCTTGGTAGGGCAATCATTGGAATCTGAAACTTTCCCACTGCTTCCACATCTATAAAATTTGTCATTGCACCGAGGTCGATCATCACTTCTACAGGTAATGGTTGCTTGGAATCTGTTGTGAGCGTGGCTGGAACAAGGTAAAAATCTTGGCTGCAATTGGCCGTCTGAGCCCTTCTTAATTGCTGAATGGCCTCCCGACGGGGCTCTGGCGAGGGGGGCCAATACTTTGGCCACCTAATGTGAAGAGAGGACTCATTGGAAAAGACCCTGGTGCTGGGAAAGACTGAAGGCAAAAGGAGAAGGGGATAGCAGAGGATGAGATGGTTAGATAGCATCACCGATGTAATGAACATGAATTTGAGTAAACTCCAGGAGGCAGTGGAGGACAGGAAGGCCTGGCGTGCTATGGTCCATGGGGTCACAAAGAGTCAGACATGACTTAACGACTGAACAACAACAACAACAACAACAACAACAACAACAACAAAGAAGGCATAGAGGTAAGGTACATCCAGGTCTCAGAAGTCTCTTGTATACCCCAATATAAGCACTAAGTGCAGATTTTGATTTTTTTAAAAAGCATTTGGACCTTATGTGAGAACAAACACTACTAGTAGTAGTCTGCTACTAATGAAAGCTGCTGTCTTTTTCAGATTTTGTGCTGGCCTGAAGAAAAATATTGGGCAGCTTTTATGAGTTGACTCATTACAATGATTCTTGAAGGAACAGCATCTTTTTTAGGCTCACGCAGATGCCTCAAAGAATAAGCTACTTTAATAAATGGCAGAGAAGGGATGTGTTTGCACTGACACAAGATCCCAAGGACTTTGACTCAGTTTTCAAATGGGTACAGCCAGACAGGCACCCTTTGTCACATCTCGCTCCTAAATCCCTCCATTGCCACGTTATCACATTATGCTTGGAATGAAAATGTAGGAGGAGATTCATTCTCAAATAAAATTTCCTCATTTTCCCTGGGCATTAAGGGTGACTTGAGAGGGAGTCCCCCCAAGGTTGTTTTGTTGTGTGCTTGGTTGCCATTTTACATTTTAGATTTCAGATTTTGTATTTATATATTGTTTGTTTGTTGTTAGATAGTTTTCTTTATTTTTTCTTCTTCTTTTCGATGTATTGTGTATGCATGTTGTACTCCACCCAGACTCTGCTTGTGTTGGGCGGCCTTATAAATAAATAAATAAATAAATAAATAAATAAATAAATAAATAAAAAAATTATAACTGGGTTTCTGACAACCCTCCAAACAGTGAATGGGTCAAAAATTGAAAGGCTTCCATGCACCATCTCCTTTGTCTCTCTTCACCATCTCCTGTGCTGATTAGCACAGAGGAAGCATTAAATCTTGGTACAGCATAAGAACTGTGGATTCAAACCTCCTCATGTTAAGTGCAGAGATGGAGGACATGTTTTTATGTGCAAAATCTAAGTATGTGTTTGTACATGCGGGAGTTGCATACATCGCTCCACATGTGTTGATGTGCATGTGGTAGGCTTTCATAAGAGTCACTGGTCTGAGGTGGGCAGCTCTATGAACTGAATAAATAAATTGAATAAATAAATAAATACATAATAAATAAGAATGTTAGGACAGCCTGGATCAGGGAAACAGCCAGCATTCCATGTCACACAGTGGCCAGCTAGATACCTTCAGGAAGCTCACACAAGAATGGAGAGATGGGTTTTTCACCTCTTGTTCCCAAGCAGCTGTTATAGAAGGGATGTCACTACTACTTCCAAAGGTAGCAAACAGGCATCTAGGCTACCAGCCACTGATAGTCTCCATGAATCTGCCCAGTCCCTTTTTAAAACCCTTGATACTGGTCGCCAACATCACAGCTGGTGGCCATGAATTTCATAGCCAAGCTATATTCCAACCCATTATCCATTTAGAATATGGCTCTCAGGGGCATAAAGGTATTAAGATAATGGACACTTTTTGTTGGGGTTTGAATAAATACCCAGAATTTACAGATAGATTAATTAGACAGGAGAGGTAAATAGATGAGAGGTAATACTTTCTGCAAGTCATTCAATTAGCAGCCATTGTTGAAGTAAGTGGTGACACATACTGCAGCTGATATACCGTAGTTTAAGCTGGGTGTGGCAGATAATTTCTTTGACCTATAACTTGATTGGTTGATATTTGTATAAAAGTAGAGAAGTTTTGGTGTTCATTCTCCTCGTTACTATCTTCTCATCTGTATCTGTGTTGGACGTTATTGGACTGTATTGTACTACGTATGTATATAGAATAAATAGATTATTTTATCTAATCTCTTGTGAGTTTCTGCTTACTCAATAGAACGTATTGCTCTGAGGTCTAGAAGGAACATTGGCAGCCCCAGCGCTGTGTACTCTGACACTTTTATATATCACTATCTCCATATCCCAAACTACTATTAAGTTACCTCAGTCCTATCTAATTTTTACAAGAAGTATTCCATAGGTGCATACCTATGTCTATGAAGGTTCTCAGTCATCCAGGTGGAATTGTCTGTAGCTTGAATCATGTCAACTGGATTTCTATTTTCTCAGTGGAAATGTTTCGCAACATCTCAATATAACCATGACCCCAGGTGTAAGGTCACACAGCTACCTAGAAACATATTTAGGATTCCCTTACCAACTTTGCTCAGACTGAAGAAGCTCCTTGGATAAGGAGCGAAATGTTTCCACTGAGAAAATAGAAATCCAGTTGACATGATTCAAGCTACAGATAGGTGCATACCATTCTTATTGGGGGCTCCAGAGTCATGCAATATGTTCTGCAACTTTTGGAGACAAAAAAAAAATCTACATAACACTATGCCATGTTGAGTCAGAGAAAGACACCCGGTGCAATTTTGTAATTCTAAACTACGATAATTCAATGGCTGCCTTGATTTTTTTCACTTTGTTGTTGACATTTGATTCCAGAGATTGCTCTCATGTGTTAATCTATACAGATCCTCATGGGGGAGGGAAGTACTATCATTGCTATCCTACTTTTTAATTAAATTGGTGTTTAGTATACGAACATGATTTGCAATAAGCTTTAGTAAGTCTCTGGGCACTAATAGGTGTTTAATTATTATTTAAATATAGAAGCCAGTTTATTTTTGGAAATCTTGGCATCCTTATGAGTTTCCTTTGCCACTTTGTGAATCCTCCGCAATGAATGAATGGATGGTAGAATTTTTGCCAAATTCCACATAAAGCAACAAAGGAGAGTAATCTGGAGATTTCTGCAAAGGGGAAAGAATGCTGAGAGAAGCAAAAGCATTTTAATGATGTTACCACCAGGCTACCACTGAACTTTTTTGTCTGAAGTAACATTTGAGCCAAATGTCTGAGATTGCAGCACAAGCAAAAACAGCTGAGAACATTGAAATATGAATTTTAAGAGCACTTCTCAGCAGAGTTTTGAACATTCTCAATAACTCCAAAGTTTCTTCACAGACAAAATCCATGAATGGGATTTTTTTTAATGTGTATATGCATTCTTGTGTGTAAGCATGAACACATCTCCTTTGTCACCACTTTTGTTAATTAAAACTCCATTCCACTTTACTTTAATATTCCACCTGAGGTTAGATTCAGTAGCAGCTTTTGTAATTCCAGATTTCATTAATACAGACCATGAAATGGAGAGTTTCTCCACCATTCCGGATTCTCCTTTGGACACTGTGTACTGAAAAGAAGGAGACCGCACTTATACCAGAGCTCAACCAACAATGGTTAAGTTCTCTGTCCATCTGAAGTTGGGATATGTGAACCTAACCATGAGACCAGATTTTGGAACTGGAAACACTCATACTGATGAACTGATGAAATTGTATTCCTTCCTCACAGTTCATTAAATTCTGAGTCTGAATTCCAGTGAAATGTGGGTCTGACTTGTACTAGTTTTCCCCTGGCTCTTTCCTTTAAACTGCAGAAATGCAATCATATATATATATGTGTGTGTGTGTGTGTGTGTGTGTGTGTGTGTGTACGTACAAAGATTAAGTTTGGAATCTTGGCTACCACTGTAGCCTTTCCCACAAATTTACGTTTGTCTTTTTATGCAGAAATATCCATCCCTGTAAGAAATGGCTTGCTTCCCTCCATATTCACCAGATAGTGATATAGTCAGGGACCTCCAGTTAATTCTTGATATTTTCTTTCAGCTGAAATTTAGTGGCAATTCAATCTCTACAAGATAGGTTTGTAGATACAAGAATTGCAAAAATATAAGGGATCTAATGGCTTGGACCAGAAGACAATTATCCAGCGTCTTAATTCTAGAGTGGCCAACCAGATATATAAACACACTGATTCTACCTTTAAGGCAATGTATAAAATTTAATTTTCATTCTATTCTATTGCTGTTTTTAATTAATGAGTAGGTTATATTGTGGTTTACAGACATCATACTATATCATTTCAGGCTTTGCATGAACTGCCCACCAGGCTTTGGTCACTGGCACTCAGGATGAATTAATACTTTTTCTCAGTGTCTCATTTTCCCAGATTGACATTTGTTCATTGCTGTTTCAAAATGAATTCCTTGTTTTTAGTCCTTGTGAAAATATGCATGCAATTTATTGTGGATTATTCCTTATATATGCATTTTTATATGCACTTTTCTGAAATACCTATTTTCCATCCTTAATGCATTTCTGTAATGTTCGTGTGAATCCTTTTATGTAATAGATGCATTTGTGAAGCGTTGTTGTGTTTCAGTTCATATATTAGTCCACTTTCCACTTGGGCTATTGCAATGCACTCTACATGGGGTTGCCCTTGAAGACCATCCAGAAGCTACTATTGGTCCAATAATGCAATGGTGCATGTAGTATCACCCAATGGGTGGTACACCCATATAATAGCATTCTTTTGGAAGCTGTACTGGCTTCCTATAGGTGTTTGAGTGTAATCCAAGTTGGTGGTTATCACCAATAAAGCTCTTCATGGCACAGGGCTGGATTATTTGCAGGACCACCAACTCCAGTTATACCTGCCCATGAGATACAACAGAGGAGGTATGCTTTAGGTTCCCGCCATGAAACGAAAGGGACTCAGGAGGCACGCCCAGAGTTGTTAGGAGTTGGACGGCATAAGCATTTTTTTTAATTATTATTATTATTATTATTATTATTATTATTATTATGCCTTATCTGATGCAACACATTGGAACATCCCGTTCCCCAAGATTCAGATGACCTTGACCCTGTTGGTCTACCATAAGACTTTAAAAACATGCCTTGTCCCCTGAGCAATACTCCAGGACTTTGGATCAGCACATCTAGAAAATAGTTTAGGACTGTGAATATGTTGTTTTTTGGGTTTCTATAAGTGTCATTTTATGTTGTGCTGTTTGATTTTTGTATCATTGTTTACCTTGTTTTGTTTTTAATCCCAAGTTAGCAGAGTTCCAATTTATGCGTTGGGTAACCATATAAATAGTGTAAATAAACAAACTATAGACTTTTGCACTGAAATGTGAACTAAATTCACCCCCCTTTCTTATCAGATGATAGCACATATAAATACATATCCCAGAAGCCTAACCTTGAATTTTCACACGTAAAACTTTTCTTGACTTGTAATCAGTTGATGTATTTTTCAGATCTTTAATAAAATTCCATCTAAGACTATGACAGCAGTTGTTTTCCTGTCATTTGATTCTTGCTCTGACAATCAATATTAAAGATTTGCTCTTACAGGAGTTAAGAGACCTATTCTAAGTGATTGAATTACTTCATTGTAATCTACTTGCCCTGAGCTATTATAAAATTGTAGTTAATACCATTGACTAAGTGGCATTTGAAAATGATGCAACCATATAATTCATATTAATTTAATTGCCTTCAGATAGCTAACAAAAATGCTATATACCTGATTAAGAAAAAAAGAATATTTACAGTATAATGATGATAAACATACATTACCGTAGGCTGACCATACGTCCCATTTGAACAGGACAGTCCTGTTTTTTTAGCATTTTTCAACTGTCCTGTTGTTTTCATAAAAATCTCAATTTTGTCCCATTTTTCAAACCCGGTGGGAATGGTGCGGAAGGAGGATACGAGCCGGAGTGTGGACCGGGGGGCGGGATTTGCAGGTGGGAGCCAATCGTGTGAACCAGGGGTGGGGTTTGCAGGCGGGAGCCAATTGCACGGACCAGGGGGCAGGGACCCCTGTCTTTTTCATGAATACGGAATGTTACATAAGACCCCGTCCCGTTTTGCCATCCTGAAATATGGTCAGCCTACATTACTGCCAAGCTACTTATTACACTTACAGCACAGCATATAGCTACACCTTTCTTCTTCTTCTTCTTTTACTTAAATTAATTGTAGGAATTAAGTGACATGGAGGATTACAGGTCCTGGGAATAGGAATTTACCCCTTTTTTCTCCTACCATCCTCCCCTTTAACTCTCTTACAAAGTTATAAGTAATCATAAAGATTAGGGAACTCGAGAGCCTCAAAAGTTTGTTTTGTTCCAATCAAGCTCCAAGTGATGCACTCCTCCAGGCAAATTGGCCACTTCCTTCTATGTTGCAGAGCAGAGCATCTGCATTTTTCTTGACTGACCTAAGACATGCATAAATGTCACTCTCTTCAAGGGGGGGGCCTCCAATTGATATGAAGTGCATCACCTCTGCTGCATGTAGCAAAGTGGCGAGGCAAGATGGAATGGATTTATTTTGTTACTAAAATAATACGGACTAGAAATTCCTTTGAAATAGGACTAAACTGAATATAGCCTGTCATTTAATATGACTTTCCACATGATTCAAAAACTTTATTTCTGTAGCCCTGTGTAATCATCAAAACAAGAGGTTCCTGGAGCATTTTAGAGGCCAGCGAATATGTACTGTATGATAGATTGTGGTCACCTTGTTCAGTCAGAGATCTCACCAGCAATGAGGTTGATTAAAAGCTATCATTCAGCTGGAGTGTCAGTTGAGAATAAAATGATGCATTTTTCCACTTGATTGACTGAATTTCCTGTTTTTGCCATGGCTATTCAGAATTGGCTGTTGTGGGTCTTCCGGGCTGTGTGGCCGTGTTCTGGAAGTTGTGGTTCCTAACGTTTCACCAGCATCTGTGGCCAGCATCTCTGAGATTTTGCTTCTATCTGTGCTCCTGCCCTCTGAAGATGCTGGCCACAGATGCTGGCGAAACGTTAGGAACCACAACTTCCAGAACACGGCCACACAGCCCGGAAGACCCACAACAGCCATTGAACTCCAGCTGTGAAAGCCTTCGACAATACACTATTCAGAATTACTTTATATAAAATCCATGCCTCTATAACTCAAAATTGTAAAGCCATTTGATGAAATTCTACTGTATTTCAGAGGTATCCATGGGTGTGTGTGTGTGTCAGGGAGTGAGGGAAATGATGAAAGCAGTACTGTGCTGACTTGACTCAAGCTCCTCCCATTTTTATATGCATTGTGACATCACACACATGTACAAAAGGGGCACATCAAGCATTGCTGCTGCTGCGTTCATCATTAAAAAAATAGATTATGCAAATGGAAAATGGAAAATGGCAGGGGAATTCAGAAGAAAATAAAAAGATGGTGACCGAGAGCAGACGGCATTGGCTGCTGCTCTGAGGGGGTGACTCCTAGCTTTTCCTGACCCCCACCCCCCAGCCCCACCAATTAGTTGAGGTCTGGAGGGGAATTCTAAGGGTCCCGGGCCTTGTACCTCCTGGGCCAGAATTGGATGGAACCTCCCAAATGGAGCAGTGGACCACAGTGAGCCTGGGTGAGCAGCACGGCGGACTCCGGAGAACTGGTGGCAGACCAGTGGCGTGACAGATGCCAGAGGGCCTCGGCGGTGGCACGGGGATCCTTGGTGGTGCAGCCTTCGGCATTGGACGGTGGGCCTGATATCTTTTGGGTCCACCTGCCGGGCCCCTTTAGCCCCTCTGGTCGGCAGCGCAAGCTGGAGTGGTGCGTGCAGTCGGGAGCGGTACAGACATCAGCGGACTTCAGCATGGTGGAACGGTTTGGCAGTGCGGCAGAGCAACTTGGTGGTGCAGCGGACTGGCGGCGGACCAGCCTGGCGTTCAACGGGCCCATGGAGTGGAGTTGGCTCCGGCAGGGTGGACTGGCCTGGCAGTGCAGTGGACCCCGGCAGTGCGGTGGGCTCTGGCATGATGGACCGGCCCTGGTGGCCCAGTGGATTTTTGTGCCTCTGCAGACTCCGGTGGTGTGGCCGGTGTGGCCGACGAACCCAGCGCTGCAGGCTTGGGCAGAGAGAGGTGACGAGCCAGAGTGGCTCTGGGCCACCCTCCCCTTTTGAGCCAAAGCCCCCTGCATGGTGGGGGTGAGTGATCTCGGCAGCCCCACAGACTGCAGCAACGCAAGGGACCCAGGTTGTTACAACAGACCTTGACGTGGCAGACCTTAGTGGTGAGGAGCAGTAGGCCTAGAATTGAGAACTTGGTCGTCCCCTCCCAACTGGCCCAGAGTCAGCAGAGAGCTGTTAGGGTCCCTCCTGAGTGATTGAGGGACTTCCTCCTAAGTGTGAGAGATGAGGGGGGAGGTGGTATAAGAGAGTACTCACCTCCTGAGTGAGAGACAGGGGGTGAGGGGGAGTGGATGAGTTGTCCCCGCAGCTGACAAGTGAGAGAAATTGAGAGGGGCATAGTGAATGGATGGGTGATGGTTAGGCCAAACGGCGCCAAGAGCAGGAGCTGGTGTGCTGGAGGGTCTGCCATTGCCCCGTGGGTGATTGAGAGTGTGAGGATGTATGAGTGGATGGAGGGATCCCTATTTCGAGCCAGGGACTCCAGAGGTCCAGGATTGGGGGCAACTGGATTGGGAGTCTCTGGGGGCTGTAGGGCAGGTCACATCATTGAGGTAGTGATCGGTCAGGGACGTTATGGTGGGAGCTGGAGGGCAGGCTATCTTTGGGGAAGATACCCCTGGTGCTTGTTACCAGTGGTGGTGTGTTCCAGCCCTCCAAGCTCAGACCCAGGCTCTGGTCAGCAGATCTGTAGGGGCCCTGGTCTTTTGCTGCTGCTTCTCTACACCAGGTCAGTAAACAACAAAGCCCCCCTCATACATGATCTGATCATCGAGGAGGGGGCAGACCTGGTGTGTATTACCAAGACCTGACTGGGCCTTGAAGGGGGGATACCCCTTTTGGAAATGTTCCCGGCTGGGTTTATGGTAGGGCACCAGCTGAGACTTCAGGGCAGGGGAGGAGGGGTGGCTGTGGTCATCCGAGAGTCTCTACAAGCCTACAGGGGCACTGCTCCACAAGTAGCTGGTTGTGAGACCCTGTTTTTCAAGTTGGGTTCCCGAGAACAGTTGGGAGTGTTGCTATTGTACCAGCCTCCCTGCTGCATAGCAACCTCTGTGCCTGAGCTGCTGGAGCCTGTCTCGGGGTTGGTGGTGGAGTTCCTCAGGCTTATGGTTCTGGGGGACTTCAACTTGCCATCCCTGGGGTGTGCCTCGGAGGCAGATCAGGAGTTCATGACTGCCATGGCAGCCAAAATGGCAGCCATGGCAGCCATGAGCCTGTCCCAGATTATTCAGGACCGGACTCGAGACAGTGGCCTCACCCCAGACTTAGTTTTCTTGTCTGAGCAGTGGCAATGTGATCTGAGGGGAGAGCTGCATCTATCCCCATTGTCATGGTCAGATCACGTCCTGCTGTCCTTGAGATTCTCCCATGCCGCCCCCCTCCGCAGGGAGGCAGGACCCATTTGATTGGTCCACCCCCGGCGACTGATGGATCTGGAAGGGTTTCCGAGGGAGCTGGGGGTTATACCCGAGGATCCATCCAGCAGAGGCCCTGGCAGCTACCTGGAATAGGGAGGAGGCTGGGGCCTTGGACAGGATCGCGCTTATGTTACCTCTTTTGGTTATCACCTTTGAAGCCCTACATGGCATAGGGCCAGGTTACCTGAGGGACCGCCTTGTCCCCAATACATCAACCCGTCCCACCCGATCATGCAGAGAGGGCATGCTGCGGACCCCATCTGTAAGAGAATTCCATCTGGCGGGGTGCAGGAGACGAGCCTTCTCTGCAGTAGCTCCTGCCCTCTGGAACATCCTGCCCCCAGAGGTGAGGTTAGCCCCATCGCTCCTGGCCTTCCGGAGGAACCTGAAAACTTGGCTCTGCCACCTTGCTTGGGGCCGGGAAGGGAATAGTTACTCTTGGGGTGGCTAGTGCCTTAGAGTGCTCCTCACACACATGGACTGAGTTAGACCTTTTTGCCACTTGGATTTTATTCTGATTTTATAATTATTAATAATTGTATATTGTATTTCTATTTTATGCTTCTTGTTTTAATAAACCATCTTATTATAAACTGCCCAGAGTCCCTCCTGAGGAGGGAGATGGGAGGTGATAGAAATTCGATTAATAAATAACATAAATAAATAAATGCCTCACAACTGTGCACAGTTCTGAATGTTTGGAGGGTAGGGGACAAGAGGGCTCATATTTTTAAAAGAAATTACTAAACTAAATAATGCCATTTCAAATCTATTCAGATGCCCACAGAGTTTGAAAATTAAAAGTTACTTATCTGATTATGTCGGCTTTCCTGTGTTTTGAGGCCGATAAGAAGCATCAGGATTTTATTCTTGTTAACAAACATCGACTGAGTTGAAAAGGAAACTCTCATTTTGGCCTTGATTTTTATCACTATGGTAAAATACAACCAAGGCCAGGAAATTAAAAAGTCAAGCTTTCCTGACTAGAAAGTTTTTCAAAAAAAATCTTAGTGGGGTTTAACTTAACATGAGTGCTCCTTTTAAAGATCTTAGCGAAAATTTGTACTGCAGGGGCATGTCAGTGAGTGAATGAGATTTTTTGCCAGTTTTTTTTTTTTTTTTGAACTCCCCAAACTGGATTTTGTGCACAATAATGTTATTGCCAGATGGAGAATATACTATCTTTATCCATGAGGTTCCCATGAAAAGTAAAACTGAAAGAGGTCGGCAAGTGGGCACATTACTGTGTTTTCTCCGTGAGCAGGGGGGAATTGCCATAGGTTTGTAGTCCAGTTTGAAATAAATTTCTTGGTGTAGCCCTGCCAGGTGGATGTCTGTTTTTAGCATAATTGTCAAGGTCCATGCATTTGTCAAAACAATATTGTTTTCCTCATATGTTCAGTATCTTTACATGGAAAAAAAAAGCCTTCTCTCAGTAGGATATGTGCTAAAGAACTGGAAACAGAGGGAGAAACATACAGTTTTAAAAATGAACATGACATGCACTGCAAACAAAACAAATATGCACTCTTTCCTAGTTTGTTTTCTTTGTCTTCAAGGCAGATGGAACGTTTCTGTCTGTTTTCAGTGTGCATGAGCATTGCAAAGCAAGGTTCTCAAACCTCTGTCAGCACAAGCAAATGTTCCTTGATTGTCTTGATGGCCGCTGACAGAAATGAGAGGAAAAAGGCATTGAACCCAGTGCGCCCAAGGTAGATGCAAAGGAGGAGATACCTCACTATTTCAATTAAGGGAAAGAAATCCATGATTCTTGGACATATGTGGGCCAGTATGGTGCGCTGGTGAAGCTGTCAGACTGACTGACACCAGGAAGAATCAGATTCAAGTCCATCCTCATCCATGAAAAGTCCCTGGGTATCCTTGGGCCAATCATTCTCTGTCATCCCAACCAACCTTACAGGGCTGAATTGTCCCAGGGAAGAGCACTATGTACATAGCCTTGAACATCTGAAGGAAAGGTGGGATATAGATCTAACACATAAATAGATAAACATGAATTATAATGAGATGTACAGAAGGTGGCCACAGCTGTGAAAAATACTTTTTCTTAGGACTAGGTCCAAGCCCTGATCTCTTCATTTTGAATAAGAATTGGGGCTGAACTTGTCTGTAGCTTGAATCATGTCAACTGGATTTCTATTTTCTCAGTGGAAACGTTTCGCTCCTTATCCAAGGAGCTTGTACAGGAGGATGGCCCAACACAGGAGAAGTAACACCATAGGACCAGAGTCAGCAGTTTATCTTCATCTAAAGGAAAAAGGACACTCATTTGAGGACATTAATGTTCACATTTTAGACAGAGAAGATAGGTGGTTTGAGAGAGGGGTCAAGGAATCCATTTATGCCAACTTGGAAAATCCTTCCTTGAATAGAGGTGGGGGCCTCAGGCACAACCTCTCCCCCATCTTCCTCCCTGCTTTGTCTTCTGTGCCTAGGAAGATTAAGACCATTTCGCAAGCTCAACAGCAGCATGGTGATCTTAACGATCCTCCTTTAGATGATAAAGGGACTTAGAAATAACATCTCAAAATAACCATGACCTAGCCCCAGGTGTAAGATCACACAGCCACCTAGAAACATATTTAAGGATTCCCTTACTAACTTTGCTCAGACTGAAGAAGCTCCTTGGATAAGGAGCGTAACGTTTCCACTGAGAAAATAGAAATCCAGTTGACATGATTCAAGCTACAGACAATTCCACCGGGATGACTGAGAACCTTCATAGACAATTGCGGCTGAACAATTCCTTACTCTTGAGAATGCTCTCAGTAAAATAGGGAGGAAAGAACAGGATCCTGAGAAATTTTCCAGGTAGGAACATTTTCCTTTGCTATTGTTTTTCTCCTTCTTCTACTATTCCATTTTTTTTCTTCACTAACTTTCTTCTACCTCAGATATTTCCAAACAGCCAGGGGTGACTTAGAATACACCCAAGGATGAGAAATGTATGGCCCTCAAATCGTATGCAACTTCCCAGCTACTTTTTTATAGGTCTCAAAACTTCCCCCATCTCCAAGAAGGAGTTCCTGAAATTCAGCAGCAAAATGCCAACATCCTGAGCAAGGCATCTTCAGGGGGAGGGGGGTGTAAAAAAAAAACCAAGATGGCAGCCACAACCATGTGATCACCCCCATCTTCTTTTTTTTACATTTGCTGTAACACAGCCATGGCACCATCTTTGTTCCATGTACATACACAACATCATGGATGCCTCTGAGCTGGAGATAATTTTTCTTACGGAGCATTAACCTTCCTATATGAAGTTCAGTCTTGGATAGGCTTCACAGGCCTATCTTATTTTAAAGCCTCCATTGACCAGCCCCTTAAAGTAAGAAAACCCCAGAGTTCTAGCCTCAATCCCCCCTTTGGTCATTTCAAATTGTTGCATGCAGGTCTCAGGAGCAATGAAGTCCAACAGCCAACCATCAAACAGTAAGTGGTAAGAGGTGACATCGGGATACTTCATCAATAATCTCCAGGATGACATCATGAAGGGCAAGGTTAATAAATAAACCACCGTGATCTTCCATAAAGGAAGAAAAAAAAGGAAAAGGGACAAAACAGTTAGAGTTTGCATTCTTTGAAACAGAGAATTCTTCTTCTCCATAGAGAAGTAACTCCATAGGACTTACAGTCACCCCTTTAAACGCTAGGAGAATCTCTGACAGATGGAACAGAAAAAACGTGGGCAGATGGGAAAGTCTTACCTAACCTGAACACCTGCTATATACATAGACCAATCTGCACTTTCATACAGGAAGCAGTAGGGAAATAATCACATTAGACGTATACCCCATCCCCCAAAGAATCTCATTATTCTCAACCACACAATTTATTATCTCAATAACAGGTTCTCTCAATTCTCTTTTCCAACCAAGTCCAAATTCGCAATAAACCCAGTGATGCCAGGATTCCGAGCACAATTCCTTTGGCTTCTTTTTGATTTTCACTGTTCCTTTGCTAAAAAAGAGGCAGGCTCAGGTGGACTCTTAAGAGTATGTAGCGGAGCCATTCTCCAAATCATTGACCTGATAGAAAGAGCAGGTCGTAAAATACCCTTTTACCAGTCCCCCAGGATGCTCTCTTATCATCTTTCTGGAACTGTTGTGGGGCCCCAAGGCATTGTTACCAATAATCATGATGCTAAAGGCTGGTGTTTTGCTTTGGAACACGCCAGCTTCCTAGCTTTAAAAAAAGTGAAATGGGATTGTGGGATTGTAAGGACTGGCTCTCTGCTCCCAGACCTTGCTTATTACTGCCTGAACAATCAAATCCTAAGTTCAGTTAACACAAGTATTCCACACACACCCTCCACCATACTCGCAGATATCAGGCAAAAGAAAGGGAGATCTCACATGAGTTCCAAATGGGGGAATTAGAACTTTTGCACTGCCAAAGATTGTCAGTGGCTTTTCTCTCATTTTTTTAAGAAACATTTCAAATAATGCACCTGTTTCAGGCAGAAGCAAAGTATGCTTTTCAAGTTGATTTTGTTCCTTTTTTAATTTTCTTTCAGCCTTATGTTTGTTCAGTCCTGTTTCTCCGTCAACGTATGCTTCTACATCTATTTCTAAATAACTGCATGAAAGTAGTATGTTTTGGGTGTGGGCGTTGCTTCTAATGTGCCTGTTGTGTAAGCACCAGTCCTAACGTCATACAGTTTTGCACCCATTATCTGCAATGTATGTATGTATGTATGTATGTATGTATGTATGTATGTATGTACAGGTTGTGGAGTAGGGACAGAAAGATCTTAACACGCTTCCCCATAGAGCAGCCTTTCTCAACTTTTTGACCCTGGTAAAGATAAAGGTAAAGGTTCCCCCCGCACATTTGTGCAGTCGTGTCCGACTATAGGGGCCGGTGCTCATCTCCGTTTGTTAGCCAAAGAGCCAGCGTTGTCCGAAGACGCTTCCACGGTCATGTGGCCGCATGACATGCGCGGAACGCTGTTACCTACCCACCGAAATGGTACCTATTAATCTACTTGCATTTGCATGCTTTCGAATTGCTAGGTTGGCAAGAGCTGGAGCTAGTGCGGGAGCTCACTCCGCACGCAGGGCTAGGGATTCGAACCTCCAAACTTGCAATCTTCCGATCGACAAGCCTGGCGTCTTACCCACTGAGCCACCATGCCCCTTTTGACCCTGGAGGAACCTTGAAATATGTTTCAGGCCTCAGGGAACCCCTGCACATTCAGGCTCAAATATACAGTAGGCCAGAAGTTACAAAATTATTATATTCGTTTCATGTGTAGGCCTGTATATATGCATTAACGGTGTTCTTAAACTCAAAATAAAGAATGAAATATACCTCTTTAATGTGAAGTTGCCCAAATTTGAAATAATTTTTAAAATAAATCGTGATCTCCCAGGGAACCCCTAGTGACCTCTCATGGAACCCTAGGGTTCCATGGAACCCTGGTTGAGAAACCCTGCCGTAGAGGATTTTGAAATTAGGGTCCAAGTCATATGTGACATGGACATATGGATATGTCCATATCCATATCCACATACATGGATATGTAGGACATTAAATATGTACTTCTGAGATGTAGGCAAATACTACAAAAATATCCAAAATAAATTTCAGTCCCATCCATTTTTGGACAGAGATGGACATTTCCTTTTATGACCTCCATTTTCAAAGTGTAGATTGGCAATAGAAGAGTTGTCAAAAGACAATCTTTGTCACTCGCTAAGTGATGCTCATCTTGGCTTGTTTATGAAAAAAGGAGGAGACCTTTCTTGGCAGCACTGTTCACTATTTGGTAAATGCTAATAAATGCTAAGAATGTTCATGAAAAAGAAATAATCATACTAATTTTATTTGTTAGGGTCAGAACCTAGTTTACAAAAAAGAACAGCATATCACAAGTGAGAGAAATATAAACATCTTCATTTACTATGGCCTAATGCTCAATAAAACATCTAATGAGTTACTTTGGTTCTCGTTGCTGTATTTGTAGCAATTGATCATGCAACAAGATGGCAAATGAAACAGAAAATAAATGTTTTGTTCCAACTTGGAACAAAACCGTCCCATTCAGAGCATTCCATTGGAACGTTCCGCCTGGGTTCTTTCCAAAGTGAGCTTTGTGGCTCCAGGACAAACAAATTAGGGAGCAAGTAGCTCTTTCCTCGTTCCCATTGTCCCGAATTATGAATACTTGAAACAACATGGAACAAAAGCACACTAAAACTTGAGATGTCTTGTTCTGAATTTAAAACCCTTGAAATGGTGGTTCTGAACTCAGAACGTTTTGTGGTTGGAGCATTTTGCACACTGATCCTACATTCCTCTTCACCTCTCAGCAATGAGTTTTTACTGGCAGTAACTCTAAACCAGAATTCAGTTTTCCTGCCATTTCTAATTGATCTTTGTGAAAATCTTGTTACATTTGTATGATTTCCTCTTCTAATATTCTCTCGGCACACCTAAAATGCACTGAAAAATCTTTATGATCAATCTGTACCTTGATAGAGATGGGCCCCTTTTCTCTTCAATCTTGTTTTGAGCCATACAGGGAAGCTGATTTAATTTGGATGCTTATTTTAATATAGTCCTATCATTTTATTCACCTATTTTCTTTCACATCATGCACAATATAATTTTCCTCCTAATTTCTTGCTTTTCCCCTAATATTTTTAGCCTATTTTATGCCACTTTCTGAAGCAGTGTTGATATCATTAAAAAAAATCAAATGTGACCATTTATTTATACATCATTTATTTTGTTTGGATGAAGCACCATCACTTACTAAAAATACATCTACAGCATGTTTAAACCCAGGAATATGATCTCTATTTTTTCCACATCCAGCATACCACTGTTGAACATTATATTTGTGTGAATGTTAGTGGTGTGTGAATCAATGAATATTTGATTTGAATTCAAGATTTGGAGGTGACAAGACTCAGTACAAACAGATTCAATATTCAATTTTGATAAAAGATTCTTCCATAGACCTTAGTAGGGAAACTTCAAAACATCTGCAGCTATTTTGTTTGTTCATAGAATGGCATAGAAACAGCAAGGATGGTGAATTCTTTACAGAAGAGAAAGCTCTAAAGTTTTAGCTAGATAGCTTCTTGGGTTTCACCAGAATACATTTTTGAATTATTCCCTCTGCTCAGCGGGTAAGACACCAGGCTTGTCAATCGGAAGATCGCAAGTTCAGAGGTTCAAATCCCTACCCCTGCAGACAGAGTGAACTCCCGCACTCGCCCCAGCTCTTGCCAACCTAGCAATTTGAAAGCATGCAAATGCAAGTAGATAAATAGGTACCACTTTGGTGGGATGGTAACAGCGTTCTGTGTGCATCATGCCGGCCACATGACCGTGGAAGCGTCTTCGGATACTGCTGGCTCTTTGGCTAAGAAACGGAGATGAACACCGGCCCCTAGAGTCGGACACGACTGTGCAGGGGAAAACTTTACCTTTTATTTCTTTTAAGGAAAAGGTAGTACAAATGAATAAGGGACAGTCCAAAGGCTTCAAATTGTCCAGCAAATAACCTATAGAGAAATTTAAAACAAAAGCTTCAATCGAAGGGAATATTTGTAGCTCAGGGTTAAACTGTGGAGTCCTTGGTGCTCTCTGAGCCTTGTTGTTTTCTTGCAGACGTTTCATTGCCAGGCTAGGCAACATCTTCAGTGCGAAAAGGGAGTGGGGTTTGCTCTCTGTTTATATACCATGGCTTGTAAACAGAGAGCAAGTCCCACTCCCTTTTCGCACTGAAGATGTTGCCTAGCCTGGCAATGAAACATCTGCAAGAAAACAACAAGGCTCAGAGAGCACCAAGGACTCCACAACATAAGCTTCAAAAGTCATTTAAAAAGTAAGCTCCCACTAAAAAAATCAAAATTCACCATCCTAGGACCACTTGTTTTCAAGGTAGGCAGGTTTGTTGACATGACTCATTGGCAAGGTTGGCCTCTTCTGGAAACAACATGGAAGGATGCCAAATCACCAACCCTTTTCCGGTTACGGTCTAGTTTTCCACTTCCTGATCACTTGATTTTTTTGGCTGACAGGATTGGTATGCATTCTTCATTCTCTGGACTATTGCAGAAAGATACCCATTCACAGGTATCAGTATGATCTAAATTCCTTGGGTTCTGACTTACTAGCAATACTCTACTTTAAAGATCAGAATAGTTGCCCTACTGATAGGACATTGCCCCCTTCCAACTATATTGCTTACAGGGACCAAAAAACGCTGGCAGGCTGGCTTGCATTGTTGTGTTGCTGTAGAAATTTAGAGTATGGCAACTGCACACTCTAGTATAGACTAGAATTGGCAGCTTGGATGGTAGGCAGGTTTGTGTACTAATCGAAACATTCAGAGTAGAGCACCCACATTCAGTCAGAAGAGGAACTGATGAGGTAGATCCTCCCTCCCTCTCTTTTTCTTTTTGAGCAATGGGATTGTCCTGGCATGATAGGCAGGAAAGAAGCAGTCTGATAGGCAGGCTTTGCAAATGAAATCAGATTAGCATGTGAAAGTTGCTTGCAGAGTTGAGCAACTGCATTGAGCAGAGGCAAGAGGAGGTGGTAAAGTTGTCAGAGGAAAGCTAACACACCTTGCTCCATAGTCTTAACAACAGGAACTCTTTGGGGGCAAGACCAACTGGCAGTCCTACAACCCACTTCTCATAAGAAGAAAGTCCTTGAAGAAAGACACATTCATATCCTTTCCACTATTCCCAGAAGAAAAACTCCTTACGGACAGACCTCTTATGAGTTACTGTGTTCCTAAAAGCAGTAAGCATTTGCAGGCAAGGTTGATTGTCCATCAAATCTCTGAATCATCTTCCAATCTTTCTGGAGCAATCCAAAGGCTCTTGATTCAATTCAGTGCCTCAAATCACCTCAGAGATTCAGTTCAAAGATGTGATTTGAAGGGATGATTTGATTTAATCTTCTTCAACTGAATCAGCCGTTCTAAGCCTTATACAGCCTACTGAACGTATTGTCTATGATATTTGATTTCAATAATTGATCTCTGACAGGTCAAATCTTTTGCATTTAGTCGTTGACAGTATTGGGAGCCCGTGTACCACTTCAAGAATATTCTGTCTTCCAGAGAAGACTCCTGGGTTATTATCGATCACAGCATTCCTCTGCATTGGCAAGGATCTTGAGATATTTTTAAGGCAAGGGTGCCAAAAAGTGTGGCCAGTGGACTATAAATTGGCTGCCAGGAGCTTATCTCTGTCCCCTACAGAACCACCAGTGCAGATGACCCTCCAAAATGACCAATTATATTTCTAGGTTTTTCAGGGGAGTTTTCTAAGGGCAAAAAGGATACCTCAAGCCTAGCAGAGCCTTAAGCGTTATTTTACTCCCTAAGAATCCTGAAAAAACTCAAAACTTGTGCCCCTGGCTCCATTCACTTTCAAAGAGCCTCCCCAACATGCCACACACATGGGACCCTCAAGCTGAAGGCAGTTGGTCATAGGGGAATGTCAGTAGTGATGGGCAAGGTCACCTTTTAGCTAAATGTATTTTCTTTTACACATCTCAGTTTGCTAGGGTGGCATACACTAGTGCATCATAAAACCCTAGAATTCCTGTGCAAGAGCAAATTTGTCCCTGTCTACTGGGAGAAATATAAATATAAATATAAATATAAATATAAATATAAATATAAATATAAATATAAATATAAATATAAATATAAATATAAATATAAATATAAATATAAATACTTGAAGAGTATCCGAAAGCTTCAGCTGGTACAGAATGCAGCGGCGCGAGCAGTTACGGGTGCCATAAGATCGGCACATGTAACACCTCTGCTACGCGAGCTGCATTGGTTGCCAGTTTGCTTCCGGGTCCAATTCAAGGTGTTGGTGATTACCTTTAAAGCCCTATATGGCATAGGGCCAGGGTACCTGAGGGACCGTCTCGTCCCGATGACGTCGGCCCGCCCCACCCGTGCATGCAGAGAGGGCATGCTTCGGACCCCCTCGACAAGAGAATTCCATCTAGCGGGGTCCAGGAGGCGTGCCTTCTCTGCGACAGCGCCCGCCTTATGGAACATCTTGCCCCCGGAGGTGAGACTGGCCCCTTCACTCCTGGCCTTTCGGAAGGCCCTTAAGACCTGGCTCTGCCGCCGGGCCTGGGACGACAGAGGCGGCAGTGCCTCCTGGGGTTGGCTGGCCCCGTAGCAATATGACCTGTGCTACGGTCCCCAATCCACCTTGGATTTTATTTATTTTATATTGGATATATTTTTATATATCTTCTATTCTGTATAGTTTTTTAAATTTTTTAAATTTTTAAATTTTTAATTATTGTAACCCGCCCAGAGTCCCTTGCATGGGAGATGGGCGGGGAATAAATTAAATAAATAAATAAATAAATAAATAAATAAATAAATAAATAAATAAATAAATAAATTTACTTTCCCATGTGCCTTTGCACTTCCTTTTTACAAGCTTGGTGAGCTGACTAATAATGCCTTTACTAACTCAAAGTTATGATAGTCAAAGGAGAGGAACACTTTCCTTCCCTTAGTTGACCGGGTCATCTGAAAACCTCCAGAAAGGTCACCAAATTCTCTTCAATAGACATTTCTGGTTGACTCTTAAGAGTATAGTAACTCTATACTCTTAAGAGTATAGAGTTAAATTTGTATCTTTAATGCATTATTTTAGTGTAAAGTCTTTGATTAACTATAACACTTTTTTTTTTGTTTTGGGCTTTTGTAGACCATTATAAGGGGTGTGGTGGCTCAGTGGGTAATCATAGTATAATGTACTCCTATGATGTAGATTGGACTGAGAGTGTGTGACTGGCCATAAATTACTCAGTGATTTTTCTCAATTTAGGATGGACTAGATCCTGGGTGTTCCCAATCTTAGCCATTACATCACACTGCCTTTCCATGTGATAAGCAACAGTAATAATACTTGGAAGGGGTTGGTGTTTAATTAATTTATTTCTTCAACACTTCTTGAAAGCAAGGAATTACAATGGCAGTACCATGCTCTCCTTTGCAATACTTTTACTATATATTTTCATGGACATTATGGCAGCAGAGAGAACAATTATCTGAAAGGAAAAAAAGGTGCCACTACATGGTCTACTCTATAGGGGCATCTGCAGAGGATGTCAAAAAAGTCAAGATGGCAGCCAAGTCCATGTGATTAAAACCCACTCCTGTTTTATATGCGTCATAACATGGGACAGTCGTGTTAATTATTTTGACCCCCTTGTGGACACCACTGCTACCATATTTATTTATTTGCTGGATAGACAAAAAATATTTTGACCCCCTTGTGGACACCACTGCTACCATATTTATTTATTTGCTGGATAGACAAAAATTATTTTGACCCCCTTGTGGACACCACTGCTACCATATTTATTTATTTGCTGGATAGACAAAAAATATTTTGACCCCCTTGTGGACACCACTGCTACCATATTTATTTATTTGCTGGATAGACAAAAATTATTTTGACCCCCTTGTGGACACCACTGCTACCATATTTATTTATTTGCTGGATAGACAAAAATTATTTTGACCCCCTTGTGGACACCACTGCTACCATATTTATTTATTTGCTGGATAGACAAAAATTATTTTGACCCCCTTGTGGACACCACTGCTACCATATTTATTTATTTGCTGGATAGACAAAAATTATTTTGACCCCCTTGTGGACACCACTGCTACCATATTTATTTATTTGCTGGATAGACAAAAATTATTTTGACCCCCTTGTGGACACCACTGCTACCATATTTATTTATTTGCTGGATAGACAAAAAATATTTTGACCCCCTTGTGGACACCACTGCTACCATATTTATTTATTTGCTGGATAGACAAAAATTATTTTGACCCCCTTGTGGACACCACTGCTACCATATTTATTTATTTGCTGGATAGACAAAAATTATTTTGACCCCCTTGTGGACACCACTGCTACCATATTTATTTATTTGCTGGATAGACAAAAATTATTTTGACCCCCTTGTGGACACCACTGCTACCATATTTATTTATTTGCTGGATAGACAAAAAATATTTTGACCCCCTTGTGGACACCACTGCTACCATATTTATTTATTTGCTGGATAGACAAAAATTATTTTGACCCCCTTGTGGACACCACTGCTACCATATTTATTTATTTGCTGGATAGACAAAAAATATTTTGACCCCCTTGTGGACACCACTGCTACCATATTTATTTATTTGCTGGATAGACAAAAATTATTTTGACCCCCTTGTGGACACCACTGCTACCATATTTATTTATTTGCTGGATAGACAAAAATTATTTTGACCCCCTTGTGGACACCACTGCTACCATATTTATTTATTTGCTGGATAGACAAAAATTATTTTGACCCCCTTGTGGACACCACTGCTACCATATTTATTTATTTGCTGGATAGACAAAAATTATTTTGACCCCCTTGTGGACACCACTGCTACCATATTTATTTATTTGCTGGATAGACAAAAATTATTTTGACCCCCTTGTGGACACCACTGCTACCATATTTATTTATTTGCTGGATAGACAAAAATTATTTTGACCCCCTTGTGGACACCACTGCTACCATATTTATTTATTTGCTGGATAGACAAAAATTATTTTGACCCCCTTGTGGACACCACTGCTACCATATTTATTTATTTGCTGGATAGACAAAAATTATTTTGACCCCCTTGTGGACACCACTGCTACCATATTTATTTATTTGCTGGATAGACAAAAATTATTTTGACCCCCTTGTGGACACCACTGCTACCATATTTATTTATTTGCTGGATAGACAAAAATTATTTTGACCCCCTTGTGGACACCACTGCTACCATATTTATTTATTTGCTGGATAGACAAAAATTATTTTGACCCCCTTGTGGACACCACTGCTACCATATTTATTTATTTGCTGGATAGACAAAAATTATTTTGACCCCCTTGTGGACACCACTGCTACCATATTTATTTATTTGCTGGATAGACAAAAATTATTTTGACCCCCTTGTGGACACCACTGCTACCATATTTATTTATTTGCTGGATAGACAAAAAATATTTTGACCCCCTTGTGGACACCACTGCTACCATATTTATTTATTTGCTGGATAGACAAAAATTATTTTGACCCCCTTGTGGACACCACTGCTACCATATTTATTTATTTGCTGGATAGACAAAAATTATTTTGACCCCCTTGTGGACACCACTGCTACCATATTTATTTATTTGCTGGATAGACAAAAATTATTTTGACCCCCTTGTGGACACCACTGCTACCATATTTATTTATTTGCTGGATAGACAAAAATTATTTTGACCCCCTTGTGGACACCACTGCTACCATATTTATTTATTTGCTGGATAGACAAAAATTATTTTGACCCCCTTGTGGACACCACTGCTACCATATTTATTTATTTGCTGGATAGACAAAAATTATTTTGACCCCCTTGTGGACACCACTGCTACCATATTTATTTATTTGCTGGATAGACAAAAATTATTTTGACCCCCTTGTGGACACCACTGCTACCATATTTATTTATTTGCTGGATAGACAAAAATTATTTTGACCCCCTTGTGGACACCACTGCTACCATATTTATTTATTTGCTGGATAGACAAAAATTATTTTGACCCCCTTGTGGACACCACTGCTACCATATTTATTTATTTGCTGGATAGACAAAAATTATTTTGACCCCCTTGTGGACACCACTGCTACCATATTTATTTATTTGCTGGATAGACAAAAAATATTTTGACCCCCTTGTGGACACCACTGCTACCATATTTATTTATTTGCTGGATAGACAAAAATTATTTTGACCCCCTTGTGGACACCACTGCTACCATATTTATTTATTTGCTGGATAGACAAAAAATATTTTGACCCCCTTGTGGACACCACTGCTACCATATTTATTTATTTGCTGGATAGACAAAAATTATTTTGACCCCCTTGTGGACACCACTGCTACCATATTTATTTATTTGCTGGATAGACAAAAAATATTTTGACCCCCTTGTGGACACCACTGCTACCATATTTATTTATTTGCTGGATAGACAAAAATTATTTTGACCCCCTTGTGGACACCACTGCTACCATATTTATTTATTTGCTGGATAGACAAAAAATATTTTGACCCCCTTGTGGACACCACTGCTACCATATTTATTTATTTGCTGGATAGACAAAAATTATTTTGACCCCCTTGTGGACACCACTGCTACCATATTTATTTATTTGCTGGATAGACAAAAATTATTTTGACCCCCTTGTGGACACCACTGCTACCATATTTATTTATTTGCTGGATAGACATCCCGTATCACAACCACAAAGCAGTATTCAACATGGATAATAAGTCACTGTCCTGAATATAATTGTACGAGATTTTCTCCTACTCTCCCTTCTCTGAGAAACTTGCTTGTTTATTTATTTACCATATTTATCACCACAGGGTTCCAGCGAGCCAGCCTACTAGAGTTGAAAATGCTGCTACACTTTTGCAACTTATAAAGGGAGACATGAAAGTGGACAAGATGATAAATTCAGCACTAATTATATCATATTTGACAATGCTTGCTGGTTTTTCCTTCCTCTTCTTGACAGCATTTGGATATCCATAGTAATTAGTATTTGACATTAAATGGCTTCCAAGATTTCATATTTTCAAACTGCTAAAATCAAAACAATCAAACAAATGAAGCATATTCTCAAGATGGCAAGGGCAGCAGGCCAGATACAATGGCACCACTGCAGCATTTCCTTGGACTTGTAATGCCAGCTTAACCCAGTAAAGCACATTCTGTCATCAAATACAGATGGTGCTAGTAGGATAACATCTGACATTGGACAACACACGCCAGCATTGTCCCATTGTTCTTGTACATTTCAACAGCCAATATGAGGATAAGCCATCTATTCCAGCAAGGGCAATTTCAACTTAAAAGTGATGCAACCATTCTGACAGTGGTGGCAGAAGCTTAGCTAATAGAAATGTAGTTCCCTTGGAACAATATAGAAATGTATCACAGTGCAATGCCTGCCAGTTTAAACCCTCCATGCATTCAGCTGAATATATGAATAAGACTGTGATGTCTATAGTTTCCAAAATGTGTCTGTTTTTACATATTACAGACATCATTTGGAGATGACAGACATCATAGCTTTATTCTAGTACTCAGCTGAATGTGTGGATACTCTCACTAGGTAGATTTTGCATGGTGGTTGCATTTCTTTCTCTCAAACATCCAACCAGAGGTCTAAAAGACAGCTGGACTTATATTTGCATGAACACAAATACAGCTGTCTGGATGATCTGCTTTATTAGCGTCTTGATTGCATAAGCAGCTGTATTTCACTGTTGGTTGAAAACATAGACGTCCCAGATAGTACAGGATATCCTAGGTTTGCGGACCTGATTTCAACCCAGTTTAATCCTTCCACACAGTCAGTTGAAGGTCTTCTCAAAAGCACCTTCAAGGGGCATATGAGATTGGAGTGGGACTTCACCCAACAGCCCAACAGCTACATTGCCTGATGTCAGTGTGGTTATTAGCCACATTCATGAGTAGCATTATGTGTTCATGTGAATATGGGACAGAGCATGCTATGGTCTCTTTGGTGTGAGTGAGAATCCTGGCCAATCAAACTTTCACGTTTCTCAAGAATTCACAGGAGCATGCTATGTTCAGAGGAAATAGAAGCATGGAAACACAAGGGCTACTTCCTGATTACTAAGGCTCTTTTGAAAGCTGTGGGTATTGGTTATGAATTGTGGGGTGCAGTCTTGTCCAAGTATCTAGTAAACTGAATTAACAGTTGGCATGAACTCCTAATTAAGAACACTTTTAAAGCTAGTCTGCCTATTCCAAGATACTGAATTTCAAGTCAGTTTCTGCTAGCCTGGCATTATTGCTTGTCAGTAGAAAAGTGACAGTATAGCTGTAAATTAATATTGCACTTTACACAAGAACTGCCTCCAGATCTGGTAGTTTCTCTTTCTTTCTTCCTTTTGTCATTAGAACTGGAAAGATAATGAAAAATGATGTTTCAGCTCTTATTATTGGAGACTTTTTTCTTTCCCAGCAATGGGTTGAATAAGTTGTGCAATGAATATTCACCAATTATTAGCTCAGTAAACATTTGTGAATAATGGAAAGGCTACGGAAGGAGAATGAGCATGCAATGAATAATGCATACAGGCATTATTGTGGAATGAGGTGACTAAATTGAGCAATAAATACTATTCCAGTCTACCAGCTTCTGTTTTAAGAGAAAGTAATGGTCCTTTATGGTGTTCAACCACATCAAGTAGGAAATGGAGACAGGTAGGAGAGCATCCCATTTTGGAATCCAGGATATATATTCATATCACATATGAATATCATATTCATATCACAGTAAGTTTGTTGCTCATGTTGTATAGCTCCTCTTGTATGGTCCAACTCAAAATTGACATAGTATTTTGAGTGTTCCGATAAAGCATTTGGAGAGAGATTGCTTTTCTGCGGTGAGCAAAAACTTGATCTACCTCCTCCTCCTCCCCCTTCCCTTCTTTTCTTTCGTCTTCTCTTTCTTCCCAAAATTTGGAAATTTCTCAATTAATGGGATGGAAACCAAGTTAAGACTACTCTTGTGAAGAAGCTGTAATAGAAATATATGATTCATGTGCCCTTTTCTCGTAACTTTTGTAAGGATGTGAGATCCAGATTTATTATTCCTCTATTAGCTAAATATCCGGTAAAAATGAACCAATGGAATTTCTGACCTTTTTAATTTATGATAAAGACATGGTTGAAGATGTTGCAAACTTTTGACAGTAGCTTTGAAGTCATGTAAAAGAATAATTTCTAATGGGACAGGAATGTAAAATTGCTTTATGATGCTATATTAGTAGCATCCCACATTATGATGACATTTACAATAAAATCATATAAACCTGAGAATAGTTATTTTAAAAATAGGAAGAAAAATATTGGTTTATTTTGGATTGTAAGGTAAAGGTAAAGGTTCCCCCCGCACATTTGTGCAGTTGTGTCTGACTCTAGGGGGCGGTGCTCATCTCCGTTTGTTAGCCAAAGAGCCAGCGTTGTCCGAAGATGCTTCCGCGGTCATGTGGCCAGCATGACGCGCGTGGAATGCTGTTACCTTCCCACTGAAGTGGTACCTATTCATCTACTTGCATTTGCATGCTTTCAAATTGCTAGGTTGGCAAGAGCTGGAGGTAGTGCAGGAGCTCACTCCGTCATGCGGGGCTAGGGATTCGAACCTCCGAACTTGCGATCGACAAGCCTGGCGTCTTACCCGCTGAGCCACCACGCCGCCTATTTTGGATTGTGTTTATATTTTATTTCACCTTTAAATTCCTTTTAATGGTAGAAGGAGAATGCACCCTGATGTGCTTTGCTGAACATACTTAATTTGGTTAGCTTATGTTCTAGGTTGGCATTAATACATTGAAATAAAATTGGGTTGGGTTTGTACACCAGGCTAAACTACAAGGCAACCCACTGAAATTAAAACTATACAAACTTAACACATTGTATCAATGCAGCCACTATATTTTTAACTGAGCTGGTTAGGTGTTTTTTTTTTTGTGTGTGTGTGTGAACTCAGCCACTTTATATGAGCAACTCCTTTGGCAAGATTCAATTGTGTCTGTCAGCCTAAAGGTCACAGGTATAACAGTCTTTCCAGAATGGAAATGTTTTCAGCAGTGCAATTCTGAAACGTTTCTGTCACTCTGCATACTTTCATTGTAGCTCAGCCTTCTTGTCAATTAGAAATCTAATTTAATATCCTGAATCATTTCCTTCTAAATTCCAGGCAAAACAAGACCTCTGCTGGCAAGAAAAATGGCAGTATTGGCTCCTTCACAGTGGGGCTGAGGATGATATGTGCAGTAAGGTTAAAGGCACATGAGGAGATGTTGGCTCAATTCATACAGTTTTGGAATAAGAAATTTGCATGAACAGAAGTCCTCCAGGTTTTTATTCTGCTATCTGGAACTTGCCACTGGCTTCCATTGCAAAGCAACGTCTGCCTATCAAGCTCAGTTCATCATTGCCCAGGGTCCCTTCTTGTGAGGGAGATGGGCGGGATATAAATTTGATAAATAAATAAATAAATAAATAAATAAATAAATAAATAAATAAATAAATAAAACCATTGGTCCCATCATTGTCATCTGTTCCTTTCAATTTAATACTCTGGATTTATTTATTTTTTAAAATGGATTTCACTCAGGGAAATGGAAGGGTTGGACAGGGAAATATTCAGACTGTTTGTTACAAAATCAAATGCCGTGATGTGTCTATAGCTACAAAGATCTGAATTGGGCAAGCCGTGGTATTCCCTGTGACACTCTACAGAAGTGAAAGTTGGACTTGGAAGAAGCAGGATAAGAAGAGTAATGATGCTCCTGAATTTTGGTGCTGGAGAAGACTCCTGAGAATACCATGGACATACTAGTGTTGTCAGCAAAACTGGAAAATTGTGAAATAAGGCAGTGGCAAAGCACTTCTGTAACACTGCAAGAGAACTGTCCCAGTATGTCCATGAAGTCACCAAGAGTCTAGCTTAGATTGGGAGAAGAGTTTACTTGACAACATTGTATGGATTGCTGAAGAAATGCATATATTATATTGGACACTTTAAAAAGATTTGCTACTTTTCTGTAAAGAAAGCTTTTAATAATGCTGGAAATAAGGTACTGAAGAAAGTTTTTTCCTTAACCATTGCTCAGCTCAACATGACTGGTGACAACATATTTAAATTCCTTAATTGCCAAATGTTTGACAGCTTCCTTCCATTCATCAAGCAGTGATTTGCTTTTCTGCTATCCTTATCATTAACTTGTGAATATCCTAATGGAGTGTTAACACTCCCTATTTAATTTGTTCTGAGACGAGTCCATCTGTTTCAGGTGCTTTGTGCAGTCTTAATTTGTGTTTTAAGTTCTTGTTCTGCTTCTGTTTCTATTTCTCTTAATTTGGTACAGTATTATTTCTTTTGGAGAACCCCAGTTTAGCAAAGACTAGCTCCCTCAATTGTTTAATATTGTACTTTTGCTTTCCTATCTCCCCACTTTTTTTTTAATCCAATTAAGCCATGGTATTCCCTGTGACACTTTACAGAAGTGAAAGTTGCAATTAAGGGTGTGCAAGGAAAGGGAAATATGCTTTGTTTCAAGCACAGAACAAACCACCACAATCCTGAAGTTCTGCCCAACCATTTTGGGTCATCCATGGTTTGGAGGAACTGAAACCCAGACCTCTTCAGCTATTCCAGGTTTGGTCTGAAAAAGATTCCAGAATAGATCTGGTACACATTATCCCTTCTCCCCTTCTCTTTAGCAAGTCCCATCATGTCATATCCCACTGCTAACCCCCAATCTTCGCACCACTTCCATTTCCTCCTTTCTCTCCTTCCTCCATCAGCTCCTTCCTCCATCAGCTACCAAAGTCCTTGGCTTTTTCTCCACTCTCCCCAGGGCATTTCTTCCCAGATGAAAACAGCACTATTTCATTCTGAGACCCATTTCATCCCATGCATAGACCAAAACACCCACAACATGTGTGCTTCAGGCATGGATCACTCAGAAACAGTGGGTGAGTACAGGGAACAGTTCATGCATGAAAGATTTCGAACATCTCTTTACCCAGTCCTGCCAGGAAGATATCTTGTGAAAAATTCCATTTTTCTCTTTCCATTCAATTTGGTGGGTTTTATGTTAAAGCAACCAATATCCTAACTCCCAATTTCTAAAAAAATATTTCCCTTTTTTCTTTTGATTCTTTGGGGTGAAGAAAATACCAAACTTTGCTAGATGGGTTTTTCCCCATTTACCTTACTTAATTTCACAAAGTGGACAAAGAATGTCCTCTTCCTCCTCCTCTCCATCTTTAAGTCCTGCAATTCTACACACTAGCAGATGGCTTTTTCCACCATTTTTTGCTAGCTACATTTCCCAGATTGCCTGGAGATGTGATTCAGCTTCATTCTCAAGGCATTCCCATAAGTGCAACCAACAGTAATCTGTAGGGACAGCTTCATGCCCCTGTGAATAATTCAGAACTTTTAAACAAAATGCTAAAAAGCAAGAAAATCAGAAAATAACTTGCAAGCATAAAGTGATTTTCAGAACAATTTCCCCATCCTCAACATCTCAAGGAGGCAGAGGATGGTGATTTTGCTACCACATGGAGCAAATAGTAAAAGAGATTGATGATTCAGTTTGTTGGTTATTCAGATGTTGAACCTTCCTTTTCTTCAGGAGCTCAAGAAAGTGTGTATGATACTCCATCCTCCAGTTTTTGTTTTCCTATAGAGCAACCCTATGCAGTAGGATGGCTGAGGATACATTTAAACCTAGTACTCTCTGGTTCTACTCCAACAGCTTTCATTTTTGAATTAGTCTCTCAGCTTCTCAGGTTGTCCAATTGCCCCAGCTTCCCTCCCCATCTATTACACCTCTTCCTCTTTTACTCTGGCTATTTTTGTTGTTGTTGAGAGTTTGGGTTTGTGTAGTGATTAAGGCATCAGGCTAGAAACTGGGAGACCATGAGTACTAGGGGGGAATTAGGCACAAAATCAGCTGGTTGACCTTGGGCCAAACACATTCTCTCAGCCCTAGGAAGGAGCCAATGGCAAACAAGGAGACTGAGAGTTCTAGTCCCGCCTCAGGCATGAAGCCAGCTGGTTGACATTGGGCCAGTCACTCTCTTTCAGCCCTAGGAAGGAGCCAATGGCAAACCACTTCTGAAAATCTTACCCAGAAAACTGCAGAGACTAGTCCAGGCAGTCACCAAGAGCTAACATTGACTCAAAAGCACCCATAAACAAACAAATAGTTGTGGAGTCCTTGGTGCTCTCTGAGCCTTGTTGTTTTCTTGCAGACATTTCATTGCCAGGCTAGGCAACATCTTCAGTGCGAAAAGGGAGTGGGGTTTGCTCTCTGTTTATATACCATGGCTTGTAAACAGAGAGCAAGTCCCACTCCCTTTTCGCACTGAAGATGTTGCCTAGCCTAGATGGTTGAGTCTGTCCATGTGTTGTGAGATTAAGGAGTTTTCATCATGTCTTCTGACTGCTAGTTGGTGTTCATGGATGCGTTCTGCTAGTCTTCTGCCAGTCTGTCAACAATTTGGAAACAAACAGTTTCCAAATTAAAGTTAAGCTTGGCCATCTTCCTCCACATAAATCTCTCTGTGACCCAGGTCAATTTGCCCTCTTCTTACCCTGTCTCTCCATATGCCCCATGTCTGCTAATACAGTTTGCTACTACTGTATACTCTAATAAAGTGGAGTATTTGAATTTAGAGTATCCTCATGTAAAATAGCAATGCAGCATGTTTGGATTTGGAACATGTTCAAATATAATTTATTTCTCCCTCATCTGTAAGTATTTTAAAATATTTACTTGCTGCAACATATATTTGATATTCTTCAAATGCACGCTCCTTCTTTAAATAGCATTTGCTCTTCTCAAGAACAGCTTTCCGCTTATAGCTTTATGCAAAAGATTTCTAGGACACATTTGAGGGGAAAATCTAAACTGAGCCGCATGTAAAAGTAATACCACATACTATAAACAATAAAAATTATAAGCATCAATCTCAGATATGCAGATGATACCACTTTGATGGCTGAAAGCGAGGAGGAGTTGAGGAGCCTTATGATGAAGGTGAAAGAAGAAAGTGCAAAAGCTGGGTTGCAGTTAAACCTCAAAAAAAAACCAAGATTATGGCAACGAGCTTGATTGATGACTGGCAAATAGAGGGAGAAAAAGTGGAGGCACCTTAAAGAAATGCGTGCTGCTGTTATTATTTAAAGGTCGTTATGAAAATTCTGTCTTGGCTCATAAGCATCTTTGTTTGTGATAGTTCATTAATTTGTTAACGTGTCTTTGGAATATTCATCTAGGAGAAGGAATAGTCTTATTGACTCATATATACTGTAGGACATTTGGTTGTATCCAAGAGACCAAAGACAAATGATAATGTTATTCTTTTGTTGTCATTTTCTGGGAATATACTCCAGATTTGTTCATCAACAAGAGTCATACTTCAAATCCTTTGACACATGGTTATAGCTGAAATCAGCTCCCTAAAGAACTTCTCCTGGATTCATTCTGTCCTGCATGACCGGATGTGTTATCCAGCACCATTTGATTGACCCATAGTAATGTCATTTAATAATAGTAATAATATTAATAATATATAATGTCAAAGGGGGTGTGGTGGCTCAGCGGGTAAGACACCAGGCTTGTCAATCAGAAAGATTGTAAGTTCAGAGGTTCAAATCCCTAGCCCTGCGTGACAGAGCGAGCTCCCACACTCGCCCCAGCTCTTGCCAACCTAGCAATTCGAAAGCATGCAAATGCAAGTAGATGAATAGGTATCACTTCGGCGGGAAGGTAACAGCGTTCCATGCACGTCATGCCGGCCACATGACCGTGGAAGCTTTTTCAGACAACGCTGGCTCTTCGGCTAACAAATGGAGATGAGCACCGGCCCCTAGAGTCGGACACGACTGCACAAATGTGCGGGGGGAACCTTTACCTTTTTAATGTCATAGTAATGTCAGAGTTCCCTGGTTGGAGGAGATGGGCGGTAATACAAATTTAAATAATAAATAAATAAATGTCCACAAGCTATACTCAAAACACTATACCATGTAGATATTACATATTACATAGATATTATTATATAAATGATATTTATCTTTCTAAATATTGTCCTGAAACTAACCAGGTAAAAAAAGATTTTAGGATCATAATGGCTAGTTCAATGAAGATGTTGACTTGGTACCTGGCAGCTGTGAAGGAGGCAAATTCCATGCTAGGGATCATTAGAAAAGGGCCTGAAAATAAAACTGTCAACATTGTAATGCCTTTAATGGAACATCCACATCTGGAATACTGCGTATGTTTCTGGGTACCACATTTGAAAATGATTATAATAGAGCTGGAAAAAGGCCAGAAATAACCAGGTGGCTCAAACACCTTCTATATGAAAAAAGACTAGAACATTTGGGACTCTTTAATTTAGAAAGAAGGATATTGAGGGAAGATATGATTGAAGTGTAAAAAGAATCATACATGGCATGGGGAAAGTGGACAGGAAGACATTTTTCTCCCTCTCTCAAAACACTAAGACTAGAGGTCATCTAAGAAGATGATTGGGGAGAGATTTAAGACAGAAGGAAGCAAGGCCTTCTTCATACAGTACTTAATTAACCTGTGCAATTCATTACATTAGATATGAAGATGACCCCTACTTGAATAGCTATTGGCCCTGAAGTCTCAGTATGGATTGGGTGCAAGATGCCTCAAAACACCAATTTTGGAGTAGAGTATTTCTCCATCTTCTGCATATTAGCATCCCAAAAGAATCTGGTTGACCACTATGAGAAACAAAATGCTGGACTAAGATATGCTTTATCTGATCCAGCAAAGCTCCTATCCTATCCTATCCTATCCTATCCTATCCTATCCTATCCTATCCTATCCTACCCATCATTCATTATATTCATATTTTGCCATAATCCCACAAGACTCTCAGCAATTTAACAGGTATGCAGACATTAAACAACAATGGCTTAATAGTATCAAAAATGTACTTTTTAAGGATCTAATGGTTATGCTACCATTGTTTTTTGGATTGTGGCTATTGTTTCTAGTATATAATGAGATGCAGCTTCTGGATAAGAAACAGAAGATGTATGTATAATGCACTGGTTATAGCTAAACTGGGTTTTAAAGTATCTAATTAAGTGTGACAGAATACCTTTTATTTTGGAATAATGTATCAGGTGTGTACTGTCAAACACATATTGCGTTTCTATCAAGCCAGTGAAATAGATCTCTTTTTGAATGACAACAGTGTAATGTGGTACAAGTCTTCTTCCCTAAAATGTATCCCACTTTATCCCAAAAGATGGCAATTCCATTTTCTTTCAGGTTTCATGGGTTAATAAATCATAGTGAGGAAGGAAATGCTTCTTTAATTGTCTGTCATGATAGAATTGGATCTTTCCTTCCAGATCATCGCCAGATACTACAGTTAAATATAACAATAACACAGAATTGATTTAGCACAGACTTAAAGCTGATACTGAAAAAACAAAACACCGAGTTTAACTTGATTGAATTTTAAGAAGGATTTGTACAGTTTCCCATTGCTCTGCCATTCCTGTAAGAAATGTAACTACACTGATGAAACTCTTTTTGTTTTAAAGATGATACTACATAGGACACTAAATACATTGCAAACAACTAAAAGGGTTCCCCCCCCCCAAGCTCATTCATTCATATGATTGAATGAGTTTTACTAGGACTGTGGTAAAGGTAATTTCACTCTTCCTTTCTCAACTGGCATCTCAACAACAACAACAACAAAATACCCTTTTTCACACATTACAGTTAGCCTTAGAGGGAAAAACCCATGCAGTATTACAGTTGAAATCACTTCACAGAAATGTACAGTACATTTTCACATGATCGTTTCTCAATTTTCTATGACTCTCCATGCTTTGGAAATTATATAGAAGAAGTACTTTGGATGTGGTGTGAATACAAGCAGAGCACTTTTCTGCATTTATTAAAGTAGTCCTTCTTCTTGCAGCTTCCCCAAGAACTTGAAAAAGGTGCTGCTGCTTTAAGCATTATATTAATATTAATGAACCGACTCCTTAAAGCAGCTACACTTTTTCAACCTCATGCAAAAGCCTGAAAAAGGAGGAGCTGCTTTAATGAATGGTAAACAGGTGCTATGCTCAAGCAAGGTCTGAAGCACCTCTTCTAAACCATTTTCAAAGTGTGCACAACTATATCTTTTTATTTAATACTAGGATTTCATTGTAGCATTAAGGGCAATGAAACATAACTATTTCTCTGCCCTTCTTACATCTGCAGAGAATCACCTAGAGCCTTTTTTCTGTGTCTCATTCCTTGCTGGGGAGGGATGGTCCACAGGATTGTTTAATGGGTCACTGTGAAGGGTATTCTGAACATCTAGTGGATAAAATCACTTGGATTCGCTCAGCGTTAGTGTGATTGGACAAGTACTGTTGAGGTGAGTGAAGCAGGTTCTGGTGTGGTTATTGGGGATGAATTTAGGTCTCTGACTCCTGAGGAAGTGGAGAAAGTTCTTGGGCTGATGAGCTTGGCCACCTTTATATTAGATACATGTCCCTCCTGGCTGGTGAATGCCACCCAGGAAGTGATGTGGTTTGGTCCAAGTGGTAGCATCTGCTTCTTTGAGAGAGGTGGTGGTGCCGCCAACCTTGAAGGAAGTGGTGGTATGGCCCCTTTTCAATAAGCATTCACTGGCCCAATTTTTCAGGACATTTCTGGTCCATTTTCCAACCTTCTTTTTGGGGGGTTATCTAGACCATGTTCAATCTGTTTTGAGACCAGATCATAGTACTGAGACAGCATTGGTCACACTTGCAGTTGGCTGGTCTGAGGCAATGCAACTGTCCTGGTTCTACTTGATCGCTTGGAGTTTTCGATACCATCGGGTGTGGTATCCTTCTGGACCATCTGCGGAGATTAGGGGGGAGGGTCAGTGTTCTGGTAGTTCTCTTTCTCTGTGGGCAGGTCCAGTCAGTGTTGATAGGGGAAAGAGAGATCCCTCCTATGTAGGATGCCTCAGGGCTAAACATTCTCCTTGCAAGATTCTGTTAATGTAACATTACAATAAAATATAGTTAGTTCATCTGGGCATGCTTCCTGTCTTGGACTACCTTGCAAGGCTGACATCAGACTTGCAAGTCTGAAAGTACATTTCTCCCCCATCACCTTTACATCCCAAGAAATTAGGGAGGATCCCTTCTGAGACATTTGCCATGCCCACATTCCTGTTGTGGGCTAAGCTGCCTTTTTTCTGACCATTCCTCTGGCTGTGGCTCTTCCCGCTGTCTCCCAAGGTCATTCCCACATACCATTACACATACACACACATGTAACTGAATAAGTCCCAGTTCAATTTCGAGAAATTATCTGAAACTGAGCTCATTCTTAATGTAAATTGTCTTTCATTGAATTGAATGAAAACTGGTGGGGGATGGGGAAGCAACGTTATTTCCCTTGCCAGCACTAGGTAGCATAGTTCATTGGAGAAGCTCTTAGCAATAGAACTGGAGACCTGGATTTGAATCCCATTTTCTTTCTCAAGGCACTGATGTCATTATCCCTACCTGGTCAGCTGGAACCTGGATTACAAACAAAACCAGTCACTCAGACCTTACTTGTTATAATTCATGAATGCAAGAGTTGGATCCTTGAAGGCTTCATAGACCTTTCAGGTCAAAGACAACCCACTCTTAGTTTCTTGTAGAATCCAAGATTTCTACAGCTCTTTGTTTAGCAATTCTTGGAACATATTAAGGGTAACAATGAAATATTTTCAAGGGAAGATATGGCACTGTTCTCTACCACTATGTCTTGCAAATAAGCATTCCTGTACACATATAATAAGATTTTTTTTTCTTTTTTCATACCATCTTGCGTGCAGGCAAATCAACAATATCTACAAAATGCTTTCTGGAAAACATTTCACCTGCTATTATGTCTGTGTATTCTTCTGTCTTCCTAGACTTCACACCAAGAGGTAGCTCTTCCTATTGATTGGCTTAAATATTCTCTTTTATGTTATCATCCCATTACTCATAATTATAACCTTCCAGAGCAATTAATATTCTTCATCTCCTTCCCTGCTTATTATGTTCTTTAATGATTTGTTCTCCACTGTACTCCTACCCTCCTAAGGGTCGTTTGTGCTTTGTTTTAGCTCTTCCACTCATCCCTCATTAGTCAAATTTTAATTGTATGTTATTTTCTATAAAGTCCATCCAATTTTTTAGTATCTTCCCAGCATGGTGTCGCTTCTGCCTCCCGGCTTTATCCCTGCTTTACCAGATCAAATGAAAAGATGCCATTGATTCACAGTGGGCTCCAAGAATGGAAGTAATGTCGTGCTAGGTCAAGCTAATGGTTCCCAAGGCCCCACCAACTTTCCATATAATGGCAAAGAGAATATCAGCATGAAATAATAACACTGTACAGTGATCCATCCTGGATCACTCTTTTTGTGATGGAATGGAACAGAGAAATACTTAAAGGAGCTCACATGCAGAAAGAGCTGGCCGTTGAGAGCTTAAGAAGCACGGTGAGTACGTTCCCCTTAGCATTTCATTTCTTTGCTGATTTAACTATTTACTTTATATAGTTACATAAACTCTGACTTGAACAAAAAAGAAGTTTGTGAAGAAAGAACTGGCAACATTACAGGCATAGAAAATAGCATATAATAGATATCCATCAGTTAAATGGGAAAGATAGCATCAAAAGAATTGGAGGACTTCAAAAGCCAGAAGGAAGACAAAAGCTTTTACTGGGTGTCATAAAGAGAACTAAGAGACCAGTCCGCAGCCCTGTACATGGGGACTCACAATTGTAAAGCTCCACAACTGAAAAAAAAAGGACTTTCCTTTGATGTATATCCCTTCATTTGAAACACTGAGTGAAAGAAGACCTTTCTGTATATGGTCCAATTGCACAGAAAGATTGGTGTTGATGTGCATCAAGAAGAAAGAGCAAAAATCATAAATATCTGTAGTGCAGACTTGAATTATTATTATTATTATTATTATTATTATTATTACTATTATTATTATTATTATTATTATTATTGAAGAAGAAGCTTAGCCTTCATGCCAACAACGTTTTGGTATTTTTGTGCAGTACAATGAAGAAAAGGTGTGATCTAAGCTATCACTCAAGGCCACATCCTTACAGCTGACATTATTTTCAGTCCTTGAAGCACTATGGCAAACAGAGGAGATACAACTCACCCAGTAGCAAGTGCAGCAGAGGAGATAAGACCCATGCCCTCCACAATGCATATTAAAGTTTTTGCAGGTCCTTGGAGTATGTCAGTAGTGTGTCCTCCAAACAGCATGTGTTCAACCACTTATGAGCCAGCTCCTTCCTCCACAACATTCCAGATTGCACAGCCCTATTAATAATGCATTTTGTTTTATACAAGGGCATCTGCATAGGCAGTGTCCTAAAACATGCTACATGCACATACAAAAGGGGCAGGGTTTACATTGTATATCACACCTGCCATCTCCAAGATCTTGACATACTCAACCTAAAGATGCCCCTGGTTTCATGTGCAGTTTTGCCTTAAAGTAGAAACCAGAAGTGTATACATTATTGTATAATGTATACCAAGTATAGAGAAACATATTCCCTCCCCCCCCTCAGGTCCTGCTGACTCAACAAGGTGAGGTGGAGGGGGGTGTGGTTCCTGGAAGGGACGGATGAAGAACTGTATGCTAAGAGTGTATATTCCCAGCAGAGTCACGCAGAGTGTGAATGTCATCACAGCTGCCCAGCTAAAGCAAGCTGGCCCCTAGATTGGGCCACAGTGATATAGGAAGATGCTGGAGGTGGGTGATCATTTTAGTGACAATGGAAAAGGCATCATTTCATACTGTGCAGGAGAAGGCATTAATAAATGACTCCTGAATTTCCAAGGAAACCACATGGATAACAAGGTAAAGGGGTTGAGAATATACTGCCAGATAATGGATCCTTCAGGTTAGATGGAACTGACCATGCTACTGAGAAAGAGCTGAGGATCTTTCAGAGTACTAATGGGGTTAAAATGTAGCTAGATTTAAGCCTTTGGGACATCTAGTTGCTGAGGTTGCCATGCAGGAAAATAAAAAGTGGAGTTCCGAAGACAGGATTACAGTGGGAATGTTTCTGATGAATATATATTGAGGGAGACTGGATTGGAAGATGAGCATGGTTTTAAATTGGAAGAAGAAACATCAATAATCTGCACTACACTGATGACATTACTCTAATAACTGAAAATGCAAATAATCTCTAAGTACAAGTAGTGAAAGTCAAGAAGCACAGCGATAAAACTGGAACTAAGATTAAATTAAAAGATGACCTAACTAATGACAACAGATACAGCTTCCAGCCTTAGAATTGACAATGAAGGTAACTGAAGTGGTGGATAACTTCAGTGGATCAACAGTAAAGGAACAAACCGTCAAAAAATATGCCACAGATTAGCATTTGGTAGGGTAGCAATGAAAGCCTTGGAAAAGATATTCAGATGCCATAACATGTCTATAACTACAGAGATGAGAATCATGCAAACAGTGGTTTTCCTCTGACACTTTATGAAAATGAAACTTGGACTTTGAAAAAGCAGGACAGAAAGAGTATTGACACTTTTGAACTCTGGTGTAGGAAAGACTCATGAGAATACTATGGATTGCTAAGAAAATAAACAAATGGATCATAGAACAAATTAAACCAGAATTCTCATGGGCAGTCCTGAGGTTGTGTCAGAACATTGTATGTACCTTCTACTTGGTGGGATGAGGGCAACACTTTATTTTAGTTACAAGGTAATTTCTAGAGATCTTAACTAACATATAATAATGTGAGCATTCTTAGAGTAAAACTGGGCTTTTGTTGCACACGGCATACTAGACAAAATGTGCCCAAACTAACTGATATTGTCTTTACAGTTAACAGGGAATACTGCAGGTGGCATGGGTGTGACTAAGACTGGTAAGCTTCATGTGAAAGCCTGAATTGACCAAAGCCTTGATCGGAAGGAGTGGTCAATATCTATGGGCTTATCTGATGATTTCTTCCTTCTTTTCTTCCCTTTTCATAAGGTGCTACCCACAACAGGGAATGGCATGTTGATCATGGAATTTCCCCATACAAGAGCAACATGCCATTGAATCTCATTGTTTGCAGAACACCCATTTCTTCTCAGAGGCATTTAGTCAGCCACTGTGGGAACAGAAGCTAGGTGGGCATTTGTAGTCACTCAACATACTTACTGTAACCCTCTGTATGGTTAACACAATACATTGAACTATAAACCAAGCAAATGATCTATTAGAGGAAACACAACTGAAGTTTATATTTCAAGCTTAGCATGTTAGACAAATGAAACCCCCAGGTCTTGGACGGGCTTAGTTAACTGTGTTGTGTGAACACAGCTGTCTCCTTATCAAGTAAAATTGTTGATCAAGATAGGTTGTGGGATTATTTATTTATTTATATTTATTAGTTAAATTTATATTATTACCTTACACTAGCAGTAGATACAGCTCGGAGGTAGAATATACTCTACAAGGGATGAAGTTGATAAAGGTGGGAGATTGTGGGAATGCTAGGAGAAGAACTGAAGGGAAAGTAGAGATGAACAATTAAAAGAGAGAAGGCAGGTCTGATGACAGCTTCTCTCATAAATAGTAACTCACTGAAGTTGTAGTTAAGTCCAATCTTTCGTGACTCTTCCAAGATCAACCAAGGTTGGCTACATGCTGCTGTGTAGAATTAAGCATTGTGTATCAAGCAACAACATGATGATCTTTATCTGGTCAAAATCCTCACACAATATTTGTTATTAAAGGATAGATGGATGGATGGATGGATGGATGGATGGATGGATGGATGGATGGGATAGATAGATGAGAGATAGATGAGAGACAGACAGACACATGCAGATAGATTATGTGCCATAAAGTCCGCGGTGACCATATAGATAGATTTTCTCCAGGATAATCTGTCCCCAACCAGGTTCTTCAGATCTTCCAATGGTCCAATGGTATAGATTGCAGCTATAACTGAATCCATCCACCTTGCCCCCCAAAACATACATTTCTAAAGCTTTGATTTTAAAAATGGGTAGATATTTGGGGGCAGGCATGTTTACATAGATGAAAGTTACATGACAAACAATGAATTGGACTTTTGAGAGAACGTTTCCTCGAGGCAGCACCAAGTAGATATTTGCTGATCTCCAAAAGGTAAACACAGTCAGACCTCCCTCCCCAAACGTGGTGGGGAAAGCACCAGGAAATCCCAGTGTTGTAAGGTAGATGAGAACTTGGGGGGAAATAAAATGGCATTAGCCAACCACCGAGAAAACCACAAGGTTTGGAAGTCACCAGCAGTTGAGCTTGACTCGAAAGAGGCTTTAGGTTCGTCGTGGAAATTAAACTATGAATTACATATTTGAGAGCTAATTATTACATACTTGAGAGTTAATTTTTATACAGTCAATCCTGACTGGTAGAAAAAAGACGTGGGTGACAAAGATAGCTATTTTCTACCTCCCTGCTACCACCAGCTGCTCTGTAAGGTCTTCATTTCTACTTATTGGGTGAGCTTAAGCTAAACCTAGGATGTTGGGATTATCAGGAGTCAACTCAGCATTGTCTCATAAGCGTAAAAGGGGCCTTTCTAGTAAACGCATCTCTATTGTGCTTGTGGGATGTTACCTGAGTCACCTGGTTTCCTCTTCCTCCTCCTTCTTGGTTCGGGGGATTAACAACCTCTATTACTCTTTGGGCACACCTGCAAGCAGGAGGGCTGCACCAAGCAGCTCTCGTCCATTCCATCTCGCTTGCACACTGATCTACTATGAATCTACTTGAATCCAGATCTACTGAATAAATGTAAGCTATCTCTATTTTTTTTCATCTAACTAATGTGTGAAGACTGAATTTATTTCTGAACTTAATTAAGCTTAAAGTGCAAGTTCCCTGCTGGTTCATGCTTCTACTCCGCAAGATTGTTGTTAGCTGCTTGGAGTTCTTTTATTAACTTTCAAGACTCCATCATAGGAGAGGTAGGACCAGAAAATTCTGATTCATTTTACTGTCTGTGTTAGAAGGTCTGGTCTATTGGGTATTTTAATAGCTCTTTTTTATACAAAATCCCCACTTTTGTATAAAAAAGAGCTATTAAAATACCCAATAGACCAGACCTTCTAACACAGACAGTAAAATGAATCAGAATTTTCTGGTCCTACCTCTCCTATGATGGAGTCTTGAAAGTTAATAAAAGAACTCCAAGCAGCTAACAACAATCTTGCGGAGTAGAAGCATGAACCAGCAGGGAACTTGCACTTTAAGCTTAATTAAGTTCAGAAATAAATTCAGTCTTCACACATTAGTTAGATAAAAAAAATAGAGATAGCTTACATTTATTCAGTAGATCTGGATTCAAGTAGATTCATAGTAGATCTGCGTGCAAGCGAGATGGAATGGACGAGAGCTGCTTGGTGCAGCCCTCCTGCTTGCAGGTGTGCCCAAAGAGTAATAGAGGTTGTTAATCCCCCGAACCAAGAAGGAGGAGGAAGAGGAAACCAGGTGACTCAGGTAACATCCCACAAGCACAATAGAGATGCGTTTACTAGAAAGGCCCCTTTTACGCTTATGAGACAATGCTGAGTTGACTCCTGATAATCCCAACATCCTAGGTTTAGCTTAAGCTCACCCAATAAGTAGAAATGAAGACCTTACAGAGCAGCTGGTGGTAGCTTCTCAATCGCTTTCTACCCACCAAGTCCCTTTCAGAACTGAGGGATGCCATAGGGTGGAGATGAGTACATTTAAGATCATGCCAACCTTTATTCTGTGAAGCTCCTCTCTGCAGAATGCTCTGCGTTCCTGAGAGGGTTGGGGTCAATCTGCACAGAGAAGGCTTTCTTTGGAAAGCAATGGATTTACACAGGGGGCTGTGTAATATTGCCAAGGCTCCACCATCTCAGGAACTGCCATCACTTTCCCATCCCTTCCTTGATCAGATGATAATTACATACCTGTCATCCTACCTACTAGATTTAGAAATTGCATACATCCCCCCATCCCCACCCCAAGTAACCTACCATTTACTGTTCTTCCATTTGTTAAATAGTGCTGACTGGTACTTTTTAATTAAGCTCTGACAGCTGGGATTTGCATTCAAAAAGCCAGCAGAAGGCACCCTGTATTAGGCTGTCTGTTAGCTTCCTTCCTCTCCAAGCGCAGATTCACATCTTAAAAGAAGTATTCCCTTCCAGCACATTCCTCAGCAGGAACTGCAGGGTATGTTGGCTACTTCTCCAAGACCACTGTGAAATTGGCATTTTTCAGGTTGATGTTCAGCTAATCAAGGGTAATTAAGCATGCCATGCAATTTGTGTAACTCCCGATTAAAATAAAAGCAGTTCTTGTCAGCTTAATTCCTACCTGTCGGCTCACAGGAGTTTCTCTTACCATCTGGATTGATTGCTTGTCACAATTGTGTTATCTAACAGTCCATTTGGCTGGACAGTGAACGACGCCCAGTCTCTACATCTCCTGAAAATGGCAAGTATTTACTTGCAGAAGGAAGATAGCAATAGATTCCCAAGTCATTCTCAGGCTAAACTCCAGGTCGGGGTTTGTATGTTGCTTTAGCCACATTCAAATAATGACCCTTATAATTTTGTTCCAGCAGACTCAGCCCTGAAACAGAGATGGCTAACCTGTAGCCCTGGGGCCAAAAGTAGACTCTGAATCACCTTTTTGTGATCCTGAACAGTTCCTTTATTTATTTATTTTATTTATTTATTTATTTATTTATTATTTCAATTTATTCCCCGCCCATCTCCCTTGCAAGGGACTCTGGGCGGGTTACAACAATTGAAAGTTTAAAAAATACAAAAACAATATCTAAAATACATCCAATAATAATAATAAATTACATAAAATCCAAGAAGGGGGGACCGTAGGATGGATCATATTACTACGGGGCCAGCCAACCCCAGGAGGCACTGCCGCCTCTGTCGTCCCAGGCCCGGCGGCAGAGACAGGTCTTAAGGGCCTTCCGAAAGGCCAGGAGTGAAGGGGCCAGTCTCACCTCCGGGGGCAAGATATTCCATAAGGCGGGCGCTATCGCAGAGAAGGCACGCCTCCTGGACCCCGCTAGATGGAATTCTCTTGTTGAGAGGGTCCGAAGCATGCCCTCTCTGCATGCATGGGTGGGGCGGGTCGACGTTATCGGGACGAGACGGTCCCTCAGGTACCCTGGTCCTATGCCATGTAGGGCTTTAAAGGTAATCACCAACACCTTGAATTGGACCCGGAAGCAAACTGGCACCCAATGCAGCTCGCGTAGCAGAGGTGTTACATGTGCCGATCTCATGGCACCCATAACTGCTCACGCCGGGGCATTCTGCACCAGCTGAAGCTTCTGGATACTCTTCAGGGGTAGCCCCATGTAGAGCGCATTACAGTAATCTATACGGGAGATGACAAGGGCGTGAGTGACTGTTCGGAGGGCCTCCTGATCCAGGAAAGGGCGTAACTGGCGCACCACACAAAGTTGTGCAAAGGCCCTCCTGGCCGTGACTGCCACCTGCTCTTTGAGCAGGAGTCGCGAGTCCAGGAGGACCCCCAGATTCCGCACTGGATCCGAGCGAGGTAGTGCCACCCCACCTAGAACCAAAGATGACAACTTCCCGGATCTAGGGGGGCCATCAATCCACAGCCACTCTGTCTTACCAGGGTTCAGTTGAAGCCTGTTGTTCCCCATCCAGACCCCCACAGCCTCCAGACACTGAGATAAGGCATCGACCGTATCACCTACTTCACCCGGGATGGAGATGTATAACTGGGTATCATCAGCGTACTGGTGATACCTCATCCCGTGGTGACGGATGATCTCGCCCGGCGGCTTCATGTAGATGTTGAACAGGAGAGGAGAGAGAACCGACCCCTGCGGCACCCCACAAGTCAGGGGCCGCGGGTCAGCTCTCTCCTCCCCTATCCTTTAGCTACTAAAAATAATAGCACAGTTCTTCACATTTTTGAGAAGGGACATACTGTACATGACAACCGTAATAGAAGTCCTAAATAATTTTCAAAACAAACAAAATGTCCTGCCCTCCTCCCAAAAGGTGGGTTTGGCATTGTCCACAGATGTGACATTTTGCAGTAATTGAAGACCTCCAGAAGGTGAAGTGATGTTCTTGTTCTCTAAAGGTTGGCTAAAAAGGTAAAGGTTCCCCCCGCACATTTGTGCAGTCGTGTCCGACTCTAGGGGCCGGTGTTCATCTTCGTTTGTTAGCCAAAGAGCCAGCGTTGTCCGAAGACGCTTCCAAGGTCATGTGGCCGCATGACGCGCGCGGAACGCTGTTACCTACCCACCGAAGTGGTACCTATTAATCTACTTGCATTTGCATGCTTTCGAATTGCTAGGTTGGCAAGAGCTGGAGCTAGTGCGGGAGCTCACTCCGCACGCAGGGCTAGGGATTCGAACCTCCAAACTTGTGATCTTCTGATCAACAAGACTGGCGTCTTACCCGCTGAGCCACCACGCCCCAAAAAAGTTGGCTACCCCCATCCAAAAGGACTACAATGGTTGGCTCCAGAAGTCAGGGAGGATGGAGGGTAACACACACACATACAGGATCCAAGGTTAATCAGCTGAATTTAAGCTTCACTGAATTCAGTGGAATTTAAATAATTAATCAATTATGCCTGCGATTTCAGTGGATTTGACTAACATAGTTTGGATATCATCCATTATCCAGAGTTGGAAGCATCCACACATATAATTACAAGGAAGGTGCCACCAATGGCCATTGTCTAATGGCTTGGAGGAAAAGGCTTTCTCTGGAGAATTACAGCAGAAGGCAGTAATGTCAGTCTGAGTGCCTTAGCGCTATGCAGAAAATGCTCCTTCTAACTGGATATTGTCAAGGGGACAAAATTATCCCAAGCTTCATCGGGGGGATGAGACATACTCCAATGACAGAATTTTTTTTTTACCTTTCACTTGAAGCAGCCAGTCAATACTGGGCTGGAAGGTCCAATGGTCTGACTCAGAAATAAATAGAATAAAAATGATTTTTTTTTTAAAAAAAAAAGAAATCTGAAGACTTAGAGCAGGGGTTGTCAGCCTTTCTCATACTTCACTTTGATTTTTTGCATGGAGCTGGAAACAGCTCAACAGGTGATATCACAACACCACTGGAATGAAAATGACTAATATTATTCATGTTGATTTTCCATGTCATCCTTAATCTTAAGACATTCATTTTGCCCCTTAAATCCCCCAATCAACCTGATATTAGGGAAGTCTGGGTTTCAAGGGCTGAAGTATTTATTACAAGCTTCTGCCAGGCTTAAGAACCCCACTTTGGCCCATCAGATGCAAAAAGGAGGCTTGAAACTGCCAGATCCTTCCATCTGTGGTTATGGAGGCCAGAGGTGGTCCCTCAGTTGTCCATCTTTGCCCTGAAGTGACATAAGTTGACAATCCTAAGTGATGTTGAGATATAAAACTTGGTTTATATACTGTAAGTATGTCTCTCCCCCCCCCCCAAAAAAAAAAAAGTTAAGTTATGAGGAGGATTGAGATACCATGCATAAAAGTCTCTCAAACAAAATCTCCAAATGATGGAATTGCTTTAATAGCTCCCTGGAAGTGCAGCAAATGAATCAATGAAGAAGAGATGGGTTAATTCCTGTAGGGCTGCAAAACCACCCGGAACAAAACAGCACAGATTGAAAAGATACTGCATGGAAAGAAAGGAAAAGGAAAAAAGGGGGAAAAAAGCTTGCAAAGGCGGGCATAATAAAAACACTTTGGATGAGATTGCTAAAGTCAGGATGGCTTTCATTGATTTAGCTGGATGGAAAGGAAGCAGCAGGAAACCTCACCAAGCTTTTCAGAATTGTAAAGAGGACTCAGGAAAGACCCATCAGAGTGCCTTCTTCTTCACTCTGCCCAGATTGCAAGAGCGACGGGACACTCAATTAAATGAAAGGGCAACCTATTTTAAACAACGGCTATTTTATGTAGCCTGAGAGTCAAACCTCTGGAATGTATTGCTACAGGAGATCATTAAATCAAACATGATGGGCAGGGTTCTCTCCCTCCCTCCCTCCCTCCCTCCCTCCCTCCCTCCCTCCCTTCCTTCCTTCCTTCCTTCCTTCCTTCCTTCCTTTAGAAAAAGAGTGGAAATTTAACGACTACTGACAACAAAGCCCAAATAATGCCATTCTCCCCTAAGTATGCCCCAGGGAGCTGGTCAAATTGTAATGATCAATAGCCCTTTTTAATTGCCCCTGCTGTTCCAAAATGATTTGTAAACGCATTGGAAACCTCACAGAGCAAATCACAATAGTCACTGATGGCAGAAACACAATTCTGCCTTTAGATCAGGGCTGGCCAACAGTTTGGGATGATGAAGCCCATACCAGATGACCATATGGGGGGGGGGGATACACATTCTACCTGAATTTAACATCAAGTCATCAATTCAGTCTCAACTGAATGCTAGTACTATAAATTCTAATCACTGTTCCTACAGCCCTGACAAGTCATTTAACTGTGATCATGAACATAAAGGTGGAAATATGCTGCATATGGGATGGGCAAGATGTCAGATTGATTAAATGTCAAATATCTAAAGGGTTGCTTCACAGAAGGGGGAATGGACTTATTCTCTGTTGCCCCAAAGAGCAAGACCAGAACTAAGTCTCAAAAGAAACAAGTTCAGACGAGACATTAGGAAGAAATTCCTGACTGTACAACCTTGCTGATGATGGAACAGGCTGCCACATGATGTGGTGACTTCTCCTTCACTCCAGTTCTTCAAAGAACACTGGATGGTCCTCGGTCAGAGATGCTCTGGTGGATCCTGCACAGAGCATGGACCAGATTAGATGAACTCTATGGTAATTTCAACTCTGTCATTCTATGGTCATGCTCCATAGATTCTAAGCATCTGCAGAGTGATATATTCCTTCTTAGTGATGTTACTTGCATATTTGCTGTTATCTCATTGGGCATGGCCATTTATAGATGAATATGTGCATGGTTCACAAACAGCATGTCTGAGACTGTCTCTTTAATATTTGTAAACTTAGTTTTGTCTTGACCCCACCTAGCCTCCAGGGGTGCTTCAGAACTGAGACTTTCTCAAGTTTCTGGATGAAACCTGACAAAAAGATGGCTTTTTTCCTATCCTGAAAGCAGCTTAAAAATTGGTATAAACACTGCCTCAATAGAAGCCATCAGTAAGAATGTGTGGATTGGTCTAAATCCATTTTGCATCAATATGGTACATAGTCAAATATTAGTTCATTATAATTTCAGACACTTAAAGCAAACAAATAAAGTCCGCATTGGTTATTCATAGAATCGTGGAATTATAGAATCATGGGCTAGGAATGGTCCTTGGAGGTCTTCTAGTCCGATCCCCCGTTCAGGGCAGGAATCCTCAGACAAGGTCAGACAAATGGTTGACCAAACTGTGCTTGAAAGTCTCCAATGATGGAGCCCCTGTGTCTCCAGGAGAAAGACTGTTCCACTGTTTAAAAGTTCTTATGATCAATAAATTCCTCCTTATTTTGAGTTTGGATCTCTCTCTATAAAACTTCCACCCAGTGGTTCTTGTCCTATCCTTGGGCACTAGGGAGAATAAATCCACACTCTCTTCCCTGTGACAGCCCTTCAAACATTGGAAGAATGCTATCATATCTCTCTATGGCCTTCTTTTAACCCTTCTTCATAGGATGTAGCCTTCAAGCCCCTCACCAGCTTTGTTGCTTTTCTCTGCAATCCCCAGTGCCTTCTTGTATTGTGGTGACAAGAACACAGTACTCCAGGTGCAGTCTGAATGGTGCAACTTTGCTAACGTGTTTGTTGTTATACACAACTTCCTCTAATATGCACTTTTTGTATGCAGTTTTTGGAAATGTTCATTTTTATATCTCGTGTTTAGGCTGAAAAATGTTCAGGATGGCCAATGTCAATTCTGTCATTTCTATACTGTTTGTGCAATGACTGATTCCACTTTGGCCAATCACATCATTGTGCTTGAAAATCTACCCCATGAAGGATTTCTTCCCCATTTCTAGCCATGGCTTTCTCTGAGGGATCCATCTCCTGCTGTGGACCTGCCCAGTTGCTGAGATCAACAAGAAAGAGCCTACCTATGTCTATGAAGGTTCTCAGTCATCCAGGTAGAATTGTCTGTAGCTTGAATCATGTCAACTGGATTTCTATTTTCTCAGTGGAAACGTTGAATAGAGGTGGGGGCCTCAGGCACAACCTCTCCCCCATCTTCCTCCCCGCTTTGTCTTCTTTGCCTAGGAAGATTAAGACCATTTCGCAAGCTCAACAGCAGCATGGTGATCTTAACGATCCTCCTTTAGATGATAAAAGGACTTAAAATAACATCTCAATATAACCATGACCTAGCCCCAGGTGTAAGGTCACACAGCTACCTAGAAACATATTTAGGATTCCCTTACCAACTTTGCTCAGACTGAAGAAGCTCCTTGGATAAGGAGCGAAATGTTTCCACTGAGAAAATAGAAATCCAGTTGACATGATTCAAGCTACAAAGAGCCTACCTAGTTTTACAGAAGTTGGCTTTTTCCTGTGTCTAAGGAATGTTCTTCCAGGGAGGTGTGATTGGCCCCCACTCCCCCAGTTTTTGAAAATGGGAAAATTACCTCTTGACTGCCAAGTTGTAAATTGTTAATTAATGTTGTTCCTTTTATTTTGGATGTCCTTTCAGGGTGTTTATATTTTGTATTTTTTAAATAGGTGTTTGCATAAATAAAAAGGCAGGATATACTGTATATCCAATAATAAAAACATAAAAGCTTTGCCCTTTTGTGCTTCAGGTGTGAAACAATTCCATCTCATGCATCAAACAATCCTTCACCTTTCAAATACTGTGCAGATCGGCTACACAAAGTGGGCTTAACAACCTGGAATTCAGACAAAACTTCAGAACAAGGGTATTTTGTTCTTCCCTTGGAACACTTAAAATGCTTGTTCTGAGCTCGCATTTCAAGCTCTGAATAATTTGAACATAACTACAAATGACCTCACATCCCCTCAATTTCTAGGAGTGTTGCTTATAACACCTGAACACAGAAGAAGGAAATTTGGAGAAGTTAAAAGGTCTGCAGAACGACTAAGCATAGACACACATACCTTCTGAACAAACCACTCAGTGAGGTTTTTGCATATTTCATGGCTATGGAATGTTGTCTGGCAGATTAATAGAAGGAGTTGGAAAATGGAATGGGAAGATTCCAGAAGAGTGATCTTCTAACCTGGAGTATGAAATGCAGTATCATGATGAACGATAATGAATAGAAATGTCATGGGCTCATGATTGTTCAGGAGATTCCATCAAGCTTTCTGCATCAGTTAAACGAGGCTGTAACACTGGATTTGGACCAGGATCTGCACCCACTAACCCAAATCCCACTAGGGATCTGACTAGACTCACCAGGGCATCCATCCAACCTAGGTGAACAAAGTCATCACAGTTGTATATTAGAAAGCAGGGAGGCGCTAAAGGTACTTGAGAGGTACGTGGGAATGAAAGTGTACTCAAGAGTAACCCAACACATCAGATCAGACTTAATGAACACAAGTGAAGTACAGGTGAAGTACCTACAGCTTCTAATATAACATTCTGTGCTTCAGAGCATATAATTTCTGGAAGCAATATTGACTGGTTGTAAATTGATGGATTTTCCTGGTGTATTAACTTTGCATTGCCTGGATTATGACCTTTGCTCTCTTGCCTTCACCCTCTATAACCTTGCCTAGAACTCAGAATGGTTTGGCTTTTGGTTGCTAGACTGACTTATCACTCCTCTGTTTGTCTCTCTGGCAGTGAGTAACCCTTTAGAGATTTAGGCCTTGCATTAAATAGCTACACTTTTATCACTTCCAATCCATAAGGAGAGGACAAGGAATACACCATATTGCCTTCTTTTGTTATAGGCGTGACTTGCTAATGATTAGATTAGCTGCTGGAGGAACATGAATAGGTGGACTGCTGGCTTGAGGACTTCTTAAAAGCATCCCACTGCACCAGTGGAGTTGGATGCCTTACATTAAGTTCAATAGAACAGAGTTGCACCTTCTGTAGCTCACTGGAAAGGTCAAACTGTAGTTAGTTAGCCCAACAGTAATGGAGAGATACTCAGGCAAATTGTCCATTGACACTCAGTGCACAAGTGTAGGTGAAGGTAGGGAAGCAGGAAAACATGATACTCATCCAGCACAGGAAAGTGTAATACAGCAAGCCTTTTATCTTCCACAATACTTGCCTGACGGGCATAATGAATAGATGCTTTATTGTATAAACATGCCAGTCAAAGCTTTACCCACTTTTTATAAAAGATAAAAGGATGAAGAAGGTGCTGGTGGTGTCATTGTCATGTTTTCCCCCAACAAATCAATCACTCAAAAGAAATGTTCCTTAGGTACCCTGTGGTCTTTTTTTACTATTCTTCTCTGTAGTATGGTAAAGTAAGTATGTGTATGTGTGTGTGTTGAATGAAAACCATGGTTTCCATGTCATGGAACAGACTTCTCCTGGAACATAGACTTCTGATAGCCTTCCAGAAGCAATTTAAGATGGAGCTCTTTGGAGTGGTATAATTTAATTACTCTATATGACTACTTTTTTGTGCATTGCTCTGCTTTTAAAATGAATGTTGATTATTATGTGTATCATGGATGTTTTATGCTCCAATTTTATATACCACTAAGAGTTTTATGATTGTGGCAGTGTAAAAATCTCATGAAACCAGGGATAATAATGGCTATGTAAATGATCAAAGAAGTTGAAAGCTGGTGCAATGTTTAATTGTTTAAAGAATGCCCAACCGGTGTTCCCAGTGCCATATAAATATTTTTGGTTTAGTTTGCTGTATTTAAAACCTAGTTGTTTCAGGATATGGCAATAAGCCATGTTCTGTGGCTTCATGGAGTAAAATGATATACTTAGTCTGCAAACCATAACTCCTATGACACTGTTCTAGGGATTACGAAATTGGTTGGATTTCACCTTATGAACCTGGAGGGAGATGTCCATGTTGGGGGAGATACAAATTCTAAAGGGGGGAGACCAGAAGAATCAGTGCAAAACATCTTTAATAATGACTAGACCTCCTAGATTTAAAACTATAGAAATGAGATACATGTAACCTATGTGCATTTTTTTTTGTAGATCAATTACTTATTTATTTGGACTTCTTTTACCTCATTTCTAAAGTCCTAAAGACTAATGTTCCATCTCCAAATCACTTATGGACCAGAGCATGGTATCCAATAAAAATCCTACAGTTCAGAGGGGATCATATCGGTGGAGCGGTTCTCAAAAATATTTTTTTCTCAGAATACTCAGGGCACCAACTAAAAATATTTCCAATGCTGCAGTCATTTGATGGAGAATTTCATAATAGCTGGTTGGTTTTGGCTTGAGGACCCTTGAAAAGACACAGATTAGGGGAGATCACAGCAGAGCTTGTAGGCTCTTGTTCAAATTAATGAGAAAGGTCCTGGGAATAAGCAGGTACAGACTACTGGAGGAAATGAATGTGTGTGTGTGTGTGTGTGTGTGTGTGTGTGTGTGTGAGTGAGAGAGAGAGAGAGAGAGAGAGAGAGAGAGAGAGAGAGAGAGAGAGAGAGAGTACTTCTGAGAACAGGAATCTAGCCTGTGCAAGAAGTAGTGAAACAGGTTCATAACTTTAATAGAAGGGAGGTTTGTTCAAGGAAATGCATAGAAGGGGAGAGGTGAGGTCTAGCATCAAAGAGGAGAGAGAGAAGTCTCCACATGTGCGTGTCTTGGGAACAAAGACAGAAAGAAGACACTGAGAATAGCAATCTCATAGCAAAGGAGCAGACAGAGTGAAAAGCAAAAGCATCCTAGCTTTCTGTCCATACACCCTGCTCCTTGTAGTCTGTGAGGTCCTGAAGATTCAGTGTCGACAAGGATTTCAGTGTGGAGTATATAAGGTTTCTATGTTTAAATCCATTATCAGAATAAGGAACTTCTGTAAAAAAGAGAGATTTTTCAATTCAGTGGCAAATACTGAGACTTCTCTAAGGCATAGTCTTTTCTCCCTCTCCTCTCCTCTCCTCTCCTCTCCTCTCCTCTCCTCTCCTCTCCTCTCCTCTCCTCTCCTCTCCTCTCCTCTCCTCTCCTCTCCCCTCCCCTCCCCTCCCCTCCCCTCCCCTCTTCTCTTCTCTTCTCTTCTCTTCTCTTCTCTTCTCTTCTCTTCTCTTCTCTTCTCTCTTCTTTCTTTCTCACACATGCATAAGATGAGCTGGAATGGATCATATAAAACCAGATGTAGACAACCCTTTGGTGCCTCAGGATTCCTTTGACATTTGGGGGTGGGGGGGAAGGAAGGGTAGAAATAACATGACATGGGTGAGAACATGGATGTCTGCAGGCTCCTACTGCTTGGGTCAGAATGACGAAACCACCATCACGCCTTCATGCTGCATGCTCTGCCCCTTTTGTACACGTACGTGAAATCTGTATTGGATAATTTTCATCCAGTCTCCCACCTCCCCTTCTTGGGGAAGGTGGTTGAGAAAGTGGTGATGTTGCAGCTCCAAAGGAATCTGGATGAAACGGATTATCTGGACCCCTTCCAGTCAGACCCGGATATGGGACAGAAATGGCATTGGTTGCACTTATGGATGATCTCTGGCAGGAGGGGGATGGGAGCAGTGCATCCATCCTGGCTCTTCTTGATCTCTTGGTGGCTTTCAATACCATCAACCATGGTATCCTTTTGGGGTGGCTCAGGGAGTTGGGGGTGGGCGGCGTGGTTTTGCGCTGGTTCACCTCCTTCCTCCATGGCTGGTCCCAATCGGTGTTGATAGGGTGTGAGAGATCGAGCCTGCGGCCCCTCCTTTATAGGGTGCCACAGGGCTCGGTACTCTCTCCACTCCTTTTCGACATCTACATGAAACCGCTGGGTGAGATCATCCGTCTCCACGGGATGAGGTATCATCAATATGCCGATGATACTCAATTATACATCTCCATCCCGAAGGAAGTAAGTGATGCCGTGACCACCCTTTCCAGGTTCCCCGGGGCTGTGGGGGTCTGGGTGGGGAACAGCAGGCTTCAGCTGAACCCTGGTAAGACGGAGTGGCTGTGGGTTAATGGCCCCTTGGTACCCAGGAATTTGCCATCTTTAGTTCTGGATGGGGTTGCACTGCCCCAGACAGACCTGGTGTGGAATCTGGGGGTCCTCCTGGACTCATGACTCCTGCTTGAAGAACAGGTGGCAGCCATGGCCAGGAGGGCCTTTGCTCAACTTCGTGTTGTGTGCCAGTTAGCCCTTTCCTGGATCTAGAGGCCCTTCGAATGGTCACTCATACCCTGATCATTTCCCACATAGACTATTGCAATGTGCTCTACATGGGGCTACCCTTGAAGAGTATCTGGAAGCTACAACTGATCCAGAATGTGGCCACGCAGATGATTTTAGGTGCTCCGAGACCTTTGCTGCGCAAGCTGCACTGGGTCCTAATCTGCTTCTGGGTCCAATTCAAGGCGTTGGTTATTACCTTTAAAGCCCTACATGGCATGGGTCCAGGTTACCTGAGGGACCATCTCATCCCCATTACATCGACCTGCCCCACCCGATCATGCATAGAGGACATGCTATGGACCCCGTCTGTAAGAGAATTCCATCTGGTGGGGTCTAGGAATTGGGCCCCTTCATGGATCACTGCCTTGTCATGGTGAAGGGGCTTGCGTAACTCAATGAAGTCAGGTCAAGACGGACAAGTCATGACAGAGAGTTCTGACAAAACGTGGTCCACTGGAGGAGGGAATGGCAAACCACTCCAGTATCCTTGCCAAGAAAACCCATGGACAGTATCAAAAGGCTAAATGATATGATGCTGGAAGATGAGCCCCTCAGGTCAGAAGTTGTCCAAAATGCTACTGGGGAAGAGCGGAAGGCAATTCCGAGTAGCTCCAGAAAGAGTGAAGCGGCTGGGCCAAACCCGAAAGGATGCTCAGTTGTGGATGTGTCTGGAAGTGGAAGGAAAGTCTGATGCTGTAAAGAACAATACTGCATAGGAACCTGGAATGTAAGAACAATGAATCAAGGTAACCTGGATGTGGTCAAACATGAGATGACAAGATTGAACATTGACAAGTTGGGAATCAGCGAACAAAAATGGACAGGAATGGGCGAATTTAATTCAGGAGACCATTATATATACTACTGTGGGCAAGAATCCCTTAGAAGAAATGGAGTAGCTCTCATAGTCAATAAAAGAGAGGGAAAGGCAGTACTGGGGTACAACCTCAAAAACGACAGAATGCTTTCAGTTCGAATCCAAGGCAAACCATTCAACATCACAATAATCCAAGTCTATGCCCCAACCACTGATGCCGAAGAAGCTGAAGTTGACCAGTTCTATGAAGACCTACAACACCTTCTAGAACTAACACCAAAAAAAGATGTCCTTTTCATCATAGGGGACTGGAATGCTAAAGTAGGAAGTCAAAAAATAACCGGAATAACAGGCAAGTTCGGCCTCGGAGTACAAAATGAAGCAGGGCAAAGGCTAATACAGTTTTGTCAAGAGAACACACTGGTCATAGCAAGCACTCTTTTCCAACAACACAAGAGACGACTCTACACATGGACATCACCAGATGGTCAATACCGAAATCAGATTGATTATATACTTTGCAGCCAAAGATGGAGAAGCTCTATACAATCAGCAAAAACAAGACCAGGAGCTGACTGTGGCTCAGATCATGAGCTTCTTATCACAAAATTTAGGCTTAAATTGAAGAACGTAGAGAAAACCACTAGACCACTCAGGTATGACCTAAATCATATCCCTTATGAATATACAGTGGAGGTGAGGAATAGATTTAAAGGATTAGATCTGGTAGACAGAGTGCCTGAAGAACTATGGATGGAGGTTCGTAACATTGTACAGGAGGCAGCAACTAAAACCATTCCAAAGAAAAAGAAATGCAAGAAAGCAAAGTGGCTGACTGATGAGGCTTTACAAATAGCTGAGGAAAGAAGGGAAGCAAAAGGCAAGGGAGAAAGGGAAAGATATAAACAACTGAATGCAGATTTCCAGAGAATAGCAAGGAGAGATAAGAAGGCCTTCTTAAATGAACAATGCAAAGAAATCGAGGAAAACAATAGAATGGGGAAGACTAGAGGTCTCTTCAAGAAAATTGGAGATATCAAGGGAACGTTTTGTGCAAAGATGGGCATGATAAAGGACAAAAAAGGCAGAGACCTAACAGAAGCAGAAGAGATTAAGAAGAGGTGGCCAGAATACACAGAAGAACTATACAAGAAAGATCTTAATATCCCTGATAAATACGATGGTGTGGTCACTGACCTTGAGCCGGACATCCTAGAGCAGGGCTTTCCAAAGTGCTGCCGTTGACGACACACCAGCGGCAGCGGCGGCGTGCGCGTGCACGGCGACAGTGTGGGGGGGCGTGCGGCAGCGCAGGGGGGCGTGCGGCAGCACGTGCGCACGGCGACAGCGCGGGGGGGCGTGCGGCGGCGCACGCGTGCATGGCGGCCGCCGTGCACGCGCACGCCGCCGCTTCCGGGTGGTGTGGCGACACACCATGCTGTGAGTGGCGACACACTTTTGTGTCGCGACACACAGTTTGGAAAGCTCTGTCCTAGAGAGTGAAGTCAAATGGGCCTTAGGAAACATTACTAACAACAAAGCTAGCGGAGAAGACAGTATCCCAGCTGAGCTATTTAAAATCCTAAAAGATGATGCTGTTAAAGTGCTGCACTCAATATGCCAACAAATTTGGAAAACTCAACAGTGGCCACAGGATTGGAAAAGGTCAGTTTACGTTCCAATTCCAAAGAAGGGCAATGCCAAAGAATGTTCAAACTACCGTACAATTGCGCTCATTGCGCATGCTAGCAAGGTTATGCTCAAAATCCTACAAGCTAGGCTTCAGCAGTATGTGAACCGAGAACTACCAGAAGTGCATGCTGGGTTTCGAAGAGGCAGAGGAACCAGAGATCAGATTGCCAACATTCGCTGGATCATGGAAAAAGCAAGAGAGTTCCAGAAAAACATCTACTTCTGCTTCATTGACTACGCTAAAGCCTTTGATTGTGTGGATCACAACAAACTGTGGCAAAGTCTTAAAGAGATGGGAGTACCAGACCACCTTACCTGTCTCCTGAGAAACCTGTATGCGGGTCAAGAAGCAACAGTTAGAACCGGACATAGAACAACCGACTGGTTCAAAATTGGGAAAGGAGTACGACAAGACTGTATATTATCACCCTGCTTATTTAACTTATATGCAGAGTACATCATGAAAAATGCCAGGCTGGATGAATCACAAGCTGGAGTTAAGATTGCCGGGAGAAATATCAACAACCTCAGATATGCAGACGATACCACCCTAATGGCAGAAAGTGAAGAGGAACTAAAGAGCCTCTTCATGAGGATGAAAGAGGAGAGTGCAAAAGCTGGCTTGAAACTCAACATTAAAAAAACCCAGATCATGGCATCTGGTCCCATCACTTCCTGGCAAATAGAAGGGGAAGAAATGGAAGCAGTGACAGATTTTATTTTCTTGGGCTCCAAGATCACCGCAGACGGTGACTGCAGCCATGAAATTAAAAGACGCTTGCTCCTTGGGAGGAAAGCTATGGCAAACCTAGACAGCATATTAAAAAGCAGAGACATCACCTTGCCGACAAAGGTCCGTATAGTTATAGCTATGGTTTTTCCAGTAGTAATGTATGGCTGTGAGAGTTGGACCATAAGGAAGGCTGAGCGCCGAAGAATTGATGCTTTCGAACTGTGGTGCTGGAGAAGACTCTTGAGAGTCCCTTGGACTGCAAGGAGGCCAAATCAGTCAATCCTAAAGGAAATCAACCCTGACTGCTCATTGGAAGGACAAATGCTGAAGCTGAAGCTCAAATACTTTGGCCACCTAATGCGAAGGGAGGATTCACTGGGAAAGACCCTGATGCTGGGAAAGACTGAGGGCAAAAGGAGAAGGGGACGGCAGAGGATGAGATGGTTAGATAGCATCACTGATGTAATGAACATGAATTTGAGTAAACTCCGGGAGACAGTGGAGGACAGGAAGGCCTGGCGTGCTATTGTCCATGAGGTCACGAAGAGTTGGACACGACTAAATGACTGAACAACAAGGAATTGGGCCTTCTCTGCAGCAGTGTCTGCCCTCTGGAACATTCTTCCCCCGGAGGTGAGGCAAGCCCCCTCTCTCCTGGACTTCCAAAAAAACCATCATGCCTGGGGCGGGGAGAGAAATAGTCAGTCCTGGGGGTGGCTGGTGCCCTAGACTGGCTCTTTATACAATCACAAACTGAATTAGAACTTACCACCATCTGGATTTTAGTGCATTTTATATTTCTATCTTTTATTGTATCATCAATAGTCTGTACTGAATTTTAAATCTTGTTTTTATTGAAAACTGCCCAGGATCCGTCCTTGAGGGGGAGATGGGCGGTGTTAAAAATTTGATAAATAAATAAATAAATAAGTCATGATGCCTGTACAAAAAGGGCAGAGCTTGTGTTGCAACAGCCTGATGCTGTTTTCACCAGACTGACCTGTTTAGCCATTGGGTGGGGGCATACTCAATTCATCAGAAGAGTTAGGATTTTCTTCCCCACCTCCTTGATTTTTGAAAGCAGTTAGGCCTTCCTTCCTTCCTTCCTGCCTTCCTGCCTTCCTGCCTTCCTGCCTTCCTTCTGCCACCATCTACATGCAAGAAGGATGTCACAGCAAGGTCAGAGAAGCACTCAGGTTTGTAAAAGTTTTGGAGGGAAATGTTAAGAGAATAACTCTGATCATTTCCCGGTTATCAGAAATAAGTCTTTGGGCATTTACCCAGTGTATTGGCTTTGAAGCCATACACAATGGAGAGGAACTTGAGTTTATGAATTGCTTGCATCTGCTGCAGTTTGCAATCCCTGGGTTACAGAACAGAGAATATGGGAAGAAATCAGCTTCCCCAGTCAGTAAGCAAAGTGTGGGAGAGATGTGTAGAAATGCCCACAGCTCCAGAAACAAACTCATAAGAAAAATAATAACAAAAAAGAGCACCAAGGAGTTCGCTATGTCTTCTTCCCACTTTACTTTTGCTGGCACTCAACTGATGGGGCATGGTCAAGCTGAAGATAAGAAGAGTTCCTTGCACATGGTTGATATCATTGCTGGATATTAGTAAAAACTATTATGTACCAAGACTCAAATGTGCTGCAGTGCTAACTGCTATTGCATGTCAGCTCCTCTGTGCTATTGGAACAGCAGTCAAAGGTTGAAAACAACAATTTTAATGTAACAAATACAGATATGACATGCTCAGGGAGTGTTCATTGACTATAATGAAAACCTTCACTCTCAGCATTTACAGAGAAGGTATTTGCACTCTGTAAAGGTAAAGGTTCCCCCCACACATTTGTGCCGTCGTGTCCAACTCTAGGGGCCGGTGCTCATCTCCATTTGTTAGCCGAAGACCCAGCGTTGTCCAAAGACACTTCCACAGTCATGTGGCTGCATGACGCGTGTGGAACGCTGTTACCTACCCACCGAAGTGGTACCTATTCATCTACTTGCATTTGCATGCTTTCGAATTGCTAGGTTGGCAAGAGCTGGGGCGAGTGCGGGAGCTCACTCCGTCACGCGGCGCTCGGGTCTCGAATCTCCAAACTTGCGATCTTCCAATCGACAAGCCTGGCGTCTTACCTGCTGAGCCACCACGCCCCACTTGCACTCTGTGGGGATGCACAATCATTTCCTTTCTACTCCAAAGGGGATAGCAATGTAAATGTAATGGTGTCACGAATGCTTTTTTCTTCTTTCTTGTAAATCTGATCTGCCACCTGGCATGGCGCATATGCAAGCTTTCCTTGCGATGGTAGAATTGCTCTTTTTCAAGTCTGTGTGAAAAATCAAGACACCCATCTGTTGAAGAGTCATATTTTCCTTCGCTATTTTTCCAAATGTATAACCTTGTGGCAATGAGAACGCTGCTGAGAAATGATGGGAAAGTTGGGGAGACTGAACAAGATCACAGGTGGCTGTTGCAGGCAGGGCAAGAAGTCACTGAGCAGGAAATATAATGGGAAATGTCTAGCCTAGAGCTAGTTCTGAGGGGGGGGAAATTGGAGGCTTTCCATCCTGTCTAGAGGCACAGAAGGTACAGTCCTGTTATGATTATTTTGAAACAAAAGGAGTGTCATTCAAAGAAAGGAGCATTACAATATCATAAAAGCGGTTGGGATGTTTACATACACAATTCATTCTACTTTGTAAGGCTGCATCTGCACACCTCCATAACAATCGGTCAACACGTTAGCCTAGGACCTCAAAGGTGATGTCTGTGCACGCCAATGTATCAATGGGAGGGTGGTGGGTTTTTAAAAAAAATTCTTTTAAACATCTGCCATTAATGAACCAGGAGTGGAATAGAAATGTCAGGCATAGCCTCAGATATGCCCACCTGCATAGGCCCATTGGAGCAGGTAGACCTAACTATGAAATGAAAGCCGGCTGGGTGACCTTGGGCCAATCACATTCTCTCAGCTCTAGGAAGCCGCCAATGGCAAACCTGGAGACTGAGAGTTCTAGTCCCACCTTAGGCATGAAAGCCGGCTGGGTGACCTTGGGCCAGTCACACACTCAGTCCTAGGAAGGAGCCAATGGCAAATCAGGAGACTGAGAGTTCTAGTCCCGCCTTAGGCAGGAAAGCCGGCTGGGTGACCTTGGGCCACTCACACACTCAGTCCTAGGAAGGAGCCAATGGCAAACCAGGAGACTGAGAGTTCTAGTCCCGCCTTAGGCAGGAAAGCCGGCTGGGTGACCTTGGGCCACTCACACACTCAGTCCTAGGAAGGAGCCAATGGCAAACCAGGAGACTGAGAGTTCTAGTCCCGCCTTAGGCAGGAAAGCCGGCTGGGTGACCTTGGGCCACTCACACACTCAGTCCTAGGAAGCCGCCAATGGCAAACCTGGAGACTGAGAGTTCTAGTCCCACCTTAGGCATGAAAGCCGGCTGGGTGACCTTGGGCCAGTCACTCTCTCTCAGCCCAACTCACCTCACAGTGTTGCTGTTGTGGGGAAAATAGGAGGAGGAAGGAGTATTAGGTATGTTCGCCGCCTTGACTTATTTGTAAAAAAAATAATAACAAAGGATAAAAAATTAAATAAATAAATAACTGCATCTGGGTTACTGATCATTCAAACTTCTCTACTGGGAGAGCACAGTCCCAGAACTCTAGCTGAGTCTTCCATATGTCTGAGAGGGTGAGATAGGACCTCATGTCTGCCCATCGTATTAAAGTAGACAGACCAATGGGTTGATGTGGTTTGAAGCCCTTTTCCATGGTCCTTGGTTTCTGAGCCTTGAGAGGGAGGATGGTAAACAGGTAGATCAAAATACTGGCTGGGATTCTGAAATTTGGAGCTTGGCACATCTTGAGGGTAAGTTGGAGATGATTGTGAAAGGCAATCAACTAGGTTCTCCCACCATTGGGTGGGGGGATATTCTGCTAAATCTCCACCAGAGCTTTTCATGCAACAATATAATTCGTCCCTTATGCAATCCCAGAATATGCCTACCATTAGAAATCTACTCCATTTAGATCATTTATTCATTTGTTTGCATAATTTCTATACCACTCATTCCCCATGAAATCCTACAGAGAGCGATGAGGCTTAATCAACAGTCAGTGAAAGGAGGTTTAAGAGCAGATCATGATCTATGGGCAGGAAAAATAAGGCCCTGCGTTCCACTGTGAAAAGTTTTTTTTCTGTTTTCAAAGGTATCTTGGGGCATCATTAAACTTTGTTTTAGCACCTGACAGAAATAAATTCACCGGGCATTGGTATGAGTGTTTGGTTTTGAGTATGGCTGATAGGGCTACATCCATTAGGAGATGCAAGAACCGACTCTCTAAAAATGCATATATTCACCCATTTTCAAGATGGTAGATGATTTATGACTGACATCACTGAAATCCTCCATATACCCCCACTCCAGTGATTTCATTCTCCTGAGATGCACATTATTTGGTTGCTCGCTTGTTTAGTTGTTACATTTATATCCAATTGTTCTTCCAAGAAACTTGCTGGATAAATATCTGGGTTGGAATTTCTGGTTCATATCAAAACCATAAATCATCCTTCATCTTGAAAGGAACAGGGCTTTTTCACTTTCACAAGAAATGTCCTTGTTTTTTACTGCAGCCTTATCAATTCTCTGGCTTTCATTGAATTTTTAATCAGTAGATTCCCATAAGCAGTTCATTAGTACTGTTTTTTGGGGGAGGGCAGTGGGGTTGAGAAATGGGAAGAAAGCCAACAGCCTTTATCTTGATTAAATATCAAGAAAAAAATGCCTTTATCATTTTTAAAGTTATTGTCAATCCTAACAATCAAAATATAATTATTTTCCTGCAGTTTTACAAATTGCTAATGGAGTAGCAAGGAATGTATCTAAGTAGTAACACCTTTCAAAAGCATTTCATAAATGCTTCCAAAAGCATTTGTTTCAATAAAGATGATTAGGGATGTTTTTGAAATTCCCCATCTGAATTTCTCACTGCAATTAGCGCAGAAGCTTAATGCTGAATAGGACAAAGAAGCACCTCCACAAAAGATGTTTGAACAGTTTGAATATGATAGATGTTTACCCTAAAAATGCAATTTAAAAAATTTACTCAGGAGTAGTTCAATTAGCTTAGGTGAAACTTACTTCCTGTATCTGACTTGATGAGCAAATGTCTTCCAGGTGATTTGCAATCTAAGATACGCCTAAATCTTACATCCAAAATATGCAGTTGATAACTAGAATTGTGCCACTTTATGGTTCAGTTGTTTCACTAGAAACAACAGAATTGGTATTGCTCTTGGTTTTAGGTTTGGAGGGTTGTTTTTTTTACTAAACTTTTAACAGCTAGTGCCATTTCATACGGTATTATTGTTGTTGTTCTCATTATTATTCTGCGCTGTTTACTAATGTATTTACTATTTTCAATAATTTTGGAATCCACCCAAAGTTCTCAGATAAAAATATGTTATTTTTGCTATTATTGCTGTATATGTATATGTATATGTATATGTATATGTATATGTATATGTATATGTATATGTATATGTACAGTATAAGTATCATTTCAAACAAAGCACAATGTACTGTACATGCAAGTTAATGAAGCTTTCATGCCTTCATTTGGGCAACTGAATCAAAATTGCTTGCTCCATACAATTTTCTTTGTTGTGTACATCAAGGATGAGGGAAGCATTCAAATGAATTGGAAGAACAGCAACCAACAACGCCTACTCTAGTTTGGGAATTAATTTAAGAAATGCTACTAGCTAAACCAGGTCATGAAATCCAGAGAAAAATGTAGGGCAGAATGAACTGAAAAGATGACTAAGAAATTGGAACAGGACATGCCTAGTGGAAACAAAAGTGGTGTTTCAAAATCAGTAGTGTTGTACTGGATGCTCATTGTGTTTTGAGTTAGCTCAGTTTGAAAGGAAGATGACCAAATTTAAAATATAAACCAACAGAAGGTAGATGAAGCTGAAATTCGATTTGGATGATGGACCAAGTAGGAGGAAGGGAAGTAGGCTTCTTAATATCAAAAGAGCCTACTCACACCTTCAAAGATTTAGGGTTCCTCACTCTCCCAATACCTTTCCTTGCTTTGTGTGTTTACAATGATCATGGTATTATGCAGGGGTTAGGCATTGTTTTGCATTGTCAGGTAATCATGGTAGATGAAAGAAAAGAAGGAAGAAGATGGGGACAGGAACAAAGGGGCAAAGTAGTAAGGCAAGGTGATTCCCTTGCAACTGGAATTCTTACTTGAGAGAGGAAAAAGACTGGTCCCTTTTATTACTTTATTATTTATTTTATTTATTTTCTATCCCACCTTTGTTATTTTTATACATAACTCAAGGCGGGGAACATACCAAATGCTCTTTCCTCCTCCTATTTTCCCCACAACAACAGCCCTGTGAGGTGAGTTGGGCTGAGAGAGAGGGACAGGCCCAAGGTCACCCAGCCGGCTTTCATGCCTAAGGCAGGACTAGAACTCTCAGTCTCCTGGTTTGCCATTGGCTCCTTCCTAGGACTGAGTGTGTGACTGGCCCAAGGTCACCCAGCTGGCTTTCCTGCCTAAGGCGGGACTAGAACTCTCAGTCTCCTGGTTTCCCATTGGCTCTTTCCTAGGGCTGAGAGGGAGGGACTGGCCCAAGGTCACCCAGCCGGCTTTCCTGCCTAAGGTGGGACTAGAACTCTCAGTCTCCTGGTTTCCCATTGGCTCCTTCCTAGGGCTGAGAGAGAGGGACTGGCCCAAGGTCATCCAGAAGGAAGGAAATAACTCCCAACATCAGAAAGAGGTTGTACCATGTACTCACACTACCCATAAAATAACTCAAGAAGCACAAGACAATCTTCTCCTAGAAGATCAAATTTGCTGAGGGTTTCACATAGAGGAAGTAGCCATTTACCTAAGTTATAGTAGCCAAAGACAAGGGATGGATGAGAGATCTCTGTTCTTAAATATTACGGAGTTGAATTGGAATTTCTAGCTCTTTTTCCAGTGAGGCTTCTCATATTTAACAATTACCTGGGAATCAAGTCTGACATGGTCAACACTGCACTAGGAATAGCGGTGCCTATTGAATTTAGCTTGTCCTGGAAATATATATCTGGTCTCTAAGAGTCAACACCACCTTAATGGCACATAGTCAAGCTAGTATGAATGTTTTGTTTGTTATAAAAAGTTATCAGAATTCATCTATTTCTTAAGTGGGACGGAAAAATAGAATGTCAGAGGAAACACAATGGGAGGGGAGGGTCTTAGATGTTGGTCTGCCTGAGGAAATGGATCAGACGCTTTTATATATACTGTAGCAGACCAGACTGATAACTGAAACTTACTTCAACTCTGACTCTTTCAACCAATTTAGGAGTACAGAGCAGGTTTTGTTACACGTATAGTTCCATTCTTTAAGGAAGAAGAATGGGTGGTAGAAGGCAACAGTTTGGGAACTACTGCTCTTATCACCATGAATAGCTACTTGAGGAGGTACCTCATTTTGTCTAAGTAGTAATGGCCCTGGATTCACTTATCCCCACTACAGAAACTGTAATGTTTTGTAGCTGTAAAGCAAATATGCTAGGACAAATATGAGCACTGACTCACTGATTCAGGCCAAGATCTTTCTAATACTGACCAGTTGGATGTTCATAGTAGGAAGAAAAGGCTGGGTCTCTTCTTTCTTTTCTTGTAGATGCTTTCTACATAGGTTCTGTCTTATAGAGGAAGGGTTCTCTTATTTTTACACTGTTCCATCTACTATCAAAGTGATCAACCATGGAGAGATTTATCCCCGACAGTTTTGCCTCTTAGCCACAACTCTATCTTGTAATAATAAACTTTATTATGAGCTATATGAAAAAAAAAATTATAGCCTGGAGATCACTTCTTTTACGCACTCCCTATAGCTATATTCTATTAAAATTTTACTCTGGTAGAATTATACACTGGGAAAAGCCAGCTGTTCCTCAAATTCATTTTTCTGTTTTGAAATAACTCAGCTAAGCTGGCAGAGATGGTGGCTGCCTGCCTGTTGACTGGCACAAACTGGTTTCGCAGAGTAACTGCATCAGGAGCTGCATCAGTTGCTGGTAGGTTTCTGAGCCCAACCTAAGTGGTGGTTATTACTTATAAAAACTTTTCTAGCTAATCTCAATGCTACCTTTAGGACTTTTATTTTATTTATTTTATTTATTTATCCAATTTATTCCCCGCCCATCTCCCATACAAGGGACTCTGGGCGGGTTACAACAATCAAAGTTAAAAACGATACAATAAAAGTCTAAAAAATGCAATATAAATAGATAAAATACAAGATGGGGGATGTAGGGAACGTAGCGTAGATAGTGTTGCTACGGGGCTAGCCAACCCCAGGAGGCACTACCGCCTCTGTTGTCCCAGGCCAGGTGGCAGAGCCAGGTCTTAAGGGCCTTCCGAAAGGCCAGGAGGGAGGGGGCCAGTCTCACCTCTGGGGGCAAGATACTCCATAGGGCGGGCGCTATCGCAGAGAAGGCACGCCTCCTGGACCCCGCTAGATGGAATTCTCTTGTTGAGGGGGTCCGAAGCATGCCCTCTCTGCATGCACGGGTGGGGCGGGCCGACGTTATCGGGACGAGACAGTCCCTCAGGTACCCTGGTCCTATGCCATGTAGGGCTTTAAAGGTGATCACCAACACCTTGAATTGGACCCGGAAGCAAACTGGCACCCAATGCAGCTCGCGAAGCAGAGGTGTTACATGGGCCGATCTCCCTTTTCTCGATCTGTCACCCGAATCATACCAAACAGGAGGAGGGAGCACATGAGTCCTAACCCTCCAACAGATTACAAGGCAAGGGCCCAGCGGATGGCCATCTCACTCTGCAATAGCCTGTCCTCTGAGGTCAGGGCGGTGCCCACCATCCTAACATGTATGAAGGTTGTAAAAACATGTTCGTCCTCAGGGACTTTGCTACAGAGAACCTAAGTTAGGTGGACTGCACTGGTTGTGGTTTTAACTGCTGATCGTTATCTATATCGTTATATGTTTTTTTTAAAAAAAATATTTTATTGGGTTTCGAATATACATAGTTAAAAGTTGGAAACGGAAAAAGAAATAGAAATACAAATCAAAGAAAGAAGAAAAAAAGTGTAGTAGAGCAAAGAAAAAAAGATGAAGCATAGAAAGTAGTCAACTTCCGATTAATCTCTGGTCACAGTACTTTACAAAATTTGTCATACATGCTAGGTCTATACATCACCTTGAAAAAACATTTCTTGTCTAATATATCAATTTATATATAATTTAATCTTCAAATCCTCATATAAGCTTTGCCCCTCCAGTATTTTCCAAATAGTCCATTATTAGTTTCTACTCTTAAAAAAGTAATAGTTTGAATTTTCTTTTAATAAACATATAAATCTATCATTTTCTATCAATCCATCAATTTTAGTAATAGAAAGTCCTTATAAGTCAATCATTTATCTCTATTCCTTAATTCTATTCTATTCTATTCTATTCTATTCTATTCTATTCTATTCTATAAGATGCGTCTTACCTACTAGGTCTGTATATCACATTAAAAAACATTTCTTATCTAATATATCAATTTATATATAATTTAATCTTCAAATCCTCATATAAGCTTTGCCCCTCCAGTATTTTCCAAATAGTCCATTAATAGTTTCTAATCTTTAAAAAAGTAATAGTTGAATTTTCTTTTAATAAACATGTCAATTTATCCTTTTCTGCCAATCCATCAATTTTAGCAATAAAAAGTCCTTATAGGTCAGCCATTTATCTCTGTTCTTTACTTCTATTCTATTCTATGAAATGCTTCTTACGTTCTCCTGGTGCCTCCCTCATGTCTGTCTTATATTTCTCTAGAAATGTTTAACTTTAAAAGTAGAAATTGTCCTTAACATTTGTTCTTTAAACACTTTCTGTTCTCTAAAAGTTTTATCTATTTCCAAATCCAGATCCCGTTCCTTCATCTCCAAGAGTTTAGCTAATACAGAAACAATCCCCTCTCTCTCATCCTCATTTAATTGTTCTGGAACTGCTCTCAATCTCAAAATGTATTCCCTCTCTCTCATTTCTGCCAATGCAGCAACATCCAGATTATATTCAAGTTCCTCAGTAAAATCTTCTAATTTAGTCTCTAATGTTTGCATTTGGCCTTGTATATCCTCGAGTTCCCCTGACAAAATATTCACAACCTCCCTCACTGTCTGAACCTCTTTTTTAAACTCTTGTGTAATCTCTTGGGTTATCTCTTTCTTCATTTCTTGAACCTCCTTTTTAAATTCTTGTGTAATCTCTTGAGTTATCTCTTTCTTCATTTCTTCCATCTTCTTATCAATTTTTTAATCTAAAGATGCAATTTGTTCTTCCATCTGTTTATTTTGTGCCATTGAATCTTCCATTTTCTTATTAAGTGATGCCATTACTTCCAGGAGTTTTTTCATTTCTGATTGAGGAGGCTCCATTGATGCTCCAGGTGTTAAAGGATCTGTGGATGTCCTTCCAGTTTTTTTTCCTTCTCCTTCTCCTTCTTCCTCAATGCCATGGTTGTCATAATGTAGATAATTTCCCTGTAAGAGGAAAAGAAAAAAGAGAGGAGAGGGGGAAGACAAAAAACAAACAGAAAAAAGGAGCTACTATTTTTTTTAATAATAGGGGGGTAAAAACTTCAAAAAATAAAAATAGTCCTTTAAATGTAGTTATCAAAATAACTAAAATCTAGTCCATTAAAATTGTATGTCCAAGCGTAAGAGCAAATGAGTAAAAGATAAACAAGGAACAGAGAGGTTTCTATTATAGTCAAAATAATAACAAAAAAGATAAACAATCCCAAAGTTTCTCACGGCAGCTTATATCCACACAGTCCAGCCCTGAATAAGTCATCTAATTTATGTACAAAAAGAATCCAAAGCATTCATAAAAATTCTATAAAGTAACTTATATAGTCCAAAAAATATTCAAACACTTATAGAAAAAAGCAAAAAAAATTCTTTCATAATAAAAATCCCAAACAGGTAAAAGAGAAGATGTCAGATCATTAATTCATTTATCCATAAAAACTTTAAATCCAGGCAAATTAGTCCCAAAAGAAAAATACTTATAATTGCAGTAAGAATGAAAGCAAACCAAGAGTAGAGATATTAAGAATTAAAAAAAAAAGTCACTCAGTCTATTTCAGGCAGAGTCAATTAGTTTTCCAGTCCCACTGTTTAAAAACTCTTTTGACAAGAAAGAAAAATAAAACACCAGCATTTATAAATCACAGTCCAGAGATAAATCTTAGTGCTTAATAAGGCAAGTAATATTTTTTTAAAAAAAGGTGCATCTAAAAGGCTGGATGAAGAGCTACTTAACTTATTCAGTTTCACAGTTTCTGCAGAGCTTCATGTTAATTCCAGCCGTCTATCGCCGCTCAAATCTCCCTTCCCCCGTGGTGGAAATACAGGGGTTGGGAGAGAGCAGCAAGTTCGACGACCCTTGTGATAAATCTTCTGCTCACCCTCTCTTCGAGGGTAATTTTTCAGTGACTTCCCTTTCTTTCAATCGCTGCAAATAGAAAAACCGTGGAGCCACAGCTCTTCGCTCCACTCAGTCCAGCACCTGGAAGTGAACTCTGGTTATATGATTTTATATACGTCAGCCACCTAGAGTTTTATGAGTAGGCAACCTACTCATAAGATGATGATCATAAGAAGATGATCTCAACCAGGGTGGTGGTGGTGGTGGTGGTGGTGGTGGTGGTGGTGGTGATGATGATGATGATGATGATGGAGAAGTAGGAAGAGGAGAAGGAGACGGGGACAACTCCCACACCTAATACTTAATTCATTTTTTTCCCTTCAGCTTTGCAGCCATGGCCAGATGTTTGATTCAATGTGATGATCAGAGTGGCTTCATTTCAAATCGCCAATTCAAGCTACAAAATTAGTCTGTTTATGTGCAAAAGCTCATGCAGTAGCTGAATCAAGTTGAAGGCATCCAGTATAATTTGAATCATCAAACTGATCTGGTAATTTGACAATTCAATTCAAATTGATAGTTTAATCAAATTTTGAACAGAGCATCGCACACATCCTAAACAGACACTCTTTCTCCCTTTTCCTGCTGTTATGTCATTTCATTTCTTTAAACGATCCTAGACAATCTAGATCTTTATACTGGACATGATGATAGCTACCCTGAGTGGGCTGTATGTATTAGAAGGGGAGGATAGAATTTTTATTAAAAGTAAATATGATATTCTAATTGGTTTTATCTACATGTTGCTACAATACTTCCGAGTATCAAAGTGTGCTTTCTAATGTACAGTATGTTTTTAAATGTTTTACCCTTCCACCCAAACTCATCTATTCCAATTCACTTTCAGAGATAAAAAAATAAATTGATGCAAAGAACAGTATGACATTTCTTACTCTGGTCGCATATGCAATGAAGGATCACTCTAATAGCTAAATACTTCCCCAGCTTTCAACATTACATTGTTTTTGCAAAAGAGTGCCCCCCTTTAGTTCAGCTTTGAAATTAGCTCTACTTCACAATTGTATACAAATTAGAAAAATCTGATTTATTTTTATTTCTGAGGAAGAAGGGAGTTGATCAGTATAGAGAAGGTCTTAGGTTCAGTTCCAAACATAGTCCAAGTAGCACAGCCAGGAAATATTAAGTTTCCTTGATCTTGGTACCCTCCAGACATGTGAATTTGAACTCCAAGAATTCTTAGCAATGGCTATACTGTCATCTGGATTAGACTTTGCTGATAGTGAATAGGCTAGATCAGAGCTTTCCAAACTTTTCATGTTGGTGACACACTTTTTAGACATGCATCATTTTGCGACACACTCTTACAGCAGGGCACAAGGCAGGCACCAGGACCTGCGCAGAATCACAGCAGGTTTGGAGGCAGCAAGGCACAAGGCAGGCACTAGGACCTGTGCAGAATCACAGCAGGTTTGGAGGCAGCAAGGCACAAGGCAGGCACTAGGACCTGTGCGTAATCCTGGCAGGGCAGGTTTGGAGGCAGCAAGGCACAAGGCAGGCACTAGGACCTGGGTGGAATCCTGGCAGGGCTTGGTGGCAGCAGCAGCCGCGACACCCAGACACTGCAGCCGACACACTAACGTGTCCCGACACACAGTTTGGAAAGCTCTGGGCTAGATGGACTAACAGTTCATCTTAAAATTAAGAAGTTTCTTAATAAAAGAAGGTAGGTCTCTTCAGGTTCTAGTGGGTAGCTGAATTTTACTCCTTTAATATCCAGATGGCTTTAAAGTAGACATGGAGTCTGGTAGCACTTTCAAGACAGACCAACATAAGCTTTTGTGAAAGCTTTTGTTCTAATAAGGTTGGTCCATTAAGACTCTATGTGTTCAGTCTTAAAGATGCTACCAGACTCCATGTCGGCTTAGTTGTATAGCCTAACCTGGTTCCTTCCCCTCAAACAGCTATAGGTTTCTCTATTTCTTTTTCAACAGGGAGACAGCTGTTTAGGGCCTATCTTGCAGAAGAAGAAGGACAAAACATCCCTGAAGCAATAAATATGTAGTAACACATTTCCAAATTTAGCCCTATGAAGAGGTCCCCCTTTCATTTGTACTTTAACAAATCCATCCATCATGGCAGTGACAGGAAAAGAGCAAACAGAGGTGATGCAGAGCAAGTGCATTAGACACACTCACTCTCCATGTCTACATACCTTTGGAAGTCCAAGGGGATTATTTTGCAGATGGCAAATTGTCTGACATGGATGCAAGCTGACAACCCTCAATTATTACATAGAATCATTCTCCACTTAATGTAGAGGCTATAGACCTGGTAACTTTACTTTGGATTATTATTCATTGGCAGCTTCAGGGCAGGAAATACTTGCAAAATTGCAAAATGCATGATTACAATGGCTAGTTTACAGATTAGGAGTCAAGGAAATCAGGTGCTTAGGTGTCTTTGGCTGTTTGGGTGAAGAAGCTAATCAGCCCCTGAGTAATGCTGATGCTAGTGATGAAGTATGCTACCATACTTCTCTGCCATTTGAATTTTATTCCAATGCTTCACAAAGGAATATTTCTGACTGCTAGCAGAGCAGCAACAAATGCATGCAGAATGCATGCAGAAAAATAATATACAGTAAATTCTTTCATCTGTCTTGGTTAGTGGTGAATTTTTCTTCATAAGCAGCAGCTGGATGTCCATCTATTAAGGATGCAATAATAGTGGATTTCTGCACTGGGCAGGGGGTTGTACTAGATGTTCCTCAAGGCCCCTTGCAACCTTTATTAATCTATGGTTTTATGAATATATGATACCACTTAGGAAAAAAGATTCTACCTGTAGTCATTGCTGGAGTTTGGATTGAACTGTTCACTCTGGTCAAGCTGAAGTCAAGAACAGTGATGAGATTCCATCTGCATAGTCGGATTAGTCTCCTCCCATCTCCTTCGGGCCCTGTTATGCACGCCGAAGGATGGGTAAACCCTGAGGTAGGCCAGCCACCACAGAAGTCATGCAGACTTGATGACTAGCTTCTTTTGATGCTTCTGTGCAAAAGAGTCTGCAAGATTGGAGGCTTTTATCAAAAGAAAAGTTTCAGCATAAGCTCTTCCCTTGTTGGACGTGTGAGTGACATCACAATGCATGTATAAAAGTAACAAACCCTACTATCCCATCAGATTTTTATGAATTTTGGAATATGGGAGGGAGAACATATTCCAACTCTCCAGCTATCTAGACCTGCCCGTCCTGTGTCTGATACCATTCAGACTTTATTCAGAGAACAGAAGAAAGATCTGATGGGTCTTCATATATGAAACTTAATACCTATAATGCCATTGTACAATCTAGCATTGATTTCCTAAATAAAAACTGAGAACTTGGGACATGGCCTGTGCCTACATAGACATAAACTCTATGCAGATCTTATCTGCACAGACTTTATTGGAATCCAGTGACTCTCAAAGGATAGATAGGTATGCTGAGTACTGTATTCTTTGCTCTTGTTATTAATCCTATTTCCCACCATATGGAGGAGAACAATTGCCACCATGTCATCCAAGCCAACTCTTAATCTACATTGTCTTCTCTTAATCAGTCTTTTTTTCAAGGAGAACTCATGACAGATGTAGCTTTGGTATTACAAGCCATCCAAAACTTTGGCAGAAGTTCCAAGCCTAATAGACAATATAAAAGGCAACCACTCAGTCATTCATCATTTTACAGAAAGCACCTACAGGGCTCCATAAAACTGATCACAAGATGTGACTGTAGTCAACAGCAGCACACAAAAGGGGCCGGAATGTTTTGTGACTATAATCCAAATCAGCTTGGAGAAATTGGGCTGTTTACTGAGCTAACAGTAAATTCTGCCTTTGTGCAATGAATTAAAATTAAACTGGGTTACAGCTACCATACTTCTCTGCCATTTGAATTTTATTCCAATGCTTCACAAAGGAATATTTCTGACTGCTAGCAGAGCAGCAACAAACTAACAGCAGGTGTTTCTAAATAGATGGCACTCGCAGGCAGCCAAGTTGCCTCCAGGGACCCAGGAATGTGCTTCAGAACAAAGGCTAGGATAAATCTGATGACCAACTGCAGAGAAGAAAGGAACAGTCAAAGGCAAATGGCATTGAAGTAGGTCATTATCTCTATTATGTTTCTACAGTATTTTCAGCTTAGACTCAGATGACCTTAACATGGGGTGGATTTTGCAATGGTTGGAACAGTAACAAATTTGCTCACCCAACAAATGTCCTCTGCTTCTCCTGTGCTTCTCCTTAGGAAATGCTACACAAAACCAGGGAACTATACTGACAACTTGTTGTCCATCAAGGCATCATTGAGTTGGATCCAAACTTAGTCACTCATCCATTGGTAATAATGGACAAGTAGCTTAAGCAGGTCTTAGTGTACATTCAATATCCATGCTAAAACATAAATCCATGAATACAAATGACAAAGACAGTAACAAGTTCTTGGTCTGTATCTCCTCTGTATTGCTTTTTTGGGGCACTTTCCTCTAGTCTTCCATGTTTTTCCATCTCCTTTCTGATTAGGCAAATGGGTGATCTCATCCAATCAGGTGTCACGCAACACTACGCAGATATCAGATTTGGCATCACTACGGCAATATGGAGGTTAGGTGGATGAATGACAAGCCATAAGTGAGCAAGGGCAATTTTGACAAAGAATGACCAAACCATAGTATTTATAGTATGGTGTCTAGGAAAAACATTAAATACATTTAGTTCAATTTTAATATTAATATGAAACCTGTATATTTTTAAAGGTATGGTAAATGGTAAGATATTTCACACCTTTATATAGAAATATGTCTTGCATGTATGGCTGTGAGAGTTGGACCATAAGGAAGGCTGAGTGTCGAAGAATTGATGCTTTCGTTGGACTGCAAGGAGGTCAAATCAGTCAATCCTAAAGGAAATCAACCCTGGCTGCTCATTGGAAGGACAGATACTGAAGCTGAAGCTCAAATACTTTGGCCACCTAATGTGAAGAGAGGACTCACTGGAAAAGACCCTGATGCTGGGAAAGACTGAGGACAAAAGGAGAAGGGGACGGCAGAGGATGAGATGGTTAGATAGCATCACCGATGTAATGAACATGAATTTGAGTTAACTCCGGGAGACAGTGGAGGACAGGAAGGCCTGGCGTGCTATGGTCCATGGGGTCACGAAGAGTCGGACACGACTAAACAACTGAACAACAACAACAACAACAACAAATGTCTTGTATTGCATGTAATCCAAGTTAATGATTAAAAAAATAATCCACTTTTAATCTCTTACCTCCTTCCATTTCCTAAATCTTTATTTCACTCCAAAAACTAACATTCAAGGAGACATGCTGTTTTTTTCCCCAAGGGGTGACAAGTAGCTTTCTATTATATTCTCATGTTCATTTACTCTGTTGTATCTGAACCTAAAGATAATTTCATAGACAGAAGATTATGAATGCTAACTATATTAATTCATTAGAAGGGTTGTTCTGACATCTGGCATGTAAAAGATATCTCAGCCCACAGAAGGAGGGAAGGTGTGGGAAATGTTTCAGAAGGGACCCTCCCTAGTTTTCCTGAGAGTAAAATAAAAGGAGGGAGAAATCTTGCAAGTTTCTGTTAATCATACCTTAAAATAAAGATGGAGCTAGTACTCCTGGTTGTACTTCTTGTCTGGATTACCTCGAAGGGCTAACACGTATACAAGGTAGACCAGACTAAGAAATCTACACCATATAGGTCAAGGCTAATTTTATTGTAAAAACTATAGTAACAGAATCTTGGAAGTCTGAATATGCTTCTCTCTCCTTCACTTTATCTCCATGTGAACTAGGGAGTGGCTTGTCTGAGACATTTTCTCACATTGTTTTCTTGGCCCAGGCTCAGGCCTCTCTTATCTCACCATTACCTTGTTGGTGGCTCTTCCTCCTATCCTTCAAGGCCATTCCATCTTCCCTCTAGACCAGAGCTTTCCAAACTGTGTGTCGGGACACGTTAGTGTGTCGGCTGCAGTGTCTGGGTGTGTCGCGGCTGCTGATGCCTCCGAGCCCTGCCAGGATTCCGCACAGGTCCTAGTGCCTGCCTTGTGCCTTGCTGCCTCCAAACCTGCTGTGATTCCACCCAAGTCCTAGTGCCTGCCTTGTGCCCTGCTGTAAGAGTGTGTCGCGAAATGATGCCCTGCTGTAAGAGTGTGTCACCAACATGAAAAGTTTGGAAAGCTCTGCTCTAGACATACCCTCTCTCTTTCCTGTCAGCCTTCCCAGGTAAACCAGACAGGAAACACAACCAGATGAGTTAATTCTACTTTATTGTATGACTGCATTAACAGAATCTTGCAAGTCTGAAAGTACAAATATTCCGTCGACACTTTTAATGGACTGATCCATTAGGGTGGGTCCTTCCTAAGTTTCTTTCTCTGACAGTTAAGCCGCTGGGGGCTCCTCCCTCTCTTGTCTGATTTTTCCTAGACAATCCCCTTGTCCCTCAAGGTCATTCTCACATGCCATCACACCTCCCTCCCTCCCTTCCATCTTCTCTTAAAACAGAACTGCTGCAAAACAACATCCTTCACTTCCACAAAGGAATAGCCCACGAAAATAATATTGCAACAAGTAACATTTATTTATTATTGGTTTAAAATAACTATACATAGTTTGTCAGGCCCATATTCACATTCAGTGCAGTAAAAATATATAGCAAAACTGATAACAAAGTAACAGTCCGCATGAGTGTCCGCATGGTATAGTCAGAAAATCAAGATGGCAGCCTCAACAGTGCAATTGAAGCTCTGCCTGTTTTTTAGGTGTGTTGCATGTTCACACCATTGCAGCTGCCATCTTGATCTTTTTTACCATATCCTGTGGACACATAGTAAGATTGATTATTAAAACTAATAAACTTGAATATCACCCTCCTGAGTTGAGAAGGCTGGGTGAGTAACAATGTTTTCAGCTGGTCTATAACCTGTAATCTTTAATGTAATCTGTAATGATTTAGTGTATGCTCTAGGATAAGGAAGTTGCACAAAGTATGTGCTACACAAAACACCAACCTTATGTGGCTTTTTTTTTCCTTTAGGAAATGTATAGTACTGAATTGCTGTGATAACTTAGGTTTATTTTTTTTAAAAAAAGAAGAAAAAACCCTTTGGCACATCATAGCTTCATTGATTTAAATAGTGGACGTTAATATTAATGTACTTATTCATAATAATTTATTATTTATTATTTATATTATATTATTATAAAATATTCATTAATAAGGGGCGTGGTGGCTCAGCGGGTAAGACGCCAGGCTTGTCGATCGGAAGATCGCAAGTTCAGAGGTTCGAATCCCTAGCCCTGCGTGCTGAGTGAGCTCCCGCACTAGCTCCAGCTCTTGCTAACCTAGCAATTCGAAAGCATGCAAATGCAAGTAGATTAATAGGTACCACTTTGGTGGGTAGGTAACAGCGTTCCACGTGCGTCATGCGGCCACATGACCGTGGAAGCGTCTTTGGACAACGCTGGCTCTTCAGCTAACAAAAGGAGATGAGCACCAGCCCCTAGAGTCGGACACGACTGCACAAATGTGCGGGGGGAACCTTTACCTTTTTTTACTTATTCATTGCATTTTCATCCTGTTCAGTAATAGCAGTTCTTTGATCAATCTACAAACCAGTTAAATCTATTATATATTTTTTTAAAAGCCAACATAGAGAACAGCATATGGTTAAGATAAAAATCATCATCAACAATCATAATGCCAATAAATTCAGCATGAAATCATAGCAATTGGTAGCAATAAAACACTGAAGCCCAAAAAGAATGAAGTGTTTTAAAATGCCTGAGAAGTTTTAAAAAAAATCTTCACCTGTCATCAGAAAGACATAATGGAGGTACCAGGCAAAGTCTAAGACCTATCATCCTCCCTACGAAAGGTCTTGGAATTATGGGTCATCTTCCAAAAATCAAATCCATTTTCAGTAGGAAGTTCTAACTGATGAAAGGAAGCACTTCTTCATATGTCAAGTAATTCAACTATGGAATTCATTATCATGGGTATTGTCTGTAGCTTGAATCATGTCAACTGGATTCCTATTTTCTCAGTGGAAACGTTTCGCTCCTTATCCAAGGAGCTTCTTCAGTCTGAAGAAGCTCCTTGGATAAGGAGCGAAACGTTTCCACTGAGAAAATAGAAATCCAGTTGACATGATTCAAGCTACAGACAATTCCACCTGGATGACTGAGAACCTTCATAGACATTATCATGGGTAGGAATGGGCACTAGTTTGGTTGGTTTAAACCAGTGTTTCTCAACCTTAGCAACTTTAAGATGTGTGGACTTCAACTTCCAGAATTCCCCAGCCAGCCATGCTGGCTGGGAAATTCTGGGAGTTGAAGTCCAGACATCCTAAAGTTGCTAAGGTTGAGAAGCACTGGTTTAAAGGGGGGGCAGAGCTAGTAAGGTGTATTATACAGGCTATTGGATTCTTGAATGCTTAAATAAGTTCTTTTAGGTGAAATGTTGGATATGTAAAGAATGTATATTTTATAGTAATTATGGATTTTTTTATTAGTATTTTAGTGTTTCACTGAAATTGTGAGCTAAAGAATGTATATTTTATAGTAACTATGGTTTTTTATTATTATTATTAGTATCTTATTGTTTGATTGAAATTGTGAGCCAACTGCAACGAAATTTCATTCTATTGTGCACTTGGTGTATAGTGTATAGTGGGATGACAATAAAGTTATTATTCTATTCTATTCTATTCTATTCTATTCTATTCTATTCTATTCTATTCTATTCTATTCTATTCTATTCTTCTCCAGAAGCAGAGACAACATGTCACAAATATGAAATGCTAGGAATTAAGTACCTTCCAATCAAAGAGAATATTTGTAGCTCAGGGTTGAACTGTGGAGTCTTTGGTGCTCTCTGAGCTGACACTGAAGATGTTGCCTAGTCTGGCAATGAAATGTTTGCAAGAAAACAACAGAGCACCAAGGACTCCACATTAAGTAGCTTATCACTTGCACGCCCTGCTTATAAACTTTCCTGATACGTCTGGTCAGCCCAAAGTGGGACCCACATTGCTGAGCTAATTAAGATGATGGCCTCCTTTGGCAGCCCTATTCCTGGGTCTGTAGTGGAGATCCATTCTTGTTTCTGGGTTTTCATCATGATATGGAGAATTGGGGCTCTAAATTACTTTGAAAAGATCCACAGATAAGGGAGGTGCTTCAGTGCATAGACACCTTAGTATATGGAGTGTAATGAGCATGACAATGGAGGGAAACTGAGATAGTGTCTCAACCTTTTCCCCTAAGTCTGTGTATGATAATATGTTCCTGTTATTTAGGACATGGCTGACATTTGAGACCTCACCCCATAGACCTTTGATCTGCTATTCATCACATGTTTCTTCCTAAACCAAGACTAAAGACTATCATCTCTGAACATACCTTTTAAATGATGTCTTTAAAAAACCTCAACTACAGAACAACTGCCTTTCCCTTTTTCCAATATTAAAAATAATGTCATCTCTGCTCCCTTGTTCAGGTTTAATGAGGTGATAATTTTGAATGGTGGTGGTTATAGATGATTGTTGTCCAAGTAGACTTCATCACATTTCTGGGATTACGGTGAGCCAGGAAAAAGTTATCCCTACTCTAAGATGCCATTCAGATGATAAACAATTATTTCCACTTGGATCAGAAATAGCTATTTAGTAGCCAGCAAATGCACCTCTTCATCTCAGAACTTTGGCTTCCTTCAATGACTTGGACAAGACAACCTTTGCTTAATGGAGGAACAGCTGATCTGGGAGTAGATAGTCAGGAGTTCAGTCTCCATTCCAGTCTCTCTGCTCAATGAAACTTTGAGCTAGATCCAACTTTACTTTTTCAATGCTTGGTAGGATTATTATTCATGCGACACCCTCAATGTATATGGTGTATTACAGAATCCCATAAACAGTAAGAACTTACAACCTAAATGTAGCCATGGAGAAAGGAAAATAACCAAGAGTCACAATAGAAAGGGAGGCAAGGATATTCAAAGGATGGATGGCAACAAGCATGCCATTACAAATATGAGCACATCTGCAATGAGGTTTACTTTCTATTTAGGAGAGAAAGACTGAAGTTAATCCGAAGGGGTGGTTTTTAACTTGGGGGTTGAACCCAAAAAGTAATGGCACCAGGTGAGTATTCAGAAATGGAGTTTTACAAATATAAACAGGTAATGGAAAATTATACTCATTTTAGAGGTAGACTGAACAAGCTAGGACTTTGGATGCATGCAACCATTCTTGCAGCCCAGATCCCCCAGAAATTGAACCAAGAAGTAGGGACCCAATTTTCTGCACTTTTCATTTGGGGAAAAAAGTTTTATTTAGGCTTTATCAATTGGGAGGCAGCTCCTCCCAAAATTGGAGGAGAGTTCCAGGTCCTTGAACTGTAGTAACATCTCCATGTCACTGCACTCTCACCACAGTCTTTTTACAATGTGCAATATCCAGCCAATGTCCATCCTTGTTACAGAGACTGGAGGTCTTCAGACAACTCAGTGGAGCTGAGCTGGTGTAGAGAGTAGAGAGGATGGCCTTGATGGAGAGAAGGAAGTTCTGTTAACAAGGCAACAAACAGATAAATGTGGCATAAGCCCATATCAAGATAGAGATTTACAAAAATGCCTAAGGCAGCCCCTCCCCCAATTCACATGTAGATAAAAGAGGAAGCACATTCAGACTTGCAAGATTCTGTTGCTATAACCATTCTAATAAAAGTAGTTTTAGGCCTATGTGACATTTCTTGATCTGGTCTACCTTAAAGGACTTACGCCAGACTATGATAGGAAAAATGTAGTAATGTACTCCTTGTAATGATTTTAATAATTTTAAAAGATAGATAGATAGATAGATAGATAGATAGATAGATAGATAGATAGATAGATAGATATCACACCATATTTTATATATGATATTTTATAAGCATTTACATCTAATTGAATATTAGTTATGACTAATATTAAGAGCATATTTAAATTTGATTAAGGGGCTCATCCACATTGTGGTCTGAATGTATTTTAATTTTTAATTGGAACAATGTAATTTAACTTATAATTTTAAAACTATTTTAAATCAGATGGTGCATATTGTAAGGTTCAATGAGTATACCTTGTAGAATCTTGTACTGGTCAGTGACCGTAATAAACCAGAATAGTAATAGAATACCTTAAAGGACTCATATCTGGAAAATAAAAGTCAATGGTCTGGATGTCTGCAGATACTATTGATTTATTTGTCTGATTTACTGTCAATGTGCTTACATAAGTTATTTAATGAAGCCAGCTACAGAACCAGCATCTGCATTCACACCTTAACTTGACTAGTTTGTGGGAAGAGATTTAGCCTGTTCTGTGAACCCAAGTGCTTTGGTTGATTTATGATTCAGTGTATTGTGCAAATGCCCAAATTGTGTGAATTCAATAATCAGATCAAGTGTGTCCTGGGAATGCAGCCACTGAGGGCAAACACACAGAAGGTGTCTGGTACAAGTCACAATGCAATCATATGTATCTCAACATTATCAGACAAATGATGCATGTGATGTCAACTACTCCACCCCAGACCAGACACTCATCCACAAGCAACACTGTATTCTTCCTCCAGCCATTGATGGCTCCTAGCACATTACACAGGGGATATGCAGCTTTCTAAAAATTATGTACACCATATAGGCTGCCTCAATATGGGATGAGTACAGGGGGTCCTTGTTTAATGACCACTCATTCAGTGACCATTCAAACTTACGACGGCACTGAACGAGTGGTAGTTATGACTGGTCCTCGTACATATGGCCATCGCATCATTCCAGTGGTCATGTGATTGCGATCCAGGTGCTGTAAGCCCAGCTCATGATTTGCAACCTTCCCTGCTGGCTTACGACAAGCAAGGTCAATGGGGAAGCCAGCCGGAAGTTGCAAGTCAAAGTCACGTGAGGTCCTCACTTAATGACTGGCACAGTCCTCGCTTAATGACATCAACCAGGGGTGCTGGAACTGCTTTCACTAAGTGGCACAGTCACATAGTTTTTTTTTTACTTATGACAGCATCACTTAACAATGGAGTTTCCGGTCCCAGTTAGCATTGTTAAGCAAGGACTACCTGTAATGGTCTGCAGCCTGCAGGTTGTAGTCTTGGAAAGATAGAAAAGCAGGCACAGATATAAACAAGGAGGTTGCATAAACAAGTCTATGGCTGACTTCTCTCCAAAGACTTAAAATATTACCCCCATATTAGAATAAATGCTGATGTAAAACACAAATATGGAGGATGCTGTTTTCTTAAGAAGACCATCTAAAGGCAGGTCCCAGGAATAAAGCACATTATACAATACACTTAACTATGTCAGTTACAAAGCTAGCATCTGCAGTCATACATGCCAAACTTGGTTAGTATTAATCTTGGTTATTTTGTGCAGGTGTTTATGATTTGGCATGTCTTGACTGTTGCAATTCACTCCACATGATGCTGCCCTTGAAGGCCATTGGGGAGCCTCAGCTAGTTCAAATGCAGCAGCCTGGGTGTCAACATCAGCTAAGGGAGCTGCATTAAAAGGGTTAAAGGTTTCCCCCACACACTTTTGCAGTCATGTCCAACTCTAGGGGGCGGTGCTCATCTCCGTTTGTTAGCCAAAGAGCCAGCACTGTCCGAACACGCTTCCGCGGTCATGTGGACGAGCGTGGAACGCTGTTACCTACCCACTGAAGTGGTACCTATTCATCTACTTGCATTTGCATGCTTTCGAATTGCTAGGTTGGCAAGAGCTGGGGCTAGTGCGGGAGCTCACTCCGTCACGCGGGGCTAGAGATTCGAACCTCCGAACTTGTGATCTTCCGATCGACAAGCCTGGCATCTTACCCGCTGAGCCACCACACCCCTTTATGGGAGCTGCATTGGCTACTGGTTATTTTCCATGTGCCATTCAAGTGTGACATGACTTAGGACATGCTCCATATAGAACCTGCTCATCCAGTGAACTCTGAAGGAACACATGTTAAATGTCCCACCTTCAAAGGAATGTCATCATCAGGGACCCCATAGGAGAGCCTTGTCAGTGATAGACCCTATCCTCTGGAACAGCTTCCCCCCAGAAAATTTTCAAAGAGCAGTAAAGACGTAGAATCCTAAAACATGGGTTCTAGTGCAGAAAGAGTGAAATATCCACTCTTTAATCTTTAACATTTTCAGAGACCACAAAGTCCACAATAAATGAGGCAATTATGCCAGGTTGGAAGAGCCATGGCATCCACTGAATCTGATAGGACAAAATACTCATGATCAACTAAAGTCCCACAGATTTTAACTGGCCGTCAAAGAATACCAAGAATACCAAGAATACCAAGAATACCAAGAATACCAAGAAGTCTGGACATTATTATTTGAGCATCTTTTTTTTTTTAGAATTAGCACACATCTTCAAAGAGAGTTGCCCTTCCCTTCTCTTGTACACAATAAAGAATCTCTTTATTGCACATTTTGCATGCTGAAGCCCATTTAAAATTGCTGCTGCTGCTGCTGCTTACGATGATGATAATGATTAATTTATTTAAATTTGTTATGGCTGACTACTCCAGATGTAATGGGCTGTGAGAATGACCTTGGGAGACAGGAGGAAGAGCCACAGCCTAGATAATGATCTGATAAGAGAAATCCGAGTCCAAAGGAGAGGTGGGGGTGGAGAAAGCATCTCAGAAGGGACCCTCCCTAGTTCTCTGGAGAGTAAAAGTAAGGGAGGGGAGAGGTGCTTTCAGACTTGCAAGATCCTGTTAGTGTAAAACCATACAATAAAGGTAGTCTTACCAATCGAAGAGAATATTTGTAGCTCAGGGTTGAACTGTGGAGTCCTTGGTCCTCCTTGTTGTTTTCTTGCAGATGTTTCATTGTCCAGACTAGGCAACATCTTCAGTGCGATATGTTGCACTGAAGATGTTGCCAAGTCTGGCAATGAAACATCTGCAAGAAAACAACAAGGCTCAGAGAGCACCAAGGACTCCAAAAGTAGTGTTAGTAGTCATGGTTTGTGTTTCCCATCTGGACTACCTCAAAGGGCTGGCATCAGCAGACTCTGGGCAACTTACAAAATCCAAAACAGTAAAAACAGTTAAAAACGTAAAACAACATAGACGGCACAGACTAAAACAACCATAACAATAATAAAAAACCACCACAGGGGACCCACCAACATATTAATCCCAGGCCTGGGACCAAAGCCAAGGCTTAAGAGATTTCTGGAACCCCAGGAGGGAGAATGTTATTCATATCTCTGGGGGGATGCTGTTCCAGAGAAGACACACTTCCTTAGTCCCTCAAGATGACCGCGTTTAATAGAGGGGACCTGGACTGCACCCTCTGTGCTGGATCATTCTCGTGCTTCATCAAAGTATACAGGGCAAAAGGGAGAAAAGAGCTAAAAGGAAGGCACGTCAAGCAAACCCTCATCATGACCATCTCCCACCCGGAAACCTTTGCCCTCATTGTGGGAGGTTGTGCGGATCCAGAATTGGCCTTTACAGCCACTTACGGATCCACTGTTAAAATTTTACCCTTGGAAGACAATCTTACTCGGCTACGAGTGATCACCAATGAATGAATGCTGGATCATTCCAGGTGGGCAGAAACAATTGGAGATAGGTGGTCCTTCAGCTATCCAGGCCCTATGCCATGAACAGCTTTATAGGTGACCACTGATATTCTTTTATTTCTAGACAAAGTAATGACAAAGTAATTGATATCCTGATTAATTCAAAACGTATGCCATAACATGCAGTCATTTTGTTTTTAAATTGGGCTGGATTGCATGCAGAGGCTTTTGTTATTACAGTGTTGCACAAGGCTATTTTAAACCCCTTGCTGGTTTCTTTTTGTAAAAAAAAAATCTAGCATTGTTTCCACTTTAATCAACCCAGATTCATTAAATGATTGTGCAGGACTATGGCTGGGGTTAAAAAAAGATATGGGGAATTGTTAACTATTCTGTGCAGTCAACACACTTAGTTGCAGTCACATGCAAGATGTTAAAGGTTCAGAGGGAATGAGACCTGAGGTTTGTAACAACATCACAAATTCTGTGAACGGAAACCATCTGCTTTCCCACCTGGGAATATATAATTTCCTTCTAGAAGTGAATGAAAGTCAAGCATCTGTCTTTAGCCCTCTATTGCTGCTGGTAGTCTTTAATACCTTTTAAACAAAGGGCTTTAATGACCTGCTTCCCAAACGAAGGTTCAATTAATCCCCTTGCCGTCAGAAACACCAGGGAAATTTCAGGAAAAACTCTATTCTGAAGTGTAAATTAAGCCCCATGGAACGTTTACCACCATTTGGCTGGCTTTTTATTTATTATTTATATCCTGCCTTTTCTGCAAGAGCAAAAGATGACTTAAATGGAGATTATTTTTGTATTATGGGCCAAGAGATGGACTGGCCCAAAGTCACCCAGCTAATGACTTTGGGCCAATCCGTAGCTGATGGTGGACTTGATTTGTGTCTTCCAGTCCTAGCCGAGCATCTTAACCAGGGTCTTAGGATGTTTCCCACTCAGGCCAGACCTATGACAGCATTTTTTTTCTGAAAGAGAGAGGAAAACATCTTCTATATCCTAGAAATGATTGGATTGGTATTTTGATATCCATGATATTTGCTTGCTTGGGATGCTCAAGATAAGCAATGTGGCATACAATCCTTTTCTCCCCATATCTCTCCATCAGCTCCTAGCATCTATACCCTGGATCAACTACTTTCCCTAAACATAGACCAGCCCTTTGTCTTCTACTGACATAAGTGACTCTGGCAAGCTTCTAGCAATTGGCAGAAGACTAGTGGTGTGTGACTGAGCCAATATTTAATTGGAAATCATTGGAACTGGAATTTATTGTTCAATTCAAAGAGCCAGTTCAGTCTGGAATTTCAGATCAGATTCAAAGTCCTTGATTGATTGATTGATTGATTGATTGTTTGATTGATTGATTGATTATGTGCCATCAAGTCGTTTTCAACTCCTAGTGACCACATATTTATTCAACTTTTTGGTTCAAATCATTGAATCAATTTGATCTGAAGCTTCAATCTGAAAAAGTTGGTGAGAATGCATGCACGTAAATTATCTCCAAATTAATTCATAGGCAGCTGATTTAATATGCCAGTGAAGATTCAATTTTAAAGGGCAATTTGGTCAAATCAAAGTGAAACTTCCCATAGCTAAATAAGGAGAATAAAACTGGAAATCAGTCCATTCTATATATACTGCTACTTTACACCGTTCTTTCAAAACACACAGTACAAGGTTTAAACCATAATATTTTCTATTTTGTTCACTACAACTGTAAATGAGATTTTCTTTTTAAAAAACTGCCTTCCTTAAACTGGATCTGCAATGCCTTTTTCTTATGATAAATGCTGGTGTTTCTAGCTAATGGCACTTCTTTAAATATTAAAAATGTGCCAGAAAATCTGATCTCTTTCTTGATGCTCAATTAACTGAAAAAAGAAACAGTAGTTTTTACACATTCTTAGAGCTCAACTTTAAATGACTTTCAGAATGAAGCAATAGTTCATGAACACCCTAATTATTGCTCATCATGTATCCTTCCAGATTAAAAGGTTCCTAACATCAAGTTACAGGAATGAAAAGAAATCTAAAGAGCTGAAAGCCCATCTCTTTGCTGCTAGGCACAATATTTAAGTGCCTAATTTACTCTAAACCAACCTTTCTTCAATATCATATACATATATAAAAAATATCACATGTTGTGTTTTCTGTTACTATGGAAAGGTGGCAAAGGCACTGATGCAAATGTTATTAATTTACCTTTTTATTTTTCTTGTTCATACATTCCTGTATAAGTACAATAAAAATAACCTGATCTTTTTTAAAAAAGAAAAAAATAAACTTTGAGGAAAACTGCATTGATATTTTATCATTTTTTAAAATAAATTGATAAATTTTTTTGGATAATTTATCTATCTCAGTGGAAGAATCTGAGTAGCTAAAAAGACTGAGTATATATCCCTGTGAAGTGGGAGCAGGTAGCCAGCATTCTATGAGCCAGATATGAGTGTCCAGGGTAGAGGTTTTCAACCTTTTTCATCTCACAGCACACATCTCATAGGCAGGAATTCTGGATTGTAATGTCAAAGGTTGCTGGGACTCGGGAGAAGAACGGGAGGAGAATAGGAGACAGTCCACCCCTGGTGATGTCATGGAGGCGGGGTTCTTGCTGAGGTGACTCACCTGTGGACCTTTCACAGCTGGTCCAGAGACTTTGTGTGATTCCTTAGAGTCCTCTAAAGTCCCTTCCTAACTTGCTCTGCTCAATTTGTATTAGTTATACTATATATTCCTAAAGGAAATCAACCCTGACTGCTCATTGGAAGGACAGATACTGAAGCTGAAGCTCAAATACTTTGGCCACCTAATGCGAAGAGAGGACTCACTGGAAAAGACCCAGATGCTGGGAAAGACTGAAGGCAAAAGGAGAAGGGGATGGCAGAGGATGAGATGGTTAGATAGCATCACAGATGTGATGAACATGAATTTGAATAAACTCCGAGAGACAGTGGAGGACAGGAAGGCCTGGCGTGCTATGGTCCATGAGGTCACGAAGAGTCAGACATGACTAAACGACTGAACAACAACAACAACAACATACTATAGATATAGTATATTTTCCTGTCAAATTAGTTAGAGACATGTTAAAAGTTTAAGAACTCCCCAACTCAGAACAAACCCTCAAGAATACTGTACATGTGTTCTCTAAACAAAAAGAAGTTGGTGCCTTATGTCATTCTTTCTATACTGGTCATAAAAGCATGGAATGTCCAAGTTGGAGCATCTTCTAGTCCAAACCCATGCCCAGTGCAGGGATCCACTACCACAGCTTCCTTGACTGATGGCAAAGAAGAGTCTATCACTTCCTGAGACAGAGTGTTCCATTGCCGAACAGCTCTTACCTATGCCTTGACTCTAACTTCCTAAATGTAGCAGTCTCTATTGAAGTCTCTGCCCCTTCTTCCAGTTTGTCAAGATTGCCCTGAATTTTGACACTGCCCACTAAGGTGTTTTCCATCACCATCCTCTTTCTGTCATCTGTCAATCTGATCATCATCTTTTCTAACTCCTCACTGAAGTTATTTATAACTAGTACATAAAATAATTCAGGACCTAGGAGAAAGGACCCTGTGGTATGCACATCCATGGGATACAACTGCTTGATCAGTTTTGCAATCATCCAATGGTAGCAGAGATCAGGCAACATTTTATCAGCTTTGCTGAAGTCAAAGTATTTATATATGTATGTATGTACAATGTTTGCAAAGTGCTGTACTCTCACCGACTTTTTCATAAATAACTAATATAAGTAAAACCAGTACATAATAAACTAAGAATGTATAAATCAAGTTGACAGATGTTCAGTCATTGCAGCAGACAACCCACTACCTTTCTACCAGCATCCACATATCTTGATGTTTCTCAGTCTATTTTCTCCTCTTTAATAAACATTTTATCAAGATGCACAAATTCCTCTAGTTATTCTACCCGGTTGGCATTTATCTTTTGGTGTTGTTTATTCGTTCAGTTGCTTCCGACTCTTCGTGACTTCATGGACCAGCCCACACCAGAGCTTCCTGTTGGCCGTCGCCATCCCCAGCTCCCCCATGGTTGAGTCCGTCACCTCCAGAATATCATCCATCTTGCCCTTGGTCAGCCCCTCTTCCTTTTGCCTTCCACTTTCCCTAGCATCAGCATCTTCTCCAGAGTATCCTGTCTTCTCATTTTGTGGCCAAAGTACTTCAGTTTTGCCTTTAATATCATTCCCTCAAGTGAGCAGTCTGGCTTGATTTCCTGGAGTATGGACTGGTTTGATCTTCTTGCAGTCCAAGGCACTCTCAGAATTTTCCTCCAACACCACAGTTCATCTATCTTCCTTCGCTCAGCCTTCCTTATGGTCCAGCTCTCGCAGCCATAGGTTACTACAGGGAATACCATTGCTTTAACTATGCGGACCTTTGTTGTCAGTGTGATGTCTCTGCTCTTAACTATTTTATCAAGATTTGCCATTGCTCTTCTCCCAAGAAGTAGATGTCATTTATCTTTAGCTTGCAATAATTCACACCATTTTCCCTGTCAAACACAAGAATGTAAAACAATATATTTTCTCCCAAAAACTTCCCCCCTCCCTCCCAATGATCACATTCATTCAGAATGTTGCATGTTTTTCCTCATAATCTCATTTCTGGTTCTTCCATTATCACCATTCACTGGAACATAACAATTGTCACCAGCCTCTGGATTCCTATTTTCATATACATTCACAACACCAATTAATGTTCTCTGATGTACATTTCAGCCCTTTTATTCATAATTAAGCCTACAGTTTCACTTTGCTGGATGTAATCATCAATTCTATTCCAAGAGCTCAGATCACCATCATTTTCATCCATTATTTACTTAGTTCATTTTTAATATTAAACGTTATTCAGTTAGTAAATAATATTCAATTTATTTATTATATTCTTCCAATTTCTTGTAATTTTACAGACACAAGTATCTATTTTTCTTTCATTTCATTTGTTTATTCATACTGTTTATCACAAGTATTCTTGTTTAAAAAATTATAGTCACAGAATAATGCAGGAATCTGATAGAATGCACTTATGATTCTCAATACTCAAAATTCATGCTGAATGAATTTAGGTGGGGAAACAATTCCATTATACAGTCAGTTCTAAATCAAGCTGAAGGAATCTGTTCAATTGTTAATTATTTTCTGTGCCAGAGAGGAATTAAATCTATATCTATATCACCATTGGTAGCCATTGAACTCATAAATTTTGGAGTTGTGTTGGCTTCCTGGACCACAAGGTCTTCTGCTAAGGCCCTATCTGAGCCTTCCCTAGTCTGAGGTTATCTATATGTGTTGGTGTTGCAACACCTAAAATTCTCAACATATCTAGAAAGTGTCAGGTGGGATGTTGCCCTCTTCCTTATTGGAAACATGTTACGAAATTGTGGTAATTCCCCAGCTTTGGCACGGCTATGATTTATAATCATTTGGCTCCAGATGGTTTTGTATTTACTAAGGCATGTTAATAGAAATAGTCAAATGTGTCCACTTTGGTTTCTCTATTTCTTATTTTTCTAGCATTAAATTTGGTTTGTCACAATTCTATATCAGCTTGAGAACTAGTTTACCAAAAAAAAGGCAAATCTCTATCTATTTCAATGCTCATTTGACCAAAATAGACTACTACTACTACTTGTACTACTTCTGATACTTGTCCTACTACTCAATGCATATTTCTCTAAATACTGTATAAATATTTTCCCATTATTTTTGTATAAAATAAGCATCATGGCAACCACATTTCTTTATAACATTGAATTATCTTTACTAATTTTCATTTTCTGTGCACTTCCCTCCCAAGTGCATATTTCCATACATGCTTTTTGGCTGAAGAACTGCTTTTCAGCCTCTAGGAATGCTGATGTTACATGATCATTCATTCATTCATTCATTCATTTATCATATTTCTTTACCACCCATCTTGTATTGCAATGACTCTGGGCGGTTTACAAACAATTAAAGATAAAAGACTAAAACATCATTAAAATCATATGATGTTAATATAAATGCATATAAATACAAAAAAAACAAAATATAGAATATAGCATATAAAATCAAAGATGGTGAATAATGGTCTCATCATTGGCCCCATCAAGGTGCCAACCACCCCCATGAGGTGGCACAACCAGGTCTTAACCGCCTTCCGGAAGGCCGGGAGAGTGGGGGCCTGCCTCACCTCCGGGGGTAGCTTGTTCCAGAGGGCGGGGGCCACGGCAGAGAAGGCCCTCCTCCTGGACCCTGCCAATCGGCGATCCCTCATGGACAGGGTCCGTAGCATGCCCTCTCTGCCTGACTGGGTGGGACGGGTCGATGTAACGGGGGTGAGGCAGTCCCTCAGGTAGCTTGGCCCCATGCCATGTAGGGCTTTAAAGGTGATAACCAACACCTTGAATTGGACCTGGAAGCAAACTGGCACCCAGTGCAGCTTGCGCAGCAAAGGTGTTATATGTGCCCTCTTTGGGGCTCCTAAAACTGCTCGCACAGCCACATTCTGAACCAGCTGTAGCTTCTGGATACTCTTCAAGGGTAGCCCCACGTAGATCGCATTGCAATAGTCTATGTGGGAGATGACTAGGGCATGAGTGACTGACTGGAGGGACTCCCGATCCAGGAAGGGACATAGGTGGTGCACAACACAAAGTTGTGCAAAGGCTTCCCTGGCCACAGCTGCCATCTGCTCTTTGAGGAGGAGTCATGAGTCCAGGAGAACCCCCAGGTTCCACACCGGATCTGTCAGTGCAACCACATACAGAGCCAAAGATGGTAAGTTCCTGGACGCTAGGGAGCCCTGAACCCACAGCCACTCTGTCTTACCAGGGTTCAGCTGAAGCCTGTTGTTCCCCATCCAGATCCCTACAGCCTCCAGGCACCAAGAAAGGGTGGTCACAGCATCACTTAAGTCACCCAGGATGGAGATGTATAATTGAGTATCATCAGCATATTGATGATACTGCATCCCATGGTGACGGATGATCTCACCCAGCGGTTTCATGTAGATGTTAAAAAGGAACGGAGAGAGTACCGAACCCTGCAGCACCCCACAAAGGAGGGGCCGCGGGCCGGATCTCTCGCTCCCTATCAATTGGGACCAGCCATGGGGGAAGGAGGTGAACCAGCAGAAAACTGCACCACCCACCCCCAACTCCCTGAGTCGACCCAAAAGGATACCATGGTCGATGGTATTGAAAGCCGCTGAGAGTTCAAGAAGAGCAAGGATGGATGCATTGCCCCCATCCCACTCCCACCAGAGATCATCCATAATCGCGACCAATGCTGTTTCTGTCCCATATCTGGGCCTGAAACCCAACTGGAAAGGGTCCAGATAATCTATTTCATCCAGTATCCTCTGGAGCTGAAATGCCACCACTTTCTCAACCACCTTCCCTAAAAAGGGGAGGTGGGAGACTGGACAAAAATTGTCCAGCACGGTGGGATCCAGTGATGGTTTCTTGAGGAGGGGGTGTACCAGCGCCTCTTTAAAGGCAGCCGGAAACACTCCCTCCCCCAAGGATGAATTCTCCATTGCTTGGACCCAGTTCTAGTTTCTCTTTGTGAATTCATCAAAATTAGCAACCTTCTTTGATTTTAGATTTTAGATTTTATTATTTTATAATGAATATGATATTTTAATCTTCTATTATCTTAATTTGATTGTAAACTGCCCAGAGTCGCTTGCCGAGATGGGCAGTGAAGAAATGTGATAGATAAATATTGAAACAAATGAATGTTCTCTCTTCTGCTTACCTTTTAATTTGTAGAATACTTCTGTCTACATTTTACATTTTACCTGCTGCATTGTATTACATTGTTTTAAACAATTTGTTTTCTCTGTATTCCATCTCAGAATCTGACCTGATGGAGGAAATTGCAGAAGTATTTAAAAGAATTCAGTTATGCAGACCTACCTTATTCATTACTCATACAGCATGTTAGTGTTTAACACTATCTGAAATAAAAGTGAGGAATTAGGGTGTAAATATATGCAGCCAAAAGCCAAAATAACCAGAAGCTTATTTTTTTTTAAAAAAAGTGCCTTTTGCACAGTTCTGCTATTGATGAAAAAGTGCAAACAGATTCAAAATCTGTTTGCACTTTTTCATCAATAGCAGAACAGCAGATTCAAAATCTCCTGAAATTCTTCATGGCATAAAAAGAATTATTACTGGCAAGAAGATGTATCAGTATGAAACCATGATAGTTGAATTCAGGTGATGATGATTACATGCCATCAAGTCGTTGCTGACTCCTAGCAACCACATAGAAGATTATTCAATTCAGACTCCATTCAAAAGTTAGTTAAAGGAAAGGTTTATTAAACATCTTGCTCTGATGCAGGTTTTTTAAATGAAGGAATGCATTGTTTTACTTAATTTTCCTGGTTCATCTTTCTTTGTACTGTATGTCCCATAGCCACAAAGAACCATGAGATCCTCTAAATGAATATATAAATAAATGAATGAATAAATAAATATTTTCTATAGCTTGCTGGCCAGTTTGTTGATATAGGCCTCTCTAGGGGAAAATAGGGAAATGTAATCTGCCAAGAGAACAGGTAGTACTTAATCAAACACTATGGAGTTAATTTAATCTTCCAGCTTACATTCTAAGGTACAATATCCAATGTTGCAATTTGGAAAAACAATTGGTGGGAAGAGAAAACAGCCCTATTCTGCTCTGAAGCATGATGAATGACCTTGGGGCAGTTGCTATCTCTCCAAGTTACCTGTTTCATAGGATCAGTGTGATGCAGAGCATTTTTTTTTTAATCACACCAAGCTCATTGGAGAAAGGTTTGATAAATAGCTGATCATATACAATTCCAAAAATCCGGTTTCTTCAAAAGGCCCCAGTGATTCTCAGTGGAAATATATGGATATGCCAGTGCTATACTATGTCTGTCTACCTGGATGTAAGTCTCACTATATTCAATGAGACGTACTCCCATGATATTCTGCTGAGAACTATAATTGATGTTATATATAGCCTCCTTGGTTTACATTCTTTGCTATGCTTGAACTGAGCAGGGAGTTGGATTCAGAAGGAGTTGGATTCAGGGGCCTAAATGGCTTCTTCCAACTGTAAGACTGTATGAAACAAATGTCTCCCTAGAGGGAAAAAATGGTCATTGAAATATCTCCATTAAAGACAATTTATGTCTAGCACTGCGGTGTTTTCCACCCTGTCCCTAACAAAGATACAAAGTCTCCCTTCTATCTTATCCTCCCCATTCCATTTGAGCCCCCAGTATGTCTGCATGCTGGTATATCCACTTCACTAATATGCTAGAGACCATTCAAGACTTTTCTATTGTGAGAGTTCTCTTGGGGAATTTGGATAGCTAGTAGAGAAGAGTGGGAGCAAGCGTTCACAATGCTTTCTCCAGATGTGCACACAATGCAACTGTTCGTACCTATTTCAGAGCAATCTGAGTGAGTGATAGGACAATGGTATGATTGTTTGAAAGGTCAGATGCACTGATGAGTTATATAACAGCCCACATATAATAGCTCTTTATTCCCCAAGGTTGTCATATATGTCTCCAAATGTCAGCATTTCTTATCCTTTGGAACAGTAAATGCTTTGGTATTATATACTGTATTGTCATTTATTGCTTCTAACATTAATGGCTTTAAGAAGAGGAAAAGGGTCCAATATTTTCTTTTATTTTGTTTCTGCTATAGGAGAAGGAGAAGGAGAAGGAGAAGGAGAAGGAGGATATGAGCTATAATTACTATAGCAAATGAAAAAAAAACATAAAAAATTATTCTCTAACATGGGCAAAATACCTCCCATTAGAATTGCCCATTGAACCAATGTGACCTTAGGACAAATCCCTCCCTTCTTCTAAAGCTCTTCTCCTAAAGATCCATTCCCTTGCCCCATGAGTGGGGCTGAAGCAAACTTTCAGGGATGTGATACTTGCACGTGTTCCCAGCTATGGGTGTGTCCTCGTTGCTTCAGTCATTGCACACTGTTCCTTGGACCTCCAGGGTTTTCGTGAATGATATAACCCATAATTTCTAGAAAAGAATTGTTCTAAATGGATATGGCTTTCCCAAAAAGATAGAGACACAGGAAATTGCAAGACTGTAGGTAGCAAAAGAAGATCATCTGTAGGCAACCAATCAATCTAGGTATGGCTAAGATTATGTACATTTGCAGTGAATACTTGGACCATGGTAAAACCCTATATAAAGGGTAGGTTCAAATATGAGAAACCTTTTGCTGATCTTGTCAGAGCCCAGCTCACTGAAGCTTTTTTATGCTTTAATTTAGACGCCAGCACTGAGCAGGAAATTGGACTTTATGGCCCTTTCCAACTCTATAGATGCTAATTTAATAGCTAATAATGATATAGCAAGGGGCATGGTGGCTCAGCGGGTAAGATGCCAGGCTTATCAATCGGAAGATCGCACGTTTGGAGGTTCAAATCCCTAGCCCCACGTGACGGAGTGAGCTCCTGCACGAGCCCCAGCTCTTGCCAACCTAGCAATTCGAAAGCATGCAAATGCAAGTAGATGAATAGGTACCACTTCAGTGGGAAGGTAACAGCATTCCACGCGCGTCATGCTGGCCACATGACCGCGGAAGCGTCTTCGGACAACGCTGGCTCTTTGGCTAACAAACGGAGATGAGCACCGGCCCCTAGAGTTGGACACAACTGCACAAGTGTGGGGGGAAACTTTTAATGATATAGCACATCATGCTTAATTCTAAACTCAAGTTGAATTGGACATGATTGCTGTATTCACATAACATGCTGTCCCCCCCAAATAAACCATGATGACTTAACATGATTGTCAGATTTACCCAATATTTTAATACCATTATTGAGATCTCACAATACATTGAAACACAAATTTCCCAACCCCATTTTTGTCTAGCCTAGTATATTATGAGGACTCAGCCTGTAATCTTAAGATTCTAACTTGGATTGAACAATGTATCCAGTATATGCATTTGTTCCTATATTGTGAACCACTGAGCTGTTTGGGGCAATTAGATCAGTTCTGTGTAAGGGAAGTACACAAAACAGGATTTGACAATATTATAATAGCTGTGATGAAAATATCCAGTTGTATGTAGGGATTGGAGCAAAAATAGTTAATTTCTGTGTGATGGTTCTGATCCTTCAGCTATTAATTCAGAAACTCTTATGACAAGCCATCAAGGATATGAAAGAGTTCTTTATTAAAGCAAGTGATCCATTCCAATGCAAAGACTAGAATGAGGGACCGTCGCACCAACTGGCATTTGCATTCTTTACTTTGTGCCATCCCCCCCCCATTGGGGGATTCATTCCGTGATAGCCCCTCCCCACATTCCCAGATGATCTGACAGCCCATCCGGGCCGATCTTGGCGCCAGCTCATTTGACTACACAATTCTAATCAACATCCCTGGTGGCTTTGCAGTCACGTCAGACTACTGTTACAAAACATTCCTAACGACCCTGCAGGAATGCCAGACTATGTCCACCCCCATAACTGTGCTGGTAGGATGCTCCATCCTGACATTCTGGATGTCATGCCCAAACCTGATGCATCAGCCCAGTTCATGAAGTAAGATCTCATTCTCTCCTTATTTTAGTCAGCTCTACAGACTTTTTTCTCTGAAGCACTTCTTGGAATGATCCTTTGATCATAGTAAGTATCTTAGCTATATGATCATTCAAGGAAGAACTACACAAAAAGATTTGCAGCAATGGATTGTATATTTTCTGTAACAACATATGAATATCTCTATCTATCTATCTATCTATCTATCTATCTATCTATCTATCTATCTATCTATCGTCTATCTAATTGGTCATCAGATCATTCCAGGAAGAAAGTCCTGCATTATTGTAAGGTCATATAGGCCGTTTTTGTGTTAGAGACATCCCTTGGTTATTTAATAAAGTAAATTTAATGTCTTCTGAACTCACTTTGTAAGTAAACTCAGTTTCTTTGGAACACACTTTGTGAAGATTAAAACAAAATCTTCATGCCTAGCATGAATTTTTAGAATCTAAAAAATAAAAGAAAATTTAAAACGAGGGAAGAGTCTTTTTCAGAGTGAGCATGGTTTACTGTAGGGAACAGGATTCAGCAGCTTCCAAACCAGACTTCACGATTGAACCTTCTGGGCTGGGCTGGGCTGAACTGAACAGAGTGCAATTTGCACTAAAGCTGACACATTTTGCATCACTTCAAAATATCCAATATAAAACATGACTTGAAATATAACTCATGTCACTGTCTGTTACATCAAAGGTAGAGCTGCTGATTCTAATAGCAAACAGATACTATTGTCTGCAATGCTGAGAAAATAATTCATTTGCGCATCAGAGAAACCAGTAAATACAAGATTTCCAACACGTCACTGGGAGGGGGGGGGGATTGTTTTATTCTCTGTAAGCCGCCCAGAGTCGTTGTGTACAAGATGGGCAGCTGAGAAATTTGATAAATAAATCAATAAATATTACATTTATTTCACCAGTTATAGTTATAAATGTTGGTTCATGTTACAGTGTGGATTGCAAAGGCAGAAATTATTCTGAGGTTACTGTATCACAGATTAAGCAGAAATCTATTTTATTTTTCCATGTTTTCATAATGAAAAAGAGGTAGTTACTCTGCATGCAAGCTAAACTACCCTGGATATTTTTTCTTTTCTTTTCTTTTCTTTTCTTTTCTTTTCTTTTCTTTTCTTTTCTTTTCTTTTCTTTTCTTTTTTCTTTTCTTTTCTTTTCTTTTCTTTTCTTTTCTTTTCTTTTGCACAAAGCTATATTTGCACAACAGGCATCCTTAAATTAAACTTGGCTAATCTCAGAAAGCTAAATAGGGTCAATCTGGGATAGTATTTGGATGGGAAATCCCCAGAAAGTCATATGCTAGCTGGGGAAGTTGGAAAAACATCTCAGAAAAAGGCAATAACAAACCAATTCTTTATCGTTGCCAAGAAAACTATATGGATGTATCCCTGAAGTAACCAGGGAGACTTTATCTTTTCATTTATTTGGGACTAAGGACTGAACACTTTTTCAGGAGAACAGGCATGTAAAAACCCATTTCATCATTTTGCTATTAAATTGGTAATATCACTTGCAACCAAAGTTTGTAAGAAAACTGTGTCACCTAAGTTTGGCCAAAATGCTCCAGACCCTTGGGAAGCTCTACGTAACTCACAGTTGTCCACATCAGTTACAGCCCTATAGTAGGAGCTGATGTTCTATGGGTCCGTCCTATCTAACCGTTTCATTCCATCACTGAGTAGGGTGTCGCTGGAGGGGGGTGGGGGAATTGAAAGCTCCAGTATCTCAAAGGCAATAGATCAACACTACCTTCTATGCTGAACTCTCCAAGTACAAGTGGAGAAAACTCAAACAAGCATCCTATGGACTGATACTCATTCCCACAAGGGATCCAGAAAGTCTGTTTTGTCTGGGAGACTCAACAACATCAAGCAAGTTGTACAGACATTTGTCTGGGATGATATGAAGGTTCCTGCCCTGGGCCGGTCTCAGACTGGAAGACCTCCAAAGTCCCTTCCAACCTTATGATCCTATGATTGCATTTCACTACCCCAGTGCAAGTCGTTCATGATGGCAGAGGTGGCTTGTGACCCATGGCCTTAGGGCCACAACTACAACTGGTGTCAGTTAAGCAGCCCTTCATCATCTCTAACACCCTTTGCTCCCTACCCCAGTAGCCTGCTGGGTGAGGAGCAAGAGAGAGATAAAACAGGCTGTCAGAGTGTGAGGGCTAGAACATGCAACTTCATGTCAGCACTTCACACATAAAGCAGAATTCAGGATCATGCGGAGCCCTGGATTTAGGAACAAAACATGAGTATAGCTCCCACCGGAATGTATAAGTCAGGGAAAGTAAGGAATAGGCTGGATGGATGTAAGGACATGGGATATTTACACTGTTCTATCCTTTATTCAATTTCCAGGCCTCATACATTCATACAAACTCTTGAAGAGGGCTATTACCTCTTCCTTTAAGATCCATTAGTCCAGAGCTTTCCAAACTTTTCATGTTGGTGACACACTTTTTAGACACGCATCATTTCACGACACACTCTTACAGCAGGGCACAAGGCAGGCACTAGGACCTGCGTGGAATCACAGCAGGTTTGGAGGCAGCAAGGCACAAGGCAGGCACTAGGACCTGCGTGGAAGCCAGGAGGAAGCAGCAACCGTGACACACCCAGACACTGCAGCTGACACACTAACTTGTCCCGACACACAGTTTGGAAAGCTCTGCATTAGTTAATAAACTTGGTTGGTTGTCCCTCCCAGAGAATATTTTCCACATCCCAGAATATACAGGTTGAAATTAAATAATACCCCTTCTGTTCCATTCAAGGTGAACAGAGAGCACTGCCTTTTTAATTATTGGATCGTTCTCCAGGTGTGGAAGCTGGACATGTTTTAACTGTTCCAGACAGTATGCCACCCATTGCAGGAAATGTTACATTTCAGATGTAGAACCAGAGCTTGATGCTTTGGCCCAGTACCAAAAAGGGATAATAAAATATCTGCTTTGAAGGCTGAGATTTTAGAAGGAGAGTTAGAATGCACATTCAATTTACAATCTATGTTTCAAGTTCAAAATAACTAGAAAGACAGTTTACACTTGTTTTCAACAGCGTCAGGAAAGGTATTACTTAACATATAATTTGAACATTGAAGTTTCATTTAGATGCTTGGAAGAAGAGCACAATCACCCCTACTCTAAAACCCCTTGCTTTGATGGGTGCTGCATACATGATATATTACCCTCTGTTTTGTAGGTTAGCCATGCATAACATGTTACTTCCTTTAGCTGTCCTCCTCCCAGCTTGTGGTCCATTTCAAGACTGAATTCTAACTTATTTAAATGTAAAGTCTCCTTTGAAAAAGCTTGATTCCTAGTGACTGACTGCACCAGCATCTATGTTATTTTCTTGACAACAATGTGGAAGGAGTTTGTGATTGCCTTTTGCTGGGATTTTTAAAAATTACTAGTCTAGTCTGTAGCCTTGGATCTCCTGGTAGTCTTCCAAAATACTAATCAAAATACCAATCCTGCTTGGCTAGGTGCTATCAACTATAATGACCTTATTTGTTTGTTTGTTTGTTTGTTTGTTTATTTATTTATTTGTTTGTTTGTTTGTTTATTGATCATATGGCACATTCACATCGTGTTACAATAAAAAAACATAGAGCATAATAAATATGAAATATAAAATATAGACAGGAAACTTACAAAGGTATGTCTAGGTTACAAATATAGATTTTTGCTTCAGTTGTCACAGCCGGGAAATCAGCAAAGTCTCCATTGTAGGCTTGGTTTTGACACTCTGTCACTATATGTTGGATAGTTTGTTTTTCGGCGCCACAATCACAATTCGATGTTGTTGTTTTGCCCCATTTATAAAGGGCATCTGCACATCTACCAAGACCCGTGTGAATTCGGTTCAAGGTTGTCCATATCACACGGGGCTGGTCAAATCCAGGTGGTTTTTCCAAGATAAAGGGCAAGCTTCGGCATTGTGGAGGGCAGTTTCCTAGCCAATGTTGTTTCCACGTGTTGTGGATATTGAAATCGTCTTCTAGAAGAGCTTTAGTGGTAGAAATGGCTGGATGCCTCGATCTCAGCCTGTTTCACTCCAAGCAGGCTACATCATTTAGTATTGGTAGCTGGGGATTACCAATAATCTTCCGATATTCTTGAAGAAAGGCGGTCTTTCGTCTTGCTTCCGGAGGTGGTATATGGCTCAAAACAGGCAGCCAGTATGTGGGAGTAGGTCGTATCGTCCCACTAACGATGCGCATTGACTCATGCAGTTGCGTATCAATCTTTCTTGTGTGTGGGCTGTTAAGCCACACTGGGGCACAGTACTCTGCTGCTGAGTAAACCAGGCTGAGTGCGGACATTCTCAGCGTATCCGCTGTCGAGCCCCAGCTAGTGCCGCATAGTTTATGTAGAATGTTGTTTCTACTTCTCAGTTTGGCAGCAGTCTTCATCAGGTGTTCTTTATAGGAAAGTGTCCTATCCAGTGTGACCCCAAGATATTTGGGATGCATGTTGTGATTGAGCCGGTTTCCCTTAAATCTAACATTAAGCTCTCTATGTGCTGAAATTATATGCTGTATTGGATAAAAATGTCATATGAAAGAGAGTTGGGTTGTCATTCATTCATTCATTCATTGGCGATCACTCGTAGCCGAGTAAGATTGTCTTCCAAAGGTAAAATTTTAACGGTGCATCCGTAAGTGGCTGTAAAGGCCAATTCTGGATCCGCACAACCTCCCACAGTGGGGGCATAGGTTTCCGGGTGGGAGACGGTCATGATGAGGGTTTGCCTGACGTGCCTTCCTTTTAGCTCTTTTCTCCCTTTCGCCCTGTACTTGTGCTTCTTCAAAGTCCATAGCGCCATTAATAAAGGCTGACCTCCAATTGAAACGCTCATGAGTTAGGGCTTCCCAGTTCTCAATGCTGATATTAAATTTTTTTAAATTAGCTTTGAGAGTATCTTTGAATCTCTTTTGCTGTCCACCAATATTCCGTTTTCCATTCTTAAGTTGGGAGTAAAGTAGCTGCTTTGGAAGACGATGGTCAGGCATTCGAACAACATGACCGGTCCAGCGAAGTTGATGTTGGATGATCATTGTTTCAATGCTGGTGGTTTTCGCTTCTTCTAATACGCTAACATTAGTCTGCCTATCTTCCCAAGTAATTTGCAGAATTTTTCGGAGGCAGCGTTGATGGAATCTTTCAAGAAGTTGGAGGTGGCGTTTGTAGAGGGTCCATGTTTCACAGGCGTACAGAAGGATTGGTAGTACAATGGCTTTGTAAACAAGCATTTTGGTCTCCCTGCGAATGTCCCGATCCTCAAACACTCTACGCTTCATTCGGGAGAAAGCTACACTCGCAGAGCTCAGGCGATGCTGAATTTCAGCGTCGATGTCGGCTTTTGTAGATAGATGGCTGCCGAGATAAGAAAAGTGGTCGACATTTTCTAGTGACACACCTTTAAGCTGGATTGATGGCGCTGTGGAGGGATTGGTTCGAACTTGCTGGTAAAGCACTTTGGTTTTTTTAATGTTAATCGAGAGGCCGAGTTTTTCATATGCTTCTGCAAAGATGTTTAGGATAGTTTGAAGATCTTCCTCGGAGTGTGCACAGACTACGTTATCATCAGCATATTGAAGTTCTATAACAGAAGTTGCAATTACCTTATTTTTTGCTTTCAGCCTACTAAGATTAAAAAGCTTTCCATCTGTTCGATATATAATTTCTACACCAGTAGGAAGTTTCTCTTCAACAAGGTGCATAATCATAGCGATGAAGATAGCGAATAAGGTTGGAGCAATAACACATCCCTGTTTAACGCCGGATTCCACTTTAAATGGATCGCTTTGAGAGCCATTGTTATTCAGGATTGTTGCCATCATGTCGTCATGGAGTAACCGCAAGATGTTCACAAATTTATCAGGGAATCCGATTTTCAGAAGGATGGTCCAGAGAGCAGCACGATTTACAGTATCAAAAGCTTTAGTCAGATCAATAAACGCCATGTACAGAGGGCGGTTTTGCTCCTTGCATTTTTCTTGAAGCTGTCGTGCAGTGAAGATCATATCCACTGTTCCCCTGGAAGGGCGGAAGCCATTTTGCGTTTCAGGGAGGATGTCTTCTGATACAGATAGGAGACGGTTTGCAATGATCTTTGCCAGGGTTTTGCCTGCTATGGCTAGAAGGGACATGCCTCGATAGTTTCCACAGTCTGTTCTATCACCCTTTTTAAAGAGAGTGATAATTATGGCATCCCTAAAGTCTGCTGGAATCTCCTCCCTCATCCAGATTTTTTTCGATGAGCTTATGAAGTTGTTGTGTAAGTTCAGGCCCGCCTTCTTTAAAGACTTCAGCAGGAATCCCATCAGTTCCACTAGCTTTGTTATTTTTCATTTGTTTAGTGGCTTTGCTGACTTCCTCCAAACTAGGGGGTACTGCAAGTTCATTTCTTATTTGTTTTTGTGGGATTTGCAAGAAGACTTCATCAGCCACAGTAGAGTGACGATTAAGGAGATTGTAGTAATGCTCTTTCCAGCGCAGTGCAATAGACTCTTTGTCCTTTAGAAGTTTAGCACCATCTACTGAGCGTAAGGGATTTGTACCATGGTTTGTTGGTCCATAGATGGCCTTTATGGCATTAAAAAAGCCCCGTGCATCATGAGCATCTGCAAAATGTTGGGTTTCTTGGGCTTTTTTTATCCACCATATGTTCTTAAGTTTTCTAGTTCTTCTTTGGACTTCTGCCTTTGCACTGGCGTAGATTTTTTTCTTAACGGCACAGTTAATATCTTTTTGCCATATCTGGAAGGCTTTCCTTTTCTTGTCAATAATATGTTCAATCTCACTATCGTTCTCATCAAACCAGTCCTGATGTCTCTTAGTCTGGTATCCGATAGTTTGTTCACAGGCTAAAATAATAGAAGTCTTCAATTTAGTCCAGTGTTCCTCAACATTTTCAGGAAGTTCCATAGGCAGATGTTCCTTGAGAGTTGATTGAAAGCAAGCTCGTTTAATAGGATCTTGAAGGGCCAGTGTATTCATTTTACACCTTGGTTTTCTTCCTTGGAGCCTATGATGAGGGACAATCTTTATGGCCATCGTGGATCGAATTAATCGATGGTCTGTCCAGCAGTCATCGGCGCTCGTCATGGCTCTGCTGAGAAGTACATCACGGCGATCTCTAGCACGGACAATTACATAATCTAAAAGATGCCAGTGCTTCGACCGTGGGTGCTTCCATGATGTTTTAAATTTATTTTTCTGGCGAAAGAGTGTGTTAGTAATGACAAGGTTATGCTCTGCACATTTAGTCAGAAGTAAGATTCCATTCGTGTTGCTGTTGTCAACTCCTTCTTTCCCAATGATCCCTGGCCACAAATCAAAATCACGCCCAACTCTTGCATTGAAATCACCCAGGAGGATAATTTTATCCTCCTTTGGTATCTCTGATAAGATGGTGTCCAGCTGGGTATAAAATTTTTCCTTGATATCCTCATCTGCATCTAGTGTTGGTGCGTAAGCACTTAGGATAGTTGCCTGTTGGTTTTTGGCGAGTTTTATTCGCAGAGTTGAGAGTCGTTCGTTAATCCCAGTGGGAACTTCTGACAAGAGCTTCACAAGGTCGTTTTTGATAGCAAAGCCTACCCCATGTATTTGTCGTTCTTGTTCAGGCAGTCCTTTCCAAAAGAAGGTATAACCTCCTTTTTCTTCCTTTAACTGTCCTTCTCCTGCTCTTCGAGTTTCTTGGAGTGCTGCTATATCAATATTAAAACGTCTCAGCTCCCTTGCAATAATGGCAGTCCTACGTTCAGGTCGTTCACTATCCATATTGTCTTGCAGTGTCCGTATATTCCATGTTCCAAAATTCATGTGTTTTTTACGACCACTAGATGGTGACCCCACTGGTCGCGGTAATCCAGTCAGGGAGAAAATGAGGCAGACTATGTTTAGGGCACCTTTTCTAGCCCCCTCCCCATATGGGGTGAGCAGAGTTGGGTTGTACATGATTTGTGTCCATCGAAAGACACAAACCAGTGGTAGCAGAAACAGGGCAGGAATGCTAGATATGCATAGAGAAAAGTCATATGGTGTTTTTATTTCTGCTCCCCTTTCATGCATAAGACAGCAGTCAAAGAAAGCATCATCAAATCAGGCTCAAAGCCACAAACACAAATTGCAAATGCATTCCTTTCACTCATTGATCCAACCAAGGTGTGGAGGAAAGAGACAGGACCTTTCTTTGTTATCTCCATGTATTAATTTCTTTTTTGTAGTCAATACTTGATTAACCACTGAATTCTTTTAACAGAGATTGGGGAAGGGAGACAGAGAGAAAGAAGTGCAAAATACATAACAACGTGATATTTTGTTCTATTTCTTAGGCGGTGCAGATCTTCAAAGGGGTGCACCCCTTTCAAGAATGGTTTGAGCCCTGTGCCCTTTTGAAGAGCTTCTGAGCAGTTCCAGTATAACCCCACTTCTAACTGGCAGAGTAGAGCATCCACTTCCCTCTTCAGAAAGTAACTTCTGAGTATTCACAGTCCTTGGAGAAGCCACTTCTGTTAACAAGTGAGTGACTGAGGAGAAGAGTTCTGCCTTAGTACTTCATGGATATGGGGAAGCTTGGACTCCATCTCTGTGACTCAATATGTTTCACTACATTAAGGCAGAGCAATGTTCAGGATGAAGCATCTCACTGATAACAGGTGATCTGCAGAAGGCCACTATCTAATCCATTCATATATTCACACGTTTGGGACTATGAAATCTATGGCCAATGGATGTCATGATGGCCATGAGTTTAGATGGGGACTGGGTAAATTCAAGGAGGCTTGGGATAGCAATGACTACTTGGCATGATGGCTGTTTACAGCTACCTGAATGACAGGCAGCACAGCTTCGATAACAGCTGCTGAGGGAATGAAGATGGAAGAGACCAACTACCTCCTTTCCATCTTTAAAACTTCTCAAATGCATCAGGTTGACCTCTGCATGATCCAGAACACAGGGCTAGATGGCTACTTGCCCTGCTTCTTGGAAGAAACTGCCTTCTCCTTTCATATTTCCTGCATATACTGAAGTAGCTCATGGCTTAAAATATGTATGTATGTGTACTTCACATATATATTTCATGTGTGTGTGTGTGTGAAGGTTTGAAATGCAGTCAAATATATCTTTAAATCAGGGCTTTCCAAACTTTTCATGTTGGTGACACGCCTTTTAGCCATGCATAATTTCGTGACACAGTAATGAGGATTCCCCGCCCCCTGGCCCACGTGATTGGCTGCCGGCTCCAAACCCCACCCCCAGACCACATGATTGGCTCCCGGCTCCAAACCCCGCCCCCGGCCCACGTGATTGGCTCCCGGCTCCAAACCCCACCCACTGGCCCACGTGATTGGCTCCTGGATCCAAACCCCGCCCACTGGCCCACATGATTGGCTCCCGGATCCAAACCCCGGTCCCCGGCCCGCCAGTCTTGTACCTTATGTATTGTATTGTATGTAATTGTAGATAAAATAAAAAAATGCCCTCCAAGTGTGCTTGATGGGGAGGTCATGGACCCAAGACCATGAGCAGTGTTTTTCAGTCTTGGCCACTTTCAGGTATGAGGACTTCAACTCCCAGAATTCCCTACCAAGCAAGGTTGAGAAACACTGTTAGATATTGCACAGAGGGGCATGTTTGTGTGAAAGTGCACAGGGCATGAGATGCGTATGATTCCGTACCAGGTTCACGAGATCATGAGGAGGGCTGTGCTGAGAGGGGGGACTGGGCCAGCCAAGCTGGACCTCCCTGCTCCCAGTGTAACCACATCATTCTTGTGTGCTTTAAAACAAGAAAAACTACTGTATATTCCTCACTTGAAATAAGGGCAGAGCCAGAGACGAAACTGTTCTCTTTGATGCTACCTGACAGTAGTTATTCTAAACATCCTGGATTTCCCCACCTATTTATTTATTGGGCTTATTTGTTGCTCCAGTGGCTGATTATGGAGCAATATACCCAACCACTGATAATTAGAATTAAAAAATAGCATTATATAACAAAATAAGTCATTATATAAACACTGGGAACGTAGCCGAACCTTCAAGGCTTCCAGGAACAGCCAAGCCCTCGTGGAATCGGAGTTGGAAGGGACTGAAGAGGTCGTCCGGTCCAACCCCCTGCACGCTGCAGGATTCAATCCTTAATCCCCGACAGATCCAGTCTCGGTGTGAACAATCGGGAAGGAGCGGCTGCAGCACCGAAGACGGGAGGCAGCCACTGAACAGGCTCGAGTCCATTATCTGCGTGGACGTTCTGGTGGAAGGGAGCTGCGGCGCCCCGAGGCAGGAATTTCCTCCTCTCCCAGCGCACCCCTGGAGAAGCCGTGCAAGCCTTTTGCGCCCGACCCCGCTTCCCGCCGGCTCCCTCTGGGGATCTGCCCGCGGTGCCCCTCCGCGGCAGCCAGCAAAGGTTCCCCAAAACGCCACCTTTCCACTTCAGACGACCCACGCCCACAGCTGGCCCAGCACCGCCTCCCGAGAGCCGCGCCAGCCCCGCCGGGCGGAGACAGGCCAGGAGCCCTCTGCTCGTGGCCTCCCTGCACCCCCCAGCCCCCCGGCGCGGCAGCCTCGTAACTTACCTGGCTTCGGGGAGAGCTGAAGAGCTGGGTTGAGCAGGGACCTGTCAGAGCGGCAAGGGATGGGCGGGGCTGCACGTGGTGCATGGCCTCCTCTTCCGGGTTCCCCTGCGACACACCTGGGCCCTCGCCGCGACACAGAAATGTGTCGCGACACACAGTTTGGAAAGCGCTGCTTTAAATGAATACACTTGTGCATCTTTAAATAAATACACTTGTGCTTTTTAAAGCTCAGATTAATGCAGAAGAAAAAGTAGAATGGGCTTATGAGAAAAAATAACATATGCATGTGATAGAGATCCCAACCAAAATTGATCCATGTTTTTGCTTCATCAATATACCCATTCTCTACATCCCAATTATCCAATCTACTCTTCTTCTGTTCTTCCTCTTTCCAGGACTTCAAGTCCAGCTTGCAACCTTTTCTTCACATCTCCTTAGTTCCTGAGCAGCTACCATCCATGTCTCTCTCTTCTTTCACCTACTCCACCATATAACTGCTCTTCTCAACTTTCCACCATCTGTTTCCTCTTCTTTGGGCCACACTCTGGAACCTTCCATCCAACTTTTCTTCTAGTCTGCACATCAGTTCTCCTTTGCTTTCCCAGTGGCTGCTAAAACAGTCAAAGGCTCATCCGTCCATGTTAGCTCAGGTCATCATGGATCCGTGAAAAGCAATCTCCTTCTTTTCCATTCTGTGGTCACCCCCACTGCCCACAATCTTCTAACTTGGGACAATCTCTGTTTATCCCTAAAGCCAACCCACACATCTCATCCAGCTTCACCATCGAAGGTCAGTTTTGTCAAAATCAGATAATTCAGTCTCACTGTTTCTTTCATTTCCTCCATTTCTCTTTCACACTGTTCCTTTTCCTTCAGTTCAGACTGCCTCAGTCTATTTCAGTCTTTGTTCTTTGAAAGATTCTTTAACGATCTTTAATCCTTAAAACTGGCTTAGTCTTCCAAATTGGCTAAAATATTTTCTCTTCCTCCAGAGTCATCTTTAAAAAAAAGCTTCCAATTGATTTTGCAATTTGCCCCCAAAATACTTACACTCCATTCTTTCTACCCCAAGCTGTGAGTCTCATTATCAAACTGACTGCATAAATAGCCAACTGGCTTTATCAGCAGTACTACTGAATTACAAAAATATACTACCTGGGAAATGTTTTTAAACTTCCTTTATGCCTTTCTTGCTCTTCAGCAAGCCTCCTTATTTGGATTTTTCTTACCTAACCCTGTGTGAGTTTCTGTCAATACCATAACTGCTTCCCCACAATACCCATTGCATTCTATCATGTCAGTTATAAATGGTGCCCTTTAAACAGATCTTCTTTGTCCTGTAAAGTCTGCACTGCTTAAATCTTATGTTTCTGGCTGATGACCAAGGTGGTTTGATTGATTTCTTCCCCCCCCCCCCATTTTTATATACTAATTCCCAGCAAGATCAATGAACCACTGAAATTCACCACTGCACGTCTCCTTTCATCTCAGTAATCAGCAAAAAAGTTGGAGCATGCTGCATTCTAAGCCTGAAAACAAAAGAGATCATCTTTGGAGAAAAATATATGATGTACAGAGGCTTCATAACACTGGCAAATTAAATAGACTTTACCTCTATGAAGGAGATATCATAAAACCCTATATTGCAGGACATCCCAACATGACCGCTTTGGTTTGGTCTGATGTCTAAATCTAGCCATTATGATTTGTACATAACTATTATGGTAAGGCAGAGGTGTCCAGCCTGAGGTTTAACACTCCATAAAAGCTTTGAGGGTGGCTCCTGGAACCCATGAAATATTTCCCCAAATATTTCACGTTTAATGTGACTGGATGAAAAATTACAGGAGGAGTAATCTTATTCTTTTTTTAGCTTGGAAGAGAGAGAGAAGACACAATGGAAACCTTCAGAGGTGTCCATGGAGTGGTCAAGGGGATGGAAATGATTAAAACAGCATCGGGCCAGCATGGTGCAAATTCACCCCTTTTGCTCATGTGTTGTGACATCACATGCACATATAAAAGGGGCAGGGCTTATGTTACAAGGGCGCAAAGTTCCTTTCCTTTCCCAAGTGTTGGATCCTGAGGATGCCTTTGGGGAGAAAAAAGTCATGCACGGCATAGATAACAGGGCGAGAAGAACATTTTTTCTCCTCCTTTCACAGTGTTTGTTATTTGTTTGTTTGTTTGTTTGTTTATCACATTTGTATCCCGCCCATCTCCCCCACAAGGAGGGACCCTGGGCGGTTGAAGGTTGTTAGAAGGGGACCAAGAAAAAATAAAGCCTTTTTCACCTAGCAGCATGTTATTAAAAAGTGGAACTCACTGCATTCCATTGGTCATTGGAGAACACAGATTGATGGATCGCAGCAGCATCCACAAGAGGACGGCCTAAATTTGCATCACGTTACAATTGAAGTCCCACCCCTTTTGTATATGTGCATCGATTCAGGGCAGGGCTTGGGTTGCAATATTGTTCCTGCCAGCTTACAGATTTTGACTCAACACAGACTCCGTGGATGCTCATGCTGAATCTGATAGGCTAACGGTTTAATCCAGCAGGTAACCCTTCTTATGTTAGCTAATTCAATGTAGCTAACTATTGATTACATTTAATTTTATTTACTCTGAATTCTATCAGATATTGTCCTTGCCTCTTTTGTCCTTGTCTTCACCCTACATATGTGCTGCTATGCCTTATTCACCAAACTATGATTAAAATAAATCTTGGCTTAGTATGATCTCTAGTGTTACTGTCGTAGTAGTAGATTGGCCGGTAGGTTGGGTTAGATGATCTCCAACGTATCTTCCAACCATTACATTCTGTGATTCTATGACACTGTGTCAGCCCAAATATTCTTGGGTCCTCCATCTTTTTACTATCCACTTTTTTTTTGTAGATGACATTATAGTCAAAGACATTGACATTATAAGTTCATTATATTGTTAAGTATGCCATATTTAATGGTGAAAGTCATGCTTAATGATGATAACTTCCCTGTTAACAATGAAAGTTGATTCAGTACATAGGTAATCTTACTTTAATGGAACGTTAAAGAAATATTTTACCATCAAAGGAAATGACAAAGTAACATACTGTCTTTACGTTTTATTTACACTTGGTAGCATTAAGATCAGAAATGATCAAACATTCACACAATGCAAACAAGTCATGCCTTATTACTGTAAGTAAGGAACCCCCTAATATTTAAGCATCTTATTTGAATGGTTTCTTCTTTCTGCTTAATTCAGCTCTAACAGTATGTTTTTATGCATCTCTGCTCAGAAGTATGTCCCACTGAGGTCAATGAGGCTTACTCTCAGATACGTATGTGCAGATGTGCACCCTATTTGCTGCACAAATAGGAGTCCAGCATATCAAACAGTCTGAAGCAATTACAAGTTCAGGCCTATCAAGGGATGAAGAGGTCATTAAAATGCATTCAATCTGCAACTTCCTTCTCCACTGATCCTAGGCAATGCAAACCAAGTATATTAAATATCTCAGCCTTGTGAATCCTGGGGAATCTGTCATGGCATGCTTGCACTTATTTTAGTTACAGTTCAACCAAGGGATGAATTGCTCATCCTGTAAAATAGCAGAGTCCCTGGTTACACCCACTTCAGTTCAAGGATGATACCATCAGGGGACACTTGAGATCAGCATATATTTTATTATTATTATTATTTTATTATTTGAATTTCAATCACCACCCATCTCCCCCAAACGGGGGACTCTGGGCGGTTTACAATGAAATCATCAGTTAAAAGCATATAAACATAAAATTGCAATCCAGAACCAATATAAATAGAATAAATAAATATAAAATCCAAGGAATGGTAAAATCTCATATAATAGGGAGGGCACTACATGGGCAAACTGAGAAACTGCAAAAAGAAGGAGATGTCTCAACTTCCTCAAAATATGTTCACTAGCACCCCAAGATAAAGTAAGTTGAAAAACACTATTGCAAGAAATTTTGGAGAAGTTCTAAAGCTCCCTGTGCACAGACTCAAAAAAATGGAAGTCTCTTTACCTGAAAAGAAATTGCTGGAAAATTGGAAGAGAAGATTTCAGTGCAGAATTAATTTCAGATATATTCCTGCATGTTGCCTTTGGAAATACCCTGGTTTGAAGTGTTCATCACTGTTGGCCCATTACAGGGCAGTGGCTTTTCATTTCAAGCAGAAATAATTAAAAGCATCATGCAATCATCTTAGGGTTAATGGAGAAATCTTTCCCAGGGTGACAATTTGGGTAGGGGAATAATATTCATTTGATAAGAATTAATATACAGCCCTTTGAAGATTTTAAAGACCATTAATCCACTGTTACCTGCAGTTTAACTTTAGCAAGAAAGGAAATGAAAAATGATTTCCAAGTGAACATTGTATTATACATTATGGATTAGTGTTTCAATATAATCAAGATTCTTGCCTTCAAATAAATTGATGGATATGCTCATAAGTATTTAACACCTTTTGAACAGAAGCAGCACCCCTCCAAGGAACAAAAATAAGATTCTTTGGCATAATATTTAGAGTGAAAAATATTAGTTCCAAGTTATATTAAAATATGCCATAAGACCATAATCTCATGATTCCTACATTTTAACATTTCCACCCTTCCAAGTTATTTAGTTTGCACATTTTGGCTAACTGCCTACATTTATTTATTTATATTGCAATAAATATATACTGTATACTGTATATAGAGTAGCCAATCAATCAATCAGTCACATTTATTACAGCCCTAAGGCCAGATACAATCAAAATATATAGTAGTAACAATCTTACATATATATATATATATATACACACACACACATACACACACACACACACACACACACACACACACTGTATATCAGAAAAACAATTTAGCGCTTCCGGGTGCTGAAGACGCCGGTGCGTTGAACCGAGCGCTCCTGGCTCGGCTCAGCTGTTTGCCTGTTTGCAGCGGTTTTTAAAGAAATAAAACTGCTGAAACCTCCCCTTTGAAGAGAAGGGGATCAGAAGATAAACCACAAGGGTCGCTGGGATCGTCGCTCTTTCCCAATTCCCGTTTTTCCACCACGGGAAAAAGGAAATTGAAGCGACGAAAGCGACTGGAAGGACCATCGTTATTGCTCTACAGGAAACAGCGAAATCTTTTCAGATGAGTAGCACCTAAATTCAGCACTTTTAGTCACTGTTTTATATTTGTGTTTATTTTAACTTTACATATTATCTGCTAAGATCCTTCTATGGACATGACCGATGCTGCTGGTGATTGTGTAACTTTCTTGCTAAAGACGACTTGAGAAACGGTGGGAGCTTAAAGAACAATGACTTTACTTGGAAGTTAAATGGAGTGACATTGACTATTAACGAATGGCTTATTTACTGAAGTGGGGCTAATCTATTTTCCTCTCTGGATTTTGAATTCAAATGGGTTAATGTCTGCCTTTTATCTTATTTCATTGCCTTTCTGCTTTTCATCTTGAAATGGTATTTTTTTTTCCTTCTTTTTTCTGTAATGCGCTTGGAAATTATTTGGATTATAATGGGTATTTTTGGAATATTTTTGTTTTAAACAGTTTTGGGAATTTTCTTATTATTTGGGATTTTAGTGGACTTCCTTGTTGCTTTTTGTCTTGGAGAGTGAAGACATTTGGAGTTGGGGCTTTTTCCTATTCCCCCCCCTTCTCTTTTTTTTTTTTCCTCTCTCTCTCCTCTTTGGGACTTGTGATTATAAGCTTGCCTGAGAACTGGATTGTTATTACATTTTCAAGGATATTTTGACTACAGCTAAAGGACTTACCCGTTGTACTTTTATCTTTTATTTTTCTTTTATGTGAGAATTGTTGATTTTACCGAAGTACATTTTGCCCTTTTTTTTATGCAATATCTATTAAGAAAAAGCAGTATTACTTTTATTTTTTTAATTTTTTTATTCTATTTGGATTTTTTTTTCTCCTCTCTTCCCTCCTTTTTTCTTTTGAATCCCTAATAATTTTTTATCCCTCCTTTTCCCTTTTTTTTATTGTTTATAGTGGTTCTCCTTTGTCTTTTGTTATTTTTCTTTTCTCTTTACAGGAATATTATATACAACCTGGTTACTGCGGTTGCAAGAGTGAAGAGGGATAGATATAAGGAAATGGAGTCTATGGCTGCACCTTCAGAAGTACCAACATCAGATATGGGAAAAATATTGGATGCGATTACAGCACTGATTCCAAAAATAGATGATTTAACTACTGCCTTGGAGGAAAAGATGGATATTTTAAATGTTACCTGGATGGATGACTTAATTACTTCTTTTGATATAAAAATAGATAAAAAGATGGACAATATTTTAGATCAACAAGTAGAAGTGAAAATGGAAGTGATGAAGGAAGACTCAGAAAAAGAATTTAGAAATGAAATACAGACTGTCAAAGAAATTGCAAATATTCTTCCAGGGGATTTTAAAGAGACACAAGGCCAGGTTAAGAAAATGGAGATTAAATCAGATTCTATTACTATGGAATATAATTTAGATGCTATTGTATTACCAGAAATGAGAGAAGAAGAATGTATTTTGAGTTTGATAGGAGCTCTGGAAAAATTAGATGAGAATATGAGAAAATATATAGTTGATACTTTAGTTCAACATTTAGAGACAGAAGAAGAAGACATGGACTCTGAGATAGATAAAATTTTTAGAGTTGAATCACGTTACGTTAGAGATAAGAAACTGTCAAGATATTTTGTGAGAAAAGTTATAAAAGAACAAAATCTGAAGAAATATTATAGCGAGAGATCAAAAATAGTAGGGTTGGGTATAACTTAAAAGAATTAAATCAGAATTTTTTTTCTTTCTTTTTGTTTGGAATCTGGGTTGTATAAATAGAAAAATCCTTTTCTTTTTATTTCTATATGCATAGTATAATAGTATAGTTGGGTATAAAATTAAAGTGTACCAACAATACAGGAATGGATGTTGAAACTACTAGAAATGGCAGAAAATGACAAATTGATTTGCCTACTAAAAGAAAATTTTAATTATTATTCTTTAATGAGTGGAAATCTTTGATGGACTATTTGCAAAAAGCAGGAGGAGTAAAGCTAAATATGGAGTTTTTGTTGATTAGATTATAGATAAATAGTACATAATAGACAAGGAAAAATATATGAATGTTATATGAATAGCCAGCATGTTAAAACAAACTATCTATTTTATTCTTATGACCATAGACGGATCGGAGGTCATCTAATTTCTGTGTATGTCTTTTTCTTTATTCTTTTTTTCTTTTTCTTTACTGCACTTTTCTTTTTCTTTTCTTTTAATTTGTATTTCTTTTTCCGTTTCATCTTTATCTTTTAGCTTTGTATACCTAAAAACCTAATAAAACTTAATAATAATAAAAAAACAATTAGTATGATACGATCTAAGATTAATTAAGAATAAAAATACTAAAATAAATCGAAATAAAATACTATTTTAAGAAATTCTAAACCTAAGTAATGGTGCGGTGTATTGTGCAGACAGTAGCACAAAACTGGGCAACTTGGGAGGATATTTTCGAGTACTTGTCTGAAAGAAGTAGCATTAAATAGAAATCACACTCCCTGCCTGGAAATTTCTTCAATATCAGATATATAAGGGTCTGTTTAAAGTCCTTATATAGGGAGCAGTAAAATAACATATGGTTTAGGGTTTCTATTGAGCCATCACCACATGGACATAACCGAAGGTGCATAGGAGTACCCTTAAAATGTCCAAAAAGGACTGCTGAGGGCAGTGCATCCAGCCTGGCTAAAGTGAAAGCTTTACAAAATTTCACAATTGTAATGGATGATAAATAGGAGGCTGGAACAAACCCTTTTGGAAGAAAATGACAAATATTGGGGTGTAGCACCTTACTTAAATTTGTTTGGAGATCTCTATCCCAGATTCGTTGTTTAAGGGCGGTTCTAGCATTATCAAATCCTAATGAGCACAGACTTTCCATAGAGAAGCCCAGCAATCGAATTTTATAGTGTATATACTGTATAGAGTACAATAAATTATCTACCCATCATGGGGGAAATTACATAGCAGAAGCCAATGTTTGAGCAAGCATGTTTTAAAAATAGGCATTAGGCATGTCTATCTTTTTTGTATACAAAGCCAAGTCTAAATCGTGCTGCATTTAGGAACATATACAAACTGTAAATGAATGTAGACAATTTTGGTTAATTGGAATCAATAGTATCATTCTATAATTAAAGAATATTGATTGCATTATGCAGAGGGCAGCCTGGGAAAGATAACGCTTAATGCAATTTCAGTTGGCTTCTAAAAATATGTCAAAGATCAGCTTGGACTTGGATAAGGGACACCCTTTTCAGAGCTGGGTTCAACATGCTACTAACTGCCTTCTGCGCCATTTGACATTGAGCAGCTGTGCAAAAACAGTTGAGTCCAAGAAAAATGTAACTGGAAATCATACATTGATGTCCAAACCTACATTTTTGCATTAGGATTTTCTCTTTACAATGGAAGCATCCAGTGAGTGCAGGCTTCTCTTTTCCTTATGATCTATACAAGTGAGAAGGGTTTCAGAAATACAAATGGATTACTTAGGCCAGAGCTTTCCAAACTGTGTGTTGCGACACGTTAGTGTGTCGGCTGCAGTGTCTGGGTGTGTCGCGGCTGCTGCTGCCTCCGAGCCCTGCCAGGATCCCGTGCAGGTCCTAGTGCCTTCCTTGTGCCTTGCTGCCTCCAAACCTGCTGTGATTCCGCGCAGGTCCTAGTGCCTTCCTTGTGCCTCGCTGCCTCCAAACCTGCTGTGATTCCGCGCAGGTCCTAGTGCCTTCCTTGTGCCTCGCTGCCTCCAAACCTGCTGTGATTCCGCGCAGGTCCTAGTGCCTGCCTTGTGCCTCGCTGCCTCCAAACCTGCCCTGCCAGGATTCCACACAGGTCCTAGTGCCTGCCTTGTGCCCTGCTGTAAGAGTGTGTCGCGAAATGATGCATGTCTAACAAGTGTGTCACCAACATGAAAAGTTTGGAAAGCTCTGACTTAGGCAATCTAAAGGATTTTTAAAGGATTTTTTTTTCTCTGAATGAAAAACACTTGGAAAGGAAATGATAGGGCGGACCTATCAGTCCAGTTTGGTCTGGAAGCATGCATTTTTGTGAAAGATTGAATGAAGTTTTCAAGCCTTCCATGTTTATCATACATTCCAGTTTTTTTGGCAGGTTGATTTGTAAACCAACACTTCTATCGAAAATATTGTTTAGAACCTTCTCCTAAACCTATACCATAGGTTCTTTGTCTCTGAAGGCACCATTAGTGAGAACTAGAGCAGTATATCTAAGCTTAGCAGAGATATTCATATTTCATAAATATAAATATCCCTGCTTTACTCCAGCAATATATCTGTGAATCCATATGGGATAGAAACAGGGTGGATTTTAGTTGCTGGAATTTGTATTTACAAAAATGGGGGCTTTACTAAATCAACTGTTTTTATGTCTGCCTTCTTTGCTAGCATACCATAGCTGATTAACATCTAAACTATATTTCTACAGGCTCTTTCTCATTCCACTTAAGAATACTACCAGTACAATAATGGCTTTAACATCAACCATCATTTTCCCCTCCTCCTTTTTCTCCCAATTTTTAACAATATAATCTGATGAGCATTTTTAATAAGATCAAGAGCTTGCAAGTATTTAAAATACTAGGTGCATCTAATAAAGTATTGCCTTTGCAAATGATTAGCACTTCTCTCTTTGGTCAGCTATACTTCTCAACTATGTCCTTTCCTGACCCCACGAATAATGCAACACGAACAGATCAAACTGCTCTTTTTTACTCAGAATTCATTGGCATTTGTTATTCCTATTTTGTCTTAATGCCTCACTACTTTCTTTAGACCAGTGGATCTCGACCCTGGGCCCCTAGGATATTTCAAGGGGTACACAGATGAAAAATACGTAACAAGGGGGCCATGGCACATGCCAAGGGGACCACAGAAAAGCAAAATGTATTATACTGTAAATACTATCTTGTTGATGCCAAAACACACATCAGGTACTGTCCCATGTCTGTATCCTGTAATGGGACCTGGACAGGAGGGCCACAGGAGAAAAACATGGTCAGAAGGGGGCCACAGGCAAAAAAAGGTCGAGAAACACTGCTTTAGACTATCAAGCTGGATCTTCAACTGGTTTGGACAGGTACTTGCTAAACCAGAGATTTCCAAACTTTTCATGTTGGTGACACACTTTTTAGACATGCATCGTTTCACGACACACTCTTACAGCAGGGCACAAGGCAGGCACCAGGATCTGCGCGGAATCCTGGCAGGGCTCGGAGGCAGCAGCAGCCGTGACACACCCAGACACTGCAGCCGACACACTAACGTTTGTCCTGACAAACAGTTTGGAAAGCTCTGTGGTAAACAATAACATGCCATGTTTATGCAAATTGCAATTAAATTGCAGGGGCGCGGTGCATAAGGTCGGCAGTTCGAATCCGCGTGGCGAGGTGAGCTCTCGTCACTAGCCCCAGCTTCTACCAACCCAGCAGATCGAAAGCTAAGGCAAGTAGATAAATGGGGACCACTTGCGTGGGCCAATTTACTGGTGTCCTTTCGGAGGGTCGCCCTCGGACCAAGAAGAGCTGCTGATTCCCGTGGATGGTGGCGGAGGACAGCGGATCCCGAAATAACAACTTCCTGGACATCAGCAGCCGGCTCGGAAGCAAGGGATTCTGGGGCATGTAGTCCGACCTGTGGATGAAGAGCCGGTTCCCTCACCCCCTCCCTAACGCACGGGTAAATCATTGTTAAATATATATATATGCTGTATAATATAATATGTATGAATTCAATGAGTGTAAGCCGCCTAGAGCCCTCCGTCTAGGGAGGGGATAGGCGGGGTATAAATACAATAAATAATAAATAAATAAATAAATAAATAAATAAATAAATAATATTAAAAAACCCAAGTCCTTAAACCCCTTAAACCTAAAAGAAGAAAGACATAAAAACCAAGAGTTCTGTTGTGTTGAATATGAGCTTCTTGGATATCCGGTATTGTTTGATAAGCAAAAAGGGTACAGCTCTTACAGTTGCCTGTGTCTGGACAAAGGCAAATAATCATGAAACTATCTCATAATGAAATGGGAGAATTCTTCACTGATCTTCTTCTTCTTCCTAGCGTTTTCCCACTATTTTCGCGGGGTCTTCTTTTCGGACCTTGAAACACCACTTTGCCCGATCATCCACATCCTCAGGGCATAGCCCATCAATTTGCATGTCTTTATTGATGCTGATCTCCTATTAGAAATAGTCATTTAAAAAAAACATATTCCATTCTAGGACATGTATCAGCTATAAAAGAAATTGTTTGTTTTCTTTGTATAGTATACAAGGCAAGTGTTATATTTAAAATATTATAAACTTCAAAGAATAAAAACCTTCAGGATATTCTTTTAAAAAGCAGTTCCAGAAGAATAAGCCTCTATAAACTCCCATCATCATCATCATCATCATCATCATCATCAAATAAAGCAGATATTCCTGTTTAAAAATAATAATAGCTAAATGGAAAGGGGTATCTAACTTCTAGAAGGTAAGTAATGAATTTTGTTTTTTGAGGAAAAACTATATATATTATATAGCAATCCCATCAGAGACTGTTGAGAAAAACATTTGAAGCAGCCAAGGATTCTGAAGAAACATCCGCTTGATGCTTCAAATAGGGTTCTTCTCTTGGGCCAACACACTTTGTGAACTGACCATTTTGGATACTTTGCACGACCCTAGAATATAATGTCTGGGTTTATAGAATTAATGTATGGGGGGGCTTTTTTCACACAATATACTAACTCATAAGTTAAGCAAATTGTCTCGGTTTGCATCATGCTAAAGACATAAGGAGAGCCAGTTTGGTGTAGTGGTTAAGGCACCAGGCTAGAAACCGAGAGACCGTGAGTTCTAATCCCACCTTAAGCACAACGCCAGCTGGGTGACCTTGGGCCAGTCCCTCTCTCTCAGCCCTAGGAAGAAGGCAAGCGAAAACCGCTTCCGAAATCTTGCCAAGAAAACTGCAGGGACTAGAACAGGCAGTTGCCAGGAGTCAAGACTGACTCAAAGGAATCAATCAATCAATCAATTAATCAATCAATTGCTAAGATGGAGTCTAGAGCCAGTTTGGTGTAGTGGTTAAGGCACCAGACTAGAAACCGAGAGACTGTGAGTTCTAGTCCTGCCTTAGGCGTGAAGCCAGCTGGGTGACCTTGGGCCAGTCCCTGTCTCTCAGCCCTAGGAAGGAGCCAATGGGAAACCAGGAGACTGAGAGTTCTAGTCCCGCCTTAGGCATGAAAGCCGGCTGGGTGACCTTGGGCCAGTCACTCTCTCTCAGCCCTAGGAAGAAGGCAAGCGAAAACCACTTCCAAAATCTTGCCAAGAAAACTGCAGGGACTAGAACAGGCAGTTGCCAGGAGTCAAGACTGACTCAAAGGAATCAATCAATCAATCAATCAATCAATCAAACCCACCAATGCTAGGGCTCTCATTGGCCTGGTTCAGCATGTTGTGCAAAAGTAAACAGCATTTGATTTGCACATGCCTGAAAATGTTCCCTTTTCCTGCTTGCATTTGCAAGGACTGCATGTGCCAGGATGCTCTCTGAATTAATAAGCCAAGTGTGGTGAAGAGGTTTTTCCTCACACCATATCTCAACACAGACTCAAGGTTCCTGACACAGAAAATATGTCAGCAAAAGAGCTTAATTGAACGGTCTTTGTGCTTTCAGAAACTGTTTGACAAGCAAGGGGAGATGAGAAAACAAGGGAGGAAAAAAAAAAGCACAAAGAAATGAAAGCAGACATCCGACAGCATCCATTTATTAGCAAAAACCTGGCATGGGGGAGTTTTGTGACCAGGGATTCTGCACACCTAAACGGACTTGAATATTTTATTGCCGATCCATCGTATTACATCAACGGGTGCATCTAATCACTGCATTCATCTGCCTTGAAGTTCCCAGTGCCCCCGTTACATGTTTTTCACCCCGTTACATGTTTTTCACCTGTGGCCCCCTTGAAATATCCCAGGGGCCCTAGGGGGCCACATGGCCTCTGGTTGAGAACATTGGTGCTTGACAAACACATAGACACACACAACAAAAAACATGTACATTTTCAGAGAATTGTGGCTCCTCCTGACACCTCACACAGCTGCTCACCAAATGTCTAGCTGCTTATTCTTACCTTTTTCATACTTTCTCTCCCTGATTGATTTTACTAGTAGAAAAGAAAGCTTCATGATCCTCTTTGTAAATCTTGTACGATTCTTTTTTGGGTGACAAGTGCTATTGTTTATACCATGGTGAAGTTTAAACTTTGGAATCATATTATGCCTGTGCTTCTAAGTCATGGAAAAAGGAGGTGGGATTTAAGAAAACGTGGTGTTGTTTGGACCCACATATTTTCTGTTTTGGCTGTACCCACTAACCTAATACATCCCATTTATGGCTTCAAAAATTGTGTCATGGTGGTTTAACCAGAGTAGCCTGTTTTCCTGTACCAAAGAAGACAGTATTTTAGTCTGCTTTAGATAACAGCTTAATAGCAGGCATATGCTGGGCATATGCGTATTCAAGACAAATGTGGTGATTGTGTTTAAGCTGAAGAAGTTCAGGAAGACACACTGGAGGTGTAGCCACTGGGGTGGACATTTGAAGCCACGCAAGAGATGATGAGTGCTGGGGAAAAGAATCCAATGACCCCTTAAGAAATGTAATTTCCCCAGGGGCTGTTGCCGTTCCTTTTGGCTTTTGATATATGCATCCTTTTTGTATGGAACATAAAACAGATGCAACTTAACCTTGAGTCCTCAATTGAAGATCATCTTCACTGGCAATAATTTTGTGGGAGATGAAATACAATTCTATAACTCAACAGCTCATCTGCAAGTCTTAGACTTTCATGGGAAATGCTTGCAAGGTTGTTTTTAAGGGATGGCATAGTCAATTTTGCCAAACTGTTTGATGCGGTTGAATGCCAGATGCTGTTTGAAGCATTAATATCAGGAAAGAAGCCATCATTGACTCTAACAGGCATTCATTCTACAGTTGTTGTTTTTTCTTTTAGTTTGCAAGTTGTTTAGCAATTTGCTTAACCTAAAAGTTTTATTTTGAAAGTTTATCTAGCTATTCCCAATTCAATAAATAAATAAATAAATTTAAATAAATATTCCCAAGGATGGAGTAGAACTTGCATCTGTCGATGCTCCAGTTGCCACTGGTTTGAGGGTGGGGTCAAAGTACCTGGTTTCTGACCTGACCACCCAATTTGGCCTCAGTTATCCCTCCTACACTCTGCTTTTGAATTCCCAAAATACCCGTCACATTTATTGAACAGTTTCCACTGAATTACACCAGCGTTCCTCAACCTAGGGTTCCCTAACCTAGCAGGTGGAATTAATAACTCTCAGAATTCCACAAGGGTAAAGGCTGATTCAGATATTGGTCATATTATATTCCTTTTTTTTTTTTTTTTTTTTTCTGGTGATTCTATCTCAATGCTGGTTGAGTATTCTAATTCAGCAAAAAACTGAGCTCCTAAGATTTCAAAAGGAGACTAAGAAATGATGAGACCCAGGATAGACACAACTAAGGCTGGAACAGAGAAGAAATCTACAGAATAACAAATGTCTAGATGCAATGGTGGTTCAACAAGAGTCTGAATTCAGGTGAACATCTAAATAGCAGATCAACGTAGGTTACCTATAGTCCCCAAGCCTACAGTGACCAACAAAATTATAATACCAAAATTTATCAGCAAAAATTTGAAGGAATTTCTCCTGTGGAGAAACCTAAGCTGTGTACCAAAAAAAGTTGAGGAACCCCAACTTAATATGGAAAGGCTTTGTTGATGTTCAAATTTACAGCAATGTGAACAGGAAATAAATTTCGTTTAACAATCAGTGCCATTGCCCTTCCGGTATCATAATTAGGAAGGTCGGCAGTTCGAACCCCCCGCGCAACGAGGTGAGCTCTCGTTGCTCATCCCAGCTCCTGTCAACCCAACAGTTCGAAAGCTTTGCAAGTAGATAAATGGGTACCAGCTTAAGTGGGAGAATTTGCTGGCGTCCTGTCGGGGGTTGCCCACCAAACGGAAGATCTTGGAATGTGGTGGTATGACGGATCCCGGAAGAAAAGCTCCATCTACAGGACATTGGCAGCTGGCTCTGACGCAAGGCATTGTGGAACTTGTAGTCATAGATGAGTCAGTTCCCTTACCCCTTCCCTTAATGTGCGGTTAATTGAAATGTATAACAGGAAAAATGTATAACATGAATTGTATATGTATGTAAGCCGCCTAGAGTCCTCCATTACGGAGGGGATAGGCGGGGTATAAATATCAATATAAATAAATAAATAAATAAATAAATAAATAAATAAATAAATAAATAGCATCATTGACTGCTCAATTGATTAAGTACCATCAAGTCACTGTCATCTCTTAGCAACCACATAGATAGATTCTCTCCAGAATGACCTGTCTTCAACTTAGGCTTTTAGGTTTCTCAGTGATGCATTCATTGCTGTTGTAATCAACTTCATCCACCTTGATGCTGGTCATCCTTTCCTCTTTCCTTCAACTTTTCCTAGTATTATGAATTTCTCAAGGGAACTGGGTCTCTGTATGATGTGTCCAAAATATGATATTCCAAGTCTGGTCATTAGTGCTTTGAGTGAGATTTGTTCTGTGATCCATTTGTTTGTTTTCTTGGCATCACATAAATTTAATTAATATTAATTTATGTAATATTAATATTATGCATTAATTTAAATAACTGGCATCATACCACATAAAAATAATAAGTTCCTTCTTATGATTTCTACTCATTTAATTTTTTCTTCCTCCTTTTCCCTATTTCTTTGTTCAGTGAACCTGTATCATTTGCTGATCCCCTGCCTCTCTCATCACTTGCCAAACTGTTGTGGCCATCTCATCAAATGTAGCCATTGGATTTATCTTCACTGTGAAGAGGATCTAAAAGTATTTCAGCCTCCAGCTGTCATTTTGGTGTCTGTCAGTTTATCTCAATGCATAGCAGAAGTTTTAGAAACACAACATAGCTTTATGGGTTAGATCCCAGCTGTTGGAGTTTGTGCTGAAACCACAGAGAGGAGAAAGTGCCCAAAGCTAATTATAATCATACTAAATATGTCGCTTTACATCCAAAATATATATCCTTGTCTGATGTTTTTGTGTGTTGTTGACTGGACCGCCATCTTGTTCTTGATCTCTATTTTTCTTGCTCTTATCTTTCTTGTTCTTCGTTTATTTTTTTATTATTCATACTGTATTTTGTTGTTATATTGTGAGCTACCCAGAGTTATCGGAAGTCTGGCAGCACCTAAATTGAATAAATTAAATTTAAAATAAATTAAAATATCTGAGCATAGAAATCAATGAAGAAAGAAAGAGACAGAATGATGGCACAAGAGCTAAGATGGCTGGACAAATACTGTAACATGTTGGATTTCATACCAAAAGATCTGGGTTTTCATATCGTTCCTCAATCATGAACCTACCATCTAGCCTTGGGCAATTTCAATCTCACATAGGATTATAGCAGATTTTATGGGTTTATAATGTGTAGTTGTTGTTTTTATCCGTTCAATCATGTCCAATTCTCAGAGACTGCCTGGACAAGTCCCTGCAGTTTTTTTGGGAAGATATTCAGAAGTGGTTTGCCATTGCCTTCTTCCTAGGGCTGAGAGAGCGCGACTGGCACAAGATCACCCAGATGGCTTTGTGCCTAAGGTGGGACTGGACACTCACAGTCTTCTGGTTTCTAGCCCGGTGCCTTAACCACTACACCAAACTGGCTCTCTATAATGTGTAGTTAATAATGTGTATATTTGAAGTTGCTCCAAACATTATTACATCTTTTGGTATAAGCTGTGGGTCATGGCTTGAACTATAGCTTGTTCTCATACATACTTATGGTGGAACGCATATGTGATAATGTAGATACTTAAGGTACTATTCTGTCCATGTTACTATATTTTTACAGAGCAGGTAAAGGTAAAGGTTTCCCCTGCGCCGTCGTGTCCGACTCTAGGGGCCGGTGCTCATCTCCGTTTGTTAACCGAAGAGCCAGTGTTGTCCGAAGACGTTTCCACGGTCATGTGGCCGGCATGATGTGTGCGGAACGTTGTTACCTACCCACCGAAGTGGTACCTATTCATCTACTTGCATTTGCATGCTTTCGAATTGCTAGGTTGGCAAGAGCTGGGGCGAGTGTGGGAGCTCACTCCATCACGCGGGGCTAGGGATTCGAACCTCTGAACTTGTGATCTTCCAATCGACAAGCCTGGTGTCTTACCCACTGAGCCATTGTGCCCCTTTTTTACAGAGCATATCTTTGTCAAAAGTTGTCAAATATTGTCAGATGGAAAGTATGGATAGGAACGAAGAGAGACCCCACACACATGCAGCTAACATGTGAATTCATCAATGATTATAGAGCAGCCATCTTGGGTGGCAAGCTTTACTAGAGAGACTCTTACCTCAGATGCAACAAGGCAGCTGCTCCAGAGACTTGTTGTGAGGGCACTGGATAAGGACTTGCCTCTGATTCAGCATTCATCCCAAAGTCTACAACTCAGAAGCTGGGTTCACAACATAGTAATTGCTAACACAGTTAACATAACACAAATGCTGTGTTCGCATTATGTGAACCCAGTTATGGCTTAAAACAATGTCCCAAGATGCTCATGACCCAACATGCTCAGCCAATGACTGGGTTTCCCACAACAAGCCACCCAATCCCATTTTAGTCTAATCTGGTATATTGTACAAAACCAAAGGAAGAGGTAACTTCATTCTGGCACAGTGTCTCACCAAGACTTCAGTATTTAGTTGTATAGCTCTATCTTCCCATGTCTTCTACTTTCTACCCCACTGCTTATTTATTTTTAATTTTCCTTCAACTGGCGCTCTCTCTCTCTCGCTCTCTCGCTCTCGCTCTCTCTCTCTCTGTTTCTCTCTGTCTCTCTCTCTCTCTGTTTTTCAGAATATATCAGTCCAAGTGCTCTGCTGGAATATTTTTTTTATTTATCTGTTTGATACTTAATGTTATTTGAGAGCATTTCAATCCTCACTCCTGAAGAATTCTGGGTGGCAAAAAGCAAAAACAGAATCTAAGCAATAATATAATTAAACTAATACAATTAGACAATACATCATCAAAAATCTTAAGAATAAAAAAACATAATGGTGCCCCCAATCCGCTCAGACCAAAGGCTCATGGGAAGAGACACTTTTCACTTGCTTTTTAAATTCAAGAAGAGTAGGAATCACATTACGTATGATTTCATCTGTTCTGTGAAATAAAACCTTGATTGTCTTTCTTGAGCTAATTCCACCATTGTGTGGAAACAGTCCTCTGCATGTTCTCCACTCCTCCATTCCATAACCTCCATCCCTTTTTCCCCAGTTTTTTAAGGCTTAGAGACTTAGCGAGTTTGCATGTACATGAGGACACATAGTAAGTTACACAGAGTAAGTTAAATTTCTTGCTGTGTGGAAAGGGGATTTATTTATTTAAATTGAACTCTAGTCTCTCCAACATATCCACAAAAAGGGCGTGAGATGAAAATAGTACCGCATAAAAATATATAGACAAGTGACATACCCTAATTGGGCTTTAATGTCTTATTCATTTCAAAACGAAGACCAATTAGAAAGCTCAATATCAATAGATACTTGAACACTTGAAAACTTTTGTGATTTTAAAAAGATTTGATTAGCTATATACAGTAACCATACTTGCAAATGTTATTTGCCCTGAATGATTTATCATGGTAGAGCGGGGTATGCATGAGATACTCATGCCATTGTTTCATCTGCTCTAATCTCATCACAAAAATGCACAATCTTGACCCAATCCAATGAATGATGCCATAGAATGGAGAGCAGAGTTTGTTGAAGTCTTTATAAGACAGAAGCTGAAACCCGGTAGGGGATTCCATCTGCCTGTTTACATATGGGCTCTTTCTATGTCAAATGCCCCTGCTTTCCTTCCTGTCACCCTTGTGCAGCCAATTTGAGCTGCAATAAAGGAATGCAGTCAACGAACGCTGAAAGGTTAACAATACTGTGAAGCGCACATTAAAATCAAATGACCTGAATGATTGCTTCTCCTGATCAGCATGCAAGAGAGATTTCACATGAGTCAGCAGAGACGGGAATGGAGGAGAAATACAGCATCATTATATTGTTCAGAATGGAAAGGCAGAATGGATATTCACTGCACAGGCAGTTTAGAAAGGTTTTCTTTGTAGGCTCATTGGTATGGAACCAATGTCCTAAGGAGATTAATTGGATGATGCTACCAGAGAAGTAAATGAAGCAAGATAACAGAGTCTGGCACAACATTGGGGCGGGGGGGGGGAGCAGGGGAGAGAATGAGAGAGAGAAAGAAAAAAAAGGATGAATAGTACCCTACGATGCTACGCCAATATTTTCTAGAGCCAAGAAAAGTTCAAAACTTGAAGATAAACCAGAACGTTGTTGCTTACCATCAAGATCAGTTGGAGATCAGGCTCTTTCTGACTGGTCTTGACCTAGGAGATACCCAGTGAGCCAAGACCACAAGCTTTGTCTTGGCATGACTTCAAGGAATCTTCCCCTTCCCTTTTGAAGCAGCTCTTCCTTCCTCAGGACAATAGTTCAGTGGCAGATAGCATGGTTTGTATGTGGAAGCTTCCACGTCGAAAGAATCAGACAGAAAGAGATGGGAAACACCTCCCATAGTTTTGAAATCCCAACTCTTTACCTAGCCTAGGTGCACAACCTGTGGCCTAGAAATTGCATAAAGGCTACCAGGGGTTCAAATGCAATTCCTTTTTGTTCCCCACCCCCCAATTCTGTTGCCTCCAGCAATAAATGTCCATGTTCCTCCTGCTTCCTATGTCTGAGGTGTGTGTGAGAGAGGGAAGGGAAGGGAAGGGAAGGGAAGGGAAGGGAAGGGAAGGGAAGGGAAGGGAAGGGGTTAATATATATGAGAGCTTAAGAGGGCTAAGAGACGCACCGCTGGAGGAAGACAGGGAGAGAAGATGATCGAACATGAGCTAGATCCACTATTAGAGCCTACCTCGTGGTGGTAAGGGCAGTGAAACATGGTTATTTCTCTGCTCTTTCATCTTGTTTCACTTGTTTCAGGTGACCCAGACTCTCTTTGGGGGGAGGAATTTGGGGGTCTACCTTCAGGGCCATTGTGAGGAATATGCTGAGCATCTGGCAGGTAAAGTCGCTCACATCTGCTCTGCGTTGAATTCCAGCCTTGATGCAACACCAGTGGGGGCTACGGGGTCTAAGTCTTGCATGGTTATCTGGGAGGATTTCAAGCCTGAAATGATGATGATCAGCGCTTCCGGGTTGTGTGGCAACACACCAGACTGTGTGTGGCAACACACTTTTGTGTCATGACACACAGTTTGGAAAGCTCTGGTCTAGGGCAATGCCACCCCATCCTGTACAAGCTTTTAACCAATGATGCCCCGACAGGTTATGGGCCCAGAGGTGACAGAGAAGCCATAGACGACAGAGGCTTTGGACTGGCTGTGGATCGTGGGATCGTGTGCAGTCTGTGATCTGGAAGCTTTGGAAGCGTACAGTATCTGGGAGTTGTGTGGCTATTTGGAGTGATTTGGAGCTTTAACAGGTTCCGTGCCTCCGTGTTTTTTCTCCTACACTTGTTTTGCAGCTGGAGGACATTCTGATAAGGTCTGTGTCTTTAATCATCGGTGTCTGCCCATAAGGGGCTGAAGACAGATGAACGAAGCGAAGATGTTGCCGGCAGTCGGGGGAGGTTTTCTTCTGGAAAGACTGAATGACACTAATTATTCGTCATGGTCATATAAAAGGGAAATGTATCTTCGACGTGAAGATCTTTGGAAGATTGTACTTTGCACGGAACCAGACCTGGATGATGAAGACGTTGTTCTACAGGATGAGAAAGCATTGGCAAGCATAATTTTATGTCTGGAGTATAGCCAATTATGTTATGTTAGAACTTGTACGTTAGCCAGTGTGTGTTGGGAAGCTTTAAAGAATGTTTATCTGAGAAGCACGCCGTTATGCAAGGTTATGTTAACACGCAAACTTTATCATGCCAGATTAGGGGTATCTGATAATATTCGGGATCACCTGCATTACATGACAAGTTTGTTTCAGGAGTTGGCTCAGAGAGATATGCCGTTTACAGAAGCAAATAAAGTGTATGTAATTCTCAGTTCCCTAAATGAAATGTGGGATAATTTAGCTACAAGCTTCGGGTCATTATCTGAAAGTGACTTGACCATAAATTACTTATCTGGCTGGCTCTTGGAAGAAGAGCAGAGGAGGAAACAGTGTTCTAATGTAAATAGTAATAACAGTGTGTCTGTGAAGGAATGTTATTCTGATAAGTCTGTAAAGCGAAAATGTTTTTGCTGTGGATCGGAAAGGCATTTGTTGAGAGATTGTGATAAGAAACAGAAGCCTAAAGCCAAGCCGGGTATTTCCAAGCCGGGAGACGAAGCACAGCTGTCTCTAATTACTTCAAATGTACAAGATTTAAAGTGGCCATGGTTAATTGACAGCGGGGCTGGTGAGCATGTATCAAATAACAGACAGATGTTTAAGAATTTTAAGCAGGCTGATAGAGACCATGTTATCCTGGCAAATGGAAGCATTGCATCTGTGACTGCTAAGGGATTAGTGTATGTACCAGGATTAAATGTTGAATTATCAATGTTATGTGTACCAGAACTGGAGTACAATATTATAAGTGTTTCACAATTGGATACACTGGGTTATACTGTACAGTTTGGTAATGGTGAATGTATTGTCATGAAGGATAATAATGTTTGTGGTAAAGGTGTTTTACAGAACTGTCTTTATGAACTTGTACAAACCAGGACAAGCAGAAGCCATGATGTTGCCACAATTAATAAGCCAACACATGATTCATGTGAGCATCTATGGCATAGAAGGCTGGGGCATCCGAGTTTCAAAGTGATTGAAAAGATGTCAGAAGCAAGTTCTGGAATGAATTTGAAACAGTGCCAAGTGTATTTGGATTGCACAGCTTGTAAGGTTGCAAAGTCAAAAGTATTTCCTGTGAGCAAATTTAGTGATAGGAAGTCACATAAATGTTTTGAATTAGTTCACGCTGACTTAATTGGTCCATTACCAGCTACAATAGGGGGTGCTAAATATGTTTTAGTCATTGTAGATGATTACACCAGATTTGGGTTCTGTTACCTATTGAAAGCTAAAAGTCAAACGTTTGATATGTTTAGAAACTGGGTGCAGTTTGTGGAACGTAGGTATAGCACAAAGGTGTGTAGTTTACAAACTGACCGGGATACTGAGTTTCTGAGTGGTAGTTTTCAGCAATGGCTCGGTAGAAGGGGCATTGTGCATAGGAGAACCAAGTCAGGGCCAGGAGTGGCAGAACAAAGATACTCAGCATTGCAGACAATGAAGGATTCACTTATTGCTGACTCAGAGTTATCAAGAGGATACTGGGGAGAGGCAATATTAACAGCTAATTATTTAATTAACAGGTTATGGAGTGTATCTGTAAATCAAACTCCATATTATATGTTATATGGCAAGAAGCCATCATTAGCTCATTTGAAAGTGTTTGGGTGCACTGCCTATGTTCACGTGCATAAGGAGGTAAGTAGGAAAGGGCAGGCAAAAGCACAGAAGATGACGTTTGTGGGGTATGAGCCAGGGACCAAGGGATATAGGTTCACTGATGGCAGGAAAGTTGTTATCTCTAGATCAGCAAGTTTTAGTGAGCACAGCAATTGGCAGAGATTACACGGGAGTAGTGCAGTTTATCTTCCTAGTCAGGGACGTTTTGAGTTCTCAGAGCGGAAAGAGTCAACTGATGTGATTAAGAAGGAAGAGGAATTAACTCCTAGTGTGCCAATGATGCAGGATGCTACAGTATTGCGCAGATCTGAGAGAGTTAACAAGGGCATACCACCTCAATGTTATTCACCAGGTGATGTAAAAGTGTGTTTTATCAATTATGAACCTCGTAATTACCAGGAAGTTTTGAAGTTGCCACAACACGAGCAGAGTAGATGGAAAGCTGCTATGGATGTGGAAATGAAAGCCATTAATTCTCATAAGGTTTTCAAATCTACTAGGTTGCCTGAGGGGCATAGAGCAGTAGGTTGTAGATGGGTGTATAAGAAGAAAACCTTAGTGAATGGTGATATTCAGTATAAGGCTAGGTTGGTAGCACAAGGATTTTCCCAGATAAAGAATCAGACTTATGATGAGGTTTTTGCACCAATGCTAAGAGGGGAGACATTTAGGTTTGCCTTAGCAATGGCAGCAGCTGGGAATTGTGTAGTACACCATTATGATATCACCACAGCATATTTGCATGCTGATTTGAAAGAAGAGATCTATATGACTGAAGCCCCAGGGTATGAATCAAAGATTGCAGGAAGAGTATACAAGTTGCAGAAAGCATTGTATAGACTCAAGCAATCAGCACATTGCTGGAATCTAAAGTTAGATAAGGAATTACAAAGAATGGGATTCAAGTGTAGTATAGCTGACCCATGTCTATATGTAAAGCAATGTGAAAATGATGAACAGATTTTGCTTTTGATTTTTGTAGACGATTTGTGTTTTATAGCGAAAGATCAAAGCAGGGTAATTGAATTTACTGAAAATCTGAAACAACAATTTGATGCCAAAGATCTGGGAGAGATTAGAAATTACCTAGGCGTAGGTATTCAGAAGGTTGATGGGGGTTATGTTCTAGAGCAGTGGAAGAAAATTGAAGCACTGCTAAGAGAGAACAATATGGAACATTGCAAGGAAGTTCCAACCCCGATGACAACAGATTTTGTTAAAACAGAGATTGGAGATGATGACCAAACTTCATGTGATCAGGAACATGTGATCAGTCAATAATTGGAAGTGTATTGTATTGTATTGATTTGCAATATTGTCCATCTGAATGTAATGTGGCAGATGTGATGACAAAGCCTCTAAGCATAGATAGACATAGGATGTGTATATCTCAAATGTGTATGTCTTCTATTCTGTACAAGTGAAATGTGTATGTAATATCTATTGTAAATTGAAGGGGTGTTGGGGTTTGATATACCCAGGAATTTACAGCTAGATATAAATTATATTGAGAGGCTTGATATTTAGGTGAAAGGGGAAATATTCTGCAGAGTCACCCAACTAGTGACACAACTGTTGTATGTAGCTTGAATCATGTCAACTGGATTTCTATTTTCTTAGTGGAAACGTTTCACTCCTTATCCAAGGAGCTTCTTCAGTCTGAGCAAAGTTGGTAAGGGAATCCTAAATATGTTCCTAGGTAGCTGTGTGACCTTACACCTGGGGCTAGGTCATGGTTATATTGAGATGTAATTTTTAAGTCCTTTTATCATCTAATGGAGGGTCGTTAAAATCACCATGCTGCTGTTGAGCTTCTGAAATGGTCTTAATCTTCCTAGGCACAGAAGACAACACGGGGAGGAAGATGGGGGAGAGTTTGTGCCTGAGGCCCCCACCTCTATTCAAGGAAGGATTTTCCAAGTTGGCATAAATGGATTCCTTGACCCCTCTCTCAAACCACCTATCTTTAGACAGAGAAGACCCCAGGACCCCCAGGCCTAATGACATAACCAGGTCTTCAGGGACTTCTGGAAAATAAGTAGGGATGGAGCTGACCTCTCTTGGGGGGGGGGGGAGGGGAGAATGTTCCATGAAGCGGGCACTATGGCAGAGAAGGTCCGCCTCCCCAGGCCTGCCAAGTGTAGTTCCCTAACAGACGGGATCCACAGCATGCCTCTTCTGCCAGATCTGATGGGACAGGCAGATGTAATCAAGGAGAGGCGGTCCCTCAAATAACCCAGCCCCATGCCATGAAGGGCTTTAGAGGTCAAAACCACCACCTTGAATTGGACCCAGAAGCAGACTGGCAACCAATGAAGCTCACAGAGCAGAGGTGTAACATGTGCTGTTCTAAAAACACACATAACTGCCTGTGCTGCTACATTTTCCACCAGCTGAAGCTTCCAGGTACTCTTCAAGGGCAGCCCCATGTAGAGCACATTACAGTAATCCAATCAGGTGACTAGGGCATGAGTGATTGTGAGCAGAGCCCTCCGATCCAGGAACAGGCACAACTGGCACACAACACAAAGTGGTGCAAAGGTCCTCCTAGTCATGACTGCCACCTGCTCTTCGAGCTCTTCTATGTTCCATTTGTCTGTTTTCTTGGCTCTCCATAGTATTCCATAGCCTTCTACAAGTGTGTTTTGTTTTGTTTTGTTTTGTTTTGTTTTGTTTTGTTTTGTTTTGTTTTGTTTTGTTTTGTTTTGTTTTGTTTTACAGTTTTTGGTTTGTATACCATTTCCAACTTTTCCAGCCCAATCGCTTCTCAAATTAATTAACCATGCCAACATTTTGTGCCTTCAATGTCAGTCAGAGGGAGATTTATTTCACTTGCCACTTACATACTCCAGAAGATTTATCTGAGTAGATCATATCCCACAGCAAGCTCTAAAATACCTTGATGTCTTATTAATAAGTTAATTGAATTCCACAGTTACTCTGCTAATGTTAATGTATCTATGCTTTGTCACTGACTGATAGGCAAAAATGTCTGCAAAGATACTTTAATAGCTGCTTTCATGAACAAATGAATACCTAAAGCTAAATTATGATAGAGCAAGTATTAATAAGGGGCACTGATAAGCTGGCATTAGAAAATAGTTAGTGACAATAATGAATACTTCATGGATTCTGCTCCTGCTTCATTCTGCAACAAGGAACTTAGATTAAATATACATTGCTTTAAACATCCCATTTTGATATTGTAGGTTCCCACAGGTGGGAATAAGTTAATGTGCTGAGCAAGACATCAGCCTTGGACCAAAGAAACCTTGGCTCAAGACTTAATCAACCTTGGAACTTACTGATGGATTTGAGGCAGTCCCTCTTTCTTGTCCCAACATAAATCATAGATTTGTTATTGTGAGATAAAATCAGGAGATATCTGACCCCACCTTGTGAACCTCCAGTTTGGATAAATACCAATTATTATGATGTTATTTTATAACATTATGGTGCACTCTCCCTTGTTAACTACATAAGAGACTCTACTTTACATCTACCTTAGCATCAACATACTGTAAGGCTGTTCCATAAGTATAGTCTTGGGAACAGCCACCAAGCCCATAGTGGAGCCTAAACCTAATACAAAGGATGGGATATGGAGAAGTCCAACACTCCCCAAGCATAAGTCAGGAATCCCAACCAAAATGTAGAGACTTGCCTACATTATCTCTCTGGCCTGAGAGAACCAAAGAAGTAAATACATCTTTATGAAATATTTTATTTATTTATTTATTCATTTATTTTTATTTTCTATCCCGCCTTTATTATTTTTATAAATAACTCAAGGCGGCGAACATACCAAGTACTCCTTCCTCCTCCTATTTTCCACACAACAACCACCCTGTGAGGTGAGTTGGGCTGAGAGTGTGTGACTGGTCCAAGGTCACCCAGCCAGCTTTCAGGCCTAAGGCGGGACTAGAACTCACAGTTTCCTGGTTTCCCATTGGCTCCTTCCTAGGGCTGAAAGAATGTGATTGGCTCAGGGTCACCCAGCCAGCTTTCAGGCCTAAGGCGGGACTAGAACTCACAGTTTCCTGGTTTCCCATTGGCTCCTTCCCAGGGCTGAGAGACAGGGACTGGCCCAAGGTCGCCCAGCCAGCTTTCAGGCCTAGGGCAGGACTAGAACCCACATTCTCCACTGTTTTTAATTAGTTCAGTGAAGTACACAGATCTAATAGGTAGTATTGTGCCTGAGTAGAAAAAGGGAACTTGCAATATAAAAGTCTCTGGTTAGGAAAGACTAGAATTTAAACAATGGCAGTTTTATGAGTCCCTATGCCTTAACTCTTAGACTCTGCTTCTGGACCATCTCAGACCACATACTTGTTCTTTGCATTCTCTAAATGTGGACCTGATCAGTATGTGATCTTTAACATTCTGCCTTGATTCCTGAACTGCTGGATGATTGCATGAGACAAAACAATTGTAGATCAACTATTTCAGAGATTGACCATATAGGAATAGGTGATCGGCAGCCTTCTCTGAAAAGGCACTTCTGATATTTCCTTTCAGGATTGATAGGAGTTTGTGATTCCCAAAGGGAAAAGAAGAAATCAGTCCTGCTGCTCTGACAGAATCTTTAATTTACAGTAGGCCTCTTCCATCCTTGAGGTAGTCCTTGGCTACCAGCCATTATCCCATTCTTGGCGTCTAAGTTGAGTTCTTTGCCCCTAAGGAGGTAGAGGATGGGAATGCAAACAAACTCAAGGTGGTTGGTCAGGCTTGAAAGAACTGTAGTAGGATCTCGCATGACTGAGCGACTTGGCTTTAATTGCTTCATCCCAGTTCCAGTAGTTCACTATGATTCTGAGGCTCTTAAGTTATGTACACACAGATATTCTGCTTACAGGAAAGCATCAGACACCCAGCGATAAAGTTTGAAACCAACAGATCAAGATGAATTGTTGTACTTAACTGTAGTGTGCTGACCTGGAGCCTTTCAGAGAGCTTTACTATAACTCAAAGAGTTCTCAATGAATCATAGGAGCATTCAGAACCAATTCACAAACACATTCTTCTCAGGTTCCTTCAGTTCACATAGACAAGTCTTACACATATGCAAACATGTCCATTTGGATCATTTATACTAAGTAAGATACTAGCCATGTGCTGTCCAGGGTCTAAAGGAGGGAGTGTACATCAGGTGCCAATTGAACGGCTCTCTCTTTGACCTTCACAGCTTGAATGCTGGGATGAAGTGCCTCCATACAGTAATTCAAGAAACCCTCTTTGCTGATGACTGTGTGCTCCTGGTCCACAAAGACAGTGATCTACAGTTGATGCTGAACAAATTCTGAGACAATGCTATGCTCTTCGGCCTGACTATCAGCCTGAACAAGACTAAAGTACTTTACCAGCCCGTGCCAAATACCAACCCCATAGAAGCAAAAATCACTGTTGATGACACCCAGCTGACAAATGTAAACAGCTTCAAATACTTGGGAAGCATCATCTTGAGTGATGGGTCTTTGGACAAAGAAATTGACTCCAGGATCAGCAAGGCCAGCCAGGCTCTGGGCCACCTGTGTACTCGAGTGCTCAATCAACACAACATCCATATCTCCACAAAGCTGAAAGTCTACAGAGCTGTAGTTATCCCTCCTCTCCTATATGGATGTGAGTCCTGGAATTTGTACCAACGTCACATCAAACAACTGGAGAAATTTCACATTTTCAAATGCTCCCTGTTCCATCCTTGGCATTTGTTGGCAAGACCGTGTCTCCAACCTGTAGGTCTTGGACCGTGCAAAGTCCACCAGCATTGAGTCCCTGATTATCAGAGCCCAGATGCGGGAAGTGGGACACATCATCAGAATGGATGAGCACTATATGCCACGCAAGTTGCTCTACGGTGTGCTGGAGACTGGGAAGAGACCTTGAGGTTGTCCATGCAAGTGCTAAAAAGATGCTGTGAAGGAAACCCTATGCCACTGTGACATCCAGCCAAGGGAACTAGAAGCTGCGGCTACTGACAGAACCCTCTGGTGAGCCCTCCACCACCTTTGAAGACAGGTGCTGCCAAAAACTGATAGAAAATCATGAGCAGTGTCACAGAACAACACCCATAGTTATGACAACAATGGACTTCCAGTGTCCCCATCATGCTAGACTCTGTGCTTCCAGACTGGGACTCAAGAGCCACCTCCGTGTCCACAGATGAACTGTACAACAGTGTGTCTTCTTCGAACCTGAAGTACTAGCTATACTAAGGCCAAATGTTCAGTTGCCAGTGTGGCTGGGGGAGCATGACCAATGGGCATTATCCTGCTCTCCCCTTTTGCATATTAAATGAACTCATGGGAGACATTATACTGTATACTTGTTCTTTTCCACTTATCATAATCCTTTCTCCAGTGATCCCAGTGATCACCACACCACCTAGATGTCAATCACCATGTTTAATTATCAAGAACGATTCTCCCAAGATAATCCAGTGACTCCTGATCTTCACAGCTAACACTGAGCTCTGTAAACTCTACACCACACTTTTTTTTTAATCTGTTCAATTGTGTCTGATTCTCGGAAATTGCCTGGACCAGCCCGTGCAGTTTCCTTGGCAAGGTTTTTTCAGAAGTGATTTGCCATTGCCTTCTTCCTAGGGCTGAGAGAGAGTGACTGGCTTAGCTGGCTTTGTGCCTAAGGTGGGACTGGAACTCACGGTCTCCCAGTTTCTAGTCTGATGCCTTAACCACTACACTAAACTGCTCTCACACCATACTAGCTGTATCTATTATTGAGTAGGTCCATTATTATTTCTCCAAGAGAAATGTTATTGGCTATGTGAGTTGTAACTAAGGTGGTATATTTATTGGGATTGAGAAAAGTTTTGATTCAGAGATTCAGTTCAGAGCACATTTAAACACATTTTCAGATCAAATTAGCTTGTTGAGCTCAATAAGAAAGTTGAATAGAAATGAATGAGGAAAAGTCCTTTTACGAATTATATTGTAAAATCAAATCAAAAGCTGAATTGACCCAATTCAACCTTTAAGACTGAAGCATTGAATTGCATCAGATTTATTCAAATTCTCAATCAGATCAGATCAACAATCCAGACTGACTTGATGATTCAAAGCAGATGACAGCTGATCCACACAGCTCTCATACTCATCTATTTTCAATCCGTATCACATGAATTTATCCCTGCCACATCTCTGAATCAATGCAGAATTCTAAAAATTTATTTATTTATTTATTTATTTATTTATTTATTATTTCAATTTATTCCCCGCCCATCTCCCTTGCAAGGGACTCTGGGCGGGTTACAACAATTGAAGTTTAAAAAACACAAAAACAATATGTAAAATACATATAATAATAATAATAATAATAATAATAATAATAATAATAATAATAATCTAATAATAAATTACATAAAATCCAAGATGGGGGGACCGTAGGATGGATTGTATTACTACGGGGCCAGCCAACCCCAGGAGGCACTGCCGCCTCTGTCGTCCCAGGCCCGGTGGCAGAGCCAGGTCTTAAGGGCCTTCCGAAAGGCCAGGAGTGAAGGGGCCAGTCTCACCTCCGGGGGCAAGATATTCCATAAGGCGGACGCTATCGCAGAGAAGGCACACCTCCTGGACCCCGCTAGATGGAATTCTCTTGTCGAGGGGGTCCGAAGCATGCCCTCTCTGCATGCACGGGTGGGGCGGGCCGACGTTATTGGGACGAGACGGTCCCTCAGGTACCCTGGTCCTATGCCATGTAGGGCTTTAAAGGTAATCACCAACACCTTGAATTGGACCCGGAAGCAAACTGGTAGCCAATGCAGGTCGCGTAGCAGAGGTGTTACATGTGCCGATCTCATGGCACCCATAACTGCTCGCGCTGCGGCATTCTGTACCAGCTGAAGCTTCCGGATACTCTTCAGGGGTAGCCCCATGTAGAGCGCATTACAGTAATCTATACGGGAGATGACAAGGGCGTGAGTGACTGTATGCATTTTACTATCTCTTTCAAGAAATATGCATTCTACGACTCAATTTCACACTATATTTTACCCTAAAATGTACATATAAAAGTTCCAGTTAAATATTACAGCCATATACTGTACAGATTAGCTTCTAAATCATTCTGCTATGTGTTCTCTGAAGAAATATAGAAAGGAATTTTCTCCTTATCTTTAGTTTTTCCTTCAGCTTTGCCCCTTCCATTTTGAGGAACAAACAAGAATTGCCATAGATTAAGCATTCTTTCTCTTTAGCTGGCCATGGGAGAAGTTTATCTTCTTTGCACTAAGTTGTTCATTAATGTTTCCTTTTCATTCATAGATATTTCACATCAGATAGAGAGATTAGAAATATGGGAGCCCTCCAGTGGACAAAAATGTTCCTTCAGCATAATGTGATCTGAACTGACCAACAGCTGAAAATCCACAAGACATACTGTAGAAAGTTTTGGCCCATAAACCTCTTGTTTGAGGACAAGAGCACTTGGCTGAAATAAAATGAAAATTCATACGGGGTTGCCAAACCATGGAAAGCAAATATGACTATTCTATCTTCTTAGTCAATGCATATCATCAACAGGTGAAATCTTCATTTCACCCATGAACACCCAAGCAGGCTATTTAATGACCTCACAGCTAGTAATGATGTCATCACAAGAGGGCAAGGAACCACCCCACAGAATTAGGGGCAGAGTTTTATTTAAAATATTTAATCATTCAATTAATTGCTAGCTGAAAATGAATTATTATTTTATTGAAGTCAGGTATCCTTCTAGCAGGCAAATCTTAAAGTGGAAAGAGGGGGGAAATAGCAATAATAAAGTAATATCTGAGGAGAATATTTCCAGGAAAAATTATTTCATGTGTTTCCTTCAAAATGAAAAGATTGTAATCCTAGCTCCTGAAAAAGGTAAGAGCATATAAATGTATCCTCTCCACAGTTTATTGAGCCAGATATTCATTGTCATCTTAATTGGCCATTATGACCAGTGACCAGTAATGACAGAAGTCATACGTCTCCTATCTGTATCAGAAGACATCCTCCCTGAAACGCAAAATGGCTTCCGTCCTTCCAGGGGAACAGTGGATATGATCTTCACTGCACGACAGCTTCAAGAAAAATGCAAGGAGCAAAACCACCCTCTGTACATGGCGTTTATTGATCTGACTAAAGCTTTTGATACTGTAAATCGTACTGCTCTCTGGACCATCCTTCTGAAAATCGGATGCCCTGATAAATTTGTGAACATCTTGCAGTTACTCCATGACGACATGATGGCAACAATCCTGAATAACAATGGCTCTCAAAGCAATCCATTTAAAGTGGAATCCGGCGTTAAACAGGGATGTGTTATTGCTCCAACCTTATTCACTATCTTCATCGCTATGTTTATACACCTTGTTGAAGAGAAACTTCCTACTGATGTAGAAATTATATATCGAACAGATGGAAAGCTTTTCAATCTTAGTAGGCTGAAGGCAAAAAATAAGGTAATTGCAACTTCTGTTATAGAACTTCAATATGCTGATGACAATGTAGTCTGTGCACACTCCGAGGAAGATCTTAAAACTATCCTAAACATCTTTTCAGAAGCATATGAAAAGCTCGGCCTCTCGATTAACATTAAAAAAACCAAAGTGCTTTACCAACAAGTTCGAACCAATCCCTCTGCAGCGCCATCAATCCAGCTTAAAGGTGTGTCACTAGAAAATGTCGATCACTTTTCTTATCTCGGCAGCCATCTATCTACAAAAGCCGACATCAATGCTGAAATTCAGCATCGCCTGAGCTCTGCGAGTGTAGCTTTCTCCCGAATGAAGCGTAGAGTGTTTGAGGATCGGGACATTCGCAGGGAGACCAAAATGCTTGTTTACAAAGCCATTGTACTACCAACCCCTCTGTACGCCTGTGAAACATGGACCTTCTACAAACGCCACCTCCAACTTCTTGAAAGATTCCATCAACGCTGCCTCCGAAAAATTCTGCAAATTACTTGGGAAGATAGGCGGACTAATGTTAGCGTATTAGAAGAAGCGAAAACCACCAGCATTGAAACAATGATCATCCAACATCAACTTCACTGGACCGGTCATGTTGTTCGAATGCCTGACCATCGTCTTCCAAAGCAGCTACTTTACTCCCAACTTAAGAATGGAAAACGGAATATTGGTGGACAGCAAAAGAGATTCAAAGATACTCTCAAAGCTAATTTTTAAAAAATGTAATATCAGCATTGAGAACTGGGAAGCCCTAACTCATGAGCGTTTCAATTGGAGGTCAGCCTTTATTAATGGTGCTATGGACTTTGAAGAAGCACGAGTACAGGGTGAAAGGGAGAAAAGAGCTAAAAGGAAGGCACGTCAGGCAAACCCTCATCATGACCGTCTCCCACACGGAAACCTATGCCCTCATTGTGGGAGGTTGTGTGGATCCAGAATTGGCCTTTATAGCCACTTACGGATCCACCGTTAAAATTTTACCTTTGGAAGACAATCTTACTCGGCTATGAGTGATCGCCAATGAAATGACAGAAGTATATTGGGGTGGTTTGGTCATACAGAGAGAATGAATGAGGATCAAACAAGAGAACAAATATAGAAAGGAGTGCCTTGGACTGAGAGGAAGAGAAAGGCCAAGAAAGTTGTGATTGGATGGAGTTGATGAGATCCACATAAAATGAGAAGCTTAAAGAACGAAAACAATTATGAAGCTGAGTATAGACTTGGAGGAAGCAAACATATTTGGAAAGGGAGAAAGATATGGAAAGATGTAGTGAATGTATAATGGTACAAACTAAATTTCATTGTATTTCCTTTCCTTTTCCCTAATCTCATTTTATTTTGAGATAAAATACTTCTCAACTGCATTCCAAGGTGTTCTTCTCTCTCCCCACCCACCCCAATAAATTTGAAGCTAAGCACATTAGATTAAAAAAAATACACCCTTAGTATTATTTTGCATTACTTCTCAGTGGCCCCCCAAATGAGTAAATGATTGAGGCAGGGGAATGAAGCAACTGCTTTGTTCATCAAAGGTATTGAGTAGCAGTCTTTTTAAGGTTTTGTTTTTATTACAGTTTGTGCAGACTGAAGTAATTTTTAATGCAATTATCGAGTACTTCTTGCTACTTTTTTCTAAAGCACACCGGTTGTTTTAGATTCTTAAATTACAGGTGTTTTTAAAACAAGCACACATACACATAGGCCATAAAGTAAAAAAAATCATAGGTCATTTGTTTGTAAAATGCCAACTTTCATCAAAAAGGTAAGTAAAGGTAAAGGTTTCCCCTGCACAGTCATGTCCGACTCCAGGGGCCGGTGCTTATCTCCGTCCGTTTGTTAGCCGAAGAGCCAGTGCTGTCCGAAGACGCTTCCACGGTCATGTGGCCGGCATGTCGTGCGCAGAATGCTGTTACCTACCCACCGAAGTGGTACCTATTCATCTACTTACATTTGCATGCTTTCGAATTGCTAGCTTGGCAAGAGTTGGGGCAAGTGCGGAAGCTCACTCCATCACGTGGGGCTAGGGATTCGAACCTCCAAACTTGCGATCTTCCGATTGACAAGCCTGGTGTCTTACCCGCTGAGCCATCACGCCCCCTCTTCATCAAAAAAGGACCCTGTAATTCAGATGGTCTTTACTGTCCTTGTCAGAGCTGTATGAACATTGAAACTGAAAGTACATAGTGAAGTTGTTAGTTATTTAGGAACACAGAAGCTGCATTATATCAAGTCAAGCTCAGTATTGTCTGTACCATTCTTCCCCATTCTGGCACTCTACTGCCTAGCCTTGCGACTAGATGATCTCCAAGGTACCTTCAAGATCTTACATTCTGTGATTCTTCTTTTTTTAATCCGCTCAATCATGTCCAGTTCTCAGAGACTGCCTGGACTAGTCCTTCAGTTTTCTTGGCAAGGTTTTTCAGAATTGGTTTGCCATTGCCTCCTTCCTAGGGCTGAGAGAAAGTGACTGGCCCAAGGTCACCCAGCTGGGTTTGTGTCTAAGGCGGGACTAGAATTCAGAGTCTCCTGGTTTCTAGCCTGATGCCTTAACCACTACACCAAACTGGCTCTCTCTGTGATTCTATGACTTATGAATTCTGGACTGCATGATGATGATGATGATGATGATGATGATGATGATGATGATGATGATTTCTTGTTCTATCCTCCCTTAAACAACCTGACAGCACTATTTTAATCTATTAATGACAAAATTTATATTAATTAAATCTAGGTCTCCTACATATAAATCTGATAAACCAGTCTCCACTTCATTAGAGATGATCAAATATGGATCTTGCAAAAATTTGTTTCTGGACTGGGAAGTTTGGGTACAGTTTCAAATGCTAGAATGGCTGATAGTAACTGTAGTCGTAAATGTCTGAGGATCATCACATAGTAGAAAGATTCTTTATTCTCTGGCCATCAATCTGTAAGAGATTTCAAAGTTCCAGTTCGTTTCTCATTTTATTTAGCACCTACATCAGTGATTCTTAATCTATGGACCATGGACCACTAGTGGGTCCATGGATAAGCTTCAGGTTACCCCTGAACTAACTCCCAAATAATTTTTATTTCCTTTAATTTTCTTCCTGTTACTTTAAACAAATTCCTTCATGGGAAAAAATATACAAATGATGTTATTAAGGTATTGATTCACTCCAGTCAAGTATAGGGTGGCATTGGCTGCTATATTACATGGTTGGGGTAATCTATAATTGTCATCGTTGCCATGTTATGATATCTAGAATAGTTTCCAGTTGATAGAAATCAAAGAACTACATAGTAGATTCTACATGGTGCTCCTGAAAAGGTGATTTCTCCTTCATTAGGAACTTATTGAAATGTTAAATATTTCATGAATGAACAATAGTAATTATGGCTTCCATGATATTTAAGACTATGTAAGTGTAGTGTAGTGTTTCAGCATTTACCAGACTTCATCACTTCCATCAACAGTGTGAATACTTCATAGTATTTATGTGGCTGTTTTGAGGCAGGTCAGAGCTGTGATTTTCCTACAATTATCTTCATATTTCTTCGCAAATGAACATGAATTTTGAAGAACCCTGCTCAAACAGTAGATCTGTAATGCTTTGGAAGACATTTAAATTTATTTTTATTTATTTAAAATACTGTTTTCCTGCTCAAGTGGCAAAACAAATAAAAATGGTTATACTTTTAAAAATCCAATCAGTCCATTCAAAGCCAAGATTTTAAAAATAAATAAATGCCTATATATAGTGTACACATTTAAAACATCAATCAAGAAGGACTGGAATAATTTTTTAAAAAAAACAAATCCAACCAAATAAAACCTGATCTTCACTTCTCCATCTAAAAACTGAAGAGGCAGCTCTTAGTTCTTCAAAATGGGAATGGTGACTGAGATATTTCTATGGGGATTTTTGGCTCTCCAACTGTTCTTCCAAAAAGGATGCATTCATGCAGAAACAGACCAGCATTACTTCTGTCTCAAGCCATTAAACCAGAGCTTTCCAAACTTTTCATGTTGGTGACACACTTTTTAGACATGCATCATTTTGTGACACACTCTTACAGCAGAGCATCATTTTGTGACACACTCTTACAGCAGGGCACAAGGCAGGCACTAGGACCTGCACGGAATCACAGCAGGTTTGGAGGCAGCAAGGCACAAGGCAGGCACTAGGACCTGCGTGGAATCACAGCAGGTTTGGAGGCAGCAAAGCACAAGGCAGGCACTAGAACCTGCGTGGAATCACAGCAGGTTTGGAGGCAGCAAGGCACAAGGCAGGCACTAGAACCTGCGTGGAATCACAGCAGGTTTGGAGGCAGCGAGGCACAAGGCAGGCACTAGGACCTGCGCAGAATCCCAGCAGGTTTGGAGGCAGCGAGGCACAAGGCAGGCACTAGGACCTGCGCGGAATCACAGCAGGTTTGGAGGCAGTGAGGCACAAGGCAGGCACTAGGACCTGCGCAGAATCCCAGCAGGTTTGGAGGCAGCGAGGCACAAGGCAGGCACTAGGACCTGCGTGGAATCACAGCAGGTTTGGAGGCAGCGAGGCACAAGGCAGGCACTAGGACCTGCGCAGAATCACAGCAGGTTTGGAGGCAGCAAGGCACAAGGCAGGCACTAGGACCTGCACGGAATCCTGGCAGGGCTCGGAGGCAGCAGCAGCCGTGACACACCCAGACACTGCAGCCGACACACTAACATGTCCCAACACAGAGTTTGGAAAGCTCTGCATTAAACTTTTGAAGGTCCTAATGCAGCATCTCCTGTTGCGGCTTTGAAGCAAACTGGTCATTCACCTGTGGCCATGAATTTCCTTCTGTTCCATCTTACTTCTCCATTTGTTTCCCATTGATTGTGTTTGAGTGTTTTCCGTTTCAAACCAAAGTAACTTTGCATTTTCTTTTTCCATCCCGTGGGAGTTTATTAGGAAGATCTGAAATTTTAAAAGAGGAGGCTGAGCACACGTGTTTGCCTGAAAACTTTATAGAGCCAAGATGTCATTTTTTGAAAGGCTGTTGAGAGACAATGATTAAGGAAGTCTATACAGGAAAGGGCACTCCATCTGATTTCTACACAGAGTCTGTTCCAAAATTGAGGAGTGAATGACACGGATAAACCACACAAAGAAAATTAAAGTCAGAAACCATTCACAGGGGAACATTTCTTATATTGAATATGGAATTGTATTTCAAATATAATAGCTTAAGCTCATAATTACCAGTGATTACTGAAATTTTACACTAATGGCATGCAAATTAGAATGCACTCTCTTATTAGATATGATCATTAAAATAAAAATGTATTCTATTAAATTGATGTCAAATTTTTTAAAGTGCCTAAATAGCACTGTACGCATTCCAATCCCTAAACAAGTTAAGATATCCAATATGAATTTTAGTTCACCTATGCGGTTTGTATGGATTTTAGACTCAGTTCCAAGCCTACTCTTTGACCCATTGAATTCAGTGGCAAAGCCTCCATCAATACTCTATTGTGCTTGTACAGTGAAGTACTTGATACTGTCTAGCTAAGTTGATGTGGCACCATGTACTCTTACTGAATGTTCAAATTATTATATTTGCAGTCCAGCTTCTATGCAGAAAGATAGAGCAATCTAGTTGTCTGACCTTAAACACTCACAGTGGTCCTAAAGGCTTTAAATGCTCTTTGGGCAAATCCGAGGATTGGAAATTGCTCCCATGAAATAAGTGGGAGCTAAACTGAAAGAAGATACATTTTAATCTACATTACAGTGATGCAGGACTACCTGGGTAAATAATAAATCATGAAGAAACAAGCTTGCATTCACAAAAGAGAAAGAAAGTAAGCAAAAAGGAGATACAGTACATGCAAGAAATTGATTGTACAGGGAGGAGAAAAAGATAGACCACAGATTGAAGGGAGTCACCTGAAGAAGCAGTGAATGGTTGCTAGAAAGAAAGCAGGAGTCGGCCATACCTGCTTTCACATATCACACTTTCACATTATTGGCTAGATGGAAATGGGCAGGTTAGCTGAGAAATACAGTACATATGCCATGGGATGAGCAAGTCTATCAGATTTGGTTTTGTTCAATTTTACATTATTCCAGTCTTCAATGTTACACTATTCTGAAAGCACTTTAAGTTGGAACGCTGGAGCTAAGCTTCAGACCGTGTGGAGTATTGAAGGTCTCCCACACATGCATACCTACATTTATACATGCACGCAGAAACATTTCAGATCAGCCCTTACAATATTCAGAGCTAGCCGAATCTGAAATGGCACCTCGATTGGGTTTCGGATTCTGGATCAGCAGCCCACAGAGTACAATTTATACACCCACATTCAGTGACATCCGCAGAATCTGGAGCATCCTTAAATCACAATACAAACACTGCCCCTTATATACATGTATGCAATGTCACAACACATGTACAAAATGTATGGAATTTGCATCACAATGTTGTGATGCACATTTTGTCCTCTGTTTCCTTTGTTCCTCTCTCTGGACACCCATGCCTGCATTGCAATCTAGGATAAAAAGCCTGTTAAAGTGACAGTTTAAGATTCATCCCTAAACTCTTATAGGAACATACCCAAAATGCACAAAAGAAAAGGCAAAATATAATTTGCACTAAAATGCACTGTCAGCATAACTCCCCGGAATTTTTAATATAGCTTCTATATCTAAACTTCCAACCACAGGTAAATTGACCCACAAACCAGAAAAGAAAGGTGCTAGAAGAACTGAATAGTGCAGGACGTTTGGTGATTTTAGAAAACAAATGAAGGGTTTAATGGGTCTGCTGGGAATGTGAAGAAAATAAATTCCACTGCAGTAGGTGTCAGTAGGCATGGTGGCTCAGCGGGTAAGACGCCAGGCTTGTCGATCGGAAGATCGCAAGTTTGGAGGTTCGAGTCCCTAGCCCTGCATGCGGAGTGAGCTCCCGCACTCGCCCCAGCTCTTGCCAACTTAGCAATTCAAAAGCATGCAAATGCAAGTAGATAAATAGGTACCACTTTGGTGGGATGGTAACAGCGTTCCACATGCGTCATGCGGCCACATGACCGTGGAAGCGTCTTCAGACAACGCTGGCTCTTCGGCTAACAAACGGAGATGAGCACCAGCCCCTAGAGTCGGACACGACTGCACAACTGTGTGGGGGGAACCTTTACCTTACTTAGGTGTCCTTGACAAGCTCAGCTGAAAGGAAGATGCCAATCATGTATGGGGTAATTTTAAACAATGATGTCTTTGCTTTCAAATATTTGTAGGATTTGGGAAGAGGATGAGGAAAGATGCCTTAGGTATAACACTTCCCAGAACAAAGCTTGTTCTGCTGCTTAAAACAGTTTTGTAGAAGAAAGAAATCAAGAGATTGGCAGACCTCCTCTGACCTCAGATCTGACCACTTTTGGCCTCCATTCAGTCACCATTAGCCCCACAAAGTCTTTTTTTTGGGGGGGGGGACCAGTAGCTTACTAGAAGCATCAGTTTCAAATTATAATTACAAGACTACAGCAGCGATGGGGGCAGCAGATGTCCTTCCAGATGTTGATGCAGTACAAATCCAAAGCAGTTCTAGCCAGTGTGGCCAATACTGAAGGATGTTGCTTAGATGATACTTCAGCAACATCTGGAGGGTCACAGTTTCCCCACATTGGGAATATATGTATCTTTCACTCAAGGAAAATTGTGAAGTTTTTAATCTGGAGCAACAGATGGTGTTACCTTCTAGTTATGAAAATGAACTATGAACCCAGACAATGGCTTAAATATAATTTTACAGACAAATTAGTGAGCATTGGCAAGTCGCTATCTTTCAGTCTCCTATCTGCAATGTTGAGTTAATCAAACATACATGTACAATTGCCAGAGAAGTTCATTTGAAATTAAACCATTGTGAATACAGAGGTCCTGATCTGAGCACATCTAAAAATACTTTGAACAAAAGAGAGAAGTGCGGTAAGACTAGCTCCATTCCTAAGGGTAATTACATGCATCCCCAACGAGGAAGAAATATAAAAGAAGTCCAAGAAAATCTTTTCAACCAGATTCAATATACATCCTAGCCAAACATTTGCTAAGATCATTATAATTACACAATGTTATAAGAAGATATTGGAAGATTCCATAAAATGCATATTAAGCATGGTTCCCCTAACTGCACTGTCTTGGGGAGGAAGATCAAAACAGGATGGCGGTTGCAGCATTATGATTGCGGCATCATTTTTTTTACACGTGTCAAGATCACATGCACATACAAGGGACTGGTTTCATTCACATCACTGGGATTACCATCTTGCTTGTTTGGACCACATCTTGAGGCAGCTGCTGAGTATAACCATATAAAAAATAAAACAGTATTGATTACAATAAAACTAAGACCTATCTTGATGGCTCCAGAGTCAATCCTGAAAGGTCCTCCAGAATGGGAACCATCCTTGCTTCTCAGGATAAGTTGTTCTACAGGAAGAGAGCCCCTACAGAGAAGGCCTGCTACCAAGCCCCTTTCTGTTACACTTCCTGGTAGGTGGGGACCCTAAGCAGACACTATCTGGCCTCCAGCAATTTGGGCCAGTTTCATAATATATATGAAGCTGCAACATTAAGGAGAAGTAAGTAATATTGTAGTATATATGAAAATTTCAGAGAAGGAGGTATAATGGGGTTTCCATCATTCATTCATTCATTGGCGATCACTCGTAGCCGAGTAAGATTGTCTTCCAAAGGTAAAATTTTAACAGTGGATCCGTAAGTGGCTATAAAGGCCAATTCTGGATCCACACAACCTCCCACAATGAGGGCATAGGTTTCCGGGTGGGAGACGGTCATGATGAGGGTTTGCCTGACGTGCCTTCCTTTTAGCTCTTTTCTCCCTTTCGCCCTGTACTCGTGCTTCTTCAAAGTCCATAGCGCCATTAATAAAGGCTGTCCTCCAATTGAAACGCTCATGAGTTAGGGCTTCCCAGTTCTCAATGCTGATATTACATTTTTTAAAATTAGCTTTGAGAGTATCTTTGAATCTCCTTTGCTGTCCACCAATATTCCATTTTCCATTCTTAAGTTGGGAGTAAAGTAGCTGCTTTGGAAGACGATGGTCAGGCATTCGAACAACATGACCGGTCCAGCGAAGTTGATGTTGGATGATCATTGTTTCAATGCTGGTGGTTTTCGCTTCTTCTAATATGCTAACATTAGTCCGCCTATCTTCCCAAGTAATTTGCAGAATTTTTCGGAGGCAGCGTTGATGGAATCTTTCAAGAAGTTGGAGGTGGCGTTTGTAGAGGGTCCATGTTTCACAGGCGGCGTACAGAAGTGTTGGTAGTACAATGGCTTTGTAAACAAGCATTTTGGTCTCCCTGCAAATGTCCCGATCCTCAAACACTCTACGCTTCATTCGGGAGAAAGCTACACTCGCAGAGCTCAGGCGATGCTGAATTTCAGCGTCAACGTCGGCTTTTTTAGATAGATGGCTGCCGAGATAAGAAAAGTGGTCGACATTTTCTAGTGACACACCTTTAAGCTGGATTGATGGCGCTGCAGAGGGATTGGTTCGAACTTGCTGGTAAAGCACTTTGGTTTTTTTAATGTTAATTGAGAGGCCAAGCTTTTCATATGCTTCTGCAAAGATGTTTAGGATAGTTTGAAGATCTTCCTCGGAGTGTGCACAGACTACGTTATCATCAGCATATTGAAGTTCTATAACAGAAGTTGCAATTACCTTATTTTTTGCTTTCGGCCTACTAAGATTAAAAAGCTTTCCATCTGTTCGATATATAATTTCTACACCAGTAGGAAGTTCCTCTTCAACAAGGTGTATAATCATAGCGATGAAGATAGCGAATAAGGTTGGAGCAATAACACATCCCTGTTTAAGAAAGCAAACAGAAGTTCAATGCTATATACATAGACTACGAAACCCAAGAAACTTAAGTTTACAAACAGGAGGTCTAAGCCACAATAATAATCCATAAACCCAAAGATCAACTGGCTGTTGTGGGTCTTCCGGGCTGTGAAAGCCTTCGACAATACACCAAAGATCAACTGTTTACGATAAGAGCTGTGTTGTCCAATAGCTAACTGAACTCTTGAATAAGAGGTTAGAAACTCATAGATCTCCTGATATTTAAGAACTGCACAACCCAGCAGTCCAAGCTTAATTGCCAGTTAACTCCAACTGCATCCTTGGAGTATTTCATTAATGACTTGAAGTTCCTAAGTCCTCCATTTGTGTCTTAAATATTGGAGCTAGGAACGCATCATTATGATTTCAGGGTTAAAGGCTTGCATCAGTTGCCTCAAGTGCTTGCAGTGATGGAGCTGGCTGGCAAGCTGGCTGGCTATAGGCATGATGCTTCATCCTTTTTCAGATTTCCTCTGAGTCTGAAAAAATGCCTGAGGTCTTTAGTTAGATGGTTATCCATACAGGAGTCTGCATACCCCCGATCCCTGGATTGGTTTGTCCTCAGGCAAATAGGAAGAAAGATCATCAGGTATTTTAAATGCAGTGCAGGGAATTAGCTGGAAAGGACAACATTCATTTCATTCCCAAAGGTCTACTTCCAGGAGGATGCAGTAGCAGATGCTGAAGACAAGAGAACAATTAAAAAGATTACCTTCTCTCATGCAAGTATGATGAGCTCCGTTCCGCTAAGGTGATCGTTTTGTTCAAACTTATTTTCTGACAGCTTTCTTGTCATCTAACCACGAGTCACTTTTAAAGACCCAATGGTTTTGTTCAATCAATGCTCAGGTTTCACTTACCTTTGCTCTCTTAATATTCTGACGTCATTATCGATGTAGTAACGTTTAAAACAATTTCCTTTTCCTTTCCTTGAAAAGATGTGAGCATTGTAGGAATTCTGGGATGGTAGTACCAGAACTCCATGCAGCTTCTTATTAGTATATAGCAGAGTAGAAGCGTTCCCATAAACTTGCACAAGGCTTAATCAGTTCAAAACACAAAATAAACACACTTCACACATTAATGTAAAGTTACATAAAAAGAGTTTACAATTTTATTGTAACTAACCATTCCTTAGTAGAAACGGTCCATGCGTGCAAGCAAGTGGTTCTGACCAAACCCACAGTCTTCATTAATGTGGCCCTGCTGCATGGAAGTATAAGAAACGTGGGAGCCATAGCTGGCCCATGCTCCTTGGTAGGAGATCCGAGCAGAAAGAGGAAGAGAAGGGAACAGGAAACAGGAAACCGGGATTCAGCCCCTCCCACACAAAGCAAGTAAGATCAGGATACAGCAGAGGCTGTCTCCTCCTTCAAGTCTGTGTGTGAGACATGCTTGGTTGAAACCCGATCTCTAACAAGTATGACCCAGTAGAAATTATGTCAGCAGTATGTGGCTCAAGATCAGTTCCACCACACCCAGCTGCTCCACTGAATAACCAGACCCCACAATACGTAAGAATATTACTTAAAGTGTCCCATCTAGAGAGGTCTATAAGCATAATTTGATCTTCCCAAGATGTTATGACCTTGCACGCTGTTGATCACAATGTAATCTCAGATGTTCCTCTTTTTGTCATAAGCAGTGGAGCCAGCTGAAGAAACTAGAGCCGAGACAGAGTGCATGCTCAGATACAAAAACTGGCAGGGCTTCTGCAAAGTAGTATGATTTTTTAAGGGGAAAAGTATGTTTTTTAAGGGGAAAAATAACTGTATAAAGAATTGAAATCAGAAACACAAAAATGTTAAATGTTAAATGTTTATAAATATTGTACATTTGTCAGAGAACAACATAGGGGAAGTTAGAAACTAATATTTAGAACAGGGCTTTCCAAACTGTGTGTCGTGACACAGTATTGTGTTACCTGGGGGGCCCAGGTGTGTCACGCGACAACCTGGAAGCGCTGATGGCGCACCGCCGCCACCACGCGTGGCAGCGGGCCATCAGCACTTCCGGGTTCCAGGACGCTGCTGCTGCCACGGCACGCAAAAACCCAAAAGCGCGGCAGCAGCAACCTGGAAGCGCTGCCACCAGTGCGTCCGGGTTTTTGCACGCCAGCCGTTGGTGTGTCACCAACGGCTAAAGTTTGGAAAGCCCTGATTTAGAATGTTTTTAGAAGCTTCTTCTTTTCCATCTTGGTATTTTTTAAACAACAAATAGTGGAGATTTTGGCACTCAGCTCAGACATTCAAATCCTTTCTCACATTGCCAAAATAATTTCATATACTTTGATTTTAATGGAGAATTTCTCATAAACAGTATACTGAGCATATCTCAGTAATTCATTTGTCCACTTATTGATTTTATATTTCTGTATAGGAAGAATAATGAAATTCCCACAGTGAAGGAATGGATTGTGAAAATGTCAGAATTTGCTGAGATGGCAAAGATAACTTGTTTGGTCAGAGAAAATAACAACAAAAACTTTTTTGAAAGACTGGAAACCTTATTTAGACTTTTTGCTAAAAGAAGAAAAAATTATATGAAGATTTACGGGGTTTGAGGATTTTAAAAGATGAAGTGAGGGGCTGAAGGGACTTGTATAACATCTAAGAGGGAGGAGGGATTATAAGATTGTAATTATCTGTTGAAGAGAAGGTTGGAAGTCATTATATTTCATAACTTTCTTTTCCTTTCTTTTTTTCTTTACTTGCACCTTTTTCTTTCTCCTTTTCTTTCTTTCTCTTTAGACTTGTCTTTTACTTTATGTAAAACTCTCAAGAAATATAAATTATAAAAAGATCTTATATTTCTGTATCAACTATTTTCTTTCTTTTTTCCTTTTGCTTGCCCATTCGTTTTTTGAATGATTAACAATTTTTAAAGAAAGAAACTCAGAATGTAACCAGATTGCACCATACATCTGCAGCAACAGATTTTCCAGGAAGAGGCCAAGAGAAGAAGGGAAGACTTGATAGACTGCTGCTTTTTGAAAATAGCCACATATCAGCCTTTTTCTCTTCTATTCTCCCAATAGATTCATTCAAGGATATTGCTACCAACAGAGTGTTAGCAATCTCTGTAAGATCATTTCCCACATTCATCTCAAGAGGGGTGGCCATTGCTTTAAAGCTACGGTGGGCTATTTAGCACCCTCTGGATGCTATGTTCTGCTACTTCCACAATTACAGGTTAGACAGGCTGAGTTGGACGTATAGGACCCGTACATTAAAAGAATGTTGACTTTGGATAACCTTAGTGCTATGCCTATGACATCAAGCATTAATATTGCAAATGCCAACTCCAGATCCATCAAAAAAGTTTTTTTCTCCCATACTATATATCTACGAGACACGGACTTTTTTTGTACAGTACAGTACAGTACAGTACAGTATGAAGTTTATTGGCTAAAGTTCCACTAAAAACAAAATCAGAGTTTAAAACATACAAAGTAAAACAAAAATTCAGCAGAAATAGCTGTTTATTTATTCATTCGTTTGATAGATTGATCTATATATAGCCACCCATCTCACATACATAACTCTGGACAGCTCACAACAGTTAAAAACAACATCAAAAATGATAAAAACAACAAACATAAAAAAACCATACTAAAACCATTATAAGAACCGTATTAAAAAAACACAGTCATAATCAATGACAGAATACAATCCATACATCACATTCAATACAAGCACTGAGTACTACAGCTAGATCCTCAAGCGCAGTGACAAAGCCACATCTTCAGAGCCTTCTAAAAGTCCAGTAGGGTCAGGGCCAATCTAAGCTTGGGGGGGATGATGTTCCAAAGGGCGAGCACCATGGCAGAAAAGGCTCTCTTCCTGAGCCCCATCAGATGATGTTACTTAGTAGATGGGACCCATAACATGCCTCTCCTACTGGACCTGAGATGTAACCGGGGAGAGGTGGTCCTTCAAATAACCAGGTCCCATGCCAGGTAGGGCTTTATAGGTGATTTTGTTGTTGTTCAGTCGTTTAGTCATGTCCGACTCTTCGTGACCTCATGGACCATAGCACGCCAGGCCTTCCTGTCCTCCACTGTCTCCCGGAGTTTACTCAAATTCATGTTCATTACGTCAGTGATGCTATCTAACCATCTCATCCTCTGCCATCCCTTCAGGACCTTGAATTGAATCCGGAAGCATACTGGTAGCCAATGCAGCTCACGGAGCAGATGTGTCATATACGCTCATAAAGGAGCACTCATATCATCAATGTGATGATATGGCAGCAAATGTTACAAATGTTAAAACACAACTTGGCCACATTTAAAGAAACATACTGGTTGGCACAAAATGTAGCCCAGGGCTGTAAGCAATTGTGAAGGACCCCACACAAAGGAAGATCCAAGATGGCGACCGGGAGCAGTCGCTAATTGCTGCTCCGGGAAAAAGAGGATCCTGGTCTCCTAGAACCCCGGTTTTCCATCCTCTCCCCACCCTGCTACGTTGGTTTGGGTTTTGGGGAGAGATTTCTGTGGGTGCCTTGGCTTTTTTGTGAACTTGTAGCCGAGTGGAGACGGCCGGACCTTCTGGAAAGAACGGCGGAGTAGCGGAGTGTAGCAGTGATTGGCGTGGCATTCCGCGGACCTAGGTGGACCCCCTGCAACCTATGGTGACTCCCCAGTGAGTCCCTATTACCTTGGAGTCTGCTGGCCTCCCCGGAGGAGTGGAGTGGGGTGAGAGAGAGTGGGAGAGAGTGGTTGGCGGTGGAGCGTCGTGGCGCCAAGGTTTTGACGACAAAGGCGGAGTGTGGTGGTGGTGGACTCCGCTTGGTCGACGACGGTGGTCTCCGTGTTTTTTGGTGGTGTTGATGACCCAGGCAGACCCTTGTGGTCTGTGGAGACCTCCCGGCGAATCCCTGTCATCTCAGAGTTGGCTGGCCCCCTGGTGTGATCAACGGCAGAACAGCGTGGTGCTGAAGCTTGAGAGACGAGCTTGAGAGACGAGGGCAGAGTGCGATAGACCTGAGTAACAGTAGTAGACTCCGTGTTTTTTGACTATACTACGGACCCTATTACATCTGGGCAGACCCTAGTGGGCCCTTGTGACTTCTGGTGAGCCCGAATGTGGGCAAGTCTGAGGACTCTGGCTTCCTCCTGGTGGTCGTGAGAGACCTAAACACCCTTATAGGGGAAGTTTACGACGGACCTTGGAGTGGAGCCATAGATTTTGGGGGTCTATAGACGCTGGTGGGTCTACGGGCCTTTGTAAGATCAGCCCCGGAAGCGATGAGCTCTGATATTAGGGGGTGGAACTCGGCGCAGTAGCCACAACGTTTTTAACATCTTTAAACATCTTTAAACCCCACTTTAGAACAGCCTTAAGAGGATAATGAAGAAGGAGCTGTGGAATGGAGGATTGACTACCATTTCCCCACACATGGTATGTGGCAGAGTTTTGGGGTCCCCTTGGGGTGAGAGTGGTATTCCTCCTGGGTGTGAGAGACCCAGAGGGGACCAGAGTTGGGTGATAGTACGTAAGAGTGCTCGCCCCTGAGTGAGAGACAGGTGGCGAGCAGGAGTGGATGGTGCCCCCTTTGACCAGTGAGAGAGGCTGAGGGTGGGCACAGTGAGTGTGGAGTGAGTGTTTAGGGGGTGCTTGGATTCTACCAGTGCCGAGAGCAACGCTGGTGCACTGGTGGCCCTACTGCCTCCTGAGTTTGATTGGGTACGGGAGGATGTTTGCATGGGAGAGGGGACCCCTGTTCCAATCTAGGGCTTTCAGAGGTCCGGTGGTGGAGGCAACTGGGCCTGAAAACTCTAGGGGCTATGGGGCGGGTTGTCCTATTGAGGTGGTGACGGGTCGGGGATGTTATGGCGGGAACCGGAGGGCAGGCCATCATTGGGGAAGATGCCCCCGGTGTTTGTTACCGGTGGTGTGTTCCGGCCCTCCAGGTTCAAACCTAGGCCCTGGTCTCCAGACCCTCGAGTGCCCTGGTTTCTGGCTGCTGCTGCTTAACGCCAGGTCGGTTAATAACAAGGGCCCCCTCATATGTGATCTGATCATGGAGGAGGGGGCCGACCTGGCATGTATTACCGAGACCTGGCTGGGCCCTGGAGGAGGGGTTGCCCTCTCAGAAATCTGCCCGGCCGGATTTCAAGTATGGCACCAGCTGAGACATCGGGGTAGGGGAGGTGGGGTGGCAGTTGTCATCCGAGAATCTATGGTGGCCTTCAGGGGCGCTGCTCCACAAGTGGCCGGTTGTGAGACCCTGTTTCTCAAGTTGGGTTCCCGAGACCAGTTGGGAGTGTTGCTACTGTACCAACCTCCCTGCTGCGTAGCAACCTCCCTGCCCGCGCTGCTAGAGGCCGTTTCGGGGCTGGCGGTGGAATTCCCCAGACTTATGGTTCTGGGGGATTTCAATCTGCCATCTCTGGGACATGCCTCGGAGGCAGCTCAGGAGTTCATGGCTACCATGGCAGCCATGGGCCTGGTCCAGATTATTTGGGACCTGACTCGAGACAGTGGCCTCACCCCGGACTTGGTTTTCTTGTCAGAGCAGTGGCAAGATGATCTGGGGGGAGAGTTACATCTTTCCCCCTTGTCATGGTCAGATCATGCCCTGGTGGCCCTGAGATTCTCATATGCTGCCCCACTCCGCAGGGAGGTTGGACCCATTCGATTGGTCCACCCCCGGCGACTGATGGACCCGACTGGGTTTCAGAGGGAGCTGGGGGTTATTCCCGAGGATCTACTGCACGGTCCAGCGGAGGTCCTGGCCGTAGCCTGGAATAAGGAAGCGGCCGGGGCCTTGGACAGGATCGTGCCTGTCCGGCCTCTCTTGGCCCATCCAACCCGATATTCCCCGTGGTTCACGGAGGGATTAAGGGTTCTGAAGAGGGTTAAGAGACATCTAGAGCGCCGCTGGAGACAAACAAAGACCGAATCTGACCGAACACAAGCTAGAGCCGCAGTTAAGGCCTACCTTGTGGCGATAAGAGTGGCGAAACGTCAATATTTCTCCGCTCTTATTGCGTCCGCAGAATGCCGCCCGACGGCCCTGTTCGGGATTACTCGATCTCTCCTAGGTAAGGTGGGCCCAGTGACCCACCTTCAGGGCCGTGCGGAGGAATTTTCAGAGCATCTGATGGATAAAATCGCTCGGATTCGCTCTAAGCTGGACTCCAGGCGTGATGCATGGTCTGGGGAGATGCCGAGGGAATGTCTTTGCCCGGTTATCTGGGAACGGTTTGATCCTGTTGGGCCTGAGGAAGTGGACAGGATCCTCCGGACTGTAAGAGCCACCACGTGCCATCTTGACCCATGCCCCTCCTGGCTTGTGAAAGCAGCCAGGGAGGTGACATGTGGCTGGGTCCATGCGATGGTTGTTACGTCCTTGGGAGAGGGAGTGTTTCCAGCTGCTTTTAAGGAGGCGCTGGTGCACCCCCTCCTCAAGAAGCCATCGCTGGACCCTACAGTGTTGGACAATTTTCGTCCCGTCTCCCACCTCCCCTTTTTGGGGAAGGTGGTTGAGAAAGTGGTGGCATTACAGCTCCAGAGAATTCTGGATGGTACGGATTATCTAGACCCCCTCCAGTCAGGGTTCAGGCTGGGATATGGGGTGGAAACTGCATTGGTCGCACTTACAGATGATCTCTGGCGGGAGCAGGATAGAGGCAGTGCGTCCATCCTGGCTCTCCTTGACCTCTCAGCGGCTTTCGATACCATTGACCATGGTATCCTTTTGGGGCAGCTCGGAGAGTTGGGGGTGGGCGGCGTAGTCTTGCGCTGGTTCGCCTCCTTCCTCCGGGATCGGTCCCAATTGGTGGTAATAGGAGATGAGAGGTCCGACCCTCGGCCCCTACTTTGTGGGGTGCCGCAGGGCTCAGTTCTCTCCCCTCTCCTGTTTAATATCTACATGAAACCACTGGGTGAGATCATCCACCAACACGGGATGAGGTATCATCAATATGCTGATGATACTCAATTATATATCTCCATCCCGGGTGAGTTAAGTGATGCAGTGGCTGTCCTCTCTCAGTGTCTGAAGGCTGTGGGGGTCTGGATGGGGAACAACAGGCTTCAGCTGAACCCTGGTAAGGCAGAGTGGCTGTGGATTGATGGCGCCTCGGGATCCAGAGAGTTGTTATCTTTAGATCTGGATGGGGTGGCACTACCCCGTTCGGACTTGGTGCGGAACCTAGGGGTCCTTCTGGACTCACGGCTCCTGCTCGATGAGCAGGTGGCAGCCGTGGCCAGAAGAGCGTTTATGCAACTTCGAGTTGTACGCCAGCTACGCCCTTTCCTGGACCGAGATGCCCTCCGTACAGTCACTCATGCCCTGGTCATCTCTCACATAGACTATTGCAATGCGCTCTACATGGGGCTACCCTTGAAGAGTATCCAGAAGCTTCAGCTGGTCCAGAATGCATCTGAGCGTGCAGTTATGGGTGCCTCAAGATCAGCACATGTGACACCTCTGCTGCGTGAGCTGCACTGGTTACCAGTTTGCTTCCGGGTGCAATTCAAGGTGTTGGTTGTTACCTTTAGAGCCCTACATGGCATGGGACCAGGTTACCTAAGGAACCGCCTCATCCCCAGAACGTCGACCCGCCCCACCCGGTTATCCAGAGAGGGCTTGCTACGGATCCCGTCTATAAAAGAATTCCATCTGACGGGGTCCAGGAGACGGGCCTTCTCGGCAGTGGCACCCACCCTTTGGAACATTCTCCCCCTGGAGGTGAGGCAGGCCCCCACACTCCTGACCTTCCGAAAGCAATTGAAGTCCTGGCTCTGCCACCTCGCCTGGGATGGGGGGGGGGTAATAGCTCCTCTTGGAGGTGGCTGGCACCATAGAGTTCCTTAAACAATAACATAACCTCTTGGATTTTATATATTTATATATTTATATCTAATTAAATTGGAATAATGTATTGTATTTTATATGTTTTTAATTAATCAATTTTGTTGTAAACCGCCCAGAGTCCCCTTGTGGGGGGAGATGGGCGGTGATATAAATCAAACAATAAATAAATAAAATGTAGGAATTTCTAGAGACTTTAAATAATATCAAGAAGGCATTTTTTCTTGTTAATTTCAAACAATGCTTATCCTTTAAAGCTTTAAGGAGCACAAGTGTCCTTAAAAGGTCTAGGGCCGGGGAGTGCTTTAGATTCAAAAGCAAAAGGATGCTTCAGAGTAAAAGGGGCAAATTGAAAGCCCTTAAACCAAACACTTATCTTCCAGGGACTGAAAGATACAGCAACATTGGATCAAAGAGGAACTTGATCTGGTAAAAACGATTTTAAAAATAGAAAAATCAGAAAGAATATAAGACATAAAAACACCATGTTGGAGGTCATCAAAAGCACTGTTCAACAGAGAATGTAATGAAGATAGCTTGGCTGCAGTTATCACAATCCCTAGATTCTCCTCTTATTTAAAATCAAATAAAATTATAGATAATTTTCAGTTTATTTACTTCAAACTAGCTTTACTTCCCTTTAAACTAAGGATGACCAGTTATTTTGCAACTGTTGGCCACACATTTTAAGCTTGATTGATTGATTGATTTAGACCTCCAAGGATTTCAGAAAACATGGTGGTAAAGTGGTGACATCACCAATGCAGAGAGGCGAGATTTTTTTTGCCGCCACCCCATTCTGGGCTTTCTGGGGTACAGGAAAATAAGATTATTAAATGTTATGGAGTCTTAATAGATTTATTTGGGGATGATTTTAATTTTTAAAAAGTGTAATAATTTAACAGTTTGTATGCAATTTCACCAGTGTGACTTTTTTTTTGTTTATTTGTTCAGTTGCTTCTGACTGTTCGTGACTTCATGGACCAGCCCACGCCAGAGCTTCCTGTCGGTCGTCACCATCCTCAGCTCCCCCACGGTTGAGTCCATCACCTCCAGAATATCATCCATCCATCTTGCCCTTGGTCGGCCCCTCTTCCTTTTGCCTTCCACTTTCCCTGGCATCAGCATCTTCCCCAGGGTATCCTGTCTTCTCATTATGTGGCCAAAGTACTTCAGTTTTGCCTTTAATATCATTCCCTCAAGTGAGCAGTCTGGCTTTATTTCCTGGAGTACCAGTGTGACTTAGTGGACTGCAAAAAAGGGGTACCTTAGAGGGATGCAAAAAGAAGGGGGGTATAGGACCTATTGGTTTCAAGTTGATAACCACTTCTTTATAGTTATTGTTTGAAATGATGACTGCAACAATTAAAAACTGGATTCATATCCAATTAGTTTATTTTCTCTTTTCTTTTCTCTTTTCTCTTTTCTCTTTTCTCTTTTCTCTTTTCTCTTTTCTCTTTTCTCTTTTCTCTTTTCTCTTTTCTTTTCACACCTTTTTTTCTTTCTTTCCTTTTTTTCTTTAGATTTGTCTTAAACTTATGTAAAACTCTTAATAAATATAAGTTTTTAAAAATGGATTGAATGACTCGTTCCCCATTGCTTACTTTAGTTCAAAGACAAAATTTAAAAAAACAGTGCTTCTGAAACACGTTGGGCAGGAATCAGAATGAATCATGTTCAAAAAACACTTCCACTGAAAACTGATCAGAATTTCTATAGGTCTGCCTTCAAGAGTTCTCAATCTGTATCCAGCTCACAAAGCACATTTTTTTGATGTTCCTATTTTTAGTTATATTCTCGGTGGATTGTGCTTTTGTTATTCAAGGCTTGAAATGAAAGTTGATGAATTTAATATGATATGGTTACATCTATTCAGCTTCTCTGTCTAGGAGAAAAAACAGAAGGGAATATTGAGTGAATAAAAAAAGATAACCTTGCCTTCAAATACAGGAGCCAGGAAAAAGCAGGCATCTAAGCACTCTCCTCAAAATGTCCAGAATGGTCTCAGTATTTTTATATTTAGTACTTTCATTTGATATATGCTTATATCTAAGTGCAATACATGACCTATTTTTCACCCCCAAACAATAACCCCGTGAGGAAGGTTGGGCTGAGAATGTGACTGGCCCACAGTCCCCCAGTGAGCTTTCATGGCTAAGAGTGAAGTAGATCTGGGTGTCTTCTCTCCTGGTCCAACACCTTAACCCAGGGTTTCTCAACCAGGGTTCTGTGGCACCCTAGGGTTCCACAAGAGGTCACTAGGGATTCCCTGGGAGATCACGATTTATTTGAAAAATTATTTCAAATTCGGGCAACTTCACATTAAAGAGGTAAGTTTCATTCTTTATCTTTAGTTTAAGAGCACTGTTAATGCATATATACAGGCCTACCCATGAAACAAATATAATAATTTTGTAATTTCTGGCCTATATTTGAGCCTGAATGTGCAGGGGTTCCCTGAGGCCTGAAACATATTTTAAGGGTTCCTCCAGGGTCAAAAAGTTGAGAAAGGCTGCCTTAACCAATACACCACACTGGCTCTCAGAATGTCTCTGAAGGACCACATGGCATCTAGTCAAACATCCTAACAGATGATGTAACCCACTGGTAAAGAAGCATTCCAAACACATCAGCAAGAATCAGAGGAGGAAACATACCCTTTTTTCTGCTTTAAGGTACTAATACTTTCCAAAATGCAATTGGGTAGAAGAGAATTGTTGGATGGGATGATCAGCTAAGAAGTACCCAAACTATTGATTGTGTCCATGTGGTTCTACTATTCAAAGACACTCTACCATGATTAGAGCTGAATAAGTCTTCAGACTCAGTTCCAACAAGGAGCTTCATTGCTGCTAGGACCGCTGAGGAGGGCTGTTTTAGAGGGCAGCTACTTTAAAGAATTGAAGACCCGTACTGTGTAATTCCGTGTATTCAAAAGCATCTTTTTGGAGCTGAATCTGAAGCACTGCACAGTGGTATATTGTCGTGTTATTCCATGCTTCTTTTCAATTACTCAGAGAATATCAACCTTCATATTTCACAGGCTATTGCTCTATGTTGATACGTTGTTCTTCATAACATTGCGGCGACTGATATGCAACTCAGTATAAATTTTGCCAATATCAATATAGTGAGTATTCCCAACCTTTTTCGCCAGTGAGTATATTTGGAACTTGACTTTTTTCTTTTAGTATATTTATTTCAGAAAATACATTTATACATCCAGCTCAACCTTATACTTATTTTATTTCTATCTCACATTCCATTATAATCTCTCATATTTTGCAGAAATCTGATAATTTTTAAAGATGTGCACATATCACTTGTACAACTTGAGTTATAGAATGCTTTTCAGGTTATATGCATTATGCTTGAGGCTAATGCTTTTCTTTGTCACATGCTAGATTACCCCCATTTTTATTTAAAGAATCTTTAAAAATCAGGTGGGCAAGGAGCCTAATGAACCTCAAGAAAAATATCAGTAGGTACACTGAAATGCATGAACAATTGATTTTGAAATGCAGACGATAAGCTATAACATTTTTTAAAAAAAATAAGTTTTATTGAAGAATTTTTTACAATGTTAAAAACAATATAAAGAAGAAGAAGAAGGAGGAGGAGGAGGAGGAGGAGGAGGAGGAGGAGGAGGAGGAGGAGGAGGAGGAGGAGGAGGAGGAGGAGGAAAAGCAATAAAGAGAGAAAAAATAGAAAAAGAAAACAGAAAGATAGTTATGGAACCAGCTTCCGATCTTCTTCACACCAGTTATAAACATATTTAAAACCATGTCTCCCCTTCAAAATTATATAACATGCTTCCTGGTGGCTTCTGGTGAGGATTCATGGCAAACTGAACATTCCTGAAGAAGCAGGGATGGCATTGCAGCAGAGATCAGCAGCCAGACGGAGAATTCTGGCCAGTGAAATCTCTCTGGATAAAGGAGAGATTGTGAGATTGCCCACTCGCACTCTGGACAGCTGCTCCTCATGAGTAGAATGCAGGAACTGAGGTTTTTGCAGTTGGCTCATGAGTTGAGCAGCTGGGAGTCGAGGTATCCCAATCAAGCTCACAACCGTAATGCAGCCTATATGGACATAAGGTTCTCATTTCTTAACCACTTTTGGTTGTAACTAATTTACAGCTAAAGAGAGATTTTCTGAGAGGCAGAATAAGAGAATTCCACTTGGTGATTTATTATTTTTTCTGGATTACAAAGGTATAAAGAAAAAAAAAAGGTTTTAAAGACTTAAAAACTTTTGACAAAAAGCTTAACAAGGAGTCAATGTGAGAAAGTTTAAAACAGATAAAGGGACAGTTATTTTGAAAGATTATTTTTGAGGGAAAGTGATTTTGAACAAATTGGAATTAAATTAGACAAATGAACCAGACCTTCATGGGAATTTCTTTTTTCTATTAAAGAGTGCAGACAACTGGTGGATTTTACAAACCAAAAAGATAAAGGTAATATGAGCCAGACTGTGATGCTGACTGTAACTATGGAAATGTTGACTGTGATGCTAACATCATCCTCTCTTGTCTGTGTGGTTTTTATAGTTTTTAAAATGACTGTTTTATATATTTATTGCTTTTCTTTTTAACTGACTGTTGTACGCTGCCCAGAGTGACGCTTTCATGAGATGGGTGGTCATACAACTATGATAAAGAAAGAAAGAAAGAAAATTTCTCAACAAATTAAGTTTTTACAATGACAATTATCTATAGTATGTTAGCAGTAAGAGAAATGGGAATAAAAATTAATTATGTAAAGCAAAAAAAATTGAGTTTGCAAATAAACCAGGGAAGTGGCTAGCATATAAATTACAGAAAGAAAAAGAAAAGAAAATGATATTGAAATTACAAGAGGGAGATACTGTATTAATCAACAATGCAGCCATACAAAAAGCATTTCATCAATATGTCTATGAAGGTTCTCAGTCATCCAGGTGGAATTGTCTGTAGCTTGACAACAACAAGTTCCCTTACCAACTTTGCTCAGACTGAAGAAGCTCCTTGGATAAGGAGCGAAACGTTTCCACTGAGAAAATAGAAATCCAGTTGACATGATTCAAGCTACAGACAATTCCACCTGGATGACTGAGAACCTTCATAGACAAATAACATCTCAATATAACCATGACCCCAGGTGTAAGGTCACACAGCTACCTAGAAACATATTTAGGATTCCCTTACCAACTTTGCTCAGACTGAAGAAGCTCCTTGGATAAGGAGCGAAACGTTTCCACTGAGAAAATAGAAATCCAGTTGACATGATTCAAGCTACAGACATTTCATCAATATTATTTCAATTTGGATGAAGGAAGTGACATCTCTCTAGAGAAAATAGATGAATATCTAAAGAAACAAAATTTACTGAGAATTACAGAAGAACAGAGACAGATTATGAATGGACCTATAACAATAAGGGAAGTTTCTAAAGCTATAAAAACGATTAAACTAGGAAAGGTGCCTGGACCAGATGGATTTTCAGGTTTTTATTACAAATGTTTTGAGGATGAACTTTTACAACCTTTACAAAACATGATGAACTCTATCCTATAGGGAGGAAAGATGCCAGAGAGTTGGAAAGAGGCCAATATAGCATTAATACCTAAAGAGGGACAAGATTTGACTTGAACAAAAAACTATAGGCCAATATCATTGAATAATGACTACAGGTTGTTTACAAGCTGCTAGACTGAAAATAACTTTGCAAGAATTTATTCATGCGGATCAATGTGGGTTTTTACCTAAAAGACAGTTAAAGGATAATATTAGAAATGTGTTGGACATTTTGGAAAGTTTGGAGCAACATAAAACAAGCCGCATTGATTTTCTTAATGCAGAGGTCTTTGACAATTTGAACTGGGCTTTCTTCTTCAAGGTTTTGAAAGATATGAATTTAGGAGAGAAGTTTATAAAATGGGTAAGATCGATTTATACTTCACAGAAAGGAGAAATAATTGTTAATGGAGATCTAACAAATCCCTGTGAGATACTGTCTTCTCTCTTGTTTATTTTGGTTCTTGAAATACTGAATAGAGATATGACAAGATGAGAAGATTGTGGGGGTAAAGATTTAAAAAGAAATGTATAAGTTAAGGGCTTTTGCAGATGACGGTGTTGGTTTTGGAAGATTCTATAAAGGGAATTGAAATATTAATGGGCAAATTAAAAGAATTTGGTGCATTAGCAGGTTTCAAGATTAATAAATAGAAGATGATGTTAACAAAAAATGTGAAAATAGAAGATCAAACCAGATTGATGAATAAAACGGGTTTTAAGATTAAGAAGAAGGTAAAATATTTGGATATCACTATGACAAATATGAATTGTATGTTATTTCAAAATAACTATATTAAGACATGGAACGAAGTTTAAAAAGACACATTAAGATGGGAGAAATTACAACTGTCCTTGCTGGGGAGAATTTCTGCGATAAAAATGAATGTCTCGCCTGGAAAGATGTTTTTATTTCAGACAATACCTGTTTTGACAACTGATGCACCATTTAAAAAGTGGCAGAAGGATATATCTAAATTTGTGTGGCAGGGGAAAAAACCACGAGTTAAATTTAAAGTGTTATAAAATGCAAAGGGAAGAGGAGGATTGGGTTTACCTGATTGGACATTTTATTTTGCAGCCTGCTGTTCGGTTTGGCATGGAGATTTGTGGTACAATAAAGTCAAAGTTAATGTGGATTTTAAAAATCATTATGTTAGACGTACCATATTGAGAATATGGAATAGATACCCAAGCTGTACCCGAAAACACCTTTGTGGATCTCAGCACAAGAAGCATTTTATAGACAAAAAATAATAGGCAAACACAAATGGCTAACTTATTGCGAGATACTAGAATTTTGTCAAACGGATATTGACAATATTTTTGTAAAATAAAATCAAGAGAACAACTGATGGTAGAGGGATATAGTTGTTAATAGTTCTCTTATTTACAATTATTACAAAGATTTAAAATAGACAAAAGAATTTATGGTTTTGAAACTGAATTTGAAATAGAATTGTGCACAAATGATGAACATGTAATTGCTAAAATGTATAAACTTTTATTCAAATTTAAAACAGAAGAAGAACAAGCAAAAGAATGTATGATAAAGTGGGCTAAACATTTTGGTTATAATATATAGATGGAACAATGGGAAATTATGTGACTGAAAGAACTGGAATTTACACTATGTTTAATCTTAAAGAGATTTTTTATAAAATGATGTACTGTTGGTATATGTCACCAGAGAAATTGTCTAAAACATATAAAGGCAGTTCAAATTTATGTTGGAAACGTGAACAAGATATTTTATCATGTTTGGTGGACATGTAGAAAAGCTAGAAAATTCTGGATTCAAATACTGTATATACACTGATTCACAGAATTTTAAAGATTAGTGTACAATTAAGACCAGAGGTTTTTCTTTTGGGATTGATGGACAAACAGTTGGAAAAAAGTTATGCAACTTCATTTTTGTACATGTTTTCTCTTTGATTTCTTTCTTTTTCTTTTCTTCTTCTTACTTTATATTAGTTTCTATTAGTTTTTATTTTCATTCTTAAAAAATCTTTAATAAAAATTACACACACACACACACACACACACACACACAGCTCTTTTTTTCCCATTCAATTGTATCCGATTCTCAGAGACTGCCTGGACAAGTCCCTGCAGTTTTTCAGAAGTGGTTTGCCATTGCCTCCTTCCTAGGGCTGAGGGAAAGTGACTGGCCCAAGGTCACCCAGTGTCCTGTCCCGACTAAGTCCCAAAGCAGGAAGGTGTGGATAAAGTCCTTTATTACAATTAAAACACACAAAATAAGTCTAGAGAAACAAGGGCAACACAAGGTGCTCACAGAGTTTGGGTGGCCTGCGGTGATCCATTCCTGGTTGGTGCACATGCGGGCAACCACCACATGGCTGCTATGCAAGATTCAAATGTGGGGCTTGGCACTGTGGCAAGGAATGGCTCCGGTACGAGGCTTGGCATGCTGACGGGGCACGTCTCCGGCACAAGGCTTGATGCTGCAGCGAGGAATGGCTCCGGTGTGGGGCTTGAAGTGGTGGTGGGGTGCAGATCCGGCACGAGGCTTGGCACGGTGAATGCAGGGCGAGGTTCCGGCTTGAGGCGTGGTGCGAAGGCAAGGCAAGATTCCGGCATGAGACTTGATGCGACTGCGAAGGATGATTCCGGCACGAGACTGGGCGTGGCGGCTGCAGGGCGAGGTTCCGGCTTGGGGCTTGGTGCGAAGGCAAGGCAAGACTCCGGCTCGAGGCTGGACACGGAGACTGGGCAGGATTCCAATGCGGGACAGGGCATGGCGGCAAGGCTAGGTTCTGGCCCGAAGCGCGGCTCTGACACGAGGCTTGGCTGGACTGCATGGCAAGGTCTGGCGTGGGAGCGAGGTGAGGTCCGAGCGGGGATTCTGACGTGGCAACAGGATCACGATTCACTCCAGGAAGCTGTACGGAACGTGAACAGTTGTCTCCGGCAAATGGGTGCACGCTGCGCTCACCTTTTATCTCTTTGATTTTCCCTTTTTGGGAAGGGTGGTTGAGAAGGTGGTGGCGTTGCAACTCCACAGGTTCCTGGAGGAAACGGATTATCTGGACCCCTTTCAGTCAGGTTTCAGGCCGGGATACGGGACGGAGACCGCATTGGTCACACTTATGGATGATCTCTGGCGGGAGTGGGATGGAGGGAGTGCGTCCATCCTGGCTCTCTTAGATCTCTCAGCGGCTTTTGATACCGTCGACCACGGTATCCTTTTGGCGCGGCTCAGGGAGTAGGGGGTGGGCGGCGTGGTTTTACGCTGGTTCACCTCCTTCCTCCGGGGCCATTCCCAGTCGGCGGTGATAGGGGAGAAGAGAGCCGACCCGCGACCCTTGATTTGTGGGGTGCCACAGGGGTCGGTTCTCTCTCCTCTCCTGTTAAACATCTACATGAAGCCACTGGGCGAGATCATCCAACACCACGGGATGAGGTATCACCAATATGCTGATGATACTCAGTTATATATCTCCATCCCGAGTGAAGTAAGTGATTCGGTCGCTGCCTTATCTCAGTGCCTGGAGGCTGTGGGAGTCTGGATGGGAAACAACAGGCTTCAGCTGAACCCTGGTAAGACGGAGTGGCTGTGGATTGATGGCCCCCCTGTATCCAGGAAGTTATCATCTTTGGTTCTGGATGGGGTAGCACTACCTCACTCAGATCCAGTGCGGAATCTGGGGGTCCTCCTGGACTCATGACTCCTGCTCGAAGAGCAGGTGGCAGTCATGGCCAGGAGGGCCTTTGCACAGCTTCGAGTTGTGTGCCAGCTATGCCCTTTCCTGGATCGGGATGCCCTCCAAACAGTCACTCATGCCCTTGTCATCTCCCATATAGATTATTGCAATGCACTCTACATGGGGCTACCCTTGAAGAGTATCCAGAAGCTTCAGCTGGTCCAGAATGCAGCAGCGTGGGCAGTTATGGGTGCTATAAGATCACCACATGTGACACCTCTGCAGCGCGAGCTGCATTGGGTACCAGTTCGCTTCCGGGTCCAATTCAAGGTGTTGGTTATCACCTTTAAAGCCCTACATGGCATGGGGCCAGGGTATCTGAGGGACCGTCTCATCCCGATAACATCGACCTGTCCCACCTGTTCATGCAGAGAGGGCATGCTTCGGACCCCTTCAACAAGAGAATTTCATCTAGCGGGGTCCAGGAGGCATGCCTTCTCTGCGATAGCGCCCGCATTATGGAACATCTTGCCCCCAGAGGTGAGACGGGCACCCTCACTCCTGACCTTCCGGAAGTCTCTTAAGACCTGGCTCTGCTGCCTTGCCTGGGACGATGGAGGTGGTAGTGCCTCCTGGGGGTGGCTGGCCCCGTAGTGCCTTGATCCTGATAGTGGATTTTAACCATCTTTTGGATTTTACTTATTCTCTCTATTTATTGTTTTATGATAATTTTATGTATAGATTTTAACTTCTGCTATTTTGTAAACCGCCCAGAGTCCCCTATTCGGGGAGATGGGTGGGGATAAATTAAATAAATAAATTAATAAATAAATTTTCACACTGTTGTGAGCAGGAGCCAATCGTGCCTTGCGTTGCTCTGCCCGCCTTTCCCACTGCCGTTCTCACACGCTAATAGGTGGAGGCGAGTCTCCTTCTTGGCTGCCTCCAATCAGCTGCTCTGAATCTAATTCATATTTTGCACCAAATCCATTATTTCCCATTTCTATTGTTATCGGCCCTTCTATTTCTAGATCAGACTCCTCGGACTCAGCCTTCATCCTAACACCCAGCTGGTTTTCTGCCTAAGGCAGGACTAGAACTCACAGTCTCCTGTTTTCTAGCCTGATGCCTTAACCACTGCACCAAACTGGCTCTCTTTCTGCTCTTATTAATCAGTAAATCCAGAAATCATCAATTCATTTTTATCCATTTTCAGCAAAAAGTCCATAAAGAGTTTCCAGTATTTTATAAAAGTAATAGTTGTTCCCTCCCTAATCAAGCAAGTCTGTTAAGCCATTTCTGTGAATTCAGCCATATTCACCATCCAATCCTACATTTTAGGTATTTCTATATTCTTCCATTTTTGTGCATACAATAACCTCACTGCCATTACCATATATAAAATCAATCATCCATAACTATTTTCTAATTGACTATCCATAAGTCCTAATTGAAAAAATTATGGTTTCCTCTGGATGTTAGTTTTTAAAATTCCATCATCATATGCACTTGTGTCCAATATTTACTTGCTTTTTCACAAGTTGATCATGCATGGTAAAATGTCCCTTCATGCTTTTCACACTTCCAACAAAATTAAAAGTACCCTTGTGCATCTTAGACAATTTCTCTGGTGACATATATCAATGGTCCATCATTTTCTAAAAGTTCTCTCTTAAATTGTAAGACAATGTGAATTTCAGTCCTTTTACCCTCATTATTTCCCATTGATCCATCCATATATTGTAACCAAAATTCTTAGCCCATTTTATCATGCACTATTTAACTCATTCATCTTTCATTTCAAATCTCAATAAAAGTTTGTACATTTTAGCAATTACATGTTAATTGTTTGTACATAATTGCATTTCAAACTCCGTTACGTGTTGTTCTATCCCTGATAACTAACTAACTTACTTACTTACTTACTTACTTACTTACTATTTATTTATTTATTTATTTATTTATTTATTTATTTATTTATTTTCTATCCCACCATTATTCTTTTTATAAATAACTCAAGGTGGTGAACATACCAAATACTCCTTCCTCCTCCTATTTTCCCCACAACAGCAACCCTGTGAGGTGAGTTGGGCTGAGAGAGAGTGACTGGCCCAAGGTCACCCAACCTGCTTTCATGCCTAAGGTGGGACTAGAACTCTCAATCTCCTGGTTTCCCATTGGCTCCTTCCTAGGGCTGAGAGACAGGGACTGGCCCAAGGTCACCCAGCCGGCTTTCATGCCTGAGGCGGGACTAGAACTCACAGACTCCTGGTTTCTAGCCCGTTGCCTTAACCACTAGACCAAACCTCTCTTTTAATTGTGCGTATGAAAACCATTGAAAAGTAAATCCCTCTGCAGCCAATTGTTCTCTTGGTTTCATCTTAAATTCTCCATTTTTCCATGTTAAGCATAGGAAATCAGAGAAGATTTCATATCGAGTTCTTGGCTGTTAGCATCAGCAAAAAAAAAAATCTAACCTGCTCATTCTGTCAATACTTTGGTGCTGTTCATGAGCTGAAGTTAATAACACTTTCTTTAAAAATATGGAGTAATGGACTTTTATTAATGCCAAAGAAACACAAACAAAATAATGGAATAGGTTATAAGCTCTGACCCAACACTAGATGAGAGCCTTTGTAGAGTTATGTCAGTGGCCTGAAAGATTGCCACTTCCATCAGAGGAATCCTTATAGACCTGACCCTTCTGAATGACTGCATAATTCACTGTGGCCAGAAAACTGTATGCACGGTGTGTTTTATTCATGGTACAGGAAGGCATGCAATTTCCTAATTGCTGTGGAAAATCCCAATTTTAGAGTAAATTATGGTGAACAAAAGATTGACTAAACTCTTAATAACAAGGATACATTTCCTTTAGTTTGTAAAAGATTTCATCACTCTGTTTCTGAAGTTGTGATACCTAAAACACCCATTAAATGGATGTGCTGGTAATGATAACAAAGATATGTCTGTAAAATTATGAAGTGCCTTTCCGACCAATTATTTAATTATCTTTTTAACTCTCTATCTATCAGTGGTCAATTGAATTTATTTTTCATCTATTTATTATTTCTCTCTAACTAGGATGGGAAATCAGTGATATAGTCCAGCTTCAGCCATGGAACTCACTGGGTTACTTTTGGCCACTCTCTCTCTTTCTCAACTTCAACTACCTCACAAGGTTTTCCTGGAGATAAAGCGTAGAAAGAGCTGAGCTCAGGATAAAAAATGAGATATAAATCTGACAAATAATAAATACAGTCAATATATGGTATTCACAAATTCCATATTTGGAAATTCGCCTACCCGCTAAAATTTATTGGTAACCAATTGAAATCATGCAATCATGCATGCCCAATTAAATGCAAAATTCAATAGGTTAGCCAGAAGAGATAAGGAATTATTTTTAAACAAGCAGTGCATGGAACTGGAAGAAGAAAATAGAATAGGAAGGACAAGAGACCTCTTCCAGAAAATTAGAAACATCGGAGGTAAATTCCAGGCAAAAATGGGTATGATCAAAAACAAAGATGACAAGGACCTAACAGAAGCAGAAGAGATCAAGAAAAGGTGACAAGAATACATGGAAGATCTGTATAGGAAGGATAATAACATTGGGGATAGCTTTGATGGTGTGGTCAGTGAGTTAGAGCCAGACATCCTGAAGAGTGAGGTTGAATGGGCCTTAAGAAGCATTGCTAATAACAAGGCAGCAGGAGACAACGGTATCCCAGCTGAACTGTTTAAAATCTTGCAAGATGATGCTGTCAAGGTGATGCATGCCATATGCCAGCAAATTTGGAAAACACAAAAATGGACATCAGATTGGAAAAAATCAACTTATATCCCCATACCAAAAAAGGGAAGCACTAAAGAATGTTCAAACGATCGAACAGTGGCACTTATTTCACATGCCAGTAAGGTAATGCTCAAGATCCTGCAAGGTAGACTCCAGCAATTCATGGAGCGAGAATTGCCAGATGTACAAGCTGGGTTTAGAAAAGGCAGAGGAACTAGAGACCAAATTGCCAATATCTGCTGGATAATGGAGAAAGCCAGGGAGTTTCAGAAAAAACATCTATTTCTGTTTTATTGACTATTCTAAAGCCTTTGACTGTGTGGATCATAACAAATTGTGGCACGTTCTTGGTGGTATGGGGATACCAAGTCATCTTGTCTGCCTCCTGAGGAATCTGTATAACGACCAAGTAGCAATGGTAAGAACAGAGCACGGAACAACGGACTGCTTTAAGATTGGGAAAGGAGTACGGCAGGGTTGTATACTCTCACCCTACCTATTCAACCTGTACGCAGAACACATCATGCAATGTGCTGGGCTTGATGAATCCAAGGCTGGAGTTAAAATTGCTGGAAGAAACATTAACAATCTCAGATATGCAGATGATACCACTTTGATGGCTGAAAGCGAGGAGGAGCAGAGGAGCCTTATGACGAAGGTGAAAGAAGAAAGTGCAAAAGCTGGGTTGCAGTTAAACCTCAAAAAAACCAAGATTATGGCAACCAGCTTGATTGATCACTGGCAAATAGAGGGAGAAAAAGTGGAGGCAGTGACAGACGTTGTATTTCTAGGCACAAAGATTACTGCAGATGCTGACTGCAGCCAGGAAACATCTCCTTCTTGGGAGGAGAGCAATGGCAAATCTTGATAAAATAGTTAAGAGCAGAGACATCACACTGACAACAAAGGTCCGCATAGTTAAAGCAATGGTATTCCCCATAGTAATCTATGGCTGTGACAGCTGGACCATAAGGAAGGCTGAGCGAAGGAAGATAGATGCTTTTGAACTGTGGTGCTGGAGGAAAATTCTGAGAGTGCCTTGGACTGCAAGAAGATCAAACCAGTCCATACTCCAGGAAATCAAGCCAGACTGCTCACTTGAGGGAATGATATTAAAGGCAAAACTGAAGTACTTTGGCCACATAATGAAAAGACAGGGTACCCTGGAGAAGAAGCTGATGCTAGGGAAAGTGGAAGGCAAAAGGAAGAGGGGCCGACCAAGGGCAAGATGGATGGATGATATTCTGGAGGTGACAGACTCAACCATGGGGGAGCTGGGGGTGGTGACGGCCGAGAGGAAGCTCTGGCGTGGGCTGGTTCATGAAGTCACGAAGAGTCGGAAGCGACTGAACGAATAAACAACAAAAAAAATTGCAATCAATACTCATGGTGCTTTCATGGTCATTTGTTGACATGTGCAGAGCGCATGAGTTGCCCAACGCACAGATTCCCAGCAAAGGTCAAACAAGGTGATGGTCTGCCTTCTTGTTTCAGCTCTCATGCTGTATTGTCCTTTTCCGTCTATTTACTGCCACCTTTTGTGCTGAAATATATAGTAAATAAAGTGTATTTAAACCGAAACACACATAAAACAAGGTTATGTATTGATAGGTTAATAAAAGTGTGACCAGAGGCTCACAGGAACTTAACCCAGTATTTCCCCTAGGAGCAATGGTTCAGTATTGGCTAATTCAGTGTTTGTGGTGACTTTATAGAACATAATAAACATGAATAATGAGAATTGACTGTAAATTGTAACAATATTTATTTTTTAAAAAATAAGATCCATTCTGTCAATTCAGTGGTCCCAGATATGTACTGCAACACTGGTTAAAACTGTCCCTCTCCCATTATGTCATCCTATTTCTAAACCACGAAGGGTAAATAGTTTTAATCAAAGGTGTGAGAAACTTCCATCACATCATGTTGCTGTTCTAAGAGTTCCAGAAGTGGATGAAGTCATAATGACCCGCTCCAATCCCTTAAGCAATTGGAACATTCTGTGATGGAATGTCCCTCCCCCACTTTTTTTTTTAAATATTGGGAGGCAGGAGGAAGCACATTTTGGGGAATGGGGATCATGGTAACTCATTGTACTCCAACAATGGCTTCTCACCTATAATCTATTACAATCTATTTTGTTTCCTCCATAATCCACCAGATGTTCTAATGGACTTCCAAGGGCAGTGTTAATAATAATTGATGCTAGAAGCAGAGAGGAGTCAAAAGGAGTACTAATGAATTTTATCCAAGTTCTTTGATTCCACCCAGCCCAAAATGCAAAAGGAAGGAGGCTGATTCACCCTAACATATTTACCGTATTTTCCAGCATATAAGACGACTGGGCGTATAAGACGACCCCCAACTTTTCCAGTTAAAATATAGAGTTTGGGATATATTCGTCATATAAGACCTCTCCTGGCAAAATTGATCCTCGCCGCTGTAGTCAAATGGTATAATAGTCTTTTTTGTTCCTTGTTCATCTTCATGTCGATAATTCCCAGTAAATAGATTTCTGATTTTTTTCCCATTTTTGCAAAATCAATTTTGCAAAACATTGGAAAGAAGAAGCCACCCCCTCAATAGAAGATTGGATAATCAAAACAATGGAAATAGCTCAGATGGACAGATTGACAATTCTAATAAAACAAAAAGAACTGGGAGATTATGAACTTACTTGGAATCCATTTATAGAATTTTTGCAAAAAGAATATAAAATAAAACTATTGTAACGGAAAAATATTAGAAGAGATAAATAAGATAATATATTAGAATATATGTACTAGAGTATAAGATCAAATGAAAGGTTTAAAATATAATAAGAATTAAGATATCTATATATTTATATATTAAAGAAATATTAATAAAAGGAAGGAATAAAATAAAAGAGGAATACAACAGTAATATAGTAAAAATTAAAAGTAAGAAGCTTTTTTCAAGAAAGAAACAGGAAGTCGTTTTAAACTAATTGTTCTACGTGATGTAATGTTATAAAGATTTTGATATGTAGGATTATTTAGTTTTGAATGTAAATTTATTAAGTTTGTTATGTATTTTGTCATTTATCCTTATGTCGTTGATGTTGTTGATGTCTTTGTTTGTTTGTTTTTTTGTTTTTTTTTTTAATAATAAAATTATACTATATATAAAAAAAAAAAAAGACCTCTCCTGGCCAAGTGCAGCCGCTCGCCGGAACGCAGCCCCCAGGGAAGAGCAGGAGGACGAGCGCGGGGCGGCGTACTGCATTGGGTCCCGTCGCTCCACGGAGAAACGCGGGGAGGGGGGAGCGAGCTCCGTTCCCTCGGAGCAGCCTTGGGAAGGGAGGGGGCAAAACGCAGTGGCTCCACGACGGGCTCCAAAGTCGCCCACAACACTCAACGGGTGCCTCGCTTCACCTCACCTCGCCTCGCCTTCCCTTCCCTTCCCCTCCCAGCCGCGCTTTCAATGGAGCGGGGCCCCAGAATTGGCCGCGTTTCCTACCAGGCTTCCCTTTCCCCAACCGCTGCTCTTGCTGCCGCTGCTTTTAGCGTCGCTGGTGCCGCTCAGCGAACTACCTTTTTCCCCGGCAGCCTGAAGGCACGTGAAGTCCTGAGGGCTCTTTTGCTCTTCCCGTTTGGATCCCGGGCCATGGGTGTCCATGGGGGTGGGGGACAATAAATTCAAGATGGCAGTCAGAACTCTGGGATTGTGGCCGTTCTCTTGCCTTTTTCACACACACACACGTACATCGCTGCTTGTAGATTCAGTTGTGCTGAGTGAAGGTGTCCAGCTCACATCCAGCCAGTGAACTTCCATCGTTTTTTTGTTACGTAGTTTGCTGAGCGGCACCAGCGACGCTAAAAGCAGCGGCAGCAAGAGCAGCGGTTGGGGAAAGGGAAGCCTGGTAGGAAACACGGCCAATTCTGGGGCCCCGCTCCATTGAAAGCGCGGCTGGGAGGGGAAGGGAAGGCGAGGCGAGGTGAGGTGAAGCGAGGCGCCCGTTGAGTGTTGTGGGCGACTTTGGAGCCCGTCGTGGAGCCACTGCGTTTTGCCCCCTCCCTTCCCAAGGCTGCTCCGAGGGAACGGAGCTCGCTCCCCCCTCCCCGCATTTCTCCGTGGAGCGACGGGACCCAATGCAGTACGCCGCCCCGCGCTCGTCCTCCTGCTCTTCCCTGGGGGCTGCGTTCCGGCGAGCGGCTGCACTTGGCCAGGAGAGGTCTTATACGGCGAGTACCATATTTTCCAGCATATAAGATGACACCCGGCATATAAGACGACACCCGACTTTTGAGAAGATTTTCCTGGGTTAAAAAGTTGTCTTATACGCTGGAAAATACGGTAATTCTACCCTCTCCTCTTCTTCTCATTTAGCTGGCTGTGGAGCATTATGTCCATGGAAACATCTGTGTACCTGGAAACTAAGGAGCAAACTTCATGTGACATTAAATATCTCTTTAAGGCTAAGATGCAACTGAAAATTGTATTAGATGGGGAGGGGGCTGATAACTAACAGAAAGAAAACAACCATGTAAAGGAAACTTTATTCTGTCTTCTGCTTTGTTCCTGAGGATAAGGATTCTTCTGAAAGTAATGTTTTCTTAGACTTTAGCATCCATTCAGCTTATTCAGCAAACACAGGAACAATAGGGGGGAAATGATTACTTTTATAGAGCAATTTTATTGCACATTTATCCAGAAGTAAATCCTATTGCATTCAATAAGTTTAATCCTAGTGTAATTGTATGTGAAAAAGACCTTGAAGGACGGGGCAAAGAGATGCTGCCTAGGGAACAGTCAGATAAGAGAGGGCATAACCCGCAGCTGCATAATGGAAAGAGAAAGAGGCTCAGAAGAGACCCTCCCTAGCTTCTCAGGCTGTAAAGGAGATGGTGGGAGATTTGTACTTTCAGACTTGCAAGATTCAGCTAATGTAGCCTTACAATAAATTAGAATTAGCTCATCTGGTCATGTTTCCTGTCTGGTTTACCTGGAAAGGCTGACACAGAATATGTAAAGTGCAATTCTATTCTCTGTGCATGTTTGTTGATTTTCTTCTCTCTGTGTATCAAATACAGTAGGTAGTCCTCGTTTAGCAACTGTCTCATTTAGCATCCGTTCACAGTTACGATGGTGATGAAAAACTAACTTTACAACTAATCCTCACATTTACAACCTTCGCAGGTCTGTAAAGCAAACGAAAGCTGAAGTAAGATTGTAAGCAAAGTCACAGTTTCACTTAGCAACCACTTCATTTAATGAATGAGTTGCCAGTCCCAATTGTGGTCACTAAATGAGGACTACCTGTATATGAGGATCTTGAATTCCTCTTCTAGAATTTTTTTATTTTGATTGTAGCAGAAAGAAAATAACTATTTGCATTGCAAAATGTCTAAAAGACTCTGGCAGTTATTAATACAAAAGCCATCAAAAACGAGCAAAGCAACATAAAACAAAGAAAGCAAAAAAGAAAATATGTGTGAGATACAATTAACAAAAGGAGACACTGCAATGTAAACAAAAGTAAGTCTGGCTCCAAATGTTTTATTGTCCCTGAAAGATAAAATTGTGAATGTTTAAGCCTCTTCCTCTAAATACGAGAAGAAATGTATATATTATACCACCAATAGAAATAAATTTCTATTCCTGAAGCTATAGCCATTACATTGTTGAAAATGAGTCATACAGAATGCCTGTCTCAGTGTTTTGAGAGCTAAAGAGAGTTAAATAGAAATATATCTTTACTGACATCCTGAAGTAAGGCTCTGTTTTGAAAGCCTAAGATAATGCTATTCAAACTGTTTTCAACAGCATAGAGATATGTCTTGGAAGCTCGGTTTCTAAATGCCTTTTGCCCCATTCTTTTATAAAAAGATTTTCTGTATACCAGAAAAAGCAATACGTGCACTCTGATAAATTCATCAAAATCATACATCAGCATCTACATTCAGCCTCAAAACAGATATTTTAAATTTGTTCTTACCCATATTTTTGAGTCATGACCGGTATCTCAATAGTGCTAAATATAGTGAATAGCAAAAGTTTCATTCTGCTTACCAGCCTAAGAAATGGGGGGTCAGGACACTTTTCTGCCAAGAATTGGACTTTGGAAAGGTCCAATTCCTTGCACACCCTGAATTTTAATTCAGTTGTCATCCACACTTTAAAATCCAGTTTTGCACACTTCATCTGCCGACTGCTAAAATGTAAATATACCTGGTGAAAAGGAACATATTGTGCCAATACGTTTGCTACTCTGTTGGCTTTCCAACTGAGCTCAGCGAACAAATATTGTTATTAAATATTGATTTTTTTTTTAAATTACTGGCTGCTTCTGAAGCTTTGTTTTGTGGAAATCATTTGCTTTGCATGCTCTGAATGATTATTGCACTCACCTGAAACCTTAGAGCTTGTAGACAGACTGGGCTTACATTTTCTTCAGGTTGTTCTAATTCAACATTTGCTCTTGCTGTTGTTCCAAAACAGCTCTGCATAATTTGTGGCCAGCTACAGCCAGCAAATCTTTTGGCTGCCTGAGATAAAGAGGATCTCCTCCTTCATTCCAGTTCTTGGAGACAACATGCCTCAGCAGCTACAACAGTGAAAAGAGAATCCAACATAATGTTTTCTTATGGGTGCCTAGCCAAAAAGATTTATTAAGTATTAAGGAGGCGGGCCTTCTCTGCAGTAGCGCCCGCCCTTTGGAATATCTTGCCCCTGGAGCTGAGGCGGGTTTCCTCGCTCCCGACCTTCTGAAAAGATTTAAAGACCTGGTTCTGCTGGCTTGCCTGGGAGGGAAATGCCAACAGTTCCTCTTGGGGATGGCTGGTCCTATGAAGACCCCCAGTATTACCATCTTTAATATCTTTTACGCTTGGATGTTATATTATTTATTAATATTGTAAATTTTTACTTATGTTTTTAACTATGTTTTATTGTGAACCACCCAGGGTCCCCCGATGGGGGAGATGGGCGGTAATACAAATTTAAATTAATAAATAAGGTTCTACATGGTTCCTTGGAAGGATTTTTTTTAATAGACATCTGCCATAGAGTTTCTATTAGGCTGGGCTAGGCAGCCCAGTGCCTTTGAGTCATATTTGGCCCCCCAGCTTCATATCTGCAATTCCAGATTCCATTGCCAGAATTCAGTGGCGTCCTGAATTAACCTGAATACACTTTAAGAGATTCTCAAACAAAACGAGGGGCAGAGAATGGTCACCTTCTCCCATAGCAAGGATATCATTGTATCCTTGCCATCCCTTGTACAGTTCTATGAAGCTGAGAGGAAAAGGAAGGAGGAGGAGAGGGGGAGGAGGCATACAAAAGGTTAGTGGTACCTTTCCAAAGCTGGAAAATTACACTTTACAAGACAGAACATAGACACTTTGCTGTGCCCTACAAAACCTGTGATCTCTCTGTTGGTGTCAGAGATCATCCGATCTCTGCCAAAAGGGCAGGCAGACAAAGGGCCCCTCAGAAGACTGGAAGTGGTGCTAAGCTGACATCCACCCGACGCACGGGAATACACATCTGGGAGGCGGTTGCCGGAGCAACCAGGTAGACCTGACCACACGTGTCAGCAGCAAAGGACCCTGGGGGAGGGAAAGGTTTAAATATGCTGTTTGTTCCCAGAATCGCCATTCCAGTCTTTGTTCGTGCTAGCTTCTGTATCCTGTAATAAACTATCCTACTTCTAAGAACTCATGCGTCTGTGAGTTACTCTAGAGTAGGGAGATTACAGATATCGGATGGAGTGCCTTACATAAAGACTGGAATGAAAAAACCAACCGGTTTTCCCGGGAGCGAAACCAACAGCTCACGGTCGAGACCGGCTTCTACACCCACTGGGCAGAGACCTGGGGAAAAAATTCTTCGGAAGGAGACCAGGTGAGACGAGCGAGGAACCGGCTTCCCCGGCAGCGCAAACAGCTGAGAGGCGGGGATCCCTGGCAGCAGCGAAGAAGCAGGAGGCGGCTTTCCCCAGCAGCGGCAGAAACCGGCGTGCTAATCGGCTGGGACCAGGTGAGCGAGGAACCGGTTTTCCCAGCAGCAGCAGAGGCCGGCGTGCTAATCAGCTGAGAGGCGGTGATCCGGAACAGCTGAGTGGCGGCAGGAGCGCAGCGGCGGACACCGGCGGCCCAAGCAGCTCGCGCCAAACAGCTGAGAGGCGGCGATCCCTCAGCTGAGCGGCGGGAGCGACGGCAGAGGCAGGAACCGGATTTCCCCGGCGGAGCAGCAGCGGCGCGCCAAACAGCTGAGAGGCGGCGATCCCTCAGCTGAGCGGCGGGAGCAGCAGCAGAAGCAGGAAACGAATTTCCCCGGCGGAGCAGCAGCAGCAGCGCGCCAAACAGCTGAGAGGCGGCGATCCCTCAGCTGAGCGGCGGAAGCAGCGGCAGAAGCAGGAGCCGGATTTCCCAGCAGAAGAGCAGCGGCAGCAGCGCCAGACAGCGAGAGGCGGCGGTCCCTCGGCTGAGCGGTGGGAGCGGCGGCAGAGGCGGAGTCCGGCTTCCCCGGCTTTCCCGGGCAGCTGAGCGGCGGCGGAGGAGCGGCAGCGGAACCCGACGACGGCAGCGGAGGCCGGCGGGCACAAGCAGCGGAGAGGCGGCGAGCTCAGCGGCGGGCAAGCGGGCAGCGCATCCCACGCGGCGGCAGACGAGGCGGAGACCACGTGGCGGAAAAGCGGCGGCAGCGACCAGCGCCCCCAAGCTGCAAGTGGGCAGAGGATACCGGCAAGCAATGGAACCGGCAGAGGTGGCAGGAACTTACGAAGAAGAAGCGGGACCCAGCTCCGCAGGCAACCAGAGGATGGAGAGCAGAAAAGCGCAGAGCAAAGAAAAGCATATCGAGGTAACCAATACCCCTATTCAGAAAAGCAGCACCGAACCAGAGCTAGAGGGATGGTCCATAGCTGTAGGCAAAGGGCTAGCGGAGAAAGGGGCAAAAGGAAACCAGAAGAAGGTCACCCCAACCCAGCGCATCGTAAGGTTGGAGGAACAGATGTCCAATGTGCAGTTAAATATAGGAATGTTGATGAATAAAATGGACTCATTGGGCGCTGCCTTTAGGAAAGTAATGGACAATGTAGATAAACCCAAAGGGCGGGAATTGAACCTGGGGCCACCCGAGGGAGAGGGAGACATCGAAAGTGAAGAGGAGGAATTTTACCCCTACAACAGAGCACCCAGGACCCCGTCATACAACCAGTTCGTGACCCCAGGGGGGGCACATACACCATTTGGAATGGGTGAACTAAAAACGAAATTCAACGGCAACCCCAAGAATTTAGCATGCTTCTTGACTCACGTACAAGGGTTCATGAGCGAATTCGAATACACCTTCCGAACGGAAGAGAGCAAAATTAGATATGTCTCCAGTTTTCTGGAAGGTGAGGCAGGGGACTGGCTGGTAACACTTCATGACAGGAGGGCTAGGGAACTAAGGGACTTCCAAGAGTTCATGTATGCCCTCCGGAAACGGTTTGAAGATACGCTGACCAAAGTCTCAGCTAGGGCCCGACTCCGGAACTTAAGGCAGGGAACTAGGACAGTAGCTGAATATGCTATGGACTTTAAAAGATTATTATCCTATCTGCCGGACTGGCCAGAATCGATAAAGATAGAACACTTTCAATATGGCCTAAAACAGGACTTACTGGAAAAGGCTTTAGATAGAGATGACCCTGAAACTTTAGAGGGGTGGATCCAATTAGCTGGGAAAATTGAGAGTAACAGACTACAGTTACAAAGTATCAGAAACGTACAATCCAGGCAGAGGAACGAGGGGACTTTCATTAACCAGCCCCGCTCGAACGTGAAACAGCGGAATTGGGAAGAGGAGAAGGACCGTCGGGCAAGAGAGGGACTGTGCTTCCGCTGCGGGAAGGAGGGACACCGAATTAGCGCTTGCCCTCAGGGGAAAACAAGCGTTAAGGAAAAACCTCCGGCGAAAAAGGCAGCTGACAGATGTACCCTCAAAACAACACACATCAAGGGAAAAGGAGCGGCTGCGACAACCGTGAACCCATGGCAGAATCCGGGCCTAGAAGAAGACAGCGATGACTCTGACTTTGAAATCCAGACGGCGGGAAACGAGCCAGGTCTGTTCTGATGAGCGCCACAGGACAGACCTCCACAAAGGGGCGCAAAGGAAGTAGTCGCAACACCCCAACAATGCACCTAAAGGTACAGTTGAGGACTTTGGGTGGGAGGAAAAAGTATGTGGGGGTTGCAATGCTAGACTCAGGTTGCTCTAGAAACTTAATGCACCCAAACGTAGCTGAAAATATGGGACTGGACCTGTTTAAGCTCAAAACGCCCATCACATTTTGCCAATTGGACGGGTCGGAACTGAAGGGGGGGCCAGTGGAGTTCTACACTGAAGGACTGCAAATGACTTTGGGGACTCATGTAGAGACTTTGCGGTTCCTAGTGGCTCCCATTGCAACACGACCCATTGTGTTAGGACTGAAATGGTTGAGGGCAAGAAACCCCAAGGTGGATTGGGTCTCAGGAGATTTGGACTTTACGGATGGGACTTATCACGAGATGGACAATGAGAGCACACCCAGCGGCATTGAGCTGGGGGCAACGGGGATGGAAATTGAGGAGGGGGAGCAGGACCAAGGGGGTGGCACACTCACAAGCACAATTCCGGAGAAATATCTCCCGGTAGCAGAGATATTCGATAAGAAGGAATGTGAGCAAGAACCCCCCCATAGGCAGTCAGACGCAACCATTGACCTCATCCCAGGGGCACCGTTTCCCAAGCCCAAGATGTATGCCATGACGCAAAAAGAACTGCAAGAATTGCGCAAATTCATAGATAAAAATTTGGCACGGGGGTTCATTGAGCCAGCCAACTCCCCCCTTGCAGCCCCGGTATTGTTCAGGAAGAAAAAAGACGGGTCCCTCCGGCTTTGCACTGACTTTGCACTGCCCCCCTGGATCCGGGAAGTTGTCATCTTTGGTTCTGGGTGGAGTTGCACTACCCCACTCGGATCCAGTGCGGAATCTGGGGGTCCTCCTGGACTCGCGACTCCTGCTCGAAGAGCAGGTGGCAGTCGTGGCCAGGAGGGCCTTTGCTCAGCTTCGAGTTGTGCACCAGTTACGCCCTTTCCTGGATCGGGAGGCCCTCCGAACAGTCACTCACGCCCTTGTCATCTCCCGTATAGACTATTGTAATGCGCTCTACATGGGGCTACCCTTGAAGAGTATCCGGAAGCTTCAGCTGGTGCAGAATGCGGCGGCGCGAGCAGTTATGGGGGCCAAGAGATCGGCCCATGTAACACCTCTGCTTCGCGAGCTGCATTGGGTGCCAGTTTGCTTCCGGGTCCAATTCAAGGTGTTGGTGATCACCTTTAAAGCCCTACATGGCATAGGACCAGGGTACCTGAGGGACCGTCTCGTCCCAATAACGTCAGCCCGCCCCACCCGTGCATGCAGAGAGGGCATGCTTCGGACCCCCTCAACAAGAGAATTCCATCTAGCGGGGTCCAGGAGGCGTGCCTTCTCTGCGATAGCGCCCGCCCTATGGAATATCTTGCCCCCGGAGGTGAGACTGGCCCCCTCCCTCCTGACCTTTCGGAAGGCCCTTAAGACCTGGCTCTGCCACCTGGCCTGGGACAACAGAGGCGGGAGTGCCTCTTGGGGTTGGCTAGCCCCGTAGCAACACTATGCTACGTTCCCTACGTCCCCCATCTTGTATTTTATTTATTTATACTGTATTTTTTAAAAATTATTGTATTGTTTTTAACTTTGATTGTTGTAACCCGCCCAGAGTCCCTTGTATGGGAGATGGGCGGGGAATAAATTGAATAAATAAATAAATAAAAATAAATAATCAGCGATCGTGGCAGCACTTTTACTTCCAAATTTTGGCGGGCTTTTTTGACTTTAATTGGAGCGGCACAGGGGCTCAGCAGTGCGTTCCATCCTTGCACAGATGGTGCGAGCGAACGCCTGAACGCTACATTGGAGCAATACCTTAGATGTTACACTAACTACCAACAGAATGATTGGGCGGAACTGTTGCCGTTCGCAGAGGTTGCTTACAATAACGCGGTACATCAAAGCACAGGGTTTTCACCATTCAAAGTCGCCACAGGGCAGGACTTTGTAACTATCCCCGAACTGGCCATGTCACACAACACGGAATTGCCACAACCCCTAAAAGCGGATGAGTGGATAGAGAAACTAAGCAGCAATTGGCCAGTCATGGTGCAAACATTGAAGGAAGCCAAAGCTAGTTACAAAAAATATGCGGACCGTAAGAGGGGGGAAGAATGGGAATTAAGAGTAGGAGACAAGGTGTATTTGTCAACAAAAAATCTGCGGACAACACAACCAGCACGGAAATTGGCGCCAAAATTCATAGGTCCATTCCCAATCATTGAGGTCATCAACCCAGTAGCGGCAAAATTACAATTGCCAAAAGCGCTAAGAAAGGTGCATCCTGTGTTCCACATCAGTTTGTTGAAACAACACCACAGTTCACAACGCTGGCACCCTGAACCAGAGGAACCCCCCCCCCCCCATTGTTGGTGGAGGGCGAACCACATTTCGAGATTGATAGAATTCTGGACTCCAGACGACACAAGGGGCAGCTACAGTACCTAGTGAAGTGGCAACACCTACCAATTGGAGACAAGGAATGGGTCAGCGCCAAACACACACGCACCCCTAAATTAGTCAAGAAGTTCCATAAAGAATTCCCAGACAAACCCCACTGAACCGGGGGGGTGAGTTTTGGGGCGGGAGCATGTCAGAGATCATCCGATCTCTGCCAAAAGGGCAGGCAGACAAAGGGCCCCTCAGAAGACTGGAAGTGGTGCTAAGCTGACATCCACCCGACGCACGGGAATACACATCTGGGAGGCGGTTGCCGGAGCAACCAGGTAGACCTGACCACACGTGTCAGCAGCAAAGGACCCTGGGGGAGGGAAAGGTTTAAATATGCTGTTTGTTCCCAGAATCGCCATTCCAGTCTTTGTTCGTGCTAGCTTCTGTATCCTGTAATAAACTATCCTACTTCTAAGAACTCATGCGTCTGTGAGTTACTCTAGAGTAGGGAGATTACAGATATCGGATGGAGTGCCTTACAGTTGGTGCTAATGTAACTCATTAGTCACATAACATGCCTTTTTCCAGTCCTTGACAAATATGATGATACAGTACAGTTTTTTCTGCCACTTCATTCCATTAGATGAAAGAGAATTTGCTTTCAACATTCCTTTCTGAGGAGAAGAGCATTTCAGTGAAATTTCATCAGTGGATTGTTCTTCTGCTTACTTAGTTGCAAGGTGGAGAAAAGGAGTTTGTGAAATATGTCCTGTCTTTCATTGTACAATCATCGCTCCAGTGATCTGTAGCCTCCTTAGTTTCCCAAGACAAGACACCATGGGGAAACTCTTCCCACAAGGCCTTTTCAAATTAGAGACTATCAACCATGGAGGCTTCAGCATGGTGGAGAAAAAAAACAGCAACAACCTCAGCAGAAGCATCGTCTGCCACCACCTTCCACAGTAAAAATAACCACCACTGAGAGGAATTCAGAAAGTTCAGAAAGGTAGAAAAATTGAAACCCTTTTTGTAGGCAGATTTTAGCACAGGATTATTGACTGCTCTTTCTCCATCCTCCTGCCCAGAAAAATCAGAAAATATATCAAAGCTTTGGTTAGGCTGCCGAATACTGCATAGTTGGTGAATACGTTTATCTGTGTTGGCCACAAAATCACGGAAGCTTAATGATACAACTTTGTTTGGTAAACCTACCAACAGACACTCAATTTGCTGTAACAATATAAGATTTATTTATTTGTTTGTTTGTTTGTTTATATTTAATTTCTATAGCCGCTCATCTCAACCAAGTGACTCTTGATTGACCCATTGATGTTTTCTCTGCTGCTGATTTTGGAAGTCACGTATGGCCATCAAGACTACTAGAGTCATTGTTCTCCATGGATGTGGCTAATTCCCTTTTTAATCTGTTTATGAACAGTACATTTGTAGTCGTGAATTCCACAGGAGGGCTGTGCCCACTTCAAAAATGAAACTGCTGTGGACCTTGAAAAATTGTGAGCCCAGTTGACCTCAGCTCTTCATTAAAGCAGTCTGTCATTTTCTAGGCTTCTACATGAGCCTGAAAGAAATTGCTTCTTCTGTAAGGGTTGTGGTAACTTTAGGGATGTGCAGCACTTTGGATCTGAAGCTTTGAAGTAAACAAAGGCATGCGTGCTGTGCTTTTCAGGAACCAATGTCTTCTCCTAGGAGTTCATGGAAGGCATGCAACCCCAGGAAGAAACAATTTGAGGTAAAGGGGCACCAATAGCACATCTGTGCCTTCTCCAAAGCATTTTGTGGCAACCTGTCAGTGCCTCCTTAACTCAAATGCACATTTTTCTAGGATTGTATAGTACTGTGGCACCTCACAAAAAGACACTATTCCTTAAGGGGGGGTGACAGGTGTGGTATATGTACCCAAGGCTGCTCTAGACTTTGATTATGAAGCATTGCAAATCCCTGACTAGCTTTCACAACCGGATTCCTGAAAGGAACTACAACTTTTTTGGGGAGGTGGGGCTGATTTCATTGATAGCAAAAAAAGTTTTGGACTCCCACTCATGCAAGGCCCCCAAAACAACCTTTTCCCAATTATTTTTAAAGCAGGAAGTGTCAAATGCTGTATTTAAGTATACATTGGGTGAAGGAGCATTTCCTTCTATTTGTCTAGATTTGGTCACCATTCACATTCATTGAGTCATATTCGATTCAAGGAATAGAAGAGTCAGGAATTTCCTATTCATTTTTTTCCCAAATCATACTTAATTTTCTGTTGTAATCCCCCTGGAGTCTTCGCTAGTCAGTAGTATAACCATTTTAATGGCCAGTTCTATAATCTCTTGTAGACTGTGGATCATATCTTTCTGTCCGATATGAATAATATGAATCTCTGTATGTGCACCTGGGCATAAATACCGAATGCAGTCTTTTCCTACATGAAAAGAGTTCTCCATAATGTCCCACAAGGCATTTTCAAGCATGAGATATAAGCCTTCTGTCTGTACTATTGTTGTAAAAATTAAAGCAAGTCAGTCACTTGGCTACCAGTTTAAGCTTGCCTTTGATACAATCAGAAGCATGGGGGGAGGCTTGGGGGCAAATGATGGTATCACCATTGCAAGTTTCACTCCCTTTGTATTGCATTGTGACATCATGCACAGGTACAGAAAGGGCGACGTTTCAGATTGAAGGAAGCACTGGGAGTGCCTTTAGATATACAGTAATATCTATGTACATCTGATAGTGGTACTCACATATTAACTGTATAATATCTGAGAAAAAGAGTATGATAGATTGATGGCTTGGAGTCCATGTTATAATGCTCACATTGGTAATTACTTGAGCAGCCTGGTATAAATACATTGGCTTCCTGTTTGCATAATGACAGCTCAAAATAACCCTGATAGAATTTTACCTATCAACCTTTGATGGAAATTCATTCATTTTCATTGACCCAGAAATCTAAAAACCTATCAGAAAAGTTAAAGGAACAGCTCTGGTAAACAGATGAAGGACACCAGAGACTTGTAAAAAAACAAAAGCTAATTTGTATAAAATTACATGTAACCATTTCCTATGTGTGAGGAAATGCTGTTGGGCTGCATTTAGACAGGAATTTGTATCACCCTATTTGTTGTTTATTCGTTCAGTTGCTTCCAACTTGTCGTGAGTTCATGGACCAGCCCACACCAGAGCTTCCTGTCGGCCATCTCCATCCCCAGCTCCCCCACGGTCGAGTCCGTCACCTCCAGAATATCATCCATCCATCTTGCCCTTGGTCGGCCCCTCCTTTCGCCTTCCACTTTCCCTAGCATCAGCATCTTCTCCAGGGTATCCTGTCTTCTCATTATGTGGCCAAAGTACTTCAGTTTTGCCTTTAATATCATTCCCTCAAGTGAGAAGTCTGGCTTGATTTCCTGGAGTATGGACTGGTTTGATCTTCTTGCAGTCCAAGGCACTCTCAGAATTTTCCTCCAACACCACAGTTCAAAAGCATCTATCTTCCTTCGCTCAGCCTTCCTTATGGTCCAGCTCTCGCAGCCATAGGTTACTACGGGGAATTTTTTTTATTTTTATTTTTATTTTTATTTTATAGTGCTATTTATACCCCACCTATCCCCTCCCTAGTGGAGGACTCTAGGCGGCTTACAATCATATATATACAATTCAATTATACATCAATTCCATATATATACAATTCACCACTCGTGAAAGGAGAGGGGTAAGGGAACCGACTCTATTAGGCTCTGGACTACAATTCCCAGGATGCCTTGAGCCGGCTGCTGACGTCCTGTAGCTGTCACATCCGGGTCCGTCATCACCACCGCTGTTTGATCTTCCTCCGATCCTTTGATCCTCTCCTCTCTGGTGGAGCTGACTTCCCGACAGGACGCCAGCAAATTAGCCCACTTTAAGGTGGAACCCATTTATCTACTTGCAAGGCTTTAGAACTGCTGGGTTGACAGGAGCTAGGATTTAAGGACGAGAGCTCACCTCATCCCGCGGGGTTCGAACTGCTGACCTTTTGATCGGCAGCCTACAGCTCAGCTGTCTTAACCAGTTGAGCCACCGCGTCCCCATTGCTTTAACTATGCGGACCTTTGTTGTCAGTGTGATGTCTCTGCTCTTAACTATTTTATCGAGATTTGTCATTGCTCTCCTCCCAAGAAGTAGACGTCTTCTAATTTCCTGGCTGCAGTCAGCATCTGCAGTAATCTTTGCGCCTAGAAATACAAAGTCTGTCACTGCCTCCACTTTTTCTCCCTCTATTTGCCAGTCATCAATCAAGCTCGTTGCCATAATCTTGGTTTTTTTTTTTTTTTTGAGGTTTAACTGAAAGCCAGCTTTTGCACTTTTCTATGAAGGTTCTCAGTCATCCAGGTGGAATTGTCTGTAGCTTGAATCATGTCAACTGGATTTCTATTTTCTCAGTGGAAACGTTTCGCTCCTTATCCAAGGATCCAAGGTTTATCCAAGGTTTCTACATTGGAGAAACCAAACAACTTTTGTACAGGAGGATGGCCCAACACAGGAGAAGTAACACCACAGGACCAGAGTCAGCAGTTTATCTTCATCTAAAGGAAAAAGGACACTCATTTGAGGACATTAATGTTCACATTTTAGACAGAGAAGATAGGTGGTTTGAGAGAGGGGTCAAGGAATCTATTTATGCCAACTTGGAAAATCCTTCCTTGAATAGAGGTGGGGGCCGCAGGCACAATCTTTTCCCCATCTTCCTCCCTGCTTTGTCTTCTGTGCCTAGGAAGATTAAGACCATTTCACAAGCTCAACAGCAGCATGGTGATCTTAACGATCCTCCTTTAGATGATAAAAGGACTTAAAATAACATCTCAATATAACCATGACCTAGCCCCAGGTGTAAGGTCACACAGCTACCTAGAAACATATTTAGGATTCCCTTACTAACTTTGCTCAGACTGAAGAAGCTCCTTGGATAAGGAGCGAAACGTTTCCACTGAGAAAATAGAAATCCAGTTGACATGATTCAAGCTACAGAGCTTTTGCACTTGCTTCTTTCACCTTCGTCATAAGGCTCCTTAGCTCCTCCTCGCTTTCAGCCATCAAAGTGGTATCATCTGCATATCTGAGATTGTTAATGTTTCTTCCAGCAATTTTAACTCCAGCCCTGGATTCATCAAGCCCAGCACATCGCATGATGTGTTCTGCATACAAGTTGAATAGGTAGGGTGAGAGTATACAACCCTGCTGTACTCCTTTCCCAATCTTAAACCAGTCCGTTGTTCTGTGGTCTTTTCTTACCATAGCTACTTGGTCGTTATACAGATTCCTCAGGAGGCAGACAAGAGGACTTGGTATCCCCATACCACCAAGAACTTGCCACAATTTGTTATGATCCACACAGTCAAAGGCTTTAGAATAGTCAATAAAACAGAAATAGATGTTTTTCTGAAACTCCCTGGCTTTCTCCATTATCCAGCGGATATTGGCAATTTGGTCTCTAGTTCCTCTGCCTTTTCTAAATCACCCTATTAGTCATAATAATAGGAATTCATGCATATCTTTCACCACCAATGCTAATTATTCCACATGGACTAAAGGTTGGATGCTAAGTACAATGTGTTGACAAAAGCAGTATTACATGCTGGTGGAATGGACCTTAGTGGATTCTGGTCCATGATGTTTCTTAAATCAGAAACAGGATCAGATGTACATAGTAGCCTTCACACTAAATGAGGCCAAGGTTCTTTTCAGATCTTACCATGAATATCAACTCCCTCTGCTACTGCAGCTTCACCCATCAGCAAAATTCAAGATCAGTTTTGAGAGTTCCTGCTCAAACCAAAAAGCTGAAGAGTGTCAACAGAAGTTGACTCCCAGAAGAGCTTCAATATGTCTAGCAAAACATTTGCTTGTAAGATTCTATGGTTCCTCAGGTCGCTTTCAAATTTCATCTAAGTCAGAATTCAAAATTAATCTCAGTTGTGTTAAACCAACCTTCTGCAACATCTGGAGGGCTGGATGCTTTAGAACACATCTCCCATAATTCTCACTCAGAAAGGCCATGTTTGGTTGAAGGCATCAGGCTGTAAAAGGGTATATTACATTTCATTTGCAATCTTGAGCAGAATCTACTGACTCCAGTTAGATTAATTTCTGAGTTAACCTGTGTAAAATTGTAGTATAAGAACAGAAAGCATACTTCCATTTTGGTCCAGGCCACCTACACTGGTCTAGTTAAGAGATGTGACTTTATAAGCATAAATATAGCCTTATGCTAAAATTACCTGCATGGGGATGTGCATCTAATCATGCAAACTAATACAAGTAGGCTGATTGTGGGATCTACCAACATTCCTGCCAAAATTTGCTAAATTAATTGAAGCACGTCTCTCAAATTTCTTCTGGAGCATCTTCAAATTTCCTCAGAGCCTTGCTGAGGTGAAATTATGGATTTGCAGATCTTCCCACGAGAAATGTACTAATTACGGAAGTAGTAAAGTAAGTGAAATGAGGCATTAAGTACCTTATTCTTGACCCTCTGAAGCCTTCTTCAGTGTCTATTTAAATCCTGCAATTTCCCCACATGCTGACACCAATTTTCAAGCTTATTTTCACATCCTTACATTAAATTTATCTTAAAATTCCACTCAAGATAAAGCTTACTGGCAGCCCTAACTCTAAAATATCTATTTTTTCTGGCATAGTAACTGTCCTGTTGTCTATGAAGGTTCTCAGTCATCCAGGTGGAATTGTCTGTAGCTTGAATCATGTCAACTGGATTTCTATTTTCTCAGTGGAAACGTTTCGCTCCTTATCCAAGGAGCTTCTTCAGTCTGAGCAAAGTTAGTAAGGGAATCCTTAAATATGTTTCTAGGTGGCTGTGTGACCTTATACCTGGGGCTAGGTCATGGTTATTTTGAGATGTTATTTCTAAGTCCCTTTATCATCTAAACGAGGATCGTTAAGATTACCATGCTGCTGTTGAGCTTGCGAAATGGTCTTAATTAACACAGGAGAAGTAACACCACAGGACCAGAGTCAGCAGTTTATCTTCATCTAAAGGAAAAAGGACACTCATTTGAGGACATTAATGTTCACATTTTAGACAGAGAAGATAGGTGGTTTGAGAGAGGGGTCAAGGAATCCATTTATGCCAACTTGGAAAATCCTTCCTTGAATAGAGGTGGGGGCCTCAGGCACAACCTTTCCCCTATTTTCCTTCCTGCTTTGTCTTCTGTGCCTAGGAAGATTAAGACCATTTTGCAAGCTCAACAGCAGCATGGTAATCTTAACGATCCTCCTTTAGATGATAAAGGGACTTAGAAATAACATCTTAAAAATAACCATGACCTAGCCCCAGGTGCAAGGTCACACAGCCACCTAGAAACATATTTAAGGATTCCCTTACTAACTTTGCTCAGACTGAAGAAGCTCCTTGGATAAGGAGCGAAACGTTTCCACTGAGAAAATAGAAATCCAGTTGACATGATTCAAGCTACAAACTGTCCTGTTGGTTCCCCAAATCCTCCTAGAGTGCAAGAAAGGTCTTTTAGAATAATTCAGTCTTCTGGGTAGAAAATGGAATGAGAAAGACAGCTGAATCTTGATTCCTTGATATTGGAGCATGCCAACTCAACTGTTTGACTTCATCCTGGATATATTATATATTATATTATAGAGCCAGTTTAGTCTGGTGGTTAAGGTGCTGGGCTAGAAACCAGGAGTCTGTGAGTTCTAGTCCCACCTGAGGCATGAAAGCCAGCTGGGTGACCTTGGGCCAGTCACTCTCTCTCAGCCCAACTCACCTCACAGGGTTGTTGTTGTGGGGAAAATAGGAGGAGGAAGGAGTTTTGGGTATGTTCCCCGCCTTGAGTTATTTATAAAAATAATAAAAGCGGGATAGAAAATAAATAAAATAAAAAAATATTATCTCATCATGTAAGAAGGATATGTAGAAACCATTGTTGTGTGTGATAGTTAAGGATCCCAAATTACATAAGGTGCTATCAGTCTATCCTGACATAGCAGAGTGGAGATCTTGTTTATTTTAACAAAGGGGAAGTCTGAGGCAGATCTTCCTTCACTTTCCTATTGAGGATAACAAAACAAAATCAAAACAAACCACAAAAGGTCTGAACCAAATAACTTTAGTTACTTTCTGTTCACAATTCTGAAATAGCTGAACAATGGGCCATTATTCATTAGTGGCTAGGAAAAATCATCCTAGGAGAATTTCTCCTAGGACTTCCCAGAAGCTGATAGATCAACCATTCTTCTTCCCTATCCCAACTGAGTTTTATTTCAGACCTGTCCTATATGAAGAAATGTTTACATGTCTAAGATCAGAAGTCCTGGTTGTGTTCCCACCTATCTCATCAGATACAGTATAGTGCAGAAAACTTTCTTGTTCTCTTTCAGCTGTGTAGTAACACAGCAACCAGTAGCAGTTTCCACCAAAGGTGACAGTAGTGATAGATCAGCAGCTCCTGAGATGTTTTGACTCCTGGGCCATTTACATAAAATGAAGATTACACCAAACTTGCTCTCTCTACTTAATTGAGAGATGAATATAACTCAAAGATAGCACAAATGCTTTTGCAAGCAAATGTTCAGATTCAGTCTCCAGTGGCATCTTTATATAGGACTGGAACAAACATTCTTTTTTTATATAATTAGTATTGTTGATCAGAGGAAATACACTGAGGAAATCCACAGAGGAACACTTAGCTCATGGCTAATATCATGTTTTCATTTCATATTCTGGAAGCAATGACGGATTATTATTTCTGATCCTCAGGTTATTTTTCATAATTGGACAGAAATTGTGTATCTTTATGGAAGATATATACCTTGGGTAAATTGTCATGTGCTTTTTGTGTGAAACACAAAGGAATTTGCTGCATTCCAGGAGGTTGAAAAGCTTGAGAGAGTTATAGTGAGTCAAAAGTGCTTGCAGAATTGTTATCAGGGAACATTGGGAACTATCCTGATCAGATCCTGACCTCAGCATTCAAGCCTACACTATCAAAGATAAGCACACTGAAAAATCCAAAGCTACTGGAGGTCCTTCTGAAATCTTTTCAAATCTTTAGCTGTCTTCAGTGATACTGGCTATGTTTTAGAAATGGTAAGTCCTTGCCTGTAATAATTATGGGCTTTTAACCTAATCTTACATCTAAGAAAATAAAACATTGAAGTTTGGTTGGGAATTTTCACCTCATGGTCAGGAAACCTGTCATCCCTAATGTGTACAGAGCTCCTGTAGTTACTTAGAAAATAAATGTTTGCCTTTCTTCAAAAGTAGTTTATTCTATCTTTACTTCATAGAGTCCGGGGTTAAGCTCTCTGGCACTGGAATGCAGAAGTCCTGGTCAGTTGTAGCAAAAATTAAGCCCTGCCTCTAACCATTCATATTAAATAAAATAAATTGCATGCTAGCATGCTTGCCTGCTTTTTCTGTGAGGTCTATCTTTGGCCCAGGGACAAAATGTGTTAGCAAAATCATCCCATTTCTTTTCTAGCCTCTCCTATAGTTTGCCAGTACAAATCCATTAGGTTTTGTTTTTTAAGCATAGCATAGTTGCGGTCGGCTGGAAAGCACAGAATTTTATGTTTTAGGAGCTATGTAGTATCTAAGTGAGTTTATTTCCACATTATCTCCTGGTTTTTTTTTGGGGGGGGGGGGTTAGACCTTGGTCTGACTACTGTTGAAGTCAGTGAAAAAACACTTGATTTCATTGCAGGAGATCACATCTAAATATAGAAAAGGGAAAAGAAATATCCACTGATTTTTTAGTTTAACTTATTGGCCAGTAACATAAAATGATTCCTGAGTTATTGTGCAGAAAGTGTCTGCTTCATAGTACAGTTTTACCCACCAAAATCAATGTCCTGAGGAAATTCTTACTGAACCATCTAAGCTAATACCCTTGTTATAACTGGGACCAGCCAGACTGACATGTTTGAGAAGCTCACAAGCATATCAGGAAGTACCAAGGGTATAAAGTAGTCTTCTAAAGGCAAAAAACCAATGTTAAAACTATTTAACACTGACAAAATAATTGGCAGTTAAAAACATTACTGACTGTCAAGAGTGCTTTATTTTCAATAAATGTTTTTAAGCTTTTATTTGAACCAGAAAAAAACTAGAGACAACAATCACATCTAATGATAGTGAATTACATAACCAAAGTCAAATCTGTTTTGTGATGGGATATAATTTAGAAGTGAGCCATAAGTGAGCCATAAGTGAGAAAGGAATGCAGATCACATGATCCAATGATGCCATTCCCATAATACGGATCCCCAAATGATTCCTTCAGGATTATCTGGGGATTTTGTTCAATCCAGGTGTTTGGTACTAAGGTATTACCCAAATGGGCAGATTTGTTTATCAATGGGATGGAAGGAATTTGAGATTAAGATGAGATGAGTTCTATGAAGGCCAAGAACCTGACTCCTAAAAGTCCAATTCAACCCTATCTCTCACCACTCTTTCTTTCTTTCTTTCTTTCTTTCTTTCTTTCTTTCTTTCTTTCTTTCTTTCTTTCTTTCTTTCTTTCTTTCTTTCTTTCTTTTTCTTTTTTTCAACTCTACTCCTTGGTTTTAACAGCTACAAGTCAATAAGTGCAGCATGATCCTCTCTGTGCTGGCAACAGCTATTCTTATTAAATATTGACAGAGCAGATTGGTAAGCACATACTCATTTCTGAGAAATTATCAACGTTTGCAAAGTTCTTCAAACATGGAATAGAAAGGGAAAGTGTTTGTTTTTAGCCACTCACATTTCACTTGGAGAAGCTTTAGGACTGGTTCAGATATGATCACTATATTCTGCTGCTCCTTTCTAGGCACTAGGCTGATATTTGGAATTGCTATGCAGAACAGCCTGGTTTATCAAATCAGAACTTCCTAACACTTTTCAGCCTCCATGCCAACAGAATACGCACTTTGTTAGCCATGGAGACTACTGATAAATAAAAAACTTGCTATAACTTACAGGATATCAATCCATATAGCAGAACGTATTGTGGAGTGTACTTTCTAATTTTCTGAAGCTTCCTTAGGGCATGTTTCTAAGCTTTAAGCTTTAAGCTCCAGATCTCCCAAAAATGGTTATCCCCCAGCTCTGAAAGCTGAAAGAGTATGTCTTTCTTGTGCTGTGGGATAGTCCATAAAGCAAGAAGGATGAGAAAAGAAAGTAGTTAGAACAGTGTTTCTCAACCTCGGCAACTTTAAGGTGGGTGGACTTCAACTCCCAGAATTCCCCAGCCAGCATACTGGCTGGGGAATTCTGGGAGTTGAAGTGCACCCATCTTAAAGCTGCTGAGGTTAAGAAACACTGGTCCAGATTGTGGATTGGGTTGGCAGTTGGATTGGGGTGGTGCTCAGTCTTAACTAAGGCCAACACAGACCTGATTGGTTGTTCCCCTGCTTGTGGTCCATCCCTGTCAGGGCCAGCCCAAGAACAACAATGAGTCAGTGTGTTCCAAACTCTAGTTCTTCATTGCTCTCACCGTACAGACAGAATCTTGCCATACTAAAGCTATCCTAACTGACCTAAGGGGAAATAACCTAGGAGATTCTAGGGCAGAGCTACTCTGACTCTCTTTGACCCCCTGCCAAGACTCTCCAGACTGCAAGTCCATTTATCTCCTTGGAATGCGCTCCCTCCTTTCTGAGAACCAGCGGCACACAATCCCATATGTACTAGGAAGTCAAATGTTGGATGGCTGTGGTGTGAGTGGACCTCCCTGTGCCTGCCTCTTCCTTTTGGAGAAGGCCAATGGTCCTCCATGTTTGCTTTCCCTCATGGATGCCCTCCCCCTACTATTGCATTTTGCCACTTTAACTTTATACAATCCCCTTATTTCTTCTTTTATTTTTTAATTTATTTATTTGTTTTTAATATCAAACCAGCATTGTCCAGATAAACTAAGGCTGTGGATTCACCCATCATTCCTTCATAGGATCTGTTGCTGCCTTGCCTTTCCACTAGGCATGGACGTGGCACAAGGAGAGCACAGCACAGTTTATGCTAGGTGTCCTCTTTGCTATGGGCTAGGCAATATGACTCATGAACAGCACACACCTTACGTTCTCTGGGATAAACCAGAGGATGGCTCTACAGCTGAGGAAGGAGGACTTCTCCCACACTTTAGAATGTGCAGGATAGCTCAACTCCAGATCTCCCAAATGTTCTGTATTTGAAACAACCAATATCCAAGAGTTATGGAAAGTGGTAACCAATAGGCTCTTGGTAGAATTTGAAAAGTAACTGTTACCATCTTGGCAACTAGGATTTGCTGGACATGGTCACCCTGGATCTGTTGTGGCCACTCTGTTGTCCTAAGTAGATGTCAACATGGTAATGTTGATGATGTGCCCAGGTGCTGTATCGGGATATGTCAGTGACAAAGTATAATGCAAAAGTGTGAGGGAGAAGTGTCATACATGGCTCAATGTTATTGCATCATGCCGCTTAAGGCATGATTGAGATCAACCAGGGGTGGACACTGGGGGTAAAAATTTAAATGTGGGAAACAGGGTCCTTGTTTTCCTAAGTACCTGGAGGCAGCAATGCAAGGCATGGCCGAAACAGGCATTATATATACCAACTGGAGTTATTTCCACTGCTGGATCATTTGCCACACTTTGTCACATGCCAGACTGATCCTTCATTCCATCAAAGGAATAATTAATCTGTTGGCCAGCCTTCTACCTCTTTTCAACCCCCTCATAACTAGTAGCTCTTTGTTTAGGAACTTGATGCAATGTTCCTTTCTAGACATTTTTATATAAGACTCAGAACCATAAGGCCATATTGCATACAGTCAGCAGGGGGACAGGAGAGAAAGAGAAGCAAGCTTCACGTAGTCTAGGGAGAAACTGAAAGGGTGCTTACCGGAAATTATGAGGATTGGGTGTAGCAAAAGCTTTGACAGAGACCGGAAAATCAGCAACCATTGAGCTACCTGTGAAACAACGGCTAGATTTTTAAAAGATTTTAATTTGCATTTTTTAAATTGTAATTTTTTAAAAAAAAATGTAAAGGAAAGGGAACAAAGATCTGAGCAACTTGGCATCCCAAGAGGAAACGGCTGCACCGGGCAATGGTCAATTGAAAGGAGAGGGTATAACAAGCCATGCAGCCCATCAAACAGTGGCTGTTAACTACATCAGAATGGAGTGCTTGAAATGATCTGCTCTGAAAGGCTTTCTGCTTGGGCAGAAAAACACCAGTTTGGGATTGTAGCTGGAAAATGCAGGCAGGGGATACTTTTTGTGATGGACTAGGAATGTGAGGCATTCCTAAATGAAATGAAAAGAAATGGAAGCAGTGACAGATTTTATTTTCTTGGGCTCCAAGATCACCGCAGACGGTGACTGCAGCCATGAAATTAAAAGACGCTTGCTCCTTGGGAGGAAAGCTATGGCAAACCTAGACAGCATATTAAAAAGCAGAGACATCACCTTGCCGACAAAGGTCCAGATAGTTAAAGCTATGGTTTTCCCAGTAGTAATGTATGGCTGTGAGAGTTGGACCATAAGGAAGGCTGAGCACCGAAGAATTGATGCTTTCGAGCTGTGGTGCTGGAGAAGACTCTTGAGAGTCCCTTGGACTGCAAGGAGGTCAAATCAGTCAATCCTAAAGGAAATCAACCCTGACTGCTCATTGGAAGGACAGATACTGAAGCTGAAGCTCAAATACTTTGGCCACCTAATGCGAAGAGAGGACTCACTGGAAAAGACCCTGACGCTGGGAAAGACTGAAGGCAAAAGGAGAAGGGGACGGCAGAGGATGAGATGTTTAGATAGCATCACCGATGCAATGAACATGAATTTGAGTAAACTCCAGGAGACAGTGGAGGACAGGAAGGCCTGGCGTGCTATGGTCCATTGGGTCATGAAGAGTCGGACACAACTAAACGACTGACCAACAAAAAGGAATGGGAGGACCATGATGTCCCTGCCCTCTGGAAGAGGTGGGTGACGTTCCCTCTGGAAGAGGTGAGTGACCCCTACTGACAATGGGCTAAGCGGGACATGCTGTCTCTTCAAGTTCAGCCTCTTTTAAATTCTCTGTTTCTCAAATAGGTATGAGAATGAATCTGTAGCTTGAATCATGTCAACTGGATTTCTATTTTCTCAGTGGAAACGTTTCACTCTGTCAAATGGATTTATCATGTCAAATCCAGTTGACATGATTCAAGCTACAGACAATTCCACCTGGATGACTGAGAACCTTCATAGACATATGAGAATGAATATCTTTCCCCTTTCTATTCCCCTAATTGAGGTTTTCTTTCCTGTTTTCCTATTTATGGGAGCTGGTAAATTAAGGGCTTTGACAACTGGTAAAGCCCCGGCAGTTAGCAAATTGCTCTGAATAAGAAGAAATGAAAGCAGCGTTTAAGGTATCAGATAAAATAACCCCACTCTCTTCCAATTGGTACTTCTAAGCAGCAGAAATATCAGGGAGGGCTTTTAGCTATCTGAAATGGTACCTTTTCAGATCGAGCTATGAAATGAAAGCAGTCTACAAGTGATCCAAAATTGACCACTGGGGCTTTGAAAAACCACAGTCAGCAATCACACATTTGTTTTGCAGTTGTTCCTTGTCTAATGAACATCCAAGGATCTAGTAGGAATCTTAGATCTATTTAAAGGATGCTGAAAAATAAAGGAGGATGAAGGCAAGAGTTAAAAAGCAATAGGCAGGGCTTTTGATTAAAACCAATGAAATCTTCATAAATTTGTTTTCACTTTTCCTCATGAGGAAACGGCACATAATTTATTGATCTGTCAATACCAGTCATGGTCATAAATATTCAACTTTTCTTTAATCACTGAAGTTAGTGGATTGAGAATTTGTGACATACAATATAGGAACGACCATTCTTAGTGTGAGCACGTCCTTCCCATTATTGTTAATAACTGCTACATGCAACAAGGTAAACTAGAAGCAGCTTTGCTCTGGAGCTAGATTAACACGTGGGCATGGAAGCTATTATGGCCTACTGGATCAATAATCCATTAGAAACTAAATATATGCTAGTGACTAGATGGCACAGGGGAATTGTAAATGGCCTACTGAGATTACTTAACTACTAATTGGAATGCAGATGAGATCAGTGGTAGACAAGGATAGCCACCTTTTTAAGGAATGTGGGGATACAACATGGTTGCAAAACAGAGCATCTTAGAGATGACTTCTGTTGTCTTTGATAGAACAAAAAATATTTCTGATAACCTGCTGCCTGACCCAGGGCTTACAAATATATTGCAGATATAGTCCGGAAATTGCACACAGATGATTACTTTCGCTGAATTCCTCTAGTTCTAGCTCAAGAACTGAGGTATGCAATCCTAGAGAGATGATCTACTGTGATGGGTACAATTTGGGTGAAAAGAGAAAATGGATATCTTCCTAAAGAGCTGAATCAGACCCAGTGTTGGAATCCCACCAACTTCTGATATTCCAAATTCTGGGTCCGGGGGAAGGGTTACAATAGCCCACTTCAGTTCACCTTAAATTTATTTATTTGCTGGTTGGCTTATGTATTAAATATTACTTCAATTTATGGCTGACACTGTGAAAAGAAGTGTTATGTTAGACAGCTAAGCAACCACCATTTTAAGTTGCCCCAATGCACATTGTGCAGAGAGAATGGCTCAAAGATATTGGGAATAGCCATGGTCAGAACAAGCAGTTCCAAACACGTTACATAATAGTTATTGATTTCTATAACACTCCTCATAGTTGTTGAGCTTTCTTAATTTTTTTCTCCTGATAAAATACGGAAGGGAAGGGAAGGGAAGGGAAGGGAAGGGAAGGGAAGGGAAGGGAAGGGAAGGGAAGGGGAAGGGAAGGGATCATTAAGTTGTTACATTTTACCATATCAGTCAGACAATGGGAGTTCCAATTTCCAGATTCTAGAGTCACTCCAGCTGGCCTACTTCCCAAGCCGAGGATCCAGATGTGAAGCCAATCAAACTGATCCTTGGGCAGCCCTAATATTTAAGCTTGATCTCCTCTATTAATCTGTCTGAAATTAATGACATCATTTTTCTGATGGAGAATTGCACTATTCCAGATGAAGTGCCAACGCACAGTAGAACTTCTTTGAGCACTTCCAAAACAGTTATATTTAACTGCTAATAAAATCACGTTTCAGATTAGCTACCTGTAAGAACCCTATCTAAATAAAAAGAAAGCAATCAAAGTTAAAAAGTGTGCAAGCCTTATTCTTAAGACAGCCCAAACCTTGGATGTGGCAGCAAGTTGTGTATAGAGACCCCAATTTGTTTGGCGCCTTGATTATTCCTCTTGTGCCCAAGGTTTTGTAATTGTAATTAATTTTGTAATTAGTTGTGTTGTTTATTTGGAGTTTGTCAACTTCTTTCCTGGATTGGAATGGCATATAAACCCAAATAAATCAATAAATAGGCAGCCTTTCTTCAAAGGAAATGGCTTTTGCACATGCTCAGAGGCCTCTATGTGGACGAGAAGTGTCCGCTTTACTGCTGGGAAGCAAAGGCAGCCACTTGGCTTCGTAATCCTTCTTTGACAGGGGGCTTCCTCAGGTCAAAGCCCCCCTCAAAGTTCTAGGTGACCCTAAAGTTCTGTGCGTGTGTGCGTGCGCGCGCACGTGCACGCTTTAAGGCAAGGCAAAAACTTACAAAAGAAATGCATTTCAATCCTTCTTCCTTGCTCACCTTGCGAAAGCGAGCTTATATTTTGAGGCACGGGGAAAATGCCAAAAAAGAATGTAATTACAGCTCTTAAGAGAACTCGCTTTAATGAGGCAGTCAGATACAAAGCTGTTATTAATATTTCAGTGAAAACTTATCTGATACAACCTTCACAATGTAACCATAAATACTGAGGCAAGGTTATCTCCAAGATCACCTCATCGCAGCAGGGATGGGTGAAGAGACCTTCAAAACACTTTAGTAACCGAGACAGCTGCTGGCATATTGCGGGGAGGCTGAAGTGACAGCCCAATTTTAGCAAAACTATAAAATTTCCAGGGGTGTATTGTGACCGCTGATAGCTAATTATCACTTGTAACATCTAACTTCAATTGTACAATTATGTACTATACCACAGGAAGTTGATATTCCTGAAGGTTGCATCGCTGTTAATGGGTACAAGTGTATCCATGCACACCTGTGCACTTCTGCCAAAAGTCCAGCAGGCAAGTGGAAGGATGTTTAAAGAAGGGGGATTTGATACGCAAGTAAAACACATCTTTTGATCTTCTTCCACAGCTCGTTTATTTATTTATTTATTTATTTATTTATTTATTTATTTATTTATTTATCCAACTTCTATCACCGCCCATCTCCCCCCACAAAGGGGACTCTGGGGAGTCATTTAAAGGGGAGGACAAGCCCTAGAGGAAATAGTCTACTCTTAACAACTTTTTACAGCAGCTCAGGAATACACAGTTCAGAGAACTAGTATCAAGAAAGCTTATGCACTGTTGAATGCCAGCTGCAAGATGGATAATGGTGTATATTTGGCCCTCAATGTGCAGACTGTTGTGATTCTAACATGCATGCACATTAAAAGCTCTGTCCTTTCCAAGAGAATTGGGAAGAAATATTTTGGACCCCATATGAGCTCAGCATTTCTTTGTCATTCCTTGAAACAATTAGGCCTTTCCCAACTTCTGCACGAGTCTGGCGGGGGGCGGGGGGGAAGGTGTCACTGCTTTAAGGAAAGCAAATGACTCTTAAAAGCAGGGGTACCTTTTTTTTCCCATCTCACCCAGAAACCTGGAAAAAGTCAAGCTGCTTGACTGAAAGGGGAGAGGATCTGCAAGAACTAAAGCATTCTTTCTGGACTGTGTTTGAAGAGTTTTTTGGGGGAGGGGGGTCCCTTCGAGTCAGAGTTGACTTCTGGTGACTGCCTGGACAAGTCCCTGCAGTTTTCCTGGGAAGATTTTGGAAGTGGTTGGCATTGCCTTCTTCCTAGGGCTGAGAGAGAGTGACTGGCCCAAGATCACCCAACTGGTTTCATGCCTATGGTGGGACTACAACTCACAATCTCCCAGTTTCTAGCCAGGTGCCTTAACCACTACACTAAACTGATTTATTTATTTATTTATTTATTTATTTATTTATCAATCATATTTATACCCCGCCTATCCTCTCCCTATCGGAGGACTCTAGGCGGCTTACAGCATTGAAATTCATATATATTATACAATTCATACATTAGACAATGTTATTTAACCGCACGCTAAGGGAGGGGGTAAGGGAACCGGCTCTTCTTCCGTACGCATTGGACTACATGTCCCAGGATACCTCATTTCCGAGTCGGCTGCTGACGTCCTGGATGTTGTCGATCGGGATCCGTCGTCCTCCGCCGCCATTCACGGGATTCACGAGGTCTTTCTTCATTCCGAGGGTGACCCCCGACAGGACACCAGCAAATTGACCCACTTTAAGGTGGTACCCATTTATCTACTTGCATTAGCTTTCGAACTGCTGGGTTGACAGAAGCTGGGGCGAATGGCGAGAGCTCACCTCGCCACGCGGGGATTCGAACTGCCGACCATTAGACCGGCAGTCTTTACAGCTCAGCGGTTTAACCCGCTGAGCTACCGCGCCCCCTGGTTGTCTTTTGAAGTCTGCATAGAGCTACCCATATTGCTTATCCAGTATATTTGTATGACCACATAGAATGCAGCTGCAATATTGGCGTATCTTATTATCATGACAGGAAACTAACCTTTGATTAGTTCTGGAGTGCCCTTTTTACGAACTTAAGAAGATTCTGCCATTGGATTTTATTATATTCTAAACTGTTATTTACTGTGTATTTTAATCTATTTATCATTGTATATTAATGATTTTAATTTTGTTGTAAACCGCCCAGAGTCCCCCTTGGGGGAGTTGGGCGGTGATAAATTTGATAAATAAAATAAAAATAAATAAAATAAATCAATTTAGACTCCAGACTGTGCAACCAAACTCTTCAGTTCAAGCACAAGCCCTATGAAAGGGGAGGGGAAGGTCCAAATAGAAACCTACACAGGCAAATGTCTACTTTAACGCAACTGCTTGTGGAAATATTCAAAGAAAGGTATAAAACTAGGTGCACAGAAGCATGCCCACACTTCTGCATAGCTCCTATTTCCTGCACCTTAAAAAATACCTTTTACTACAGTCACTATGTGGGCAGAACTGTACGTTGAATACTTGAGAGAAAAAGGCAAAGTTGCATAAATTTTCAATTTCTGCAAAGGTAATGGCTTGCAAAGTAAATATGAAAGCTTCTCACAGATTCTTCTTCCACGTGGAAACCCTCAGTTCCACCATCACAGCCCTTACAGATAATCTCTCTTTTTCTTATTGGAGTGGGGGGAAGAGGGCAGGTGGGGTTTCAAAGGAAAGGGGGGTTGTAAATAGATTTGGAGGATAAATAACCATCCAGAGTCGCTCTTTGAGTGAGATGGGCGGTGACCAAATTTGAAATCTAAATAGATAAATAAGCAAAAATAAATAAATATATGGCAGGGGAGGGAAAACATTTCAGAACAGATCTATCTCTGCATATATTTTCTTTTACTTCCTAAAGATTTTGATGCATTTTCCAAATGAGGAAAGCTTGCATTTTGACCTCTCATTTGTGAGGGCCCCTAGAAATGGAAGCAGTGATGAAAAGCTGCATCTAGATGTTTGTTGGGCCCTGGGGTATACGGAGTAACGGCCAGACTGATTCATTTTGCCCCCCCGCCATCTCCCCTGCAGACAACACTGTACAGGGGAAGTTTTTTTTGTTTTTTTTTAAAAATTAATTAAATTTATATTCTCAATACAGAAAAAAAACATGAGGCAAGGCTTTATCATGTGAGTAAGTGCTGCTGCCTGTTTTCTGTATATGTGTATCTGTATGAGTATGTGTGTGTTTGTGTGATCTGCCCAGAATAATCTTTCTTTTTAGGATGGATTAAAAATATAATAACAAAATAAATAATCCATCTGAAATCAGTGAATTAATGACCAGGAAAACTCACTTAATAGGTAAGGCTGTGCATCCTGTGGAGATTGGGCTTTGCAAATCATTTGAAATTTGGTACATATCAGTATCACATGCTCTCACATTTTTTTATCTGTTAGATCAGAGCTTTCCAAACTTTTCATGTTGGTGACACACTTTTTAGACATGCATCATTTCGCGACACACTCTTACAGCAGGGCACAAGGCAGGCACTAGGACCTGCATGGAATCACAGCAGGTTTGGAGGCAGCAAGGCACAATGCAGGCACTAGGACCTGTGCAGAATCCTGGCAGGGCAGGTTTGGAGGCAGCAAGGCACAAGGCAGCCACTAGGACCTGCATGGAATCACAGCAGGTTTGGAGGCAGCAAGGCACAAGGCAGCCACTAGGACCTGCATGGAATCACAGCTGGTTTGGAGGCAGCAAGGCACAAGGCAGCCACTAGGACCTGCATGGAATCACAGCAGGTTTGGAGGCAGCAAGGCACAAGGCAGGCACTAGGACCTGTGCGGAATCACAGCAGGTTTGGAGGCAGCAAGGCACAAGGCAGGCACTAGGACCTGCACGGAATCACAGCAGGTTTGGAGGCATCAAGGCACAAGGCAGGCCCTAGGACCTGCACGGAATCACAGCAGGTTTGGAGGCAGCAAGGCACAAGGCAGGCACTAGGACCTGCTCGGAATCCTGACAGGGCTCAGAGGCAGCAGCAGCCGCGACACACCCAGACACTGCAGCCGACACACTAACGTGTCCCGACACACAGTTTGGAAAGCTCTGTGTTAGATGTATAGCCTACCTTTCCATCAATAGCTCAAAGCAACATATACAGCATTCCCATCTTCATTTTTCCTCACAAGAACTTTATGAAATGGGCAGGCTGAGAGAGAGAGCGATCATCCTAAAGTCACCCCCTGAACTTCCATGGCTGAGGGTGGACGTGAACCTGTGTCTTCACAGCTCCAAATATCAGGTATCAGGGTAGAAAACAAACAAAAGCATCTCTGAGTGTTTCTTCTTTCCAAAGCAGAAAGTCCCTTCCCTGCCTTCTGAATGTGCTTTCTTCCTTCAGACAGAAAGAAAAAAAAAGCCTTCCAAAAGGAAAGTCATCAATTACATATTTCAGCAAGATCAGCACATATTTAAAACTTGACAAGTTGGTGTGACTATGAAGTAGATAGACATGAAGGGATTCTGTCAAGCCATACATCAAGGGATGCCTCTACCTACTTAGATCTACCCGGTCATGCAGAGAGGGCATGCTACGGACCCCGTCTGTAAGAGAATTCCATCTGGTGGGGTCCAGGAAGCGGGCCTTCTCTGCAGTGGCTCCCGCCCTCTGGAACATTCTTCCCCCGGAGATGAGGCAAGCCCCCTCTCTCCTGGGCTTCCGTAAAAAACTGAAGACCTGGTTTTGCCATCGGGCCTGGGGCAGGGAGGAGAATAGTCACTCTTGGGGATGGCTGGTGCCCTAAACCGGCCCTTTACACACTCATGGACTGGAATAGAACTTACCCACCATCTGGATTTTATTGTATTTTATATTTTTAGCTTTTATTTGTATTTTTGGTAGTTTTATTGAATTTTAAATTTTGTTTTTATTGTAAACGGCCAGGGTCCCTCCTTGAGGAGGAGATGGGCGGTGATAGAAATTTGATAAAATAATAATAAATACTAATACTAATACTAATACTAATACTAATACTAATAATAGATGATTTCTGTCTGCTGACTCAGGGTTTGCAAAAAGAAAAACCTTGAGGAAAGACCCAAACATAGTCAACAGGAAGCTTGGACTGAGTAGCTTTGTTCAGACTGGAAGAATTGCCTCAGTCTTGATGGTTGGAGTGATGCGGATTCCAAAGTGATTCAAGACCACCAATGAGGATTTTGTGAAACTAAATGGATCAGTACAAACAGAGATATGTTGGTATACCATGGGAAGTTGGGACTCCCAGGTCGGAAGATGGTCAAAATGCTACTGGGGAGGAACAGAGGATAAGTTCAACTAGCCCCAGATGTGATGACGCAGCTAGCTCAAAGCCGAAAGGATGGCTAGTGGCCGACGGTGCTGGTGGTGAACGACGAATACAATGTTCTAAAGATCAACACATCATAGGCACCTGGAATGTAAGATCTATGAGCCAGGGCAAATTGGATGTGGTTATTGGTGAGATGTCAAGATTAAATATAGACATTTTGGGTGTCAGTGAACTGAAATGGACTGGGATGGGCCACTTCACATCAGATGACCACCAGATCTACTACTGTGGACAAGAGGACCACAGAAGAAATGGAGTAGCCTTCATCAAGGAATCAAGGGTCAAGGAATCCATTTATGCCAACTTGGAAAATCCTTCCTTGAATAGAGGTGGGGGCCTCAGGCACAATCTTTCCCCCATCTTCCTCCCTGCTTTGTCTTCTGTGCCTAGGAAGATTAAGACCATTTCACAAGCTCAACAGCAGCATGGTGATCTTAATGATCCTCCTTTAGATGATAAAAGGACTTAAAATAACATCTCAATATAACCATGACCTAGCCCCAGGTGTAAGGTCACACAGCTACCTAGAAACATATTTAGGATTCCCTTACTAACTTTGCTCAGACTGAAGAAGCTCCTTGGATAAGGAGCGAAACGTTTCCACTGAGAAAATAGAAATCCAGTTGACATGATTCAAGCTACAGACAATTCCACCTGGATGACTGAGAACCTTCATAGACATGAAGCTCAAATACTTTTGCCACCTAATGCGAAGAGAGGACTCACTGGAAAAGACCCTGATGCTGGGAAAGACTGAAGGCAAAAGGAGAAGGGGACGGCAGAAGATGAGATGGTTAGATAGCATCACCGGTGTAATGAACATGAATTTGAGTAAAGTCCGGGAGACAGTGGAGGACAGGAAGGCCTGGCGTGCTATGGTTCATGAGGTCAAGAAGAGTTGGACACGACTAAATGACTGAACAACAGCAACCACAAAAATAGTTACCCATTACCCTCAGTTTTGCATATCTGTGGTTGATCAATGTAAACTAGACTTCATCATTTGTAGTAAAGCTTTTCATATATCTACATTTTGGGGCACATAGTTCTGTCTTGAGGAGGACTTTTGGAGTGTTTGTGTGTATTTATTTCACACATGTGTAAAATGGCAGATGGGCTTTAGCGTGTGGGTACAATTACTGTTTTCAATGTCTCATTATCCACAGTTTTATCTGCATAGGCTAGAAGGAACCTCTACAAATATGAGGACCACCTGTGTTAGAGAAAATTGTGAAACTTTGTATATTATGGAAAGTTTCCAAAATCAAGGGAACAAAATAGTGTGTGAAAAGCTATAGCACTAGAAGCAGAAGAGATTTCAACTGATCTATACATCCTTAGGTGTCAACAAGCATAGCCTATGATATAAGTACCTGACTGAGCATTTCAATCCTTTCTCCAAAGCTGAAGTTCTAAAAATGGGCTCTTTAACATCTTCTCAAGAAGTTCAACACAATGAAAGGCATTGGCAGAACTCTTCATCAAATACTTCAGCTACACACCCCCACATTTAGACAAGATACGGGATGTTGGAGGGTTTTCTTAAGCAAACTGTCCTGATTCAAGCATCCCAAACTAATTTATGGATGGAAAATACTTTCTTTTTGAAATGATTTGGCAATGCAGCTTTTAGTTCAAAACATGTATTCATATTTTTGGTTAATTATTCTACTCCTCTAACTGCAGTACTCTTAATGATATACAAATCTATTAAAATGTATTATGAAGAAGGCAGTGTAATAGAAAAACAGCACCATAAGCAAGATAAAAATGATTACAGCAATAAGAGTAGCAACATATACAGCATAAAAATCAGAACAATAAAAGAACCAATAAAACTGTGATGATCTAAAAATATTAAAAATTTGTATAAACATGTGGCAATTTGTAAATAAAGGACCGTAATGGAGGTACCAATTGACCTTCTCTAAGTGCATATAATGTTCATGTTAGCAAAATATATATGTTAGAGAGAATGCATGCAAAAACTATACCAAAATATTCCAAGAAATTGAAACAATTTAATTGCGGCATATCTGTACAGTGTTTTTGTAAAAAGAGAAAAAGCATAGAAAGGGATGCTGGATTTTATTTTCACAGTGACCAACCAGATTACTTTGGGGTGCTCATGAGCAGGAGGTGGAGACATAACCTTCTTCCATAGTTGTTCCCTTGCAACTGGTATTGGATCTAATCCCACCCTAGTGTAACATTGAAGCTTCAACTAATAGCCCTTGGAAGAATAAATGTGAATTGAATACAGAAGTGGGTAATCAGTAAAAAAGAAGTACATTTTGGTGAATTGGTCATATAGACTGAATGAATAAGGCAGAGCTTTCCAAACTTTTCATGTTGGTGACACACTTTTTAGACATGCATCATTTCGCGACACACTCTTACAGCAGGGCACAAGGCAGACACTAGGACCTGCGTGGAATCACAGCAGGTTTGGAGGCAGCAAGGCACTAGGACCTGCGCGGAAGCCTGGCAGGGCAGGTTTGGAGGCAGCCAGGCACAAGGCAGGCACTAGGACCTGCGTGTAATCCTGGCAGGGCTCGGAGGCAGCAGCAGCCGCGACACACCCAGACACTGCAGCCGACACACTAACATGTCCCGACACTCAGTTTGGAAAGCTCTGGAATAAGGAAAAATCATCAGAGATATATGAAGGAAGAATGAATAGGTTGAGTAGAATGGAAAGAGAGAGAAGATCTTAGCTGGATAAAGTTCATGAGATCCTTAAATCCTTAAAGAGGGGTGAAGTTTAAAGAACAAAAGGAATGCATGAATTGGTACATGGATGTATTAGGAACAGGTATAGTTTGCAAGGATAGAAAGTTATAGAGAGATACTGTATACTGAATGGTATTGGTGTAAACTAGTTTTCTTTTCTTTTTCTTATCTTGGGCCTTTAATTTCTTTCTCTGGCTATGTCATACTTCTTTTCTGCACTCTGCATAATGTTGCTGACCCTGAAAGGGAATAGCATGATGAGTACATGGATATGTTGAAAAATATTAGTCAAAGATTACAAAAGGTGTCAAAAGGGGACCTGGGGGTATGTGTGTGTAATGAGCCAAGTCTTTTTGCTGATCTCTATAACATGTTCTCAAATGCTTGGCAATGACTACTAGTAAAAAGCAATTTGATGTTAAGGCATCACAGTGGCTACAGAAATAAAAGAGCAGATGAAAACAGAAATATGAGAAGAGACACAGAAATCCATCTAAGATTACTGTTATTTTAGAGTCTATTGAATGGATTGCTTCTACATTTATCGAAAAAATATAAGGTATATTGCCCACCCCACCAAACAGGCTCTTTAAAAAATATTGTTGGGGATGCAGTGAGGGGAAATTCGCTGCATATTTTCTTCTGAATGTTTTCCTTTCAGCACACTACTCATTACGATGCTAAAGTTTCTGTTTCATAGAGGATGGATGGATGGATGGATGGATGGATGGATGGATGGATGGATGGATGGATGGATGGAGATAGATGATAGATAGATGATTGATTGATAGATAGATAGATAGATAGATAGATAGATAGATAGATAGATAGATAGATAGATAGATGATAGAGAATACATGTAAGAAGAAAAAGTACTTACACACATTCTAATGTATAACTATAACATAAAGAAGAAAGCAGTTGTGAATCTTCTCTTGAAATTTATCATCCCAAAAATGTATAAACAACAATGATTTTTTTAATGTGCTTTGCCATTTAGAAGGGGAAGGCTCACATATTATAATGAATGTGTTATTATGTTATAATTAAGATAACTGGAATAAGAATAACTAAACTAAACACAGAAAATGCATATATGAAAATCACAAAAATGAAAGAAACCTTTTCTACACCTAAGCTAAGGCCTTCCAAAATTTGTTGGACAACCATTCCCAGCATGGGTGATAAGGGTTGGTGGAAACCAGTCTGCAAACTTTTAGAAGGCCTTGTGTATTACATGATCAAGATAAGAACTTACACAGCATCAACCAACCTTGACAAAGCAACAGGATTTGGGGAGGAGGACAGAAATTATATTGGGATATGGTCAAATGCCCACCCTATAGTGAAATACATACCAAAGTACCCAAGGTAAAAGAGAGACTTTGTATGTAAGGAACTCATTTGAAATAATACAGACTTTGAAGCAACATGTTCAACGTTTTGGGAGCTGTTCTCTTTATGACATAATGATCAGGCTTTTTTTTCCCAGTGCTATGTTTATCTCTTTTGACTAAGGGCAACAGGTATAGCAACCAGCCTTAGAACTGACAATAAAGATATCAAAGTAGTAGACAGCGTCTTCCTTTTAGGATCGACGATCAAGAGTAAAGGAATCAGCAGTCAAGAAATACTCTGCAGAGTAGCACTTGGTAGGTAGCCATGAAGGCCTTGGAAAAGGGATTCAGATGTCATGATGTATCCACACCTACAAAGATCAGACTTGTGCAACCAAACTTTTTCTCTGTGACAATTTATAGAAACGAAAGCGGGACTTTGAAGAAACAGGACAGATAGAGTACTGAAGCTTTTGAACTTTGATGTTCAAAGCTCCCTGAGAATAATATGGATTGCCAAGAAAACAAACAAGTGGTGGTGGTGGTTGTTGTTGTTCAGTCGTTTAGTTGTGTCTGACTCTTCGTGACCTCATGGACCATAGCACGCCAGGCCTTCCTGTCCTCCACTGTCTCCCAGAGTTTACTCAAATTCATGTTCATTACATCGGTGATGCTATCTAACCATCTCATCCTCTGCCATCCCCTTCTCCTTTTGCCTTCAGTCTTTCCCAGCATCAGGATAATAGTACAAATTAACCAGAATTCTCACTTGAGAAACAAATGACCAGGTTCAAATGATCATACTTTGGACACATTATGCAAAGACCTAGCTCTCTGGAGGAGGCTGTAACACTGGGAAAGGTGGAAAGAAAGAGAAGAAGAGGATGACCAGCAGCAATGGGTGCACCGTTGGAAGACCTGAAGAATCGGATTGGGGACAGATTCTTCTGGAAAAAGATAACTATGTAATTAAGAGTCGGCCTATTTTGCTAAGAGTTGACACTGACTTGATGGCATATAATCAATCAAGCAATTATCTCTTTTGAAGTTGTATTGATCCTTCAATGCAATATGGTATGTATTTGTACTTTTCTTTTGGTTAATTACTTTAATATATTTTTTTTGCATAAGAGAAACTTGCATTTTGCATCACCTTTCAAATCTAGAGCCAGCTTTACTTTCCCAAATTAAGCTTCGTGCTCTTGCATCCATCCCCCTGACAATGAAAGAGTTTTACACTAGTTTCTCCATTTGTTAGCAGAGCTGACAAATACCACAGTTTATGCTTCTGTACATTCAGCTTTGGTTCAATGTATTTTCCTCCATGGACTCACAGATCTCATGATATATATTCAATTCTCAGCATGGGGTGACTGAAGCTCTCATTAATATTAATTGGTATTGTGTATTATTTAGGTTTATATAGGAAATGACTTTCAGGCAACGGCAGCTGTGGGTGTCTTTTGCAAATCTGATATGGCACACAACAGAGGTGGGTAGCTCACAAGCTGTATGCACTCCCAGCACTCCATTTGTCCCCCACCCTCCCACCCCCAAGCTTTCCAATATTGCACTGCTGAAATTAAGGAGCAATTTTCAGCAACATGAGCTTCATTTCCTTCCCATCCCCGATAAGGATGATAAAATGGTGGCCCTGGGAAATAAACCATTCCCATTTTCACCCGTAAGCCCTCCGGCCTTCTCTCCCCTACCCAAAACAAGCTGGAAAATGGGCAGCAAAAGGACTGGATTTTAGCAGCATACCTTTGGATCATGCTGAGGGATTTCTACAGGGTGGAACTGGAAAGCATCCTTTGACCTTCCACAGGGGGAGAACAACCTGCAGCCCCACCTATTGCTGAAAGTGACCAGATGCAAACAGGAGTGTCCCTATGCAAGGCCCTCTTTGATGCCAGTGTGGGGTAGGGCTTGTGTGATGACATTCCTTCCCATACTTACAGTAGACTCTGCAAAGGATACCTTGTTCTTCACCTGCGGGCAAAAAACAGGCCAGCCAGTTTGTTTTCTGCCAGTTAATTGCCAGATAAGATCAGCTGCTGAGACTGGCCTCTTTTTTTGCTGGCAAGGAATGATTAAAGTACCTTATATATTTGTCTGTTGGTTTATTTGCTGCCCTCTGCTTGGATTCTTTTTTTTAATTTTCCAGGAATTATGTTGTGACTTCACTGACTATTGTGCAGACACCCCTAGCTGCCAAGCACAGCACGAGCTTCCTATATAATCTTTACTTCCAATAAGGATGGAAAATCACCTTTATTTCTCTCAGCCCCACTTAAAGGTAAAGGCTCCCCCCGCACATTTGTGCAGTCGTGTCTGACTCTAGGCGCCGGTGCTCATCTCCGTTTGTTAGCCGAAGAGCCAGCGTTGTCCGAAGATGCTTCCACGGTCATGTGGCCGGCATGACGCACGCGGAACGCTGTTACCTTCCCACTGAAGTGGTACCTATTCATCTACTTGCCTTTGCATGCTTTCGAATTGCTAGGTTGGCAAGAGCTGGGGCAAGTGCGGGAGCTCACTCCGTCACGCGGTGCTCGGGTCTCGAACCGCCGACCTTCCGATCTTCCGATCGACAAGCCTGGCATCTTAGCCGCTAAGCCACCACGCCCCACTTGGGGAAATGCAAATTGTGGGTGGCTGCAACCCAAAGTATGTCTTAAACTAGGGCTGTGAACTGCTTTGGATTCAGGCCCAAGAGGTGTTTCAAAACATGTGAGCGCATGGGTGTCTGCAGTAGGAGAGGGCAAATGATGAAATGATACAGAGCATGCCACTTAGGTTCTTGAGTGGGGATGCAGATACAAAAGTCTGGGGTTTCCATCATGATGTCACGAGCCTCATTTTGTCATTTTGGGGTTATCATAATTTCTAGTGGCACCAACACACACAAGCACAAAGGAAACAACTGTAAGGTATTCAAGCACTAGTTGCAGCCTGTGAAAAAGTCATGCAAAAAAGTGCCATTGCTTTAAGGCAGTGTTTCTCAACCCCAGCAACTTTAAGTTGTGTGGACTTCAACTCCCAGAATTCCCCAGCCAACACAGTTGAAGTTCACACATCTTAAAGTTCCTGGAGTTGAGAAACACTGATTTAAGGTGTTGCAGAAATGGGTATTTTTGGTGACTGGCCACATCTGCACTTTGCAAACAGGCAAGCAGAGGAGTTCACAGAATCTGATGATGGAATGAGTGTTGCGACACAAGTTCCACACCAAGGATATCCATGAGAAGGTCAATCTTGACTGTTTTTATCTCCCCCTCCCTCTGCAGATACCCCTGGCTCTATCCTTTACATACATGCATCAGATGTCATGATGCACATATGAAAAGGCTGAATCGTGACACTCATTTCATCTTTCACTCCCCTTGTTCTTGCCTGCAGATGCCCATTAAGACACCTCTTCCTGTGATACCCACTGTTTGCAGGAGGTTCTCAAGGTTCTAAATTGGTCCCCTAGCCTAAAAGTATTGTCTGCCCAAGGAACAAATTCACAAACAATGAACTTGGACATTGAACTAGCCCATTTTCTGGATTCACACAATATTGAAGTATAAACTAACTAAATCGGCTGGGTTTACACAACCTCTAAAGTACAAAATACAAAACAAAACTCTAACCAATATTAACCTTAGCCTAGCTTTACACACAATGTAGCTACTAGGTCTTTCATTGACCTGGTTATGTGTCTTGTGTCAACAGAGATGACTTGGTTAATTTATGCTTCAGTGTCTTGTAATGTTGTAGGTACTCTCCTCAGTAAATATGGTTATGTCCATAAATACTTGGGTTCAGAGAGAATCATTCTGGATGCCAACATACTGATGGCAGGAGAACCTGGAAGACTACCAAATCTGAGCTGCAGAAATACGGATTGCATGAGATGAAAGCAAAATAGAGTTTTCTGTATCTCTTTGCAGCTATCTGGTTGTTGTCCAGATTTTTGTGGCCCAGGCCAGGTAATCCTATCTCATGGGAGTAATTTATGTCAATGATCTATCAGCATACCTACAGGTTTCCTGCTTTGTAAAGGAGCTTTCTTATACCAAATTCTCAGTCTATCTCATGATAGTTTTCTGGATCGTTATCATAATCTGATCCTTTTAACTGGAGATACTGTAAGGGAGTCCAGGGATTTTAGAGGGAGTGACATTGCTCAGTTGTAAAATCTTTGACTGTAGATGAAAAGAGTCCCTGGTTCAAATCCAGTTGCTCCCTTGGTGTTACTAAAATTTTCAAGGAAAGTCTGTAGCTCAACGGTAGGTTTACTCTGCGATGTGATGTACTTTTATGTGTCCTTCAGTTATATTCCCAGGACAGTTTGCAGAAAGAATGAAACAACCCAAATATAAGTACACCAAACAGAATAAACTGAAAGCCATAAAAGCATAAGAGAAGCATTAAACTGCATTAAAAAAAACATAGGAAACAAGGTTTGGTTTTTTTAAGGTTCTTTTCCTGGCATCAATACAGCAATAAGCAACATTCAACTAGCATGGAACCCTTGAATGCCACCGGTCTTCTCACAGGTGATGGGATCTCATCATCTCAGTTGTATGCTTAGAAGCAGGGATGCTGTTAGAACTTGGATATGGGATCAGTCCAGGACCCACTGAGCCCAGAGGATCCCCACACTTAGTGACACAAGTCCCTTGGTGTGGGGAGAGTGGGGAAAACAAGTTCTTGATGATTAAACTCAGCAGAGGTCCCTCCTGGAGAAATGAAAGAAAATGATGGGAAGGAAGGAAGGAAGGAAGGAAGGAAGGAAGGAAGGAAGGAAGGAAGGAAGGAAGGAAATATTTATTTATTTATTTATTTATTTATTTATTTATTTATTTATTTTATTATTTATATTTATATCACCGCCCATCTCCCCCAAAAGCTATATGTAAGACAAATATTGTATTACATATAGCTATACTACATATAGAGAGGGAGGGAGGATATCTGTGGGGGGTGTAAAAGAAGTCAAGATCGTACCACAAATGCACAGTTGAAGCCCTGCCACTTTTTTACACAGGACTGGGAAAGATTGGAGAATCACTCCAGTAATGTAGCCATCCCTGCTACTTGCCAACACTAATAGTCTGATTTAGTACAGAGCAACTTCCAATTTTCTAACATTCTGCAGGCAATGCATGATTTCTGTCCCTGAGCTACTGTTTTTCTGTCATCAAGACAGCAGCTGTAAAAAGCAGGAAGAGCTACAGCCTACCGTCGAACCGAAGAATCAGGAAGGCAACAGGCCAGCTGTCCTAGAAACACATTTTCCCATTCTCTAATATCTGGCACAGTCTTATGATGAAACCCTATTCTGTGTGTCTGAGTAATTCCACAGGTTACCCATACTACTATTATTACAGTGATTGAAGCCATAGGGAAATTTTTAAATTCGAACTACAGATCCCCTTGGGCAAGAAAGCATCTGCTACAAGAAAAGATAAGAGGCAGCTGCTGAGAAATAGAAGACTTTTAGAGTTAGAAGGACATGACCTGAGATTTAGGTGGCATGGATATCTGTGGTACGATAGAGTCAAGGTTAATGTAGATCAGGGCTTTCCAAAGTTTTCCCGCGGTGACACACCAACCTCCGTTGGTGTGTCGCCGCGGGAAAACCTGGAAGCGCTGATGATGATCAGCGCTTCCAGGTTGTGTGGCAACACACCAGACTGTGTGTGGCGACACACTTTTGTGTCTCGACACACAGTTTGGAAAGCTCTGATGTAGATTTTAAAAATCACTATGTTAGATGTGCCATATTGAGAATATGGAATAGATACGAGTCCAGGTTGTGCCTGAAAATACCTTTGTGGATCTCAGCACAAGAAGCATTTTATAGACAAGAAATAATAGGCAGACACAAATGGCTAACTTATTGTGAGATACTAGAGTTTGGTCAAGGGGAATACAAAATTAAATTAAATTAACTGATGGCAGAGGGATATAGTTGTCAATGGTTTTCCTATTTACAGTTATCAGAAAGATTCAAAGTAGACAAAAGAATTTATGGTATTGAATATTACAAGACTGAGTTTGAAAAGGAATTGTGTACAAATGATGAAGGTGTGAGCTAAAATGTATAAACGTTTATCGAAATTTGAAACAGAAGAAGAACAAGTGAAAGAATGTATGATGAAATGGGCTAAAAGTTTTGGTTAGAATAATGGGAAAATATGTGGTTGAAAGGTTTGAAATTTACACTATGTTATAATCTTAAAGAGAACTTTTATAAAATGTTGTACCATTGGTATGACACCAGAAAAATTATCTAGAATGTATAAAAGTACTTAAAATCTATGTTGGAAATGTGAACAACAAGAAGGGTCATTTTATCATGTTTAGTGGACATGCAAAAAAGCTAGAAGATTTTGTGTTCAAATGCATACACTGATTCAGAGGATTTTAAGGATTAATATAGAACTGAAACCAGAACTTTTCCTCTTGGGACTGATGGATAAACAGTTGGAAAAAAGTCATGGAACTTTGTTTTTATATATGATAACCACAGCAAGATTATCGTACGCACAAAGATGGGACCCTTTGGCAATACCTACACTGGAGGAATGGTTGGTGAAGATGATAAAACTTGCTGAGATGGCCAAATTGACCTGTTTGATTAGAAAAAAGACAGTATCTACATTTATTGCTGACTGGAAACCCCTTATGGACTTTTTGAGTAAAACAGAAAAAAATGAACTTATGAACTATGGTTTTGACAATTAGATAGGATAGATTATAGAAAGAAGAGAGTCACGATGTAACTTTAGAGAAAGAGTAAATCTTATATCGATTTGTGAAGCCACTTCTTTATATCTTTTTTCTTCCTTTTCTATTTTTCTTCTACCTTTTTTTTCTTTTTCTTTTTGCACTTTAGCTTTCCCTTTTATTTCTTCCTTTTTATTTTTTCCTTCTTATTCTTTTCTTTTCTTTTTCTTTTTGCACTTTAGCTTTCCCTTTTATTTCTTCCTTTTTATTTTTTCCTTCTTATTCTATTTTAGTTTGTATTAATTTACTCTTGTTTTTAAAACTTTCAATAAAATTATAATATATACAGTATCTATATCTATATCTATATCTATATCTATATCTATATATCTATATACATACATACAGTATGTATGTATGTATGTGTGTATAGATATAGATATAGATATAGATATAGATATAGAGTATATATAGATATAGACATAGACATAGACATAGACATAGACATAGACAGATATATACACAAACACATACATACATACAGTAAATAATATAAATATAAATATAAATATAAATATAAATATAAATATAAATATAAATATATAAAGAATAGACAAGAGACAGCAACCAAAATGTTTGCAATACTTTAGCACAACCCATTTTTGGCCTCTGCCTCTCTTTTGACTTGAATGGAATCATGTGCTGATTCAGCTCAATGCACAGTCTTTGTCAATGATTTTTTTCCCTTGTAAACTTTGTTCAGTTTACAAAGCAAGAAGTTTGTTCAAAGTTCGGCACTCATTTTCCCCCCTCTGGGCGATTCAGATCCTGAAAGAAAACCTAGATAGTCCCGAAGTTCATGAATATCCTTATTAATATTAATTTAATTTAATGCGACATATTAAAGATTAAAATAAAGATTTTGAATTTGGAATATTGTTTTTTATTGTTCTGATCACATAGTTTGCAGGAGAGTATTGAAAAATGGGAGTGAACGTTGTAGTCAAGGACTGGTTCTGGATAGTTCTGAACTGCTAGTGAGTTATCCACCAAATCTTGCTTCTCATCTGGGGTCGGAACGGCTTATCTGATGCCCCAGGAGAGAATGAAGTTCCTGAACATCTGTTTGTACCCAGTGGAGCTCCTTCTTAATAATGATTGTCAAAAATTGCTGAGATGTTTTCCCATTTTTCTGAAACAAGACATCAAAACTATAGTAATCCTAGCAATACAAAATGGACAAAAGAACTAAAACACAGCCCCCAAGATCAGAAGACAGGAAGGTCCTGGTCCCATCTAAATGCATGACATGAACCCATCTGTGGTGGCTCTTAGTCTTCCAGAAACTGAAAGTCATCAAAAGATTGCCAGTCTAGCTCTGTCCTGAATAACATATAAGAATAAAATTTCAAATGCCAAGCTTCAAATGCTATGTTGGCTTTAGACTAATTTTGGATGGTTGTCTAAATTCTAAAATCCACTTTAAGTAATCCCTTTATTAGGCCAAATGAAGAGTTACAAAATACTTGTAACTTCATGGGTTTCTAAGATTTAGTCATTTAGGCAACTTACTTAAAGTAGTCAGAAGAAAGTGGGGAGGGGAGAGAGAAAATAGTTTGGCAGACAAACAGATCATGTCTGCTGCAATGAGGAATCTCCTGGCATGCCAGTTGGATCTTATTAGATGTGGAGATCATGTTGGATTGTATCAGAGATTCTCCTATGGCTTGCTGGGAAGAAGAAGCCAACGGGTAATTACTATTATACATTTTCAGAAGTAGAAGTGGAAATGTTAAAGCCATGGGTTACACAGCTGTTCCCAGCAGCCATGAGTTGCTGTCAGCCCAGCTAGGTAGACCAGACCAAGAAATCAACTCCACAGGAAGGCTAAATTGAGATTGGCTATAACAGAATCCTGCAAGTCTGATTGTGCCAATTGTCCCCTTCTTCTTGTTCAGTGAATTAAGGAGGTGTCTGCCTGATACTGAACACTTCCAAATGTTATCTCATTCTGGACTTTAAAAACTTTTCAGCCTCTTTTGCCTAGGCAATGGTTCCTGCATATCTCCATCAAGGTAATCTTTTCTCTACAGTTGCCCAGGATGGTGAAAAACAGAAAAGATCAGTTGGGTAATCTTTATAATATTAGCTTTTCCATTACAAATTGCTTGAGGTGGGCTTCCGGTGGGAATGGCAGATTGAACGGCTGTGCCCACTGGTTCAGCGGGTGGAGCTGGGAACGCGGCAATTTTTTTCGGGCTCAGGCAGGTTTTCCTGAAGCCCAGAAATGTTCTCCGAATCAAGAGTACCTGGAATCATCCCATCTGTCCTCTGGACGGCTGCTTGCAGCCAGAAGATCGCAAACAGTGCTTCACATTCGACTGGTAAGAGCCAGCTGGGAGGTGGGGACTTCTTCACTTTCCAAGCCGGGCTGTAGCCTTAAAGGGACACTAAGACACCCCATTTCTAAATCACCAATTTGTATTTTTTTAAAGTATATGTACCCTTTCTACAGCGAGGAGAAGCTGGTTCTCTTGGTGCTTAACATTATTTTTGGGATTACTTCTTTTAAAAAAATTTCTTTTAAGTTTTGGATTTCATTTTCCTTCCAAAGGAAATTCCAAAGATTGAGAGTAAACAATTGTCTCCCTGTTATTATTTTTGTACTAAATTTGAAGATATTAGCATTTTCCTACACGTTGAATCGGCTGCTTTGAACCTTCAGCTTTCTGCTTCTACTTTCCCTGGGGAACTGCCTGCATATGTAAACACATTCCGGAATCTTTTTGTATCTTCAACTTTCACTGCTTAAGCTCCTAGGGGGCACCATAATCTACTGCGTGAGACATGGAGGATCTCAAACAGATTCTTTCTGACTTTCACCAGGATTTTAAACAGATTTCTTCTGACTTCTATCAAACTTTTATGCAAGATATCCAGGACATTGTGGAAAATATGAGATCTAAAATGTGCCATCAGGTTGGGGGTGTGGTGGATGAAATTGAGGAATTTAAGAGCGATAGAAAGGTCTTTTTTAAGAGTGAGATTGGGATTTTTATCGAAATGCTGGATGAAGATTGGATAATGGAGTTGGAAAAATCTAAGGGAGAGAGTGATCTGCAAGCCATAAGTAAAATTGATCTCCTGGTGGAATGCCATGAAAAGAACCTGGAATCTTGGAGGGGGGCAGTTGGGCTGTTTGATTCTTTCAAGAGAAAAGCTCTGTGCACATTGTGGAGATATGTAACTGCTTTGGTTTATTTTGAAGTGGGATAAGGGTTGAAGAATGTTCATCTGGTTTGCTTTAAGGATTTGATGCTATTTGCCTTTAAAGATTTGGATTTACTGTTTTGAATTGTCTTTGTTTTTTGGGTTTATTAAGATTGGGATTATTAAAATGTACTATTAAGTATAATAGCTGACAACTTATGTGCTTTTTAATTTGATTCCTATTATAGTAGACAGAAATGTATAGAATAGTGGTAGGAAGGGAATAATTAAATATTGTTATCTTTTGGAGGGGAGAAAGATGTTTAGGAGGTTTATATGATTTTTTTTTCTTTATTTTAATATAAGGGGGAGGAGTAACTGTACTTAGTGATTTTTATTATGTGTTAAAGTGGAATGACTTATAGAAATAATGTGGTGCTTTGGTTTAATATAGAGTAAGAGATTGATTATGGAAATTTTTGTATATCCTTGCTGTTAAAAGTCGGAAGCCACATCTTTTAATAAATTTGAAAAAAAATTCTCTTGTGTTTCCGCACTGTTTTAGTTTTTTTTCCTTTGTAGCTTTTTTCTTTGTAGTTCTTATTCTTCTCTTGAAACATAATAAAATTTACTATAAAAAAATTGTAACAAATTGCTTGAGGTGTCTTTCTCTCTCTGTGTGTGTGTGTGTATACTGTATGTGTATGTGTGTGTGTGTAATCCCAAAAATAATGTTAAGCACCAAGAGAACCAGCTTCTCCTCGCTGTAGAAAGGGTACATATACTTTAAAAAAATACAAATTGGTGATTTAGAAATGGGGTGTCTTAGTGTCCCTTTAAGGCTACAGCCCGGCTTGGAAAGTGAAGAAGTCCCCACCTCCCAGGTAAAGGTAAACGTTCCCCCCCGCACATTTGTGCAGCAGTGTCCGACTCTAGGGGCAGGTGCTCATCTCCGTTTGTTAGCCAAAGAGCCAGTGTTGTCTGAAGACGCTTCCACAGTCATGTGGCCAGCATGACACACGTGGAACACTTTTACCTTCCCAGTGGTACCTATTCATCTACTTGCATTTGCATGCTTTGAAATTGCTAGGTTGGCAAGAGCTGGGGCGAGTGCAGGAGCTCACTCTGTCATGCGGGGCTAGGGATTCGAACCTCCAAACTTGCAATCTCACAAGCCTGGCATCTTACCCGCTGAGCCACCACGCCCCTACATACATACATACATACATACATACATACATACATACTGTATATATCTCCTGACTTTCCCTGCGCGATGATGTCTTCAGTCCTCTGTGGGTCCTGTGCCTGCCCCATAGCAGAAATTAAATCCCAAGATAAGAAAGACATGATGAGGGAATTCCTACTATGGGCCTTTTTAAGTGGTGTTCCTACAATTGTAAGGGGAAGTCTTGCTCTTGAGAATTCTTCTGTTCCTGGGGACATTTGGAGAAATAATTGACTGAAGTTTCTTTTCTGTGTAGAAATAATAGAGAATCTCAAAAGGCCATTTCAAAACATTGGCATATTTTAGCATACTTTACTCATTGTTTGTTGAGGAAGCCATAGTGATCATGTTTACACACAAAGTCATAAAGTATGTTTTCCAGGTTACAATAGTTGGATTGAAACATCATGCTAAGCCAAAATGAAACCACATTACATTTTAGTGCAATTTGTAAACTCAGCCATAATCAATAGTTACAACAAGGGCATATGTAATTTTTAAAATAGAATGTATGTTCCAACTTGCCATTGTCAAACAACATCCTAAGTTTAGATATCCCATAGAAAGTTTCAGAAGTTGCCATTGGCTTGGTTCATATATTGTACTAAGCCATAATGTGGCTTCTTTGGGAGTTAACACAATATGTGACCTGACCCATTATAGGCTAACATTATACATAAGCTAGGCCACTATGGTTTATTCAGCAAACCATAGATTAGCAAAATGTATGAATCAATTAATGTTGATCTCCTGGAGAAAGGAGTAAAATGGTGTGTGAAGAATGTCCTTCATAGGCATACCCACATGTTTAGGGGCTTCTATGATTACTGGATGAGTACTCCATGCCCCTAAACTAAATCAGAAGTGATCGTACAGTGACACGAGAAGATACGTAAGAACCATGTAGATGAAGTTAGTTGCACAGTGTGATTCTGTTAAAAGATAAAGTGTCCTTTAAATCAAGCTTGACTTCTGGTAATTTCATGGATACTCTTACTGAAAAAAGTGAATTTGTCCCTAGGAAAGAAGCAAGCATGAAAGGGGATTGGGGGGGGGGGAGTGAATCCTCTTAGTTTTATTTTTTTTATTTTTTCCCCCTAACATCCACCATCCCTTGAAGTAAAATGCTACGTCAGTCTCTTTTTCTTACATTCCCCCCCCCCCCAAAGCTTCATTGCATGGTCCACATTCAAAGTAGCTCCTCTTCAGCTGCTATTATGGTCCCATCCGAGATGTAGACTTAAGTATGCACTCAAATGCATAATGCAAAAAAAAAAAAAAAAAAACTTTCCATCAAAGGTCTTGGCAGCTTTAGGATCTAATTTCTCTCAATTTATCAGTTGCTGTGGTAACAGATCAGCTCCATCGACATTTTTATTTTATTTCATGTCTATTAAGAGAAGTTTAAATCTAATGCAAGGGCAATCCACAGCATGAAATGAAAGAACAGCTGAGGATTGGAACAGTGTCAGTTGACATGTCAGACAGTAGCAGACAAAGCGACGCAGGCACCATCTGACCAAAACAAAAAAGCAGAACAACTGAACTCTGTCAACAAAATCTGCAGTAGAAGCCAGCTGTTCACTCTCATCAAGAAAACATTCCAGGGCTGAGGATTAAATTCACGAATGGTGGGGGGGGCAGGGGGCAGGGAGGAAGGTGGATTTGAATTGGAAACAGTTTGGCTCCATGTTCTGGATGAAATGTGCATCCTTGGACACACTTAAACACATGACTTAAAGCACAGTGCCCCGAGGAATTACCACACGGTCTTCAGATGTGCTGCCAAGTTGATTGTGTAATTTCATTGTTATCAGATGAGCGTTATTTCTCAAGACAGAGCTACCTTCACTTCATATATACTGTAAGTTATGGAACACTGGGGAATGTCTTGACCTTCCCTGATAGATGCACGCGAAAAACCCAAGTTCAATCCTCAGCATGTTCAGGCTGGTCTGAAAAAAACCTCCAGACTAACATTCTGGAGAACAGTCTCCAGTCAGAGTAGATAACTGGGCAAGATAGATGATTGCTGTCAGTTTTCTGTCTGGATTCTGTCCATTTGGGGAAATGGTGAGGAGGAATGCCATACCATGAAAGTATGGTGTTTGCAGATGGAGGAGGAAATAAAGGCAAGGCACAGTTAATTAACACAATTAACAGCATCTACATGAGGACTCATCAGAAACTGTCCCTAAGGGGAGGACTTCCAGTGGGGAACATGGCCGACTGAACAGCCTTGTCTGTGAGCTCCGGACATAACTGACAACGTGGGGGGGGGGGGGTTTCTCGGGCTCAGGCTTTTAACTGAAGCCCAGAGCTTTTTCAAGAGTTAAGAAAAAGCTCGGAATTATCCCATTTCATCCTCCAAAATGTCGCCTTGTAGCCTGAGAATTGCAAACAGCGAAGACCCGGTAAGAGACAACGGGAGGCTGGGAAGTCATCATTTCCAACCTGCATTTGTAGCCTTAAAAGGAAATTAGGTCGAGCCCCCCCCCCCCCCATTTCTAAATCACTCAATTTATATGTCTTTAAGTTTTCTTACCCTAAGAGAGGCTTTCTACAACAAGAAAAAGCAGACTCTCTTGGTGCCTATCGTTATTTCTGGATTAATTTTAAAAACTTTTTTTTTTAGTCTTTGGCTTACTTCCCGTCTGAATATTAAGGAGGACTGAGAATAATTAATCATCTCCCCGTTACTATTTTTGGATTTAATTTGAAGGACTTAACTTTTTCCTACACATTGAATCTGCCGTTTTGAGTTTTTATTTTTCTCTTCACTTTCCGTAGCTGCTGGTTGGCACATTTTTCTTTTGTCAATTTCACTTAATAACTTTGCAAGCCTTTCATTAGCTCCTATCTGTGTTCCTTAAGTATCCAGGGGGCGCCATAACCTACTGCCTGAAACATGGACGACCTTAAGGAAATATTCTCAGAGCTTCGTTCCGGGCTTCATTGTGATTTCAAACAGGTTTTCCATGACAGCCGCCAAGCTAGTCTGCAAGACATTCGGGACATTGCAGAAAATATCAGTTCTAAAATGTGTCAACTGGCTATAGACATTCTAGGGGGAGAGGAAGAAGTTTATCAATAGAGGGATTTTTTTCCTGACAGTGAGAATGGACTCTCTGAAGAAATGCCAGGCGACGAACACACTTTGGTGAAGAAGGAGTTAAAGTCTGACTTGCAAGATACTGAGGAGGCTGTTTCTCTGAAGGATTGTTTTGGGAACGAAGCTATGTTATGTGGGAGATTTTCTATTGAGGAGTTTATTAAGGGGGGCAGTTGGGCTGATTAATTTTTTAATGAAAAATGCCTTACGCATAATATGGACACAAGTAAATGTTCTGGTATATTTCGATGTGGGATAAGAAATTAAGAATATGTATTTGGATTGATATTAAGGCTTGTATGATTCCATTTTTCTTTAATAATTTAAAGTTTGTTTGATCTTTTAAGATTTTTAAGATATAAGAACAAGTGTTTGGTTTTAGGTTTAATAGGGTTAAGATTGTTATACTATTATTAAGTATAAAAGTAGACAATTTAAATGTTTTATAATTTGATTTTTAATATAGTGCCCAGAAATATATACAATAGTGGTAGGAAGGAAATATTTAAATAAATTGGTTTCTTTGGAGGGGGGGAAGTTGACTTAGAGGTTTATATATTTGTTTATTTTTCTTAACATACAAGGGGAAGGAGCAATTATCTTTAGTGATTTTTATAATGTGTCTATGGAATGATTTATAGAAATAATGTGATCTTGGTTAGATTTAGAGTAAGGGATTAATTATGGAAATTGTTGTATATTCTTGTTGTTGAAAGTCAGAAGTCATCTTGTAATTTCTTAAACAACCTTTTTTCATTTTCTGTTTTCTCACTTTTTTCTTTTTCTTTTTGTAATTTTTTTCTTTTTTTAGTTTTTATCTTTGCTCTAAACTTAATAAAATTCTGATAAAAAGAAAGAAAGAAACTGGCCCTAAGGGTTCTGCAAGTAGTCTGCAGAGTATGTTAACGGGGTGAGCCAGTTTGTGGAGACGTTGGGAATTAGCCTTCATCCCAGTTATGCAATTAAGATTGAACCTTGAGCCAATGTCAAGGGCCTATAGCCTATGGGTCCAAATGACAATCCAGAAAGCATCTAAGGATGGGAACAGAGGCAAACCATTTGATGATGCCATCATGTAATAATGCTTAAATTGCAAAATCACCCATGCTTTTAAAACCATGTCTTTCCTCCTGCTTTTAGGTATCAGCTTGGTAATTATCTTATTTATTTACAGACAGCAGGGATGGAACTAGGGTCTGTGTCACCCAGGGCAAACATGGATTCCATGCCCCCCCCATGGGTTATTTTGTCATTTTGGCTCCCCCTGGGCATCATTTTGGCGCACCCCCCAGCGCGGCGCCCGGGGCACATGCCCCGCTTGCCCCCCCCCCCCCAGTTGTGGCCCTGACAGACAGTCCTCTACTTATGAACAGGTTACATTCCAACAGGCTGTTCATAAGTCCATTTTGTTCGTAAGTCCAACCAAGTATAAAACAATGTGCGAGAGTGCTGCCAAGTGTATGCATGCGGTGTGCTGTAAACTAACCCTTTCCTGCCTTCTCCTGCCTTCCAGGACCTTCTAGGTTGGAGTTGTGGACAGGTTTGTTCATATTGGTGAGAGTTCATGACTCGAAAGTTTGTAAGTAGAGGACTGTCTGTCTGTGTTTATTTGTTTGCTTAAAAGATTTACGTGGCCACCCATCTTGTAAAACACAGCTCTGGGCAGCTCACAACAATAATAAAACTAAAAACAAGAAAAGCTTGAACCAGGATCCTAACCGATCATCTCCATCAATCTGTACAATCCCTGAGCTCCAACCTTCCTGCTCCAGTGCCTGGGGGGAAAGCTAGCCCTTTACAGCTTTTTGATGGCTAAAAGGGTGGGGACTTGCTGGGTCCTAGGCGGAAGGGTATTTCACAGGGCAGAGGCTGCTATGAAAAAGGCTAGAAAAGGCATGCTTCCTAGGTCCCACTAGATGGCAACATTTAAGGGAAGGGACCTGGAGCATGCCAACTCTATCCAACCACAGATACCCTCAGGAAGAGGTGATCCTGCAAATAACCTGGCTCTGTGCCATGTAGGACTTTAAAGGTAACAACCAGCACCCTGAATTGCACCCAGAAAGAAACTGGGACCCAGTGCAGCTCACACAGCAATGATCTAACATGGGTAAACCAAGATGTGCCCAGCACTGCACAAGCTGTTGTGTTCTGGACCAGTTATAACTTCCAGATGGTCTTCCAGGACAGCCCTAGGTGCAGTGCATTGCAATAGTCCAATCAGAAAATGACAGAGGCATGAGTGACTGTGAACAAGGCCTCCTGGTCCAGGAATGGGTGCAAGAGGCACCCAAGACATCGTTGTGCAACACCCCACCCACCAGCCACTGCTGACAGCTGCTCCTCAAGCAGGAGCCACGAGTCTTCCAGAGGACACCCTGATGTATAAAAGAAATAGGACTCTCCCATCCTCTTCTGCCTTCCTGGAGAATAAAGAGCCAAAATACAAAATTGGAAGCCATTTCTATAGTTCCACCTTCTGGCCATATAGGAAAGAGGCATGGCAACTAGAAGATTCAATCCTTCCTTCACTCCCCACTCTTTTGAGATAGTTCAAACTCACTGAAGAGAATAACAGTAAACTTGATTTAAAATTTTAAAAATGTAAAAGAGAAAGAGAGAGAGAATAGGGAAGATAAATTACAAAGCAGCTCAAATCATTCATTCATTCATTCATTCATTCATTCATTCATTCATGTATGTGTGTGTGTACCATATACAGTATCTGTATGCAAATTAGTTAAGAAAAAAATGCAGTGCTTGAGACAGACCATATGATGGCAGTGGTCTGCTACAACTGAAGAGCCCTCTGCCCAGAATCTTACAGATCACAATTAGAGAGTTCAAAATTAAATTCTAAAAAAAAAAAAATGACCTCTTTAAGCAGATAACCTGAATCTTTACATAAATCTTTAGATAATCTTTAGATAACCTAAAACATTTAATTCCATAACTTATGCACACAGAGATAAAGAAACTGAGAATTAGCACTACACAGAAAGGGCTGGGGTAATTTGAAACTACATTCTCTTCGATTGAAACTATACATGACCGAAAGCCACCTCTTGCTCATGGCGATGTGGATTGTGACTGTAACCCTGCCAAGTGGTATGAAGGCTACATTCACAAGGGTAGTCATACATACACTTCTCCAACAAGTAAAATTGCCTACTTGTGTCATTGCTCCCTCTTCTGACTTCACCCCTTCCAATAAGCCATGTCATATGACAATACTTGCTTATAGAACCCACAGTCTTGAGTATTCCCTGAGTTGGGAATAGCCATTCACTATTAAAGATGTAAAGTTTCTGGAAATTTTGAAGCAGCCCTCCAAAATGTCCTTTTCCTGTTTTTTCCCCCCAATGAAATTCTGGAGATATTGGCATTGATACAATAATTTTCAACATCCTTTACACATTATAATGCTTTATTTTATGTCATGTATTATTTGGTATGCACATAAAAGTATATTTAGTGCATACCAGTGAAAAAAAATATTGTTTATTCAGACAAGAATGATACATGAATTTACTTTAAAAAGTTGTAGCTTTTCTTACAAACTTGAGCTGAAAGCTGCTGAATTCTAAGCAGGACAGCATTTCTTCAGTGTTGCCAATTTAGGGAAGATAGGGAGAAAAACAAATTAAGTATAAAAACCGAAGAAACCCGGAGCAATTAAAGATAGCAAATAATATTTTTAACAAAAATATTGTGAAATATGTCTCCCCCCCCCCAATTTCTCCAATTTTCAGAAAAAAACAGAAACGAAAAAAAGACCCACCCCCAATTTTTCCCCCAGACCTTTATAACTAAGAGGTGCTCAGAGTACTCAAACCTTGTCTCTGATCATAAATTCCTTTCCTTGCCTAATGGAATCAAGTTAATTAAGCATCACCCCTCTACTTATTCCTAACCCATGGAGATGGTGCATAATAGACCCCCCCCCAAAAAAAAAACATTAAAAAGGGATGGGGATTCAATCATGCAGTCCTGGCGACCATCTTGACTTTGAGCCCCTCCTCCCCAGATGCCCCTGGAGATGAGAAGGTTTGATTTCACTAAATGAAGCTCTCCTTCCATACTGTCTTTCTAAGTACCTCTATTATCTTCCTTCACACCAGCGTATAAATCTCCACCTGAGATTTATAGCTAGCTATTTATTAATAATTATTAATTAACATTAATAATTAATAATTAATTAATTAAATTAAATTAAATCAATAATAATTAATAAATATTAATAATTATTTATTAATATTTTATTTATTTATTTATTTATTTATTTATTTATTTATTACAGCATCACTTGAATGCTACCTACGTCACTAGATTCTGGATGTCTCACAATAATGACTCATCAATACAATAGTAAGGTAAAGGTTCCCCCCACACATTTGTGCAGTCGTGTCCGACTCTAGGGGCCGGTGCTCATCTCCGTTTGTTAGCCGAAGAGCAGCGTTGTCCGAAGACGCTTCCACGGTCATGTGTCCAGCATGATGCATGTGGAACGCTGTTACCTACCCACCAAAGTGGCACCTATTAATCTACTTGCATTTGCATGCTTTCAAATTGCTAGGTTGGCAAGAGCTGGGGCGAGTGTGGGAGCTCACTCCGTCAGGCGGGACTAGGGATTCGAACCTCCGAACTTGCGATCTTCTGATCGGCAAGCCTGGCGTCTTACCTGCTGAGCCACCACCCCCATCCCCTTCTCAATACAATACTGTCCATGCAATACTGGTGACCTAATAGCTACAAATATAACTTATATTTCCCCAAGAAGCCTAGCAACCACCATTCCTTCAACCTGATCTCCAAAGTACCTGGTCTTCACCAGCTTCTGGAATGCCACTAAGGAAGGGGACTTTCTCTCCTCCAAGGGAAGAGAATTCCACTGAGTCAGCACAGCTATGGAGGATGCTGGTCTTCATGCTGCTTCCCCGCAGACCATTCAAAGAGAGGGTATCATCAATAGTTCTTCCCTCATAGCAAGCACAAGTTGAGAAGGTTCTATTTGGGGAAGGTGGTCCCATAAGCCCACAAGACTTGAGACATACAAGGCTTTATGGGTAACAACAGCACTTTGATTTGTACCTGGAAATCTATGGGTAACCAGGGCAAGATGGGCATACTGTAATTGAACTGGGGCTGCACATCAGCAATCAGCTGCATTTTGAGCTAGGAGCAGTTCCTGAATAAGCTTTAAGGGCAGCCCCAAGTGAAGCTCATTGCAGTAACTTGGTCAAGAGATGATGAGGACAGTCACCAAATGTTCAGGTTAATCAAGAGAGTGATCCTAGTTACAAATACATTGGGAAAAAAAGATATTCTTTTTCTTTTCCTGTCCTTCCTCCTGTCATCCCTCCTTGAGTAATACCAATACTCTCTGCTGAGCCTCTTAGGAATGACTTTGGTTAAACAGCAAGCAAGGTGACTGGTTTAACAAGAGAGCACATTACATGAAAGTAGTGGCTAGTCTGCACTGTTCATCTCTTACATCAATAACGGGGGATATAAATCACACAGAAACACCACATGCCAACTGAGAAAAAAATTCTATATAATTATTTTAAGTAAGATGAATTCCTGGTGGAATTCGTTAGTGGTGGGCAACTTCTGGAGCATCACCCGGCTGATTTACTCAGGCTTCTTCCAAGTTGTAGAAGCAGCAACAGCAGCTGAGCAGGCAGGGATAAATAACTTTTTTTGCTGACGATAAATAAGTAATGATAGTGCTAAACACTAATGGGATTCTTATGATGTCTGTTTAATATTCATAAGTGACATAAGCAACAAATGACTTCTATAGTAGTATATAAAGTTCCATGATTATACCAACGTATAAGCAGAAGATGTTAGAAAGTTAAATAAATGAGTGTTTATGGGCAACGTTGGCTCATCAAAAAAGTTAAGCAGGCTCAGGCATGTGGAGTCCATGGTGCTCTCTGAGCCTTGCTGTTTTCTTGCAGACGTTTCATTGCCAGGCTAGGCAACATCTTCAGTGCGAAAAGGGAGTGGGACTTGCTCTCTGTTTATATACCCTGGCTTGTCCTGCCTGTGTTGATGGGGGTGTTGTATTCTCCTTGGTCCAAGGAGAATACAACACCCCCACCAACACAGGCAGGGCAAGCCAGGGTATATAAACAGAGAGCAAGTCCCACTCCCTTTTCACACTGAAGATGTTGCCTAGCCTGGCAATGAAACGTCTGCAAGAAAACAGCAAGGCTCAGAGAGCACCATGGACTCCACAGTTCAACCCTGAGCTACAAATATTCTCTTCGATAGGCTCAGGCATGGTGAGTATTTAGATGGGAGACCAGTAGGAAATCCCATGGCTGTAGGCTAGATTGGGAAGTCAAAAAAGCATTCTGGAAGTAGGGAGTGTATCACTGCCATGAACTCAACAAGAGATCCACCAAGCAGCCATTCATTTGGAAGGCCATGAGGAAGAAATCTAGAATTTAAACTCGGCAACATAGGTATGTAATGTCTCCTTTTTCGCATTGCAAGGGGCAAGCAACTGCTGTGGTGATGGCTTCATTCTTTTTTGCAATAAAGTTTCTAATTTTAGCCAAGTCATATCAGGGTGTCTGCTGCCAAATCTACCCAATTGCTGAATTTGGAGTTAAGAGACTGAAGAGCTATGTTTGACTGTCAAACCCTGGCGGGAACTTGATGGAAAGGACTCTATCATCTATCATCATCTCTGAATGGTCATTTCGGCGATGCTTCCATAGCCTCATGATCCAGGTTTCTCTCCACCCAAAGTAATCTCCTAGGCTATGCTTACCAAAAACTGTGTTGGCCAACCAACTATGGCTATAGCCAATTGAGACCAAATTTGAAGAATCTCTCCTTAACGAGGCATGGTCCTATCAGCTGCTGCTTTGGTTGCACAGCCAATGTGGACACTGAAGAATCAAACAGGTAGGGCCCCTGCTGCTTATGTGCCTCCAAGGCAGCTGCTGATTGGACATTGATCCAATATGGTATACTTTAAAATTATTCATGTAATTTATTTTATTAGCTTTGTAAGGCTACCAACTCTATAATGGCTCTGGAGAGGGGGGCATACAATAAAAGCTGTAATACTAGATAAAATACAATGGGAAATGCCAAGTATCTGAAAAATATTCCAATCTGCTGAAAAATACAGAGGATCCACCACAGCCTGGAGGAGCAGCCATGTGTTCAACGTGGGGGCCAGATGAATCCGAGAAGGGATGGTGTTCCAGAGGGTAAATGTTGCAAAAGAGAAGGCATATTTCTTAGGTCCTGTCAGATGACACTGCTTAATAAAGGGGACTGGAGCAGGCTCACTTTCCCTAATCATACCGGGCAGGCAGAAATTATGGACAGATGGTCCTATGCCATGAAGGGCTTTATTGGTGGGTGCAGTTCTACTGGTAATCAGTGCAGCTCACAGAGCAAATAGCCCATGATTGCCCATGTCACTGCATTCTGAACTAGTTGCAGCTTTGAAGTGGCTTTCAAGGGCAACTCCATGTAGAATGTAATGAAGTGACCAAAGCATGTGTGACTGACTGAAGAGCCTCCTGGTCCAGGCAAGGGCTCAATTAGTACAGAAGATGATTTGTGTGAAGGACTTCTTAGCCACAGCTGTCATCGGCTTCTTAAGAAAGAGAGATGAGTCCAAGAAGACTTATATTCACATAGCTCAAGCCTGCTCTCAGGCAGCAGAGGACAGGGGATTGTCCAGCTATGAAGAAGAAGGGGTGGTCAGGCAGTGGGTGTTAGGTAGCGAAGGAAAAGCAGAAACTGATTTTAAAAGGAAAGAGGGTAACTGGGAGGTGGTTGAAGCGGCATGATGGGGTGAGATCTGGGAGAGTAGACACAACTATGCTGAACACCCCTCAAACCTGCTGGTACCACTGAGTTATGGGGGGGAAGAGTTACATGGTTCTAGACCTTCACCCAAGGACCATTCCATACATATGTGACCCTTATAAGCATCTTGAACATGCTTGGATATTTAGTATGCAATTAAAGTTCCAGGCTTAAAGTTTAGAAAAGACCAATCCCTTGTCCTTCAGGAAAAAAAACTGTGAGTTGATCTGCACAATATTTCCTACAAATGGGAGACAGATCATGCATGTTGTTGCTGACTTGAAATGACCAATGTACGCATTTACACTTGACTATGTTTGTAGAGATCCCCCTTTCTTAAAATGATTAAAGTGAGCCTCTATTTCCTTTGACTTGGAGAACTATGTGTCTTTCTAAGCTTCATTCCTTACCGTGGAACTAATCCAATGAAGAAAAGTCTTATTAAGTCAGCTGGCTGGGAATCAGTTAACAATTCCATGCCCTTCAAGCTGGCCCAGCATTAAAATCAGACACCCCCCACCCCACCCCGTCTCGCATCCACTGGAGATGCCAGCTCTAGGGAAAGAGAGGAGTTCCCTGAGGCACATCTTCCACCTCTGCTGTATTTCATGGTGAAAGTTTTAAGTGTTCAACATCCAGAACATCTTAGAGACACCTGTGCCTGGCTAAGTCAGCCCCTAAGCTACATGGCATCCCATTGCCCCTTGTGTACACTGACTTAAAAGAATAGCCAGTTGCTGGAGTTCAGAACTTGCTCGCTTTTAGGCAATAGGATCAATTGTTTGCCCGAAGTAGTGGCAGAATTCTCTGCATCTTTCCAAGTCTTTTCCCCCAAACTGAGTATGATTACACACTGATGACCTTCCGCAAACAACTGAAGACCTGGCTCTGCCACCTCGCTTGGGATGGGGGGAGTAATAGCTCCTCTTGGGGTTGGCTTGCTCCATAGGGTTCTTAAAGCCTAACATCAGAGCCTCTTATATATTTAATTAAATTATGTATTCTATTTTATAAATTTTTATATGTTTTAATTGCTGGCTTGGTGTAAACCGCCCAGAGTCCCCTCCGGAATGGGGGGAGATGGGCGGTGATATAAGTTGGAAATATATATATATAAATAAATAAATAAATAAATAAATAAATAAATAAATGATCAATAACCGGACAGAGATCAATGAAGTATTGCTAGAAGTGTACAGTATTCTAAGTTGGAGAGACATGGCCAATCTATTTCTTCTAGCCCCGTAATGAATATGGTTGCATTACCTTCTTTGATAAGAAGCCATTCAAAATGGCCCTGCTGCTTTTATAATTTGGGCATTTAAATGGGGATTTATGGGAAACATCTCACTAAAAACTCGCGACTTTACATCTCATAAGATCTAAAAGGGATTCTGAGCAAAGCAATACACTCCTCACTCGGTGGTGTTTACTTGACAGTGACACAGCATGCAGATATATCATAATCCAGGATAATTGAGAAAACTGAGGCATTTACCTTGAACTAATTTGTATGAGATGTTAAATCATTGCTTAGCCCTGCATGCGTGAGCCCGAAAAAGTGCAAACAAAGCCTCTGGCTCCCATACTGGCCCTCTCACTTGCCTTTCCCATGTGACTAGAAGCAATTTTCAACAGGATTGAATCCCAATACACACCAAAACTGGCTTGTCACCAACCACAAGGAAAGCGAGCGGTTTGAAAACAACTCTAGCTAGTCTGAAGCAACTTCAGTTTAATTCAGACATGCTTCACTAAATTGGATTTATTCTGAAGTACAGCCTTGGGTTTGAACATGGCCATCTATGAGAGAGGCAAGGGTAGAATTAAGGTCATATGCATATCATGGCATTATGCAAATGATGCAAAATATATCCTATATGTCAGGGGTCGCCAGCCTGTTAGGAAGTGGGCCGCGGGGCTCCCGCCTGCAAACCCCGATTCCCGGTGCACGTGATTACCCCACCCCCGGTGCACGTGATTGGCTCCCACCTGCAAACCCACCCACCCCGGTCTGTGGAAAATTTTTCTTCCACGACCGGTCCCTGGTGCCGAAAAGGTTGGGGACCGCTGTTATATGTCATTCATGTCATGACATCATGACTCAATTGACACAAATTGCATCATTTGCTTAATGAAATCATGCTGCGCGGTATGTGCCACCATTATGGCTTTTTCCAAATGCCTATAAGTTTGAGTGAATCCATGAAAAGTGAACCTGATTTCTGTTGAAGATCCTTTCCTGGTTGTGCAGGAGGAGAAAGCAGGAGGGAATATATGAATTTAAGGCCTCACTCAGGCTTCTTTCAATGAATATAATGCTAATTAGGATTGAGCATTATGTACAAACCAGCCCATTCTCCCAGTCATCTCCTTGAGTAAGTCAGGTTTTGAAACAATTCAAAGAGGTTCTAGTGCACAGACATTCTCATGAAGTGTTTTCTGAGGCAAAAATACTTGTTGGTTGAAAGTTGTTGTAAATCAGAGTTCCACTGAGAATACATGGTTGAAACACATATTTACAAACTCATGTTTTAGGACATTCATTAGGCATAAAAAAATAAAGATGGCCTTCAGTAAAACCCAACTCCAATTGAATGTCTGCATTCCGTTTTCTTAGCAGCTTCATAGAAGTGGTTTGACTTATTCTGGGATGATCTTTCAATTCTTAATCTAGCCAAAAGCCCTGGAGTTCCCAGATAGCTCCCACCCCACTCCCAAATCTAAGTAGTAACCAGAACTGACTTTGCTTAGCTTCTGACGTCAGCCAAGACTGGCCAGGCGCCACCACATGCTACTTGGAACCGATGGGAGAAAAAGGCTGTCAGGATGTGACATCCTGCCAGTATAAGTGTAGAAGTTTAGAAATGGGATTTGTAGTATTGTAGTAGTAAGCAATTTGAGCTCGGAAGGAAAGGAGGGTGAAGACAAGCTGAGCATCTGCAAGGTCAACGGTGTGGGTTATCAGGGCTCGTTAGTCTGGAATGTGAGACAAGGGGAGAATTCTGCCAGAAGGTGGGATGGAATTTTACTGTTCGTTAGTTAAGCAAGAAAGGGGGTTTTTTTTAGCTGTTTGATGTTATGGGAATGGTTGCAGCTTTTGGGAGGGGTGAGTACTGGATGGGGGATCTTAGTCTAGCTTTTGTGCGTGCTTTTCTTCAGACTGAGCTTTGCCTTGGAATTGATAACTTGCATTAATAAAGAACTCTTTTATATCCGTTAATGGCTTGTAATAATAGTCTCTGTTTTAATGACGAAAGTATCAGAACCATCACAAGGGCTTTACAAGTAATGTGCAAATAAATTCCAATTTTCTGCCTTAATTACAGTTACAGGTGATTACATCTTTTGCCAGTTTTAGAGTAAGAAAGTACACACCCATTGCCAAGCAATCATAAAGGAAATGGCCACAATCACAGCTGGAACTTCTGGAATGAGAAATATTGTCCATGGCAAGGACCGACTGCTTTCCTGCCATAAAAGTTGCCTTCAAGTTTCAGAGAAGACTTTTGTTTAATCTGGTTTGGCTTCTCCAGCATTACTAAGAATAATCTGCTTCTGGGTAGCCTTCATTCTTCTAATTACCTGGCTGTTGATATGAAGAACGAAAGCTAATTTTCTTGAACTGCAGACTGACAAAAATGTGCTGATCTTCAGCAAAATCTTTTGACCTTTTCAACCCATATCATGAGAAGAAAAACTAAAGAAGAATTAATAATGTGCCACAATTGCAGAAACCTTTCTGCAGAGGGTGGAATTAATTAGGGCTTTGCTCCCATGAAATTACCTTTTTTTTATTAGTTTTTCAGCGGTATCCACCTCCAAGTAATTTCCCTGGGGGAGTTTCTTACATGGCAAGGGAAAGGTTGCTCTTGTCACTAGACAAAGAGAATCCAGTCTTCCAATATGAAAAAGGCAGGCAGCATAAGGAATTATTTCTCTAACAGCCAGATAGCTTGAGATAGAGGGAGGGAGGGAGGGAGGGAGGGAGATATGAAGTTATGTTCACCTACACACAAACATCCATTTTCCATGTTATATCCCAACCATCTTTTTTCCTTTCTTCCTACAATATTTTTTTCCATTCCACTAGCTCCATTATTCATATTGTCTAACCGGAAATATGCACATGAGAGATATATCCGTTGGGGGAGATGGGCGGTCATATAAATCTAAATAATAAACAAATAAATAAATAAACAAATAAAAACATAACTATTTCAGGATTAAAAAGAATTCCACCACAGTTAATGGTGGATGTGAATTCAGTAGAACAAATCTGTGATGGATCCATGGCGGGATGAATGCCTACCCAGGATGAAATCCTGCCAGTGTTCATCCTTCTCCAGAAAATATCTGCAGTGGGCATAGAAAGGAGTTAGATTTACTTTCTAGACTTTATTTATTTTTATTTATTCATTATTTAAATTTATATGACCACCCAACTACCCCAACGGATGTTGTATATATTTTTTATGTCTGTAGAATATGTGGCTGAGTTTTTAAAAAGCCAGGCCTCAAAAACTTTTTTCCTGTTTGGGCTCAGAGAGCACATGTTCACCCCCCACTCAGGAATGTTATTACCCCCAGGTGCCGGCCAGTCTGAGAGTTTTGACCAATCAGAATTAGTTGTTTGAGCTTTGCCCATATTGGGAATCTGTTGCCTAGGTGTTTTGGTCACATGGTGGATCCTGTCCACTCAGATGCTGGTCAGGTAAAGGTTTAAAAATGTAAATGCCTTTTGTCCTTTTGTCCTCTGCATTCTGCTCTCTGCTATCTAAATGGCTATGTTAATCAACCATGCCATGCTTTGGCTAAAGAAGAAGATTCAAGGTTTGTTCTTATGTTTCTGTTTTAAATAAAACAACGTTTTGCTACAAACTTATCTCTTGTTTTTTCCATAACTCTGATCACAAATTTTATAAAAATACAAAAGGTTCTGTGCCCAGCAATTGCTTCTGGATCAGAGACAAAACTTATGGAATTATGAGAGAGAAGAAAGCTGACCTGTTTTAGTCTGCATTTGGAGAGGCTTTTGTTTTTTGAAACTTGCCGGCAGTTACAGGAAGTTTCCATTGGAGGCGGAGTTTTGCCTCGTGTTTGCAAGCCTCGTGGTGTTTTTTGGATTACTACAACAGGGGAGAGAAGGAGCCATGGCTGCTGATGGAGCTTCAAATTTTCAAGGTATGCTCCTGGAAAGGCTTTCTAATTCTAATTATTTGAACTGGTCTTTGAAAATGGAAAGTTTCTTGAGGAGAGAAAATTTATGGTCTGCAATTTCTGAACAAATTCCTCAGAATCCAGATCAAGCCTGGTTGAGGAAAGATGAGAAATGCAAAGCCTCCATTATTTTGGCTGTTCAGGATGATCAGCTTATTCACGTGAGAGGCAAAGAAACTTCCAAAGACTTATGGGACTATTTGCGTGATTTATATGTGAAAACTAGTCCAGGCAGCAAGGTTATTTTAACAAAAAAACTGTACAAGGCTCACTTGCCTGAGAATGGAAATTTGCCAGATCATCTCCACAAGCTTCAGAATTATTTTGTGGAACTTCAAGAGCGTGGGATGGAATTTACCCCCCTGATGAAAGCCTACATTATGCTTTCTTCGTTGAATGAGTCCTGGGACACTTTAATTTGCTCCATGGAGGGAATCCCAGAAGCTGATCTAAATCCATCGTTTGTGTCTACCCGGTTGCTTGCTGAGTGGGAGAAGCGACAAGAAAAAGCTGCCTCCATTTCTACAATAAAGTCTTCTCGTGGCCAGCAGAGGGAGCGGAAGAGCTCTGAATTCCAAGCTTCTGCATTATCCAGCAGGCGATGCTTTACCTGTGTTTCCCCTGCTCATCTGCAAAAGGACTGTGTTCAAAAGAAGAAGACTTCTCGCAAGAAAGAAGAGACTTCTGGAAAGAAGATTCTTCATGCAACAGTTGTTGAGAACTCTGATAATAAAGATTTGTGGGTTCTTGACAGTGGGGCCAATTCTCATATATGTCACAATAAAGATTCCTTTCTGTCTTTGTCTAAAACTAACAAACAAAAAGTTTCCTTAGCAGATGGATCTGTATCCAAGATTGTGGGTGAAGGTGAGATCAATCTTCCATGTTTGGGGGAAACTGTTAAAAATGTTTTGTTTGTGCCTAATTTTCAAAGCAATCTCTTGTCTGTGGGGCAGCTAGTAGCCTCAGGTTATGTAGTAACTTTTAAGAAAGAGGGTTGTGATATTAGAAAGAATGGCAAAATGGTTGCAAAGTGTTTGCAGAAAGATTCTCTGTACATTGTACAAAATGCTGAAAAGCAGCAAATTGCTAAAGCCAAGGCTGTTTTTGAGAATAAGCCCATACACGATCAGTGCATCCATTTATTACATAGGAGATTTGCTCATGCTAATTTTAAATACATTTCTCAAATGCCTAGTTATTCTGCTGATTTAAAATTGAAGTCTTGTGATAAGTATCTGGATTGTGCAGTTTGCAAGGAGAATAAAACTACTAGAGCTCCTGTGAAGAAGTTTTCTGATAGGTCCACCTCTAGGCCTCTAGAGATCATTCATTCTGATGTTATAGGTCCCTTTTCTCCTAGTCTTGGGGGAGCAAGGTACATTTTGACCTTCATAGATGATTTTTCCAGGTACACATTCATTTATTTGCTGAAACACAAAGATGAGGTCTTTGGTAAATTTAAGGCTTTTGTGGCTTGGGCGAATGGAAAATTCCCAAGGCCAGTGTCTGCTTTGCAATCAGATCGAGGTGGAGAGTATCTATCCTCAAAGTTTAAAAGTTTTTTGTTAGAAAAAGGGATAGAACACATTTTGGCTAACCCTTACACTCCTGAACAGAATTCTGTTGCAGAGAGAAAAGGCAGAACGCTGCAGGAAGCAATGATGTGTTTGCTGAAGGATGCTAGTTTGCCTTTTAGGTATTGGGGAGAAGCTGTTACTACAGCGTGTTATGTTCAGAACAGGCTGTTTAGCAGTGCAATTCAGGATGTCCCTTTTTGTTTGTTCTATGGTGTGAAGCCTAAAGTAAGTCACCTCAGGGTGTTTGGAAGCACAGCTTGGGTCCACATTCCCAAACAGCTGAGGCGCAAGGGGGCTTCCAGAACAAAGAAAGCAATCTTTGTAGGGTATGAACAGAGTCAGAGAAGCTACAGGTTCATACTGGATAATCAACTGATAATTAGTAAAAGTGCTTCTTTTGCTGAGCAGAATTGGGATAAAATAAACACTAGTTCTTCAGTTGATTTATCCATGGGGGAGCAGCAAAGTCTTGCTGATGGTGATTTGCAGGAATCACCTAGTGAAGCTGACTTGTCTGGAAAGTCAGAGGTTTCTGAGGACAATGGTGGGAAACAGAGTGTAAGTCCTGTCCTACCTCGCAGGTCTGAAAGGATTAATAAGGGAGTTCCTCCTGATCGTTATCAAGTAGATGTTGTGAAGGCTTTTCACATTCACACAGAGCCTGAGTCTCTGGAAGAAATTAAAGAAATGCCAGCTGAAATAGCTAAGTGTTGGCATGAAGCCATGCAACAAGAGTTGGATTCCTTAAAGGAAAATAAAACTTGGAAACTAGTAAGTTTGCCTCCTAATCAGAAGGTTTTAGGTTGTAGGTGGGTGTTCAAACTGAAAAAAGATTCTGATGGCAAAATTCAGAAGTACAAAGCAAGGTTGGTAGCAAAAGGTTTTGCTCAAAGAAAAAATGTGGATTATGACAAAACTTTTGCTCCAGTGACAAAAGCTGAATCTATCAGGTTGCTTTTAAAGGTTGCTGCCATGAAGAAACTGTCTGTTTATCACTATGATATTCAAACTGCTTTTCTGTATGGTGGCTTGGAGGAAAAATTGTTTATGCAACAACCTCCTGGTTATGAAAAAGAAAAACATCTTGTGTGTGAATTGCAGAAATCCATCTATGGATTGAAACAAGCCGCGCGTTGTTGGAATATTAAAATGGATAATATTTTGCAAAATTTTGGGTTTCAGAAGGGAATTGCTGATCCTTGTGTGTATGTAAAACATGATAAGCAAGGTGTAATGTACTTGTGCTTGTATGTGGATGATTTGTTGCTGCTCACTTCATCTGATGAACAGAAGCATTCCTTTGAGGTTTGTATGAAAAACAATTTCACATTGAAATGTCTTGGAGCAGTCAACAATTACTTAGGATTAGAAATTCAGAGGGAAAAAGATGGTAGTTTTCTCATAAGCCAGAGTAGCAAAATTAAGAAGCTGCTGGAGGATTTTAAAATGCAGGACTGCAAGTCTGTCTCCTCCCCCATGCTTCCCGAGTTTCTAAAAGAGATGGGGGAGAAGGGGGATGGTGAGTCATCTGAAGGAGATAGTTTCAGATCAGCCATTGGCAGTCTTCTTTACATTGCAAACAATAGCCGTCCGGACATTTCTAACAGTGTGTCCATTTTGAGCAGGTTTGTGGAAAATCCCACATCTGCTGCAAAGTCTGGGTTAAAAAGGCTGTTTCGTTATTTGCAAGGCACCAAAGATTTTTGCTTAAGGTTGTCTGCTACAGACACAGAAGAAAAGTTAGAATGCTGGTGTGATTCAGATTGGGCTGGAGATCTCAGTGATAGGAAGTCTACTTCTGGAAGTGTAATTCAATTTGCAAAGTCCACTATTGCTTGGTTTTCCAGAAAGCAGACTGTAGTAGCCATTAGCACAGCTGAAGCTGAATTTTATGCTTTAGCACAACTGTGCAATGAGGTAATTTGGTTTACTCAATTGTTGGAAGACATTGGAGTCATTTTAAGCCAGCCTGTCACAATTCATGAAGACAATCAAGCCCGTATCCATTTGGTTTTATCTGAGAGTTCCAGAAATCGCACAAAGCACATTGATGTGCGTTTTCATCTTGTTAAAGATTTTCTAGCCAAGAAAAAGGTGGTTTTGAAATACTGTGATACTAAATTAATGTTGGCTGATCTCTTAACCAAGCCTCTAGTTGCCAGTAGGCACAATGAGTTGATTTCCAAGCTGGGTTTGTTTCCATATTCTTTCTAGTCATAAAAAAAGGGGAGTGTTGTATATATTTTTTATGTCTGTAGAATATGTGGCTGAGTTTTTAAAAAGCCAGGCCTCAAAAACTTTTTTCCTGTTTGGGCTCAGAGAGCACATGTTCACCCCCCACTCAGGAATGTTATTACCCCCAGGTGCCGGCCAGTCTGAGAGTTTTGACCAATCAGAATTAGTTGTTTGAGCTTTGCCCATATTGGGAATCTGTTGCCTAGGTGTTTTGGTCACATGGTGGATCCTGTCCACTCAGATGCTGGTCAGGTAAAGGTTTAAAAATGTAAATGCCTTTTGTCCTTTTGTCCTCTGCATTCTGCTCTCTGCTATCTAAATGGCTATGTTAATCAACCATGCCATGCTTTGGCTAAAGAAGAAGATTCAAGGTTTGTTCTTATGTTTCTGTTTTAAATAAAACAACGTTTTGCTACAAACTTATCTCTTGTTTTTTCCATAACTCTGATCACAAATTTTATAAAAATACAAAAGGTTCTGTGCCCAGCAATTGCTTCTGGATCAGAGACAAAACTTATGGAATTATGAGAGAGAAGAAAGCTGACCTGTTTTAGTCTGCATTTGGAGAGGCTTTTGTTTTTTGAAACTTGCCGGCAGTTACAGGAAGTTTCCATTGGAGGCGGAGTTTTGCCTCGTGTTTGCAAGCCTCGTGGTGTTTTTTGGATTACTACAACAGGGGAGAGAAGGAGCCATGGCTGCTGATGGAGCTTCAAATTTTCAAGGTATGCTCCTGGAAAGGCTTTCTAATTCTAATTATTTGAACTGGTCTTTGAAAATGGAAAGTTTCTTGAGGAGAGAAAATTTATGGTCTGCAATTTCTGAACAAATTCCTCAGAATCCAGATCAAGCCTGGTTGAGGAAAGATGAGAAATGCAAAGCCTCCATTATTTTGGCTGTTCAGGATGATCAGCTTATTCACGTGAGAGGCAAAGAAACTTCCAAAGACTTATGGGACTATTTGCGTGATTTATATGTGAAAACTAGTCCAGGCAGCAAGGTTATTTTAACAAAAAAACTGTACAAGGCTCACTTGCCTGAGAATGGAAATTTGCCAGATCATCTCCACAAGCTTCAGAATTATTTTGTGGAACTTCAAGAGCGTGGGATGGAATTTACCCCCCTGATGAAAGCCTACATTATGCTTTCTTCGTTGAATGAGTCCTGGGACACTTTAATTTGCTCCATGGAGGGAATCCCAGAAGCTGATCTAAATCCATCGTTTGTGTCTACCCGGTTGCTTGCTGAGTGGGAGAAGCGACAAGAAAAAGCTGCCTCCATTTCTACAATAAAGTCTTCTCGTGGCCAGCAGAGGGAGCGGAAGAGCTCTGAATTCCAAGCTTCTGCATTATCCAGCAGGCGATGCTTTACCTGTGTTTCCCCTGCTCATCTGCAAAAGGACTGTGTTCAAAAGAAGAAGACTTCTCGCAAGAAAGAAGAGACTTCTGGAAAGAAGATTCTTCATGCAACAGTTGTTGAGAACTCTGATAATAAAGATTTGTGGGTTCTTGACAGTGGGGCCAATTCTCATATATGTCACAATAAAGATTCCTTTCTGTCTTTGTCTAAAACTAACAAACAAAAAGTTTCCTTAGCAGATGGATCTGTATCCAAGATTGTGGGTGAAGGTGAGATCAATCTTCCATGTTTGGGGGAAACTGTTAAAAATGTTTTGTTTGTGCCTAATTTTCAAAGCAATCTCTTGTCTGTGGGGCAGCTAGTAGCCTCAGGTTATGTAGTAACTTTTAAGAAAGAGGGTTGTGATATTAGAAAGAATGGCAAAATGGTTGCAAAGTGTTTGCAGAAAGATTCTCTGTACATTGTACAAAATGCTGAAAAGCAGCAAATTGCTAAAGCCAAGGCTGTTTTTGAGAATAAGCCCATACACGATCAGTGCATCCATTTATTACATAGGAGATTTGCTCATGCTAATTTTAAATACATTTCTCAAATGCCTAGTTATTCTGCTGATTTAAAATTGAAGTCTTGTGATAAGTATCTGGATTGTGCAGTTTGCAAGGAGAATAAAACTACTAGAGCTCCTGTGAAGAAGTTTTCTGATAGGTCCACCTCTAGGCCTCTAGAGATCATTCATTCTGATGTTATAGGTCCCTTTTCTCCTAGTCTTGGGGGAGCAAGGTACATTTTGACCTTCATAGATGATTTTTCCAGGTACACATTCATTTATTTGCTGAAACACAAAGATGAGGTCTTTGGTAAATTTAAGGCTTTTGTGGCTTGGGCGAATGGAAAATTCCCAAGGCCAGTGTCTGCTTTGCAATCAGATCGAGGTGGAGAGTATCTATCCTCAAAGTTTAAAAGTTTTTTGTTAGAAAAAGGGATAGAACACATTTTGGCTAACCCTTACACTCCTGAACAGAATTCTGTTGCAGAGAGAAAAGGCAGAACGCTGCAGGAAGCAATGATGTGTTTGCTGAAGGATGCTAGTTTGCCTTTTAGGTATTGGGGAGAAGCTGTTACTACAGCGTGTTATGTTCAGAACAGGCTGTTTAGCAGTGCAATTCAGGATGTCCCTTTTTGTTTGTTCTATGGTGTGAAGCCTAAAGTAAGTCACCTCAGGGTGTTTGGAAGCACAGCTTGGGTCCACATTCCCAAACAGCTGAGGCGCAAGGGGGCTTCCAGAACAAAGAAAGCAATCTTTGTAGGGTATGAACAGAGTCAGAGAAGCTACAGGTTCATACTGGATAATCAACTGATAATTAGTAAAAGTGCTTCTTTTGCTGAGCAGAATTGGGATAAAATAAACACTAGTTCTTCAGTTGATTTATCCATGGGGGAGCAGCAAAGTCTTGCTGATGGTGATTTGCAGGAATCACCTAGTGAAGCTGACTTGTCTGGAAAGTCAGAGGTTTCTGAGGACAATGGTGGGAAACAGAGTGTAAGTCCTGTCCTACCTCGCAGGTCTGAAAGGATTAATAAGGGAGTTCCTCCTGATCGTTATCAAGTAGATGTTGTGAAGGCTTTTCACATTCACACAGAGCCTGAGTCTCTGGAAGAAATTAAAGAAATGCCAGCTGAAATAGCTAAGTGTTGGCATGAAGCCATGCAACAAGAGTTGGATTCCTTAAAGGAAAATAAAACTTGGAAACTAGTAAGTTTGCCTCCTAATCAGAAGGTTTTAGGTTGTAGGTGGGTGTTCAAACTGAAAAAAGATTCTGATGGCAAAATTCAGAAGTACAAAGCAAGGTTGGTAGCAAAAGGTTTTGCTCAAAGAAAAAATGTGGATTATGACAAAACTTTTGCTCCAGTGACAAAAGCTGAATCTATCAGGTTGCTTTTAAAGGTTGCTGCCATGAAGAAACTGTCTGTTTATCACTATGATATTCAAACTGCTTTTCTGTATGGTGGCTTGGAGGAAAAATTGTTTATGCAACAACCTCCTGGTTATGAAAAAGAAAAACATCTTGTGTGTGAATTGCAGAAATCCATCTATGGATTGAAACAAGCCGCGCGTTGTTGGAATATTAAAATGGATAATATTTTGCAAAATTTTGGGTTTCAGAAGGGAATTGCTGATCCTTGTGTGTATGTAAAACATGATAAGCAAGGTGTAATGTACTTGTGCTTGTATGTGGATGATTTGTTGCTGCTCACTTCATCTGATGAACAGAAGCATTCCTTTGAGGTTTGTATGAAAAACAATTTCACATTGAAATGTCTTGGAGCAGTCAACAATTACTTAGGATTAGAAATTCAGAGGGAAAAAGATGGTAGTTTTCTCATAAGCCAGAGTAGCAAAATTAAGAAGCTGCTGGAGGATTTTAAAATGCAGGACTGCAAGTCTGTCTCCTCCCCCATGCTTCCCGAGTTTCTAAAAGAGATGGGGGAGAAGGGGGATGGTGAGTCATCTGAAGGAGATAGTTTCAGATCAGCCATTGGCAGTCTTCTTTACATTGCAAACAATAGCCGTCCGGACATTTCTAACAGTGTGTCCATTTTGAGCAGGTTTGTGGAAAATCCCACATCTGCTGCAAAGTCTGGGTTAAAAAGGCTGTTTCGTTATTTGCAAGGCACCAAAGATTTTTGCTTAAGGTTGTCTGCTACAGACACAGAAGAAAAGTTAGAATGCTGGTGTGATTCAGATTGGGCTGGAGATCTCAGTGATAGGAAGTCTACTTCTGGAAGTGTAATTCAATTTGCAAAGTCCACTATTGCTTGGTTTTCCAGAAAGCAGACTGTAGTAGCCATTAGCACAGCTGAAGCTGAATTTTATGCTTTAGCACAACTGTGCAATGAGGTAATTTGGTTTACTCAATTGTTGGAAGACATTGGAGTCATTTTAAGCCAGCCTGTCACAATTCATGAAGACAATCAAGCCCGTATCCATTTGGTTTTATCTGAGAGTTCCAGAAATCGCACAAAGCACATTGATGTGCGTTTTCATCTTGTTAAAGATTTTCTAGCCAAGAAAAAGGTGGTTTTGAAATACTGTGATACTAAATTAATGTTGGCTGATCTCTTAACCAAGCCTCTAGTTGCCAGTAGGCACAATGAGTTGATTTCCAAGCTGGGTTTGTTTCCATATTCTTTCTAGTCATAAAAAAAGGGGAGTGTTGTATATATTTTTTATGTCTGTAGAATATGTGGCTGAGTTTTTAAAAAGCCAGGCCTCAAAAACTTTTTTCCTGTTTGGGCTCAGAGAGCACATGTTCACCCCCCACTCAGGAATGTTATTACCCCCAGGTGCCGGCCAGTCTGAGAGTTTTGACCAATCAGAATTAGTTGTTTGAGCTTTGCCCATATTGGGAATCTGTTGCCTAGGTGTTTTGGTCACATGGTGGATCCTGTCCACTCAGATGCTGGTCAGGTAAAGGTTTAAAAATGTAAATGCCTTTTGTCCTTTTGTCCTCTGCATTCTGCTCTCTGCTATCTAAATGGCTATGTTAATCAACCATGCCATGCTTTGGCTAAAGAAGAAGATTCAAGGTTTGTTCTTATGTTTCTGTTTTAAATAAAACAACGTTTTGCTACAAACTTATCTCTTGTTTTTTCCATAACTCTGATCACAAATTTTATAAAAATACAAAAACGGAGTTATGTGGAAGGCAAACGCTTGACATGCTAACAACCACCAAATTCTTCCTGGTGCATCTGGGATTGGCCATTGACCATGCAACATTGGTCAACGGCCAATTCAGGAAGTGGTCACATGGGTATTCCAGGAAGTGCTGGGGAAAAAGATTTCCCTCTTCGATGAGCCCAGCAGTGCTCTAGCTATGCCAGGCACTTAAAAAAAATAGTAGAAGAGACTTTTTGGGCACCTCATGAAGTTAATAAAGTAAGTACAACCTCCATCTACTTCCTGGTGGAAATGAAATCTAACTCCAAAAGTAGACAGCCACATGAATGGAACTACGCTGATTAATTAATCCTTAACAGAATCCCAAATTCCATGTTTAATCCAAACAATTAGCTTCAATGTATCACCAATAGACTGCCCACACAAGGTCGCTTTCTCCCATAGGTTTGTATCTGCTTCTTTTCAAACCCTTCCCATCTCATTATGAACAAGTTTGCAAATTTTTAAAGTTCTTATTAAAAAAAAAAGAATCAAATTATTTTTTCCTTCTGTCCCGGTTACAACCTGATGTGGCTTTCCTCCGTTTCTTTCCCTTATGCTATAAGGTTGTTTCCAACAGTTTCAGATGCAGATGTAGACGAGATCAAGGAGGAAGGGCAACCTTCTCACCTCATATCATAAATAGCTGTTTTTACAAATGGTGAAACTAGACAAAGAGGATCCAGTCCTTCAATGTGAAAAGACAGGCAACATAAGGAATTATTTCTTCAACAGCTATAGTATGTAGGTAAATGTAGAAAGAGAGGGATGGATGGATACAGATGTCCATTTTCCATGCTTATATTTCTGCTCTGCTTATGTAATGGAATGTGAGAATGACCTTGGAAGAAGGGGGGAAGAGATGCTCCCTAGGGAACAATCAGATAAAAAGGGGGAGGAGCCCGCAACTGAGTAATGGACCAAGGAAGAATCTTAGAAAGGATCTGCCCTAACTGATCAGGCAATAAAAAGGAACGGTGGGAGATTTGTACTTTCAGACTTGCAAGATTCTGTTAATGTAGCCTTACAATAAAGTAGAAGTAGCTCATCTGGTCGTGTTTCCTGTCTGGTTTACCTGGGAGGGCTGACAGCTTACTACATCCCAACCATTTTTTCCTACAATATTTCTTTTCCTCTCCACTCCAATATTTATAGTGCATAACTGAAATATGGACATGAGGAATGTAGAAAAATGTAACTACAAAGCAGTTCAGGATTAAACCAACACAAAAAAGGTAAATCCAACCACCTCAGGCTTACTCAAACCCTTCCAGTCTGTTCCTGCTTTTTTCATACTTTCTTTCTGTAAATAAAGCATCCAGTGTAATCTAAAACGGAACTCCTGTTTGATTCAAAATGGAAGGAAACTGTATACCACACTTACTGTCTGTGTTTGTATGTGAGGCACCTAAACTGTAATTCCCGATAAACTGTAATATGGCAGGGTAGTGTGGAAAGCCACATAAAAGGTTCATATTTGTAAGGAATGCTGGCTAGATGACTTCCATATGCTTATAATTCGATTGTGGGGCATGCCAAGTGATTTGAGGTAGAGATTTAAGCAGGAGTTGCATATTCCTGACTCAGGCTGAGACATACTGCTCTTAAGCACAACTGAAGGAAGCCGGTAATGAAATAAACAGTTTGGTATCAAAAGTAGGGGAGAATTGCAGAGTTTGGCTGGGAAAGTTTTGCGTTGAGTGGCCAACCTAGGAAATCTCTGGAGAGTCCAGCAAGTATTAAATAAAACCAGCTACCAATAATAACTTTTGGATTTCTCTCAAAGCCATTGATAACCCTGTTGCTCCTTTGATCACTTTTGCTTTTAATTCTAAGCAAGCAATCGTCATATCTTGTGGTGGTGAGTTCGACATGTATTAAGTGAAAAAAAAACAACTTGTTTTGCCTGCATTAAACTTACCGACAAAGGCAGTCCTATCTTTTCTTTTTATAAGAATTTTATTAAGTTTCAAACAAAGATAAAAGCTACAGAAAAACAAAGAAATACAAAGAAATAAAGAAAAAAAAGTGTGGAAACACAAGAGAATTTTTTTTTTAAGATTACAAAAAGAGGTGACTTCCGACTTTTAACAGCAAGGATATACAACAATTTTCCATAAAGGCTGTCCTATCTCGAGGCAAACTTCAGCCAGCAAATTTTGATGCCACTTAGTAGGAGATACAGTAGTCCCTGTCCATGGATAATAAACTGGCAGTAGGTTCTTCCTCACAATTGTCCCTGGAATAAGGCGGCTGGGTGACAGTTTGGTCTAGTGGCTAAGGTGCTGGGCTAGAAACCAGGAGTCTGTGAGTTCTAGTCCCGCCTTAGGCATGAAAGCCGGCTGGGTGACCCTGAGCCAATCACATTCTCTCAGCCCTAGGAAGGAGCCAATGGCAAACCAGGAGACTGAGAGTTCTAGTCCCGCTTCAGGCATGAAAGCCGGCTGGGTGACCCTGAGCCAGTCACTCTCTCTCAGCCCAACTCACCTCACAGGGTTGCTGTTGTGGGAAAAATAGGAGGAGGAAGGAGTATTAAGTATGTTCGCTGCCTTGAGTTATTTATAAAAATAATAAAAGTGGGATAAAAAATCTAAAAAGAAATACTTTTTTTCTCTATACAGGAGAAAACATAAGGGCATTCTTCCAGTCATCACACACCATGCAGTCTTCGCTCACACATTAAACAATGTGTTCCTTCCTCCTCTTATTTTCCCCACAACAACAACCCTGTGAGGTGAGTTGGGCTGAGAGACAGGGACTGGCCCAAGGTCACCCAGCCAGCTTTCATGCCTAAGGCACATTGCACTCTTGTGCAATCCACATCCATGTTTTAACATTTCTCCAGTTATACTATCTACACCTCCGGACTCTCTATCTTTCAACATTTTCACCGCATGTACATTCGCAGGGAGACCAAAATGCTTGTTTTACAAAGCCATTGTACTACCAACCCTTCTGTACGCCTGTGAAACATGGACCCTCTACAAACGCCACCTCCAACTTCTTGAAAGATTCCATCAACGCTGCCTCCGAAAAATTCTGCAAATTACTTGGGAAGATAGGCAGACTAATGTATTAGAAGAAGCGAAAACCACCAGCATTGAAACAATGATGATCCAACATCAACTTCGCTGGACCGGCCATGTTGTTCGAATGCCTGACCATCGTCTTCCAAAGCAGCTACTTTACTCCCAACTTAATGGAAAATGGAATATTGGTGGACAGCAAAAGAGATTCAAAGACACTCTCAAAGCTAATTTTAAAAAATGTAATATCAGCATTGAGAACTGGGAAGCCCTAACTCATGAGCGTTTCAATTGGAGGTCAGCCTTTATTAAAGGCGCTATGGACTTTGAAGAAGCACGAGTACAGGGTGAAAGGGAAAAAAGAGCTAAAAGGAAGGCACGTCAAGCAAACCCTCATCATGACCGTCTCCCACCCGGAAACCTATGCCCTCATTGTGGGAGGTTGTGTGGATCCAATTGGCCTTTACAGCCACTTACGGATCTACTGTTAAAATTTTACCCTTGGAAGACAATCTTACTCGGCTACGAGTGATCGCCATTGAATACTTCCTGTTCATCTATTTTTCTTTGACACTCGCTTTTATAGCACTCTTTGATATAACTTTCATCGCTGTACAGACCTCTAAAATCCTCCTTCTGATATTCCCTCATTTAAGGTTTATCCCAAATCACTTCATCACTTTTATTTTTAATTCTATTCGGTTTGCTGGAGGTGGTTTGGATGAGGAAGAACAGATTTCATTTCAACCCTAGCAGGACTGAGTGGCTTTGGGTTCCAGGAACTCCCTATCTGGGAGTTGGGCAAAAAATCCTTCTGAAAAGAGTCCCCTTGTGGGGGGAGATGGGCGGTGATATAAATCAAATAATAAATAAATAAATAAATAAACTTTCCATCTCTTTTTCTGGATGGGGCTTCACTACCTCAAACAGAAACGGTGTGTAATTTGGGGTTTCTCCTGGACTTGTGGCTCCTTTGCGAGAAAGAGACGGCATCTGTGGCCAGGAGGGCTTTTATACAACTTCAGGTGGTGTGTCTATTGTGCCCTTTCCTGGACTGAGAGACTCTGCTCACAATCACCTCCTGGGTGGATTATAGCAACATCTTCTACATGGGGCTTCCCTTGAAGAGTATCCAAAAGCTGCAGTTGGTTCAAAATTCAGTGGTGCAGGCAGTTACGAGCACTCCTTGATCTGAGCATGTTACGCCTCTCCTCCATGCGCTGCATTGTTGCCAGTATGCTTCTGGGTTCAACTCAAGGTACTGGTGATAGACTATTAACCCCTTCATGGCATGGGGCTGGGTTATTTGCAGGTTCACCTCTCCCTGATTGTGTCCGCCTGTCCCACTGAATCCGGCAGAAGAGGCATGCCCCAAATCCTGTCACTTAAAGAGTGCCATCTGGAAGGAACCAGGAAGAGAGGCTTTTCTCTTGTGGGCACCTGCCTTGTGGAACTTCATCCCCTTGGAGATCCAATTGGCCCTGACCCTGTTGACCTTTCACAAAATCAAGAAGACATGGCTATGCTTCCGGGCCTAGGGGTCAGAGTGTCAGTTAGAGCCTGTTGGCAGCTGCCAGTTACAGTATATATTTATTCTGTGTGCTGGTTCTGAATTGTTGTCAGCTACCCAGAGTCACTTTATGAGATGGGCATCCATATAAATTAAAGTAAATAAATAAGTAAATAAATGATAGGCACAGCCAGAAAAAGAGGTCCTGCCTCTTTTTAGGTGCCTGCAATGCACATAAAACTTCAGTTAGTCATGATCCCACCTGCAGACATCACTATCTTAGAATCCTATTAGGATTGAAGCAGTATAAAAATAAGCTCTCCCCCATACACACACACATACCCCCCCAAATCAATCAACATATCTAGTTTTCTTTCTTTTGCTTCACTTAATTCATGCTTTTTATCATTTATTCCTCCTGTATATTCCAAGTCACAATCTTTCAATTCCAGGGCATCACCAGATGTTCCCATAATGATCTCTGCGGCTCATCATGGCTATGGTCAACTGAGGCTTCCATCTAATGCTTTTTAGCAAGTAGAAGAAGGTGTAGTCTGGGTTACCAGTTAAACCATACCCATGCAGCATGGTATAACTAGAACAATAAAGGTAAGAACAATATTACTCAGTTTTGGCACATTTGGGCCAGTAGGCAAAAAATTGGTTTTATCTCAGGCATGTTCATGCTGTTCAATGCAAGTTAGGATATGTAATCTAGGAATTCCCTTGCAAGCCAATATACTGATTCCTGCATCCCATCAACTAGGAGGTAGATGCAATGTACTGGTAGTCCTCGCTTAATGACCACAATTGGGACCGGAATTTCAGTTGCTAAGCGAAGTGGTCATTAAGCGAATCTGACCCAATTTTATGACCTTTCTTGCGGTGGTCGTTAAGTGAATCACCACAGGTGTTAAGCACACCATGTGGTTGTTAAGCAAATAATACGGTTCCCCATTGATTTTGCTTGCCAGAAGCTGGCCAGGAAGGTTGAAAACGGTGATCATGTGACCAGGGGATGCTGCGACAGTCATAAATGTGAACTGGTTGCCAAGCACCCAAATCATGATCATGTGACTGCAGGGATGCTGTGATGTTCGTAAGTGTGAGGACCAGTCACAAGTCATTTTTTCAGCACCATCATAACTCTGAACCATCACTAACTGAATGGTTGTTAAGCAAGGACTACCTGTACTGACACACTCAGGATATGACTCATATATCTCCTCTGCCCCTGCCCCCCACTTCTGGAAATCTTGGTTATTGCTGAGTCTTCTTGTATGTTAATGCTACAGTATCTTACTTCTGAGCATCAAAAGAAAGAGGGAATTGAATTCCTGCTCATCCTTTGGCAATTTTAAGGAAAGTTGCCTCAAGTAACACTGAATCCTCTGAAGAAACACATTCCCTTCCTCGCCTGCTGAACAGGTGGCCATGGCTTTACTTATTTCTTTTCCAAAGGTCTCAACCCTACAGCATGTTATGTGGAAGAGCAGTGTTCATAAAAGCCCCTTAATTCCTCAGGGGTTGGCTGATAGAAGACGGAAGGAAACAGGTGCCTGCCATTTTTTGAGATTCCCGTTGAGAAGTAACTTGACAATTTTCTCCCAACTTCTTTTGAGAGGGACCCTTCTTTTCAAGAAAGGCTGACAGGCATTCCTCGAGATTTTCTTTCCTTTTTCCCTCCCATTGCACTGCTATCTGCTGACAAAGCAAAAACAAGGCTCTTCAGTTCTTCCTCTGAAAAATCAACTCACCTAGAAACCTACCATCTCACTACTATACACATACTGCCCCCCACAGGAATTGCAGATACTGTAATGGCCACTTCTGCAAATATTTCAGGTACAAAATAAAAATCCTGTCTAGTAATCAGAAAAGGAAAGGAAATCAAGAATCTTTTAAAGGAGAAGGGAAATCTTACAATTCTTCCCTTACGGCCCAAACATGGGGGACTTCCAAAATATGTTTCATCTGGAATTATCTGATGGCTGTATTTCTCTCACTCAAGGCAGGAAAGCTAACTAGTTAAAATAAATGGCCAAGAATCATTTCAGTATTTTGACTGTCCCAATATACTCCTGTTTATTGGGCCATTGACATCCATGGACAAAGAAGAGGAGAAATGTCAGCCTCGCATGTTCGTCTGCCATGCTTCTGACTGTTGTGCGTGTGTAGTTTGCTGGTCTGCACTTCTTTGCTTCAAGAAGCCTCCCTCTTGGCATTTTTGCATCGCTTGGCAAGAACTGTGATAAGCACCTGCTCTTCCAACAGACATTCTGTCGGGAGGGGGGAAGCTTGGAGTGGGAACCGAATTGTTATGGCTGGACTCTGGGTGCTGTCAGAGGGATGTTTTGATCATGCTGCTTGGGCGCGAAAATCCTTATTTGAGGCTTCTCCTCGCCTGAAGTGTACTGATCCTGAATAAATGAATCCTTTAGAGTAAATTGCCTGAGGGATTTCTTGATTGGGAATTCTGACACTGAGGTCTGTAGCTTGAATCATGTCAACTGGATTTCTATTTTCTCAGTGGAAACGTTTCGCTCCTTATCCAAGGACCTTCTTCAGTCTGAGCAAAGTTGGTAAGGGAATCCTAAATATTTAGGATTTAGGATTCCCTTACCAACTTTGCTCAGACTGAAGAAGCTCCTTGGATAAGGAGCGAAACGTTTCCACTGAGAAAATAGAAATCCAGTTGACATGATTCAAGCTACAGACAATTCCACCTGGATGACTGAGAACCTTCATAGACATATTCTGACACTGAGGGTTATCACAAGAAAATAGTTATGTGGATATAGAATGCAATGAGAAAAAAGAGGGCGAGGTCAAATAAACGCTACCTTGTAAATGCTACCCAGGTTGGCTAATAGTAATGTGTGTATGGGTTCCATGTTTGAGTGGGATTGCATATGAAAGACAAAATGGGTAGGTGGTCTGTGTGTAAGGAATAAAGATTGGAAGAATGGATGGAGCAGATAGAGAAATGGATGATAATTAATGAAGTGTGTGCTTGTATGAGTGTACACAACTGCATTTTTTTGGATGTGAGTGAGAGAAGGAATAGAGGGGGCATCTATCGTATCCAGTGAAATGATGTAGGTATAAAAGTATATATAGAAAACTAAGAATTTAGATCAGTGCAATGACATTAATAGAGGGCATTCAAAGTCACTAATCATCTGCCTAATTATCTTGAATGTACAAATAACATCGAGATTCATTTCTCCTATCTGCACATTCTCCTCTGTTTTTCTTTTTTAATTACTCAGAAGGGGTGGTATTGAACCTAAAAGATCTATTTCTGGAAAAAGCAGGAGCCCAATTTCCCACATTAAAAGGAAGTGATAGACTTAAGTTTGGTTACATGCAGCATCAATAAGACTTGACAATGTGCCTTTGAGGTTTGATAGAGGTGCAACTTTGATCTATAAATAAAGAAAAGGGAAGGAAAGTTTGTGGAAAACTGATTGGAACAAAAAAAAATAGCTCTTTTTTGTAAGAATTCAAAAAGAGGGAGGGAAAAAAGCACAATACAATAGTTCTTCAAACTTGAGAATAAAAAGAACATTGCTTTATTGAAGGAAATCAAAGTAATGATAGACATTCTCCATAAGATAAAAAGGTCAATGTTGCATTGCTTCTGAAACTTCTGCAGATGTAGGTGGTAAACTGAAAATCTATCCATATGTGCTAGCCAGCTTTTCTTGCCCTTTTCAGGGGCTGTGTATATGTGTCAAATGTTAATTTTAAAAAAATCAATTCAACTATTGATTTATAAATTCCATATACTGCCAATTCCCAATTGCTGTGTGTGTGTGTGTGTGTGTATGTGTGTGTGTGTGTATGTGTACAGGTAGTCCTCGCTTAATGACTGCCTCATTTAGTGACTGTTTGAAGTTATGATGGTGTAAAAAAAAACAGCTTTGCAACGAATCCTCGCACTTACAACAGTCACAGTGTCTCACAGTCATGTGATTGCCATTTGCGTGCTTCTCAACTGGCTTGTGACAAGCAGAGTTAATGGAAAATATGGAAGTAAAATCATAAGTCGCGGTCACATGATGTTTTGCTTAATGACCAAAGGGGAAGTGATGTTGTAAGCCTGTCATGGTCACATGATTTTCCGCTTAGCAACTGTGGTGCTTAGCAATGGAGTTGCTGGTCCCAATTGTGGTCGCTAAACAAGGACTTCTTCTGGAGGTGACGGACTCAACCATGGGGGAGCTGGGGATGGTGACGGCCAACAGGAAGCTCTGGCGTGGGCTGGTCCATGAAGTCACGAAGAGTCGGAAGCGACAGAACGAATAAACAACAAACAAAACAAGGACTACTTGTATGTATAATTTTTATTTTGTTTATTCATTGAACCTACATACCACCACTTCTTGTAACGCTAAGCAGTTCACAGCAAATATAGCATATAGGATTAAAATATATGTGGTAAATATATAACAGTTAAGGTCATAATTAAATTCAGCACACAACCATGGTGAGTACACAGTTAACATCCCAAATCCCTCCAAATTATTTCGTCTTAACTAACCTCCAGAAGTCTAGGTGATTGAGCCAATCTCACCTCCAGGGGCAGGTCATTCCAGAGGGCAAGGCCATCATGGAAGAACAACATCTCCAGCCTTAGGCCCCCATCACTTCCTGGAAATGGGGCACTATCAGCACCTTTTTTTTCAGGAGTGTCAGCTCGAATGGTTGAATCCAGTTGGAGAAGGCAGTCCTGAAGGTAACATAGAGGAAAGCCATAAAAGATCAAAATCAACACTTTGAATTGCACCTGGAAACCCACTGAAAACAGTACAGAGCCTACAGTGTAGGTCTAACATAGTGATAGCATATCTGACAATATGCAGGCTGCTTCATTCTGGTCTGACTGCAGCTTCTCAGTGGTCTTCCAATGAAGCCCCATTTAGTTTGCATTACATTACATTTTTGTCCAGTGGTGATGAGGATATGAGCAAGGCCCTTTAATTCCATGTAGAACCTCAATTGGCACACTATCTGGGAGTTGGGCAAAAAATCCTTCTGTACTTCCAGCAATAGCTATGGGTCCAGGAGGAACCAAGTCATAGACTAGCTTCTTCAGAGGCACCAGTGGAGCTAACAAAAAAACATACTGGATAAAGACAAACTCCATTTTGCTTGAGTTCAGCTTTAGTCTGTTTTCTCCCATCCAGGGTGGTGGGAGAAAACAGTCTTAAGCAGGGTGGTAATACATAATTGACTATCAACAGGATACTGATGATACCTCACCTCAAACTGCTGGCTTCATGTGGATGTAGAGGAGAGAGAACCAAACCCTTGCAGCAGTCCATAAGGGAGCAACTACTAGGCCAATCCCTCCTCCCCTACAACCATCAACTGGAACCGCCAGTATGGAATGAGTAGAACAGCGTGAAACAGTGCCTCCATTCCCCAACTCTTGCAAGTAATGGTTGATTATGCTGAAGGTCACCAACAGGGCCGCAACTAGGGGGGGACAATCGGGGCATGTGCCCCAGGCACCGCACTGGGGGGGCGCCAAGATAGCGCTCGGGGGGCACCAAAATGACAAAATAACCCATGGGGGGGCGCGGAGTCCATGTTTGCCCCAGGTGACACAGACCCTAGTTCCATCCCTGGTGACCAAGAGGTCAAATAGGATCGAGCACACTACATCAATCTAGATTGTGATAAAGGTAATCCACCAGAGTTTTTAAGCAGGCCTGAAGCCTGGCTGAAAAGGGCTTACAAAATCCACTTCTGGATCCCTGCCATATGGTCAACAACCTTCCCTAAACAGTTGGCTTAAGGAAGGGAAGGTATGAGATGGGTAAGGTATGAGAAGAGGGTGATAGAGAAGGTAGAAAAGAAAACAGGACACAGTCTTCACTTGTCATTTAAATCCTGTTTTCCCTCAATATATTATCCTTTAAATTTTGGGTGAGGATGGGTAATTATTGCTCTTACCTTGATAACATTCCACGCGTGACATTCAAAACACAAACAAAAATTCTTAATAATGTTACAAAGTACTAATTTCAGCTAATCTTAAAATGCAACTATTGTATTTGTTCATAAAAATATATACTGTAGAAGGATCTATTTTTTTTTACTACAGATTCTAAATATTTCTTTCTTTTAATCATCTTGGTTTTAAGGGTTTTGCATGCATCCATACAGTTCCCTTGATGAATGACTTTTCTTATATTCATTTTCAATATACAAATAATTCTTTTCAAGGACCTTGACTTTCTTAGCCACTGGATATCAGGTTTTCCTCAGCACCTAGAATTCAGCATATGAAGACCCCTCATGTACAATATACTGTATGTTCAATTTATTGAAATGTTATGTTCATATAAGCACATTTTGTAATAGTACAAAATTTTATTCTTGCAAATGTTGACATAAAGTAATTTGTTCCATGCCTCTTGGGGATGAACATGCAATCAGAATTTAATCAGAACATGACCTTTTGGATTTCCTGAATGATGCAACACACCTTTCAGCTCCGGATATCAAAGTACTTTTTTAAAAATGCATATCTGTAAGAAATTTGGATCTACAGACTATTGTGGAAATTGTACAGAATGAATTTATGACTGAACTAATAGAAAAGAGACTCAACTGTAAACTGAGTGATCATCTTTCCTTAATTCCTACTTCTGGCTGGGAATTTTGGGAGCTATAATCCCAACATATTTGGAAGGCTCCAAATTATAGAAGGCTGAACTTACATTAAGGTTTAATTTAGGGAAGGACCACATTCAAGACAAGAATCTTAACTGTGTGCATAACAATTTTTAAAAATGGCCAAATTGCAGAGACCAGTGGAATAACCCAAGAACATCTTTCAGAATTGCCTTTATTAAATTCTGACAAATGTCTTCTTCATGACTTCCTGCAGATCTCATTTGATAGCTCTTTATTTTTATATGTTTGAAACACAGAAGCAGGGAAACACAGAAGAGGATGTAGATGTGATTTATTTTTAATTGTCAAGTTTGGCAATTAGCAACGGGTTGCCTGGGAGGGTTATGCAGTAATAGCAAACCATGTCCAGGAAGAATGAATAAACAAATTGGAAAAAGAAGAAAAAGATGAAACACCATATGAAGTATGAAAATTGTTGGGGTTTGTATATACCCAGGAATTTACAGTTAGATAAAGTATACTGGAGAGGCTTGATATCTAGGTGAGAGGGGAATTATTCTGCAAGTCACCCAATTAGCAGCCATTGTTGTAGGGATGATGTGGCAGTGTATGACTCATACTACAGGTGCTAATAATTTAGTTGGGTGTGGCAGATGATGAGAGTGACCTATAATGTGATTGGTCAGTTTATGTATATAAGCAGAGGAGTCTGGTGTTCTTTCTACTCGTTGCTGATTGAAACTTCTCATCGCTGTATTGCTGTATCATTTGTTACTGCTGTTGGATGAATTTGGACTACGTATGTATATAAAGTAAATAGGCTATTTTATCTAATCTCTGTTTGAGTGTCTATTTACTGCATATAACGTGGATCACTGGTGTCTTGGAAAAAGGAGCAGGCCACCCCATGGTGAGCACTCTGAAAAAATGTACCCTTTCTGGGAGACTGAGGGCACATTTAAATTAGGGTTGTGCAAATTCTTCAAAATATATGCTTTCAATGTGCAGAAGCACATATGAAGCAACTCTTCACATCAATCAAGTGATCTTGTTGCAGTGTAAGCTAGCACTGTCAGAATGCATAGAGCGTTGCACCATCCACTGCTGCTACAAAAGAAATCTGCTTGTCTGCTGCTGTAATAAACTACAGAGTCTGTTGCTTCAAATATATACAGACCTTTACTATACAGCACACAATATTTACAAGTACACTCCTCAACCAACTCCATACAAAAACTATACACACACCATGTTTCACATCCACGGTATATATGCACATAGTTCTGCTTACTCATACCCAGATACAGGTGCAGTTAATTAGCAGCAGTCAATTACCTCAATTACCTCTCAAGGTTGGTGAGCTCAGCCAACACCTGAGTTAATTAGTCTCAGCTGCTAGTCATTATCTCGTTTGCACATCCTTTTCAGACCAGTAAAATCCCATGAATAATATATTTTTCTTTACATACACTGACAAGCACAACCCAGAAACTGTCTTATGGCTTTCAAATATATGCCTATGAGAACAGAGAATAATTAGAGGCTGTTCAATCAGAATTTCTAAGGAATATACGTATTTCTGGTTCCATGATGTGTCTCAAACTCAACCCTTCAGGCTGAGGTTGGAATGGCATCAGTTAAAATTCAGCCACAGACAGCATTACTCTCCAAGATAAATTAATTTGTCTTCTTTGTGGAAATCACTTACTTGCACTCTAAGGTATTGTGTACTTTCACCCAATACACTGATCTCAATGGATTTTGAACAAGCCAAATCATACTTTATGTGACACGCCTGAGATACTGACCTCCAAAATGACTTTAGCCGGACCAGAAGGAAGGTTGTACCTTTCCATTATTTGTTTAATATCACTTTCAGAATACCAGAAGAGCTTATCCATGGACCCACTGTACTGTCCTTCCATCTGCTCTTTTGAAGGGCAGATATTTCAGCATTCCTAAAGAACAGCATCCCTGTCCATGTGGTGAGGAAGGAATTGAAACCATGGTCATGTACTGCTGCACTGCTTATTTTAAGGAGATTTGGGGGATGGATGGAGAGACAGAGAGACAGAGACAGACAGACAGATTTGCAATTCCAACCTGATATTAGGGCAGGACTGAGGATGACTACTTCAATTTCATATTAATTGATCAGCAGGTAAAGGTCTCAGATAATGCAGCCAAGTTCTGGATACTGGCTATGATGGGATATAAACATGGGCTTCAAGTGGGGTAAGTCTGAGTATGGTTTTATGTTAAGTTTATATGTATATTATAAATGTTGTATATTATAAATTGTATATTAATTTGGCTACATTATCTTTCAAATTTGATGCATCTATTTTATTTTTATTTTACTTTTAAATTGTTTTGTCTATTAGTGTAGTAATAAGCTATCATTGTTTCCGTTCTGTGCCTCCTTTTTATCTCATATTCTGACCTCATGAGATTATAGAACTGAAATCTGGAATCTAATTGTTCAGACAGCATTAATTCACATAATTCCATAGCCCATTATTTACAGCTATTTCAGTCTGAAGGCTTTCCATTAAAAGACATATTAGGAATAAAGATGAAAGTTCTTGGTGGTGTTCTCTGCGCTTGGTTTTATTCTTGCAGACTTTTTATGACCAGGCTAGGTAATGTCATCAGTACTTTGATAACCTTCCCCAGGATTGCAGATGAAAGTCCTGTCACTGACAGCAGAGGTGAGACAATGAAATGATGGGTTGATTAGAAGAAAATGTGCAGAATGAAGAAGTCAGAAAGAGTTGTGGCTTAGCTTGTACAGCCAGCTATTGATCCTGTGACGAAATGGTAAAAGTGGTGGATCCTCAGCTCTCTGATACCAGCAGAGCACTCAGGTCTTCCTAAGGTCAGGCTGCTCCAAAATTTAGCTAATCTGCGCAACCAATTGTACCTGGGCAGCTACTAAAATGGAACAAAACACTGGAGACCATCAGCTCTGAAAGACTTAAGATGGCTTCGGTGGGAAAAGAGCAGTTCTGAATCAAAGCTGATAAACCTGGGTGTGGGGTACATTTGATGGGAGGCAGATGACATCATTCATTTTTGCATTCAGGAAATGGCGAGTGGCCCATACTGGTGTTGGACCAAGCAGAAAGTGTGGATCTGTCCTAAGTTTCTTTTCTTTTTTTCCTTTCAGGTCTTTAGGAAATCCTCTCCCTTCCTTTTGAAGGTCCTCAGGACCTTGTGAACTCCCCTTTCTCTGCTAAGACAACCTTTATCTTAGCCTGTGATCTAAATACCTTATTTCCCCCATTTCTATCTTACATCCTCTTTTCTCTGTTTTGATTCCTGCTAATTACAAGCCCCGGGCACTCAGATTCCAAGGACATAAGTTATTGCCTTGCTTCTTGTGTCAAATCTCTATTAGTTTGTACCAGTTTCACTCAACTTTTTACTGCAACTTACAGCAATTTTTTTTTAATTTGGGCTTAGGGAAAATTGCTGTACAATACAAGCAGCTCCAATTATTAGTGACTTCTTTGTTGCATCTACCCCTTTGTGGTTTGACAGGGGCAAAGAATGTTGGGAGGAGAGAAAGAGGTGCAATGAACAAGCCAACAAATAATTATTTCCTATACGCAGCACATTTCCCAAACTATGTCCTGATTTCTGATGGCTGTTGGCAAATATGCTATTGAGGAGAAGAAAAGAATCACACATAAATGTAGAGTACTTTCTGCGTTTCGGAGATGGGGCTTTTGTATACATTATGTATCCCTGTAAGCTATCTGCTGACTAGACAAGCATTGTGATTTAAAAGACTTGAATGCTTAATCTCATTGGTTAACCTGCTGATCCCTCACCGTTTTCCTCATGCTGGCTGGGGAATTCTGGGAGTTGAAGTCCATACAGCTTAAAGTTGCCAAGGCTGAGAAACACTGGTTCAGAGGAATAAAAATTGCATCCCAAGGGCCATAGAAGGCCAACCAGCATTCCACTCATTCCCCTGAAATCATGTCTCAAAATAGACACACAGACCCCTTTCCCCAGTTTTAGAGTCTGGCTCTCAGCATGCCAGGCAAACCTGGATGCTTCCTTAGAGCTGTTGGAAATTGTGCAGCTAAGGTCTCTTATAAACATGGATTCATGGTTGTCTTCCAAGTGTACTGCCTTGATTGTGTTTTCCTTCTGTGGAAAGCCTGCACAGCAATAACTGTTTTAGTTAAAACAGTGTGACAGCTTGCACAGTATGTTTTCTATCCAAAGTCTCTCTGGCCTATTAATTATACAGTAACAGACATTCTACTGAAATATGTTTCCTTGGAAAGGGAAGGCTGAAATCTTAAAGATGTGCATTTAAGAAGAAGGTTAGATGGAAATTGGTCAGGTAAGATGTAGCTATCATCCCTGTTTTAAATCCTGTACCAAGTATGGGGTTGAGCCTTCAGCTTCACTTCCAGCTAGTGATGCACAGAAAATTCTTCTGAACTTTTTCCACCAGTTCCCATTTGATGGAATGAAGGAAAATTGGTTTTTAATTTTTTTTCAAGAGAACCAAGAACTTTTGGTGAAATTCCCATGGGTGGAGAATGATGTTCTTGGAGTTATCTCAATCTAAGGTGACCAAGGAGGGTATACAAATGTTCTCTCTTTCATTATTCCATTGCATTCTCAACAGTTGTAGCTTCCCTGGCTTCCCACATTTCTGGTAAATCCCAATGGAAGAAATTAGGGTTGAATTTTTCACACTGGATTTTTTTATCCTGGGAATTATAGGCAACCAAGAAGGTTTCAGGATGATAGAAAGAGATGCAACAGAAAACCACACCAGTAAAGGCATCCTTTATCACCTCCAGTAATAAACTCGAAAGACACCATGAGGAAAAATTCAGAAATAATTCTCAAGCCTACTGAGAAGCTTCATTTCTAAGTGAAGATAACTTTTGGCAAATTCTGAAGCAAACTGCAGCATGGCCTTACTTCCCAATCTATTGTTCTGTGATTGATGATGATGATGATGTGCCATCAAGTCATTTTTTACTCTTAGCGACCACATAGATAGATTTTCTCCATGACGATCTGTCCCTAACTTGGTCCTTCAGCACTTCCAACCGTGCCCCCATCACAACTGTAACTGAATCCATCCACCTTGTTGCTGGTCATCCTCTTATTTCCCTCCAACTTTCCCAGCATCAGAGCCTTCTCCAGAGAGCTGGTCTCCACATAATGTGTCTGAAGTAGCATAATTTGAGCCTGGTCATTTGTGCCTCGAGTGAGAACTCTGAGTTGATTTGTTCGATGAGCCATCAGTTTGTTTTCTTGGCTGTCCACAGTATTCTCAGCACTGCCCAACCTGTTTAATGTGTCTGAAGTAGGATAATTTGAGCCTGGTCATTTGTGCCTCAAGTGAGATTTGCCTTTATCATGCACTGGAGGGAGTGGGAACTAATCTAACAGAAACGTTGCTTTTCCTACCTCTTTTTCAAGAGGGATCTACAGAAGGGGAGGTACAAGTTCTCTCTTACATTGGCGTCTGTAGGATCCACTGCTTTTGTCAAAATGATGAAAGCAGCATCACACCATCGCAATGCAAGCTTCCATTCTTTTGTACCCACATGTAATGTCACAACTGCCACACAAAAAGAGCAGAGTATGCATTGCATCACCATGATGTTGACTTTTGTCATTTGCCTTTCCTTGCCTTCCCCACCCCACCCAGCCACAAATGCCAGTATCTTCTCAGTTTGTTATTTTCCCCCAGTCTGCCATCTGAAGTCAAAAAATATATCTTGCTCCTGGAAAGTGCCAGCCTGAAACATCAGGTGGTCTGTCAAAGGAAATGTAGTTGTAAAAACTAAGTTGCTTAGCTTCTTGCAGTGACTGAATGTCAGGAGTGGTGCTGCAGGTTTTAATACCTGTTCAATCACCAATTGACAGGTGCCCTCGAAATGTTAATATCCCTTTCCAATGGACTGTTACTATGATGAATGAAGAAAGACGTTTAAGACACTTTTCACCTAAACAAGACTGATTATATGGAGCTGATTAATAACAACTTGGGGATCCGGATACGGTAGAAATCATTGGTAATTTTTAACCATCCAGGGGTGACATTGGGACTGAAGCAGATGGATTTCCCAGGTCTTTTGATAGAGCTCAGAAACACAGGAGCGAATTTTAACCAAACAACATTCAGTGTACCTCAAATTCTTATACAGGAGAAAGAAAGGGGCAAAAAACAAACACTCCATTTCAACAGTTCTAAAAACCTGACTAGATGAACAATAAGATGAGGTGAGACAATTGATCTTAGTAAGAGTTGTGTAATGTCTGAACATGTAAGCATGCTCTGCTGTGCATTTGCAGTAAACCAATTAAACGGAAAGCATAGCTTCAGATTTTCTTGTACGTCCTCGCAATGTGCAGAACACACTTCTTTAACACCACGGCTCTACTTGATCTTTGAATGGTGTGCTAGGAACTTCACCAGTCATATCAAGCCTTCTACTGCAGGGGATGACCAAGGAAGCAAGCATTACAAAGACTTTTATAAGGGGTTTTTAATGCCAGGGCAGAATCTTCAGAATTGTAATAAGAACTTCCAGCCTTCATTTACTGGTTGGTAGTCCTTCGGGTTCGAAGAAGACACACTGTTGTGCAGTTCATCTGTGGACATGGAGGTGGCTCTGCAGTTCCAGTCTGGAAATGCAGAGTCTAGCACAATGGGGGCACTGGAAGTCCGTTGTTGTAGTATCTCTGGGTGTTATTCCGTGATGCCACTCATGGTTTTCTATCAGTTTTTGGCAGCACCTGTCTTCAAAGCGTATGGAGGCTTCAGAGCACAGGGCTCACCAGAGGTTTCTGTCAGCAGCCGCAGCTCCTAGTTCCCTTGGCTGGGTGTCACAGTGCTGTAGAATTTCCTTCACAGCGTCTTTGTAGTGCTTGCATGGTTGACCTCGAGGTCTCTTCCCAGACTCCAGGACACCATAGAGCAACGTAGGGCACAGTCTCTTTGAATGTTTTGAATCTCTTCTTCCCAAGCTTCTTACAGTTTGCACTGAGCTACTTTATTTATTTATTTATTTATTTATGTGATATTTATACCCCGCCTTTCCCCTCCCTAGTGGAGGACTCTAGGCAGCTTACAATCATATATATACACAGTTCAATTATACACCAAATTTCAAATATACAAATGCACCACGCGTGAAGGGAGAGGGGTAAGGGAACCGACTCTATTAGGCTCTGGACTACAATTCCCAGGATGCCTTGAGCCAGCTGCTGACGTCCTGTAGCTGTCACTTCTGGGTCCGTCGTCACCACTGGCATTTGATCTTCCTCCGATCCTCCAAACCTCTCCTCCGGCGGAGCCGACTTCCTGACAGGACGCCAGCAAATTAGCCCACTTTAAGGTGGTACCCATTTATCTACTTGCAAAGCTTTCGAACTGCTGGGTTGACAGGAGCTAGGACGTAGCAACAAGAGCTCACCTCGTCGTGCGGGGTTCGAACTGCGAACCTTCTGATCGGCAGCCTACAGCTCAGCTGTTTAACCTGCTGAGCCATCCGCGTCCCCACATATGAGATAAGCTACCAACAAATTATTCTACCATATGTATTGTCGAAGGCTTTCACGGCCGGAGTTCGATGGTTGTTGTGGGTCTTCCGGGCTGTGTGGCCGTGTTCTGGAAGTTGTGGTTCCTAACGTTTCGCCAGCATCTGTGGCCAGCATCTTCAGAGGGCAGGAGCACAGACAGAAGGCTCTTTCTGTGCTCAGGTAGAGTGTCAATGTTTGTTTTCTATTTATAGAGCTAAGTTATAGGAGATTAGGTGGGGTTTTATTTATAGTTATCTCCTATAACTTAGCTCTATAAATAGAAAACAAACATTGACACTCTACCTGAGCACAGAAAGAGCCTTCTGTCTGTGCTCCTGCCCTCTGAAGATGCTGGCCACAGATGCTGGCGAAACGTTAGGAACCACAACTTCCAGAACACGGCCACACAGCTAGGAAGACCCACAACAACCATCTACCATATCTTGGTATTTAGGTCTAGTGTTCCTTCCATTACTTTCCCAATCTTCCCACAATATTTCAGAATTCCAAACAATGGCAAAAAGGGAGAGGGAGAGGGAGATAGACAGACAAGGTCATAAGAGTTAATGTTATTGCTCCTCATATAGTACAGCTGATCTAACAATAGTCATCATTTTTTTCTGAGTTCTATTATATTGATTGGTTGTACTTTACTGTATTGTATTTAAATTAATTTTTAATGCTTGTATGTCAACTGACAATGCACTAAAGACAAGTGATATATCAGTATTTTCAATGAATTATTTCTCTCTCCATTTGTGATCTCTTTATTGTGACTAGCATTTTATATAATTTTTATAAGAAGTTGCCAGGGACAAATTATAATACATAAACATTTTCTAAAAGATGTGTTCAAGTAAATAAACTGGTTTGTACTGCTAACCACTAGAAATATTAAAAGATACTAAAATACTTTAAAATAAAGTATTAATAAAATAAATACTTCATTGACTAAATTATAAAATTACTTTATGAATGAAACACTAAGGTACTAACATACTGGATTACTAAACTACTAAGTGACTATGTATGTGAGATATATGTGTGTGTGTATAGAAACACACACTTTATTAAGATCAGTGACAAGTGAGACATAACAGGAAACATGAAAACATAAAACAGCATCGAAAGCATTAAAAACTTTGTATATTTGTGAGGTCCTAAAATTAGGAGATCCTAAAGGAAATCAACCCTGACTGCTCATTGGAAGGACAGATGCTGTAGCTGAAGCTCAAATACTTTGGCCACCTAATGCGAAGAGAGGAGTCACTGGAAAAGAACCTGATGCTGGGAAAGACTGAAGGCAAAAGGAGAATGGGACAGCAGAGGATGAGATGGTTAGATAGCATCACCAATATAATGAACATGAATTTGAGTAAACTCCGGGAGACAGTGGAGGACAGGAAGGCCTGGCGTGCTATGGTCCATGAGGTCACGAAGAGTCGGACACGACTAAACAACTGAACAACAACAAAATTAGGAGAGCATTTTCCTGCATAGAGCAATGGCAGCTAAAATAAATTTTGCAGCTCTTCTGGAAATGTTAGGGTTTGGTTCTGAACCCTAAAAGCAAATGAGAGAATCCTCAGAACACTGGAACTTCTTTTAGCAAGCAAAGTTATGAGGGTAGGGTACACTTTGTTGTAGAAAGCCCATTGAATGAACATGTGGGCTAGAGCATCAGGTTACCCCAGGTCACAGGGTTAAGTTCCCTCTGCAAAAGGAGTATTGTTGTACCTTTCAGAGGGCAATCCAACCTGGAAATGAGGAGGAATTTCCTGACAGTGAGAACTATTAAACAGTGGAACAGCTTGCCTCCCGGAGTTGTGGGTGCTCCATCGCTGGAGGTTTTCAAGAAAAAACTGGACAACCATTTGTCCAAGATGGTCTAAGGATTCCTGCCTTGGACAGAGGATTGGACTAGAAGACCTCCAAGGTCCCTTCCAACCCTGTGATTCTATGATTCTATGATTCTATGATTCTATGATTCTATGATTCTATGATTCTATGATTCTATGATTCTATGATTCTATGATTCTATGATTCCTCCAATATCATAGAGGGCAAGATGTTAAAGTGGGCTAAGGAAAAACTCTGGAGTGCATTGGGCCAGTAATACTGAATAGATTGTTTGCTGGTACTCATGTCCTGCCAGTGTCACTTACCTAATTCGTCCTGCTCTACCTGGAGAGCTTTGGGTCTTGATAGCCCCATGGCTGGGAAGGCTTCATATGAGAAGCCACACTGGCATAGATCACTCTCAGTTCTGCTTTTCATGTTATCAGGGAGGAGTGGGGCAACCAGGGAATTGCTGGGCTCAGCCAGAAATAGAGCTGACCTATGCAGGCCCTCAACCCCGAGGGAACTCTAGTTTCTAAATGCTGCATTCGGCGCTCTCTGTTTACCTGCATGTAATGTCTATTTAATTTATTTATGAGAGTTTGCAACCTGAACCAGTCCAGGAAGTAGATCCAGTTTTAAAAACCAACACCTGAAAAACAATACCATAATAAACACAGCACAAAAATAATCATAAATAATACAATACAGTAACTATTCAGCCACAATCGTTCATGGCATATATTGATTCCCCTTCCCCCCTTCAATCCATACATTAACACATTTAAAATTAATTAATTCACTGCCACCTCCACCCATGCACTTTAATTGATTGTCCCTTTGAGACTTCAGAAATTAAATGGTCTTTCAGACACACAGACACACAAGCATGTCATCCACCTCTTTAACATTGATTTTTCCCTTTCCTTAAAACACACACACACACAATCTAATCAGTGAAGCTTTTCTCCACTCTGCACTGAGAAGGTCAACATCACTGAGTTCCAGAATCCCACGTGCACTGGAGGACATTCTAGCATCCAGAATCAGAAGCAGGATGTTTGTAGGATTGTGAAGCAGGATGGTGATGGATAATGGTAGCCATCTGTCCCCAATTCAGAACCAAGGATCAGATGAAAGGGGAAGATGATGACATCAGTTTCAGGGTGGCCCTGGAGGATATTTGCACTTGGTAGCAGTGAAAAAGGGCCCAACCAAGTACACCACAGAATCAAGTAAAGTAAGAGTCAGATATAGAGTTGGTGAGTGAGATGGTGTCACAGAATTCTCCAGATACTTGTTTCTCACTCAAACTGTGCAGAAAGAAAGTGTCTGCATTGTTTTTCTATCAACTCTCAGTTGGGTGAAAGAGAATTTGTGTTTGAAAATTCTTTCAGAGGAGAAGAGAATTTCCCATAGATCAGGGTTTCTCAACCAGGGTTCCGTGGAACCCTAGGGTTCTGTGAGAGGTCATTAGGGGTTCCCTGGGAGATCACAATCTATTAAAAAAAATTATTTCAAATTTGGGCAACTTGACATTAAAGAGGTAAGTTTCAATCTTTAGTTTAAGTACATGGTTAATACCTGTAATAGAGGCCTAGCCATGAAACAAATATAATAATTTTGTAACTTCTGGCCTATATTTGAGCCTGAACGTGCAGGGGTTCCCTGAGGCCTGAAAAATATTTCAAGGGTTCCTCCAGGGTCAAAAAGTTGAGAAAGGTTGCCATAGATGATGTGGAGGGTTGTTGCCTTTGGGTCGGCTTAGGGAGTTGGGGGTGGGCGGCGTAGTTTTGCGCTGGTTCACCTCCTTCCTCCAGGGCCGTTTCCAGTCGGTGGTGATAGGGGAGGAGAGATCCGGGCCACGACCTCTCTTATGACGGGTGCCGCAGGGTTCGGTTCTCTCTCCTCTCCTATTCAACATCTACATGAAACCACTGGGTGAGATCATCCAACACCATGGGATGAGGTATCATCAATATGCTGATGATACTCAATTGTATATCTCCATCCCAGGTGAAGTAAGTGATGCAGTAGCCACCCTGTCTCAGTGCCTGGGGGCTGTGGGGGCCTGGATGGGGAACAACAGAAAAGAAAACTCCTCATGTGGGCCTTCTATAGATTGGAACATATAGGTATACACCATGACTTCAGAGTGATGGAAGGATACATGACAGAAAACAACATCAGCCCTTGGAATCTCCATCCCTTCCAACAATAATCTTTCCTAAACATTCATTCTTTGTGAACAACTTCCCCAAAATTTTGTACAAAATCATCAAGCCAAGAAATATTTCAGAACAGAGATTAGTATATTCCATAAATACTGTATGTATTTGGTTCCAGGGGGCCACATTTAATAATTTTGGGAGAACAAAGTTTGCATTTAAGTGAGCCACAGCAGACAGGACCATTGATGTGTTGGATTTTTAACTAGGTTAAGTCTATTTTAGGACTTACACTGTTTCTTTACATATTTCCCTCTTGGAAATGAGAGGAATCTATACTGCTGACTTTGAGCAATCATGCCTGCAAAACTAAGCTGTGTGTTTGGATAATGGAATAGGGGACACAAAAAATGTGGTTGATGGAATCCCATTAATCACTTATTTTATTTAATTCTTTGATCTAAAACACTGCTGACAATCAAAGTCTCTTAGCCAATAAAAAAAATTAAGATGGAGACATGAAAAATCATGAAAATAAAATGCAGCTTTGGGTACATAGGTTACCTATTCCTGATATAGATTTATGTCTCTCCTTCTGTCCTTCCTTTTCAGCTATTCAGTTCCCTTCCTTCTGTCATCCTATTATCTAATTTGGCGATTATTTCCCCATCAATATACAGTAGTTAGTAGCAGCCTGTAGATCAGAGCTTTCCAAACTGTGTGTCGGGACACATTAGTGTGTCGGCTGCAGTGTCTGGGTGTGTTGCGGCTTCTGCTGCCTCCTGGCTTCCACGCAGGTTCTAGTGCCTGCCTTGTGCCCTGCTGCCTCCAAACCTGCTGTGATTCCATGCAGGTCCTAGTGCCTGCCTTGTGCCCTGCTGCCTCCAAACCTGCTGTGATTCCATGCAGGTCCTAGTGCCTGCCTTGTGCCTGGCTGCCTCCAAACCTGCTGTGATTCCACACAGGTCCTAGTGCCTGCCTTGTGCCCTGCTGCCTGCAAACCTGCTGTGATTCCACGCAGGTTCTAGTGCCTGCCTTGTGCCCTGCTGCCTGCAAACCTGCTGTGATTCCACGCAGGTCCTAGTGCCTGCCTTGTGCCCTGCTGCCTGCAAACCTGCTGTGATTCCACACAGGTCCTAGTGCCTGCCTTGTGCCTTGCTGCCTCCAAACCTGCTGTGATTCCACACAGGTCCTAGTGCCTGCCTTGTGCCCTGCTGCCTGCAAACCTGCTGTGATTCCACGCAGGTTCTAGTGCCTGCCTTGTGCCTTGCTGCCTCCAAACCTGCTGTGATTCCACACAGGTCCTAGTGCCTGCCTTGTGCCTTGCTGCCTCCAAACCTGCTGTGATTCCATGCAGGTCCTAGTGCCTGCCTTGTGCCCTGCTGCCTGCAAACCTGCTGTGATTCCACGCAGGTTCTAGTGCCTGCCTTGTGCCTTGCTGCCTCCAAACCTGCTGTGATTCCACACAGGTCCTAGTGCCTGCCTTGTGCCTTGCTGCCTCCAAACCTGCTGTGATTCCACACAGGTCCTAGTGCCTGCCTTGTGCCCTGCTGCCTGCAAACCTGCTGTGATTCCACGCAGGTCCTAGTGCCTGCCTTGTGCCTTGCTGCCTCCAAACCTGCTGTGATTCCACACAGGTCCTAGTGCCTGCCTTGTGCCTTGCTGCCTCCAAACCTGCTGTGATTCCACACAGGTCCTAGTGCCTGCCTTGTGCCCTGCTGCCTGCAAACCTGCTGTGATTCCACACAGGTCCTAGTGCCTGCCTTGTGCCTTGCTGCCTCCAAACCTGCTGTGATTCCACACAGGTCCTAGTGCCTGCCTTGTGCCCTGCTGCCTGCAAACCTGCTGTGATTCCACACAGGTCCTAGTGCCTGCCTTGTGCCTTGCTGCCTCCAAACCTGCTGTGATTCCACACAGGTCCTAGTGCCTGCCTTGTGCCTTGCTGCCTCCAAACCTGCTGTGATTCCATGCAGGTCCTAGTGCCTGCCTTGTGCCTGGCTGCCTCCAAACCTGCTGTGATTCCACACAGGTCCTAGTGCCTGCCTTGTGCCCTGCTGCCTGCAAACCTGCTGTGATTCCACGCAGGTTCTAGTGCCTGCCTTGTGCCCTGCTGCCTGCAAACCTGCTGTGATTCCACGCAGGTCCTAGTGCCTGCCTTGTGCCCTGCTGCCTCCAAACCTGCTGTGATTCCATGCAGGTCCTAGTGCCTGCCTTGTGCCTTGCTGCCTCCAAACCTGCTGTGATTCCACACAGGTCCTAGTGCCTGCCTTGTGCCCTGCTGCCTGCAAACCTGCTGTGATTCCACGCAGGTTCTAGTGCCTGCCTTGTGCCCTGCTGCCTGCAAACCTGCTGTGATTCCACGCAGGTCCTAGTGCCTGCCTTGTGCCCTGCTGCCTGCAAACCTGCTGTGATTCCACACAGGTCCTAGTGCCTGCCTTGTGCCTTGCTGCCTCCAAACCTGCTGTGATTCCATGCAGGTCCTAGTGCCTGCCTTGTGCCTGGCTGCCTCCAAACCTGCTGTGATTCCACACAGGTCCTAGTGCCTGCCTTGTGCCCTGCTGCCTGCAAACCTGCTGTGATTCCACGCAGGTTCTAGTGCCTGCCTTGTGCCCTGCTGCCTGCAAACCTGCTGTGATTCCACGCAGGTCCTAGTGCCTGCCTTGTGCCCTGCTGCCTCCAAACCTGCTGTGATTCCACGCAGGTCCTAGTGCCTGCCTTGTGCCCTGCTGCCTGCAAACCTGCTGTGATTCCACACAGGTCCTAGTGCCTGCCTTGTGCCTTGCTGCCTCCAAACCTGCCCTGCCAGGATTCCACGCAGGTCCTAGTGCCTGCCTTGTGCCCTGCTGTAAGAGTGTGTCGCGAAATGATGCATGTCTAAAAAGTGTGTCACCAACATGAAAAGTTTGGAAAGCTCTGCTGTAGATATTTAGTCAACATTTAGTTGTTTAACACAACTGCACTCACTGGGGTTCCCTCCCTCCCTCTCTCTCTCTCTCTCTCTCTCTCTTTGTATTTCTAAAGATCTGAAGGTTATCCTAAAATTCCCAATTGCTTTTCTTATGTGTCTACTGCCATTTTTGGCTACATGGCAATTACAGAAATGAATCATAATTAGAAATTAAATTACTGTCTCTACTCTCTACCACACAGAGAATCTTAACCAATTAGGACTTGCTGCTACCGACTTACTTTTTAAGAGAGGATTATTATAGAGTTATACAACTACCTGGAGTATTCTAGTCCCTAAGCACTACATTAAGGGTTATTTTCTTTGCTAATTCTTGATGAGTTATTTGATTGTTAGTCACCCATTCTAGCTGTAGCATGTTAACCCCATTTTGTTACTAGTATACCCCTTTAGTAGCATCATACATAATCTGTATTTCACAAATTAATTTTACTTTTATTGTTCATCCAATGGGGATTATTGTTATTGTCTTCTGCCCTAGGAAATAGCAATGAAGATATGAGGTAGGAGTTTAAAAATAAAAGCAGCATCTCCAATCATCATGCTATTTTAATAGGGCTACTTCAGAAGCATCATACCATTTTAATAGTCACTGGGAGTCAGGCATATAAATTTAATAGATGATGATGATGATGATGATGATGATGATGATGATGATGGCATGTCATCACCCAAAAATTCATCTGTATAGCCACTGACATTCAGAGGAACTGTATGATCATGTGAAAGAACTTTATTGCAGTAGCTTATCACATAGACTGTAGCTTGAATCATGTCAACTGGATTTCTATTTTCTCAGTGGAAACGTTTCACTCCTTATCCAAGGAGCTTCTTCAGTCTGAGCAAAGTTAGTAAGGGAATCCTAAAATATGTTGCTGTGTGACCTTACACCTGGGGCTAGGTCATGGTTATTTTTTTGATGTTATTTCTAAATCCCTTTATCATTTAAAGAAGGATAGTTAAGATCACTATGCTGCTGTTGAGCTTGCGAAATGGTCTTAATCTTCCTAGGCACAGAAGACAAAGCAGGGAGGAAGATAGGGGAAAGATTGTGCCTGAGGCCCCCACCTCTATTCAAGGAAGGATTTTCCAAGTTGGCATAAATGGATTCCTTGACCCCTCTCTCAAACCACCTATCTTCTCTGTCTAAAATGTGAACATTAATGTCCTCAAATGAGTGTCCTTTTTCCTTTAGATGAAGATAAACTGCTGACTCTGGTCCTGTGGTGTTACTTCTCCTGTGTTGGGCCATCCTCCTGTACAAAAGTTGTTTGGTTTCTCCAATGTATAGTTCAGAGCACTCCTCACTGCACTGGATTGCATAAACTACATTGCTTTTCTTGTGTTTTGGAGTTTGATCTTTGGGGTGTACAAGCCTCTGCCTCAGTGTGTTGGTGGGTTTGAAATATACAGGTATGTGGTGTTTGCCAAATATCCGTTTTATCTTTTCAGACACGCCAGCCATGTAAGGAATGACCAGGTTCTTCCTTTTACTCTGAGTCTCAGCCCTATCTGTCGCTGTTTTAGGTCTGGTAGATTTAGATTTAGTGAAGGCCCAATTTCACAATATCCACAAGCCTTCAGAGCTGTTCTCAGGTGCTGATTTTCATTCTTTTTGGAATCCATGGAGGTGGGGATAGTTTCTGCTCTGTGTGATAATGTCCTGATGACTCCTAGTTTGTGCTGCAGTGGATGGTGGGAGTCAAACATCAGATATTGATCTGTGTGTGTGGGTTTCCTGTAGATCCCTATTTCTAGCTTGCCCCCGGTCCCAATGAGGACTTCACAGTCTAGGAATGCCAGTCTGTTGTCCTTGGTGTCCCTTGAAAGGAGAAACCATCTCAACCCAAACCAGATCTGCCATCTTCTGGACCTGTGTCTTAACACCACTTATTTCTCATACAGAGGTGACTTTTACAGACAAAAACACAGCTGTGCCATGGGTTCTCCTGTGTCACCCATTGTGGCCAATTTATACATGGTAGAAGTGGAGAAGAAAGCACTCAACACATTCCAGGGAACGGTGCCCACCCACTGGTTTAGGTATGTGGATGACACCTGGGTCAAAATCAAGGCCCAGGAAGTACAGGCCTTCACGGACCATATAAACACTATAGATGCCAACATTAGGTTCACCAGAGAAGACACCAAGGACAACAGACTGGCATTCCTAGACTGTGAAGTCCTCATTGGGACCGGGGGCAAGCTAGAAATAGGGATCTACAGGAAACCCACACACACAGATCAATATCTGATGTTTGACTCCCACCATCCACTGCAGCACAAACTAGGAGTCATCAGGACATTGTCACACAGAGCAGAAACCATCCCCAACTCCATGGATTCCAAAAAGAATGAAAATCAGCACCTGAGAACAGCTCTGAAGGCCTGTGGATATCCAAATTGGGCCTTCACTAAATCTAAATCTACCAGACCTAAAACAGCGACAGATAGGGCTGAGACTCAGAGTAAACGGAAGAACCTGGTCATTCCTTACATGGCTGGCATGTCTGAAAAGATAAAACGGATATTTGGCAAACACCACATACCTGTATATTTCAAACCCACCAACACACTGAGACAGAGGCTTGTACACCCCAAACATCAAATTCCAAAGCACAAGAAAAGCAATGTAGTTTCTGCAATCCAGTGCAGTGAGGAGTGCTCTGAACTATACATTGGAGAAACCAAACAACTTTTGTACAGGAGGATGGCCCAACACAGGAGAAGTAACACCACAGGACCAGAGTCAGCAGTTTATCTTCATCTAAAGGAAAAAGGACACTCATTTGAGGACATTAATGTTCACATTTTAGACAGAGAAGATAGGTGGTTTGAGAGAGGGGTCAAGGAATCCATTTATGCCAACTTGGAAAATCCTTCCTTGAATAGAGGTGGGGGCCTCAGGCACAATCTTTCCCCTATCTTCCTCCCTGCTTTGTCTTCTGTGCCTAGGAAGATTAAGACCATTTCGCAAGCTCAACAGCAGCATGGTGATCTTAACGATCCTTCTTTAAATGATAAAGGGACTTGGAAATAACATCAAAAAAATAACCATGACCTAGCCCCAGGTGTAAGGTCACACAGCAACATATTTTAGGATTCCCTTACTAACTTTGCTCAGACTGAAGAAGCTCCTTGGATAAGGAGCGAAACATTTCCACTGGGAAAATAGAAATCCAGTTGATATGATTCAAGCTACAGACAATTCCACCTGGATGACTGAGAACCTTCATAGACTTATCACATAGATTTTTTTTTCTTTCTGAAAATTGTCTGATCAATATCATTACTTCACAGGTGCTGAGAAACCTAGAAGAGCACGAAATGTGGCAACACTGATCTTAAACAGTATCTGAAGATGATGGATGACTTATCTCCCCACCTGGTTACAAGTGCATGGGAATAAAACCACTGTGCACATTTGAGTGAGTAAAGCCCATTTCTGTTATCATCAAGTGAACAAAATGTGTCACAGTTGGATAAGGGATGCAAGTCTTACCTGATGGTGCATGAAAGTAAGGAACTGATAGTCATCTTACTTCTTTTTTTTCCCAGAAGGTCACCAAGGATTATTCTTCATTTATGTTTTCATTTGATTAATTGATCCTCTAAGACAGGAAACTGCCTGACACAAAGAACAGGAGAATCCTAACTTGACCTTCCCTGCATACATATTTTCCATACAGTTTTTAGAATGTATTGAATAAACAAAGAGTTAATTATGTAAGTCCCATCCTTTTTTACGTGGATTGGTTCAGACTAGAAACAGGTTTATTTCCATCATGAAAATGAAGCTAAATATAGATAAGAGGGAGAAATACTCTTAGATCAAAGGAAGGTGCTAAATTTTAATTAACTATCCTCATGTTATAAATCAGAGAAGTTACATAGACCACAAATGAACAAAAAGGGCACTATAGTGCTTTTCTGAGAATTTGGGAGCCAGGGGTAAATTCAGCAAATCACCGTAAAGTGACCAACCCAAGGAAGAAAAATTAAAACCTCACCAAACCATCTCATCAGCTCAGAGCTACAGAAAAACAGCACAGAGCTAAGAAATAGGTCATTTCCTGCCAAACTAACAAAAAGTGTTGCAAATGAAATCACAGTGCTGAAGACAGAAGGGAACTTTCAAATGCTGGGCTGAGCAGGGGACAGTTGGATATCTCTTTAAAATGTCTTGACCGCATAGGGATCAATGGGTAAATTTCAATTAGTCTTGACCATCCATCCTCTCTCCCACCTAAAGAAAAACTGCTAAAAAGGTGGCTGAAGAGTTAGAATCAGTGTTTCATCTTGACCCAAATATAGAAAAGGGTGGAGGACATGGATAAATGCCACCAAAAGTCTGCTTATGATTGCAGGATATAAATGTGATATCCAAATAAATAACAACAGCCTTCACTCTTCGCTTTCTGGTGTGTGTTCTTTTTACTAGCCCAGAATGTTTTTTATTAGAAGTGTAAGAATTTATTCAGCTTTAGATCTCGGGTGCGTACTTCATCAAACTCTAAAAAAGAATGGCATCACCCAATTTCACAAACATGAACAATTTTTTTCTATTGAAAATATTTTTGTGTTGGTGTTTATCATATTCATACCCTGTATTTCCTTTAAGAGTTCTAGGCAGCAAATTTATTTATCCACCAAATAAATCCTGGGAAGTAATGAGAGGAAGTAACGTGAACTCCCTGGATGAGTCTGGATCTTCTTGACTCTAGTCTAGTATTTTAGCTATAATACTGCATGAGCTATTTTCTAAGTAGATAACACATTGCATTTCTTTGAAATAAATAACAGAGGAGAGGTTTCTATACCTTAAAACGGGTGGGCAAAGTCAGGCCCACGGGCCGTATAAGGCCCATGGGGCTCCCGCCTAAGGCCCGCGGGGCTCCTGCCTGCAAACCCCTCCCCTTCCATGTGATTGGCTCCCGCCCGCAAACCCCGCCCCCCAGTGCTTGTGATTGGCTCCCGCCCGCAAACTCTGGCCCCTGGTCCGCGGAAATCCCAGAAACCCAACCCCCTGCCCCTGGTTATAAATATCCAAATGGCCCTTGGCAGAAAAAAGGTTCCCCACCCCTGCCTTAAAAAGAAAGTCTAGCCAGAAGAAAGCTTAATTGGATAAAAGTTTTATTTCTACTTTTGCATTGAAAAATGCAACACTTTCTTCCCTTATCTCCTACAGAAGAATCAATCTGTTAATATATTGAATGTTTCCATTCCTCCCATTTCTATAGTTGGAATCTGGACATTTGCAAAAACTTTTCAGAGGATTTCAGGGACAAGGAATATGAAACTTGCCATTCCTTCTGCAAGCTTGTTGAGATCTGATCTACAGCTATGAAGTTCTGTACATGCTCTGTCCAATAGACGGAACCTTTCTAGTCCACTGGTACTGTAAGTGAAGAACAATTCTTTACACTTGTGCCACAGTGGTCTTCAGTGGAAGTCTAGTATTATGTGTGAACATTTCCATGTGAGTTGGAACCTTCATAGTGAGAAAGGCTGCTCTCTGTTCCTCCTATGTTGAGCTGAATACAGAAAGGTAACACCTGAATAAAGACCTTTTTAAAAAAGTGTTTTTCTGTCCCATTTCTTCCACTCTTATTCAGTATCTTCTTCTAATGACTTAGGAGCCTACTACTCATAGCTAATCTCTGGGGATAAGTCTGGACTGGATGGATCTTCTTCCAGCTGTTTCTTTATCTCCTGTTTCTCTGCAGTACCATGATTTGGATGTATTGCATTAGTGGCCCCTGGGAGGGAAGAGGAGGGTTGGACCATATAGAAAGTTCTGCACATGGTCCCAAATGCACTGTGGCATCATTCCCAAATTCCACAACTACCATTCTGAATATTAACATGCTGGAACTGATCTATTCCTGTGTCACTGAAAAGCTTATTGATATGAAATGCTTGCCTTGGCTCATCATCAGTCTGTCACTGAAGTTGAGAGGCTTAACTACATCTATACAACCATATCCTGTTTTCTAATTTGGGAAATCTTTACAGCAAGAGAGAGGGATACCCTGACCTCACAAAATGCTTAATTCTCATTTTGCCTTACTTCTTGCATGGCATTCTTGATCTCCGATATCTTGATGATATTGGAGCCGTGTTATATATTCATGCTTGTTCCATCCCAACAAAAGTCCTTCATCACTCCATCCACATATAAAACTGGAAAAAATGCTTTCACATTGTGCTGATGTAATTATATCCATACTATTAATGGCTGTATCTTTCTCCTAAATCTTACGCAGGCACATCTGTGCTCCAATACAGCAATGTAAGTTAATGAAATTCCTGTATGATTCTGGTAGCAGACTGGAATGAATAATGCAACACAATATCCGTTGCTACCCTCCTTTTCCCCTTTGTTTCTTTCACATGGCTGTCAGATTTAGTTGTCAGTTCAGTGAACCTAAAGTCCAGGTTGGATTATATAGTCAAACATTTCTCATTAATAACTGGCTGAATCAATTGGAGATAAGATACTTAGTTCTGTATACTTGGAAATAATAGGAAGCTACTGGCATTAAAACAACTTATCATTACAATTCCTGTGTTGTTTCAGGCAGTTGGGTATGAATGACTTTCAAGAGAAATGTCTGAAATCCCATGGATCAGAAGTCTCCCCTCATTTGGATGCATATTCTTTACAGTTGCTGCAGAAGTTGATACAGAGTGAGTCCTACTGACACTTTAAGTGTGTCTGAATGAATAAATAATGCCAAATTGGGAACTTGTATATGTGTGTATATATATGTAAAAAGAAGGTCAAAAAGGCCAAAGCACAAAAGGAATTTAGGCTTGCAAGCAACAAAAAGGGATATATTGGAAATATAGTAAGTATAGTAAGATATATTGGATATATACTGTAGCAGTAAGAAAAAGAAAATGTAAGGGGTGGACCTGCTGCTTGGAAAAGATGACAGGAAGGTACGGGTGGTGGGGGAAAGAGAGAGCTTCTGAACTTCTACTTTGCTTTGAACTATATTCAAATAGACCTAAGCAGAATAAGTGACACAAGGAGTGGCAATCGGCATAAGTATAGAGGTACTTAGGGAGCACCAAGTAATCTTGAGCAAGATCAATTACATTCAAGAGTCTTGAAGGAGTTGGTGGATGTCATCTCAGAGCTCCTCCTCATGATTGTTGAGAAACCAGGGAGGACAGGCGAAGTTCAAAAAGGTTGAAGAAGAGCAAATGATGTTCCTATCTTCAAAAGGATGGGGAAAAGGGGACTTGGGTAACTGCAGGTCATCTGCTTGACATCCATACCAGGCAAAATTGGATGAGGTTGTTAAGCAGTTGGTTTGTGAGCATTTGGGGGGGGGGGAATGCATTACTTGGCAGGAACCAGCATGGGATTATGTGCTGTAGTTCATATCATGCCAAACTATTTGACCTCTTTTTTAATATATATATAAATTGACCAGGAACAAAGTGGATATGGTACCTGAATTCAGCAAAGCATGTGTCAAAGTCTTCTATGAGAACATGTTACAGAAAATAGCAGGATGTGGGGAAACGATGCTACTAGTAGAAGGATGCAGAAGTAGTTGAACAGTAACACTCAATGAGTGCACATTAATGAAAGTAGGTATTGAGCGGTGTATCAGAAGACCTGTAAGTGCTGTGTTTCCAATATATTTATAAAAGATTTTGCTCAAGGGTTAGAAAATATGACTTTCAAAATTGCAGATGATATAAAGTTAGGGTGACAGCAAAATACCTTAGAGGACAGTGTCAAGATTTAGGAGCATCTTGGCAAGCTAGAACATTGGGTAGAAATCAGCAAGAAACATTTCAACAAGGGCAATGCAAAGTTCATCCCCGTTTTGCATATGGGAAGCAAAACTTAATGCTCCAAGGGGTATTCCAGATTCCCTGCCCCATTTGATATCACCCTTTTAAAATTATTGTGAATGATTCAAAATAACAATCAATGGAAAACCAATGGGTTGTGAAGTTTCAGTCTCCAACACTGTTTCTCGTCCTAGAGCGTCTCTACGGTGCCTATATGGGCTTATGGACATTTTTGGAAACAAAAACAGCTGGCAGGAATAATTGGCTCCATTTGCCTTCTGGAAAACAAGCCCTGCCTGCCATGGCAATAATTTGGCAAACTACACTCTGGCAAATAGAGGGAGAAAACGTGGAGGCAGTGACAGACTTTGTATTTCTAGGCGCAAAGATTACTGCAGACGCTGACTGCAGCCAGGAAATCAGAAGACGTTTACTTCTTGGGAGGAGAGCAATGACAAATCTCGATAAAATAGTTAAGAGCAGAGACATCACACTGACAACAAAGGTCCGCATAGTGAAAGCAATGGTATTCCCCGTAGTAACCTACTAGAGCTGGACCATAAGGAAGGCTGAGCGAAGGAACATAGATGCAATGGTATTCCCCGTAGTAACCTACTAGAGCTGGACCATAAGGAAGGCTGAGCGAAGGAACATAGATGCTTTTGAACTGTGGTGCTGGAGGAAAATTCTGAGAGTGTCTTGGACTGCAAGAAGATCAAACCAGTCCATACTCCAGGAAATAAAGCCAGACTGCTCACTTGAGGAAATGATATTAAAGGCAAAACTGAAGTACTTTGGCCACATAATGAGAAGACAGGATACCCTGGAGAAGATGCTGATGCTAGGGAAAGTGGAAGGCGAAAGGAGGGGCCGACCAAGGGCAAGATGGATGGATGATATTCTGGAGGTGACAGACTCGACCTTGGGGGAGCTAGGGGTGGTGATGGCCGACAGGAACCTCTGGCGTGGGCTGGTCCATGAAGTCACGAAGAGTCGGAAGCGACTGAACAAATAAACAACAACACTCTGGCAGCCATGTTGTAATAGTGATCATGGCATGCTCACAAAATTGCAGATACATCCCTGGTCCAATAGTCCTGTTTACTCTTGATTTAGCCCAAAAGTAGCCACGATGATGCCAAAATGCACACTGTAGCACATCTTTCTTGGGTATTATATGCTTCATGTCTTTTAGACCTTTTCTGTATTTTTGCTTTTTGTACTGGGTTGTTATTGTTTGATTGTAAACTGTCAAGAGTCTGTTAGATTGCAGTAGGATAGAATCAATCAATCATGATACAAGCTCCGGCCTTTTGAACTGGCATTGCAATGTCTCAGACAAGTACATAAGGGGCAGAGTTTGTATCACAATGCAAGTTTCACGCTCTCAACTTCCAGTGGGAAATGGTGGACTGACCAGCTGTGCCCGTGAGCTCCATGGTTAGGACTGGCATCGTGGCAGCTTTTTTGGGCTCAGGCTGGTTTCTCCTGAAGCCCAGGATCGCTTTTCCGGAGTAAGTTAAAGGATTGGAATCATCCCATCTGTCCTCCAGACAGCGAATTGAAGCCAGAAGATTGTAAACAGCATCTGCGATCGACTGGTAAGAGTTTGCCAGGAGGCTGGGACATCATCATTTCCGAGCCGCGCTGCAGCCTTAAAGGGACATTAAGTCCAGCCATCCCATTTCTAAAGCACCCAATTTATATTTTTTAAAAGTATTTTTACCCTAACAGAGGCTTTCTACATTAAAGAGAAAACAATCTCTCTTGGTGCCTATCATTATTTTTGTGATTAATTTTTTTAAAAAAAGCTTTGGACTTTTCATCTGATACTAAGGAGGGTTGAGAATATATTATCGTCTCCCCGTTGTTGTTGTTGTTATTATTATTGTGCTAATTTTTGAAAAATTTTGCATTTTTCCTACACATTGAATCTGCCGTTCTGAACTTTTACTTTCCTGCTGCTGCTTTCTTTGGGAACTGTCTGGTATCTTATCTTAACTCGGTTGGATGATTTTCCATTGACTTTCACTCTGGTCGGTTAAGTCTCTAGGGCAGAGCTTTCCAAACTGTGTGTCGCGACACAAAAGTGTGTCGCCACACACAGCGTGGTGTGTCGCCACACCACCCGGAAGCGGCGGTGCGTGCGTGCACGGCGGCCGCCATGCGCGCCCGCGCCGCCGCACACCCCCCGCGCCGCCGCACACCCCCCGCGCCGCTGCCCGCCCCTCCCGCGCCGCCGCCGTGCGCGCGCGCCCCGCTGCCGTGCGCGCGCGTCCCGCCGCACGCCCCCCCGCGCCGCCGCCGTGCGCGCATGTGTCGCCGCCGCCGGGTGTGTCGCCAGCGGCGGCACTTTGGAAAGCCCTGCTCTAGGGGGCACCATAATTTACTGCTTCGGAAATGGAGGATCTTAGCCAGGCTTTCTCTGGTCTTCGTGGAGACATCAAAGCAGATATGAAGCAGATTCTTTCTGATTCCTGCCAAGTTATTCTGCAAGATATTCAGAGCATTGTGGTAAATATGTGGTCTGGAATGTGCCATCTGGTGGGGGATGTTTTAGATGAATTTGAAGAATCTAACAGCGATGTAAATGCTTCTCCCAAGAAAGAGACTTTGGCTTCTGTTGAAATTCTGAATGAAATTGGCAATGAAATTGGCAATGCTGAATGGAAGAACTTAAATGAAGAAATTGAGCTGCAGGACATGAGTGAATTTGACTTTCTGATGGAATGTTATGGGAAAGAAGGGGTTATTATGTATGGCAAATTTTTTGAAGAGAAGTCTGTGTCTGTGAGGGCAGCAGTTGGGCTGTTTGATTTCTGTAAGAAGATAGTATTGTGCCTGTTATGGGGATACATAAATGTTTTGGTTTACTTTGATGTGGGTTAAGGGACTAAAAATATTTATTGGGATGGTCTTTTAATATAAAGGGAGGGAGCAATGATATTTAGTGATTTTTATAATGTGCTAAGGGGTTGAATTGTAGAAATAATGTAATTTTGGTTTAATATAGAGTAAGGGATTGTTTATTGAAAAATACTGTATATCCTTGATGTTTAAAGTCGGAAGTCAGTTCTTTTTGTAATCTATTGAAAAAAAAATTCTCTTGTGTTTTCACACTTTTTAAAGGTTTTTTTGTAGTTTTTTGTTTTTCTGTATTTTTTATCTTTTATCTTTTTCTGAAATTTAATAAAATTCTTAAAAAAAAACAATGCAAGTTTCACTACTTGCTACCACCACCAACGCTTCCCACAAATTCCTATATTAGCCAGTTTCAAATATGATCAAGGATGATATGTGCAGTTTTCAAAGCAATTATTAATCTCCAATGATAAACAACTTCTTTTTATTCTTCCTGCCCTTTAAGAATTATCTCCCATTCCCCACTTTATCTAGAAGGCAGGAAAGCCTGAGACAGAATTTGACTAGCCTAAAGTCAAAGAAAATTAGCATTTGAACCAGAATCTCCTAATTTTGCCAGCAAAGCTCATGATCAAGAAGGATGGGAGTTGTAAGCCAGTATCTAGAAACCCAGAGATTCCTTCTTGCACCATTTCTAGCCCATATACCACATTGGCACATACCAGAAAATTTCCAACTGTCCCTACTTTGATATTTTACCTGTGACAAAAGAGTTTGGTTACCTTGATTCTACATAGTTCGTCTTTTTTTTAAAGGCAGCAATTAATTATTAAGGCCCTCAAAAGAGAGATAAAACTTCAGAGTCATTTTTTCGGCTTGCAACTTGATTGCCTTAGATAGCGTCTGGTGATCCAATGTTCTGTAACAAATGTCTTTTTGTCACTAGGATATCAAAGGCTGCCTTAACGGTTTTACAACTGTGCTTCTGATATGAGTGTAAAGAGCTAAGTGGGGCTCCTAAGCAGCCTTCCTCTTTGGAAATCTGTTCCTAATTGAAGACCTGAAGTTAATGAATTGAGCAGGGTTTTTAATTTTTAAAAAGAAGAAGAAGAAAGAAGAAGAAGAGTTTAGACAAGCAAGTTCAGGAATAATCTCAGAGGAGAATATCAAGCTCCTCTAATTGAAAACTTGCTGCCTTTTATTGAGTGGCCATTAGGTGAACTTACAGACTCCACGTTAGGAATAAGATTTGAGGCCTGTATTTTTCACTGGTTTGGGATGTCATAGGAACCAGCTATGTTTTCATCTGGGGAGTGGGAGGCTCACTCAGATGACAAATTCACCTACAGTGTGTGTCACATGCCCAGAGAGGGAAAAAGTGGAAGCCACCCATTTCATAGGAGATATAAACAGGACATTTCAGGCTCTTGGGTTGCTGGGTATCCTATCTTGATCTTAACTTTCCACATCTAAAATGTTTTCAGGAGCTCACTATTGTCTGTAAGCTTTGGTCTTGACCCCAGTTTATAATGGACTCAGTTAAAGCAACCATTAGTTGGTAGACCAGGGTGTAAGACTGAGGAAGAATATTGAACCCTAGAATAGGGTCCCTCCCTCCCTCCCTCCCTTCCTTCTGTTGGAAGGGCTCAAGCAAAACCCCCCCTTCTCCTACCAAACTGCCATTTTCAAACCACGTCTTTCTCCCGATAGACGTTTCCCGCCAAAAACACTTCCCCAAAATCGGGTAAGAAGCTGGAAACTCAAGGGCAAAAGACTAAGATAGAAGGGAAATGACTCAAACATAAAAGATCACAATAGAATAATAGGAGAATATCAGCATGAGCCACAAAAGAACCTCCAGATAACCTGATCAAATTCCCTGTAAGCCGATCAGGTCAGGAAACAGAGGACAAGGCAGAGAGGCAACACCTTAGCATAAGAAAAGAAGGAGCTTCCCCTCAGAATAACAATAATCTAAACCCAACGGGCAATAGCCACAGCCCTGCAGAGAGCCTAATTGACTAAAGAGCAAGAAACCGCAAAACAATAGGGGGTACGACCACACGAATGCCTCTGATCTTTGGTCAATTACACTCTCTCAGAATTCTTAGAGAGCGCTCCCTTCCAGGAAACTGATTAAGCACAATCCGGCTAAGACAAAACATCGTCTTTCACGCTCTTTTTACTAACAAAAGACCTGCGTCCCTATATAAAGGGCTGGTGGGGGAATACAGGTGTGGCCACCTCCGGCAGCTGAGTTCTCTGTATTTCGCTCTCTCGGACAATAAAGCAATCACCTCTGTTCAAGCAACTGCCTGCGTATCTTCATTCCCGGCTCGGAACGGACCCTGGTAAGATTTCCTTCCAACACTTCCTTCCATGTTTATATAATTGAGTCCATCTTTTTATAGTAACAAGGGAGCTGATCATGGAGAGCAGCAACTGTCTGAGGATGTAGTAACCAGAGCTGAACGTCTAATCCTAAACAGGTATAGATTAAGGGAGGACTCCAGTTTTTGCTAACAATCAGACAGGTGTGCGCAACATGTACTGAAAACGGGGGGGGGGGGCTGCTAGCAATGCATTTTATTCTACTTTTATGTAGAATGTATGAAAGGATTTTTGTCACTTCAGAATCTGCAGGGAGCCAGTTATTGATGGGATGACTTTTTTACACACTCCTATTGGTCATTCGGAGGTCTGGCATGTGGGGTTGGAGTGGCCTGGCCTGGCTGCTGTTCCACTGGCTTAAGCCAACCATTGGAATGAGTAAAAGGGGGAAAAGAAGCTCAACAGTGGTCTTGAAGGACAGCTGGTCTGTCACAAGGGCTGATGAGCTGTCCTGGCTGCTAACCAGGGCTGTTGTGGTGAGATGTAGAGACAGCAGTCCCATTGGTCCAGCCTAGTATATAGGTGTTGGGGACTAGAGCTGGGGGGCATCCACCTCCTCAGTTGCTGGGAGACATACTGCTGGTCTGACTAAAAATGAGAGAGAGAGAGATTGAGAGAGATGGAGATGGAGATGGAGATGGAAATGGAGAGGAGGAGGAGGAGGAGGAGGAGGAGGAGGAGGAGGAGGAGGAGGAGGAGGAGGAGGAGGAGGAGGAGGAGGAGGAGGAGGAAAGTATGTGCCCAGAGTGATCAAAGTGGCTGGAGAGAAACATTGGAGAGAGAAGTTAAGTGTCTGAAGCAGTTGTCAGTTCCTGGTCAGGAAGGGAGAAGAAAAGCCCACTGGTGGCTCCCCTGGAAGAAGGAAAGTGAAGACCCAGAGGGACAAGAGTTTCACCCAAGACCCAAGAACGGAAAGGAGGGACCCAGTTGGCTGCAGGCAGCAGCTTCATCCAATACCCAAGAGGGGGAGGAAGGAATTGGCTGTTGGTGGCAAAGCCCTGGTCTCTGGGGAAGGTCTGGGTGGAAGACCCTGAGAGAGGTTCTTCCCCCAATGGAGAAGCAGTAGGTGTTCAGCTGAGTGGATCCAGGAGAAAATCATGTTGTGCTGAGCACACTACAGTTTTCGCACTGAAGATGTTGCCTAGTCTGGCAATGAAACGTCTGCAAGAAAACAACAAGGCTCAGAGAGCACCAAGGACACCACACTACAGTAAATTCCAGCCCATTATTTTATTTACACTCTCTCTCTTGTCAAGCCCAGAAACAGGGGAGGGAGACAGAGAGAAAGGGGGAGGAATCAGGAGCAATAGAGGGGGATAGTCTCTGGGAGGGAGACTTAGGAGGAAACCTGACACTGGGTGAACCCCAGCATTGTGTTGTATATACCTATTGTAAATACCTGCTGTAAATAACATCATTGCATATAGTAAAAAACATTAAAGCCTCCACTGTCTCCTTTTTCTGTGTCAATTGCCACTCTTGCAAAACAATACACCTCCAGTTCAAAAAAAAACCCCATCACATTGTGACAGGAGGGAGCACTGATTGGTTCATAGGGTTCCCTGCATGTTCTCAACATTCCAAGGTCTGCAGAACTGAGGACAATTATAGGAAAGTTTCAGACTGTTCATGAGGGATAAGAGACAGGAAGCTGTGTGGTGTGGAAGTACCCTCAGGTATATGTCCAAATATCCAGGATCTCTTTTTTCCCAAATAATATCTCTGGAAATGAATAACAAATCAGGATGCTTCACTGATGAGGATGAAGGGATTAGTAGAAATCCATTTTAAAGAAGGAAGAAAGGAAGAATAATAGGTAATAGTTCTTCCTGGGGGTGGTTAGCCCCATGATATCCTCCTTTTTTAAGATCCTACCATCCTCTGGATTTTCTTTATTTATTATTATATTGTTATTTTAAAGTGTATAGGTTTTTAATGTTAATATTATTGTTGTAAACCGCCCAGAGTCTACTGTTGTAGAGATGGGCATTGATAAATCTGAATAATAAATAATAAATAAATAAATAAGAATGCACCAGAATGCCCTGAAGCAGACATGGGTAGGTGCCTGAACAAAGAAAAAGATAGAATTCTGGATGGTTAGATCAACTGGAGTGTCCTTAGAATTGCAAAATGGATGGGTGCCCATTGTCCTGGATGCTGAGTGAGAAAATGTTTTATATATTGTTTTAAGTGTAATGAGGTAAGGGTGTCTCTAAATTTAGTCCAGAAATTGCAAAAATAAAATTGTGCCCCCAAGTGAAAATGTTTTGGGAGACGCTAAGGAAACAGAATGGACATGAAGCACTGGTGTCAACGCTCTTACCTGAGCAATCTCAGACACCATCTGTTATGGTTTAAAAAGCTATTTGCAAAAATGGATGAAGATACCCATGTGTCCAAATGTTGGGTTCTCTAAGTTCATGGAGTTAAATGGATCTCAAGAGTTCATAGTTCATGTCCTTGGAAATAAGCAGGATTCGTTAAACAGGATGATCCAAGTGAATTATACCTGCAAAGCAATTTTATCTAGTTTCTGGTCAGCCTATCTAATTGTTCAGGGAACTATGGAAATTTTGTTTACCCCTTTCATCTATATAAGTTTAAAGACATCCATTCTCCCCACAAATATAGAGAGAATTATAATATCTCTTCCAGGGTTATGATTGCCCATTCCCACGCTTTCTACCACTTTGAAAACCTAATGCTTGGAAAGGCAACACTTTCAGGCAAGACACATACACTCCCCAAATTCTCTGTTTTGTCATCCCCAAATCCCTAAGAATGTGCCAACAACTTTGCAGCAAATTGCTGAACAACAGTGGGATAGCTTCATGTTAGGTATGTTAAAGAAGTTAAAGAACTGTGTGAAAAGCAAAATACAGATAGGCTTAACCAATCTAGAAAAATGTGGGATGGCTCAACCTGCCCCCATACTCTAAAACTTGTTAAAAATTCTGGGTCCCACCTCCTCCAACAACATAACTGTGTGGCCACCTAGCTGCTAGGATGTTCAATCAATGGGGGGAAAAAAGGATCCCCTCCAGTGTCCCAACAATGCTACTTGGTAAGACTGCAGATCAGTATCAACCCTTCTAATGTACACTTTGGTAGAGCTGTTTTGGGGTTTGACATTGTTCTAATGTGCTCATTTTTAAAGAGCCATTAACAGCCGCATCTCCTCCCAAGGGTTGCCCACTATGGATTGGCTGAAGAATTGGATGTTCTCATATATTCTTCTGTTTGGGGGAGCTGAGTCAATTTACATCCAATACCATTTAGAATCCCACAGCAAAACTGGTGCTGACTTCACCTTGCCTTTGAATTACAAGTGTCCAGTTTGGGTGAGAAAGTTCTCACTGTGATTCTGCAGCCCTTGAGGATAGACCTTGAGGACAGCCTCCGGGGAGGAATCCCTGTCTCATCTGCACCTGAAAATAAGTCAGCCATTACTTCCCTGTCTCTTGTCTCTAGTATCCTCTTTCTCAAGCTTGAGTTCCCAATGTCTTTTCATATATTGCATTGCTTAGAATTACCTTTCTTCATACCCTCTCCCCAGTCCAGATGCCCCTTTATAGCATATGGCCTGGATACCTGAGGGACCACCTACCTCCAGCTGTTTCTGCTCCATGTCCTCTCAGATAAACATTGTCATCTTGTGGAACCAACGGAGTATGCCTTCTCTGGCACAGCCTCTGCCCTCTGGAAGAGCATCCCCCCAGAGATACAGACAGTACCCTCGCTCCTGAGGCTCTGACAAGCACTTAAGACCTGGCTTTGGTTTCAAGCCTGGGGTGATATGTTTGTGGGGCCCTCATTTGGTTTGATTTATTACTGTTATGATTGGTGTAGGCTGTGCTGCCTATGGGGCTGTATGTTTTTAACTGCTTTTACTGTTTTTTGTCCCTTGGACTGCAAGGAGGTCAAATCAGTCAATCCTAAAGGAAATCAACCCTGACTGCTCATTGGAAGGACACATACTCAAGCTGAAGCTCAAATACTTTGGCCACCTAATGCGAAGAGAGGACTCCCTGGAAAAGACCCTGATGCTGGGAAAGACTGAAGGCAAAAGGAGAAGGGGACGGCAGAGGATGAGATGGTTAGATAGCATCACCGATGTAATGAACATGAATTTGAGTAAACTCCGGGAGACAGTGGAGGACAGGAAGGCCTGGCATGCTATGGTCCATGAGGTCACGAACAGTCGGACATGACTAAACGACTGAACAACAACAAAAACTGTTTTTTATTTGTATTTGTAAGCTACCCAGAGTCTACAGGAGTGGGCGGAAATAACAACAGCAACAACAACAACATGCAACCAGGGTCACAACTATTGGGGAAGGTGCTGATTACAAAACTGCTAATACGCCTTCCACTTTCACAAGTCATGGCGCATTTTGAATCAGAAGAAAATTGGCTGGGAAGTGTTTGAGGTATTTAAAAGCACCTGGTTATATTGTTTACCACCATCCTTCCCTTGCATAGTTTTCCTTCCTAGCAAAGGTTTTTGGCAAAGCATTCAAACTTGTTTTGCAGATGATCAAACAAAATACATGTACTGAAAATATGGATTGGGCGCTAGCCATTTATTTGTTTTATGTGCGCAATAGAGATGAGGACACGTTTGCTATTTCATAGCTGATGGGGGCTAGAGGGATGGAGCTTGACTGCAATCCTTTCTTGGCACTTTCCTATTGACCAGGTAGAAAAAAAGATGGTGAACATTGATTGACTCCCCATGATAATACTCAATATGTTTTCACATCAATATAGTTGTAAATACTGAAGATGATTGCAGATTGGTTTGCGAGGAATTGGAAGGTGGCAATGATGATGTTATGGAAGCTCTCAGTGACTCACAACAAACGATCTGTAAATGAGGAGGAGGAGAAGATAATAATATAATCCTGTGTATCTTATATGTCCAAGGTAGACTAACCTTTCTTATGTCAAAAGCCAAACAGAGTCAGCCTTGATTAGTACTTGGATGAGAGACCATCCAGGGAATCCCAGGGCTGCATACAAGACTGGGAAGCTGTCGAAACATCTTGGAAGAAGACAGTGGCAAATTGTATCGTTGCAAGACAACCACATGGATTTGTCTATGTAAGCACCAAGAGTTGAGTTTAACTCAAAATAACCTTTACCTTTACTTCTTATGTACCATATTTGATGCAACATCATTCTTATTTGCAATTCAGTTTGCTTGTGAGTGCTTTTTTAAAAAAATGAAGATAGCTCCTGTCAGTTATAGATTAGGTTGAATATGCTTAAAATAGCTTGCTTATGTGACAGTTTTCAAAAGCTTCTGAGATACTTATCTGAAGAAGGCAATGCCAAACCACTTTCACTGTTATCAAGCAAATTGCATGGATCCGTCGATGTAGTCACTATATGCTGAGCTGTATGTCAAAGAGATGTTATGTTCATGAAGGAAAAGATGGGGAACCACTGCAATAAAAATATTGTACCTGTTTTCATTTACAAATGTCCCTACCCTATAGACCTTTTACTCTGATTTTTAAAACATTAAACAAGATTTTCCATAAGGGAACACTGTTTTGCTCCATGGTGGTCAGCCAGAAGCCAATAGGGTTTTTTATTGTTTTATTTTTTATCCCGCCTTTATTATTTTTATAAATAACTCAAGGTGGGGAATATACCTCATACTCCTTCCTCCTCCTATTTTCCCCACAACAACAACCCTGTGAGGTGAGTTGGGCTGAGAGAGAGTGACTGGCCCAAGGTCACCCAGCCGGCTTTCATGCCTAAGGCGGGACTAGAACTCTCAGTCTCCTGGTTTCCCATTGGCTCCTTCCTAGGGCTGAGAGTGTGTGACTGGCCCAAGGTCACCCAGCCGGCTTTCATGCCTAAGGTGGGACTAGAACTCTCAGTCTCCGGGTTTCTAGCCTGGAACCTTAACCACTAGACCAAACTGTTCTTTAGGATTCGGTGACAATAGACCATAGGCTCCAACCAGGGTGAAATGTGTCTGTATCTGTATCTGTATCTGTATCTGTATCTGTATCTGTATCTGTATCTGTATCTGTATCTGTATCTGTGTATCTGTATCTGTATCTGTATCTGTATCTGTATCTGTATCTGTATATATTTTTTCCAATGAAATCTACCAATCTATTGGACTTTAGGTCAACACTGAGATTCAAAGTATCTGGAGGCTTTTGCCACCCTTTTATACTTTTCTTAAGAGACAGGGAATATAAACAATTAACACCTGGAAATGGGTTGATAGCATTTCTTATCAGTGACTTGGCCATAACTTCAGGCCATTGACCCTCCGTCAGAGTTACTTTAAATAAGGCATCATCTCTAGCAGACAACACCTGGGGGTAGTCTGATGGCTTGTCAGTGACTTGGGAACTCAGTTAATTGACCTTCTGCCAAAGATATTTTAAATAAAGTATTGAATCTAACAGACAACACCTGGGGATGGTCTGATGACATGTCTTGTCAATAACTTGAGAACTCAGACTGTTGACCCTTTGCTAAGAATATTTTATTGTTGTTTCTAGTGTGCATTTGCTGCTCTCCTCCCCTCAGCAGGTGCCAGATTAGACAACTCATCTTGTCCTCTTTATCTTAATTGTTACAAGTAGGAATACTGATAAAAGACTCAAAAGCGAAAGTGATTTACAACACAATGATGCAATCCACAAAGCTTGCTAAGAAAATTGTTCTAAGTGTGCATGGAGGAATTTACAAGACAAAGTTTGCTCAGTTACATACAAATTCCCTCAGCTAGCTAAATAATCCTTTCTACACAAATACAGGTAGTCCTCGCTTAATGACCATTCATTTAGCAACAGTTCAGACTCGCTAAAAATGCTGAGAAATTCTTAATCACTATTCTATTTTTAAATCATAGTGTAAATAATTATTGATTCCATTTATTCTATTGATTTGTTTAACTTGGATACCAACATTTAAAAACTAGCAACATTTCAGGTATTGTTTGGTGCCATTTTTACCAAAGTCCTCATTTATGCTTCATTTATGTCTCTAGAAATTCTTGCTTTTTGGTTATTACTTATAAACTAAATTAAAATGTATTGGTCTGTCTAGGTTGTTACTGTTATATAATCTGTCATTATGGCACTAATAAAATATATTTAAATATGAACAACTTTTCATAAAACTTCAAATTTGGAGTATGCAAAAGTTAGAGAAGATTGCTTTAACTCATTTCATAATGCCTAAATAGGATAGCCACCTATTAAGAAAAGGATGTGAGGAATCTTCCATTTTATGGGGAAATGGTAAATATGGGGAGATATTTTGTGGGCAATAGTTTAGTAATAGTCACAAATTATCATTGTGGCCATAATTTTTTTTTCATTTCAGTATGGAAATATTAAAAGTATAAGCCATTTGTAGGCTGTCCCATACTACTCATATCCCTTTCTCCGTATTCAGTCTTAACTCAATCTACTCCCTTTTTTATTATTACATTTGCATTATTTGTCTAATAATTAACCAACACTCAGAGAAGCAAGAAACAGCACTGCATCGGCATAAGAAAGGACGCAGTGGCTCAGCGGGTTAAACCGCTGAAGCTGTAGGGCTGCTGGTCGGAAGGTCGGCAGTTCGAATCCCCGCGCAATGAGGTGAGCTCTCGTTGCTAGTCCCAGCTCCTGTCGACCCAAACAGCTCTAAAGCTTGCGAGTAGATAAATTGGGTACCACCTTAAGTGGGAAAATATGCTGGCGTCCTGTCGGGGGTCGGTATCCACTGGACGGAAGATCTCTTCGAATGACGGCGGTTACGGCAGATCTCGGAAGCAACAACAACTACAGGACGTCAGCAGCCGGCTCCGATGCAAGGCACCCTGGGACATGTAGTCCAGAAGCCAGGAAGAGTCGGTTACCTTACCCCCTCCCCTTGCGCGTGGATTAGGAAAAAACATTGTATAATTTGAAATGTATAATGATGTATGTAAGCCAAATAAATAAATAAATAAATAAATAAATAAATAAATAAATAAATAAATACATACATACATACATACATACATACATACATACATACCAGATAACAATATGTAGGTCACATAGAAAACAACGAAAATGCAACCCACTGAATAATATACAAGGCTGATAGGAGAGGAAACCTATTTCCCCAATAAACCTCACTCCACCAAGATCATAGCACTGAGCATATTACTTAGGTGAATAATGAAATGTCTACGAATAAAAAAAACAAGCTCAGAGGACTTCTATAACCCCAAACCACAGTATTTTTGGTAAAACTAGTATCAATATATTGATAGAGGAAATGTAGGAAAGAAAAAAGAGCTTATTAGACTAAGGGCATGAAAAAAGGATAATTTTTGTAAGCCGCCCAGAGTCACTGTGTGTGAGTGGCCGTATATAATAATAATAATAATAATAATAATAATAATAATAATAATAATAATAGGTGAGCAGTGAGAAATGTTGAATGATCTATACAACAATAACTGTAGAATTTGGGGCAGTTTTGTAATCCCGACTCACTGGGGAAAAATGGGTAGAATGGAATAACCTGTGAATAAATCCAGGTTATATGAATTGAGTTTATACTGGTCTGAATTGGGTTTATAGTGATCTGCCCATCTCTAGAATTCTAACACTGAATCTCTGCCACTAAAGTTAAGTTTTTGTATCCAATTTCAATTGGGGAGATCCAAAAGACCATAGTAGGGAATGAGTAGGGACGATCCGGTTCAATGGCCCCTGGGGTTCACCAAAGAACTGTGGGGCTGTATGCTTAGGCTGAAACCCGATAGCATTTCCCCTTGAAATAGAGACCATTAAACACAGTTAGGCTTAAGTATAAATGTTTTGCACCATTAAAGAAGTTCATAGAAGACATATTTCCCATCTCTTCCTTCCCCAAGCATCCACTGTACCCATCTCGCTTTGTCCTCCTCAAGTGAATGTATTAGGATCCAAGACAGTAAAAAAAAAACCAGAAAAAAATAGTCACAGTAATAATAGTTCATCTCTTGCTTCACAGCACTTCTATAGCTTCTAAACGTCATAAGCCAATAACAGTAACATCCATTTAAACCCACATGTTGCTAAAAACAGCATCAGCATAAAAGAAAATTCTGAAGATGAGACAGCACCGTGATTCTAAAGCGTTATTGTCAGAATGATCTCCCTGAAGACTTACGTATATGCCTACATGCTGAAACAGGAAAATAAAGAGAAAACTCAGTGTCTGTCCTTTCCATCTGAGTAATAATACTGATATCTGTGTGAGCTTTTCTTTTAACGGGGCTGAAATAAGTCAGTGGGGAGACATCCATTGCAAAAAAGCTTGCTAAGATTGTGTGTTGGATGTAAAAGAAGAAAGATCTTAAGGGCCTTTAATGCAGCCCATTCTCTGCTCTTTGACCACTCAAATGCCAGGAGTGATGTAATGGCATTCCACATTAGTAGCTTCTTCATCATAGCTTCCCTATTTAGCTATGCCCTTGGAGGGGAGGGTAGAGTGAGGCAATATACTGTAACTTGCTACAAGATCAGTAAGACTGCATTATCGTCTTCTGTAACTGAAGAGTTCTTGGATAGCAAGAAAAGCTTGATTCAGGGAATCTGCTATTTTTCTTACTGGCAAAGAACCCTCAAGCTTTTCCCAGAATATCAAGATTTTATTTATCCATATCTTCCCATTGGGAGTGGCATTGAATTGAATTTCCCATCACTGCTCTAGACTATAGGCTGGATTAATATTTTTTTCTGCTCTCCCTCCAAATTGTTCAAATCACTGGAATAGGAACCACTTTTGCAGTTTTGTTTTTTTCAATGAGGAGATTGGGGTGAACATGTCACAAGTGGCATATACAGTCTTGGCACTTACAAGGTAGCCAAAAGATTAAACAGTGTCCCATCTTTTAATAGTCTGCAGCTTTCCTGGATTCCCATCTTTCTGTTAAAACTGAAGGGAAGACACAACGCCCCTTCAGATTAAAAAAAATGAATGCAGCCAGAGAATCTTCAGACTGATGAACTGATGGAGCAATGTGTAAGAAAGGGAAAACCCAACGTGCTAGCACATTACAACAATGAAGTCACCTCAAAAACATCATCAAGTAATTTTCAATTTTCCTGAAAATGAAGCAGAACAAGAGAAACTCTTTTCACAGGGGAAGGCAACTTGTGGGAAATCAGAGGACGGATTTCAACCCAGGAATTCTCGAAAATGCATTTTGTGTCAGACTGCCAACGTCTTAATGGAGAGGAACTCTTAGACTCCAATGTCTACATAAAAGGCATCAAAAGAGAGCAGGTGATTTCTCTGCTATTGCAAGTCTTCTCCAATATTTCCTTTTGCTCATAACATGGCATCTTTAGGTACCACACGTCTGATCTCTCACACAAAAAAAGTGTTAAAGTTATACGTATATTATCCTATCATCTATCTGAGAGCCAGTTTGGTGTAGTGGTTAAGGCATCAGGCTAGAAACCGGGAGACCATGAGTTCTAGTCCCACCTTGGGCACGAAGCCAGCTGGGGGACCTTGGGCCAGTCATTTTCTCTCAGCCCTAGGAAGGAGCCAATGGGAAACCAGGAGACTGAGAGTTCTAGTCCCGCCTTAGGCATGAAAGCTAGCTGGGGGACCTTGGGCCAGTCACTCTCTCTCAGCCCTAGGAAGGAGCCAATAGCAAACCAGGAGACTGAGAGTTCTAGTCCCGCCTTGGGCATGAAGCCAGCTGGGGGACATTGGGCCAGTCACTCTCTTTCAGCCCTGGGACGAAGGCAATGGCAAACCACTTCTGAAAAACCTTGCCAAGAAAACCGCAGGGACTTGTCCAGGCAGTCTCCGAGAATTGGACACGATTGAACAGATTAAAAAAAATTATCTATCTATCTATCTATCTCTATCAGAACTGAAGCTTTACATATTTGTATATATGCTTTTGGGTTTCCAAAAGCCATGGTCCGGCAAGATGGCTAAAAATCCAGAGGAAAACAAGATAGGGAACACGGTCAGGGCATGGCTTCTGGAATTCTGTCTAACCCCTTAATAAAAGCTGTGCTCTGGGTCATGTGCCTGGGAAGGAAGAGGAAGGGGGCTAGGACAGAAGAGTTAATGACATTCTAAGCCCCTACCCTACTGCTCTTCCCATAAGGCTGCACTGGATGGCTTGTTTTTTCTGGAATTTTTTCCTCCACAGAAAAAAATGGCCTGATCCAGCCCATTTTTAACTCCATCTTTCTCCTTGCTCCAAATTTGGTCAGTTTTATTCATTTTTTGGAGAGTTACCCATGGCATACTGAATCCTGAGCCTCTTTACATAATTTCTTTCCAAACTTAAACAGGGTTGGAAAGAATAAAAAGAAAGAAAGGAAACAAATATGGGGTAAACCAGTGTTTCTCACACTTTAAGATGCTGGCTGGGGAATTCTGGGAGTTGAAGTCCACACATCTTAAAGTTGCCAAGTGTGAGAAACACTGGTGTAAATTCAGAACCCTTCTTTCTGAAGAACTATCATTTCCTGGAATTCTAGGGAAAGGGGTAAAAAAAAGTCAAGGTGTTGATCACAACCACACAACCAGAGATTTTGATCACTTGGTTCTGGCTACTATCTTAATTTTTTGACACACACACACACACACACACACCCCAGGACACATCTTTTGGACAGAGAATATTATCTGTATTCCCGGAGGCTTCCACAGCTGTCTTTTAGAGCTTCCTCTTCACCAGCATGTACTTTACATACTTAGACTACCCTTTAAATGACAATAAGACTTCATCCTGAGTTCATATCCTTTATTCTTCCAACTGTTAAAAACTAGTTACAAAGTTTCCATTTTCCTATACCCAACCAAGCTACAGATGTCCAGCTGGACTTTTCTGCCTGCATTCTTTTTTTATCCCACCGTTGCAATTCAACCCTGGTTTTCCAAGCCATGCTTATATGAATTCAAAAAATCTCTGTAATATAATAAGCATTCAGCAGAATGAGAGCTTTCAAAGTCAATCCCACCTTTTCATTCTATATATCCAGTTGTTGTGCTTAAATCACTCAAGATGCCTAGGAATAGAGACAAAGAGTGAGAGATTTTTTTTTTCCTGCAGCTTGGCAGAAGAGACTAGATAACAACAACCTAGAAATAATTAATTATAGGTGATGTCTGAATGCTGTCTAAGTCACATAGTCCCTGGTATTTTTTATGGGTTATCTCATTGACTTTCTTAATTTATTGACTGAACAACTCACAGATATGCCAAAGAGGCAGAAAAGTGAAGTTTCTCGCAAGCTCTAGGTCCCTTGGCTGTCTAACTCCTGTAGCATTTTTTGCCCATTATCTCTTTTTGCACAGACAAACTTTAGAGTGTGCTGCAATTTACTTGCCATCCATCTCTTTTGTTCCTTAATTAAGTGTCTCATTGAGATAAGAGTGGTTGCAATCACTTAGACACAATAAAAGGAAAAGCAAACTATCCAAAACTTCTGTCTTTAACCTGGAATGGATAGATTATAACCCAAGCCTAAGGTTGTTTGAGGGGGCATGGTGGCTCAGTGGGTAAGACGCCAGGCTTGAAGAAGATCGCACATTCGGAGGTTCGAATCCCTAGCCCTGCGTGCGGAGTGAGCTCCCGCACTAGCTCCAGCTCTTGCCAACCTAACAATTCGAAAGCATGCAAATGCAAGTAGATTAATAGGTACCACTTCGGTGGGTAGGTAACAGTGTTCTGCATGCGTCATGCCGGCCACATGATTGTGGAAGCATCTTCGGACAACGCTGGCTCTTCGGCTAACAAACGGAGATGAGCACCGGCCCCTAGAGTCAGACACAACTGCACAAATGTGCAGGGGGAACCTTTAACCTTTTTAAGGTTGTTTACTTAGAAGTAATGCTCACTGTGTTTTAAATTTACTCTCAGGTAAATAGGCATAACAGAGGGGCCTAACCATACTTAGCAGTAACTTATTACTTCCTAACATCTAAATCAATTGTCCCAATTGTGTTGCCCAGTACAATGCATTCATGCATAGTTCTGTCCTTTTAGCTAGCTTTTGGCATAGAAAGAGCTCATAGATGCTTCAATGGGCAAGCCATAGTTGTTGCATTAGTTTTCTTTTTTCTTTTCCTAATGCTTTATATGATACAGGAAGAAGATTAATCCATATCTGTTTTATTTAGTAAGATGTGAGTAAATGTCTAATGTGGTATTCAAATACATAAATGACCACACAGATGAGATTTAGGCTTCCTTCAGAAGCAAGGATGCCAAAAGCAACTATTGGTGTCAAACTCTTTGGCAGCTAACTCAACCAAAAGTCATTCTTCCAAGCAAGATTTTCAGTCTTTTTTAGCAAGATTTATTGAGATGAAAGGGAGTGTAACAAGAATTTCAGCAACTGAACTGTTTCCAGTACAGAACCAGTTTACCTCCCAATATATGATGGCAAACACTTTCTTAGTTTCTTTTTAATGTCTTTCCTATGTACAGTCAAGAAGGTGGTTCTTTTCACTGATAACAGAGGACATTTCAGGTGGCTGTATACAAAACTATCTTCTGAATTGTTATAAATCAGTGAAGCCACCACTACAATAGGCCTTTGAATGGCTGCCAGAGGCCACAAGTTGACCCTTTTTTCAGTTTCTGCCCCATAGAAGTAATGTCTACTTCCTAACCAGAATTCATATTGCAGCTCTATCTTTCAATACATGCAGGTGCACCATGACTGATTACTCTTCCCTATAGAGAAAAGAGACAATATTCATAGGAAAAATAGAGTGGGACCCAGAATTCATTTCCCACTTTCAATCTGAAACATAACCCCTTCTTCTGGCTGCTTAAAAAGGTGGTGGTAGAGGAATGCAGATATCCTTCATTTCATTTAGAAAAACTTACATTCATCCCATATGTCTATGAAGGTTCTCAGTCATCCAGGTGGAATTGTCTGTAGCTTGAATCATGTCAACTGGATTTCTATTTTCTCAGTGGAAACGTTTCGCTCCTTATCCAAGGAGCTTCTTCAGTCTGAGCAAAGTTGGTAAGGGAATCCTAAATATGTTTCTAGGGTGGCTGTGTGACCTTGCACCTGGGGCTAGGTCATGGTTATTTGAGATGTTTATTTCTAAGTCCCTTTATCATCCAAAGGAGGATCGTTAAGATTACCCTGCTGCTGTTGAGCCTGGAAATGGTCTTAATCTTCCTAGGCACAGAAGACAAAGCAGGGAGGAAGATGGGGGAGAGATTGTGCCTGAGGCCCCCACCTCTATTCAAGGAAGGATTTTCCAAGTTGGTTCAGATTGTGTCAGATGAAATGTTCTGATATTAGCTAGAATAAAATAAAAAAGGTAGAATAAGAAGCCCCATCTCTTCCTTCAAGAAGAGAGTTGGGAACATGGCAAAGTTTGGGAAGAAGCCACCATGGCTATCACCACTTTAATCATCATCTGGACAATGAGAACTTTGACATGTTCTCCAGTCTCCCATAGAGCATACTGGTAGATGAAGCTGAAAGTATGCTTTTTAAAAGATTTGGAAATAGTTTGATCTATACATGTTTTGATGTCAATGGAGAGCCATTATTATAAACCCCAAGTTGGAACAGCTTCTCTTCTTTCTGAGGAAAGCAGCTTTGATATGCCCACTGAATTCAATAGCTTTAAAAGCAAAGAGATGGTGTTATGAAACATCTCTTTTTTAGGTTCCCAAATAATGAATAGCTGCTCCAGTTTCACCATGACATTCCTGCCTTCTTAATAGATCCTGATATAGCTTCTTTTGATTTTTATATAGATGTTAAAATGCTGCCATTTGTTAGTCGTGTTTTTGTGTTGTAACAAAAATGCAGCATAGATTTCTGCTAAGAAATGCTGTAGGAACAATTGTTTTCTCTCAACCTTTTCCCTCCTGGCAATCAGTGAAAAAAATTATCTCAATTTTCCTATTAAATGGATGCTCATTTTGACATAGCTTTGATGCCAAGGTTAGTGTCTGTGTAAGTAGAAATTCTCCACTTTATTGGGGCTGAAAGATTTCTCTGTAAGAATCCTTGTTTGATTCTATTTTCAGAACTAACTTTCTTGCCAATGTTAAATTTCAAGAAAGTTAGGAAAAACTAAAGTGAATTATAAGGGTCAAGTGGATTTCCCTTGATAACTAGGAGAAACGTAAATACTGATTAGGTCTTATTAGAATGTGCCAATCTCCCCAAAGCTAAGTGGGACTGGCCCTGGTGAGTATTTGGATAGAAAACAACCAAGAAAATTCTAAGTCTGAAACAAAAATTAGGATGTTGAAAAACCATCCCTGAAGAAAGCCATGGTGAACCACTTCCATACTGTAGCAAAGAAAAAGACATGGATGTAAAATCACCAACTCAACTCAGAGCCTTTTCCTTACAAGAGTTGAATTCTTACCATGGTCAGTATCATAGTTGATTCAGATATGTCCTCTTTCTATATACTTGATAATTTTAATTCAATAATATTTTCTGCCAAATTAGCCAGAGCAAGTGTCAAGCTAAGTATTATATTATATAAATTTAATTAAATAAAAAATAAATAAATTGTCTTATTTCCTGGATCCCATTACTAAAAATTGATCTGTAGATCATACATACCAAGTAGGGCAAGCCTTCAGCCAGCCCTGTATTTTTTTTTAATTAATTTATTTATTTAATAAATTTGTACGACCCCCAACTCACACACGGTGACTCCCGGCTGACATCCCACTTTTCACCTTTTCTGGTGAGCACTCAAAGTTGAAAACAGGACGGAATATAAAAATTAAAAATACAGATTAAAATAACAATAAAATCACTCAGATCACCCAGCAGTTAAAAAATCTATTTTTTTTAAAAAAAAATCATCTTTACAGATTTCCTATACAGTGACGAAGAGGGGGCTCAATGCAACTCCCAAGGAAGTGTGTTTCATAGCTTGGGGAAAATACAGAAGACCTTCTTCTCCATGTCAGAAAGAGGTTGGACAGCAGGGCCATTTCAAGGGAACCTGCCCTACCTGTCTTAACAACTGGACAGGTTCATAATGGGAAATGATACCAATACTTCCGTTCTGCCTGGAAAGCAACTGGTAACAGTGCAGATTTTTTAGCAGAGGCATGACAAGATCCCTGTACTTTGCACCAATTTTGCATAAACTGTAACTTCCACTTTTCAAGAAGAGTTCAATGGAGACCCTGTTGCAGTAGTCAAGTCAGGATTGGGGTGGACCACCATAACCAAATGCATCTGGTTCAGGAAAGCACGCTGGTGGCACAAGGGAGGTTATTGGGCAAAGGTGCCCCATGTCACAGCTGCCACCTATGAATCCTTCTGACAACCCAAATCCAAGGAGCACTCTCAACAAGTGAAAACAAGCTGAATCTCAATCTTCAAGGCTCAATCTTCAAGGCTAACCTGTTTACCAGTCATATTTCCATCTTGCCTGGGTTTAATTTCAGCTTCTTCTCTCTCTTTCAACCTTCTATTGATCTTAAGCAACATTCAAGGGTAAAGGTAAAGGTTCCCCCCACACATTTGTGCAGTCGTGTCCGACTCTAGGGGCCGGTGCTCATCTCTGTTTGTTAGCCAAAGAGCCAGCATTGTCCAAAGACGCTTCCACGGTCATGTGGCCGGCATGAAGCACATGGAACGCTGTTACCTACCCACCAAAGTGGTACCTATTAATCTACTTGCATTTGCATGCTTTCGAATTGCTAGGTTGGCAAGAGCTGGAGCTAGTGCAGGAGCTCACTCCGCACACAGGGCTAAGGATTCGAACCTCCAAACTTGCAATCTTCCGATCGACAAGCCTGGTGTCTTACCCGCTGAGCCACCATGCCCCTTACCATGGTATTAAATATAAGCAGCAAGAGCACTAGGTATTACAAATATTAATGACAATGCTCCACTCTAAAGCTCCAGATGTCCTTCCCCAGAAATGTCATGTATTTCTCAGTGCTTTCATTTCCCAAGTCCAGCAATCTGGACTTAACTGTCCCAGTTAAGTCAATATGGCATTATGGCCAAGGAAGATTGCAGAACTATGCATTTACCTGAGAATAAATCTAATTAAGGTCAATCCTATGTAAGTAGACTTACGTAAGATTTCATTGGAAGTTAAGTGACAAAATATCCCACAGGGTTCATTGTATTTTTCTAAATCTATAAATAAATGAGTGATATAAGAGTAATTCTTAATGACCAACCAAACTCTTCAATGAGCTATGCCTATATAACAATTGAAAAGACCTGCATTTGCAACTGTATATCAGGTTATCAAGCAAGCAGCATTGTATCAGATACATAAATTACCGAAGAGAATGCACAAGCCATCTTCTGACAATAAATACTACAAAGCAATTTCTTCTTTCATTTCCACCACCACCCCCTTTTTTTTTTCTTGCTTTCAGTGGAAGGACAGTCCAGGGTAACCATTTAATCATGAGCAGGATACAGAAAATGGGTGCTTTGAGAGAAACAGATAATTGAGCCAGCTAAGGAGAATATCAAATGTTAATAATGATGGTAACTGGAGCTGATAATGTAATGGGATGGATGGAGACCAATAAACTGGAGTTGAATCTTGACAAAAGAGGCACTACTGGTGAGTGATTTAATTGACTGGAGAAGATATTCCCAGGGTCCCTCCTTGCGGGGGAGATGGGCGGGATATAAATATGTTTATAAATAAAAATAAATATTCCACCTGGGCTTCATCTACAGCAGTGTTTTTCAAACTTGGCAACTTTAGGATGTGTGGCCTTCAACTCCCAGAATTCCCCAGCCAGCATGCTGGGGGATTCCCGCACTAGCTGCAGCTCTTGCCAACCTAGCGATTCGAAAGCATGCAAATGCAAGTAGATTAATAGGTACCACTTCAGTGGGTATGTAACAGCGTTCTGCGCGCGTCAAACGGCCACATGCTGGCTGGGGAATTCTGGGAGTTGAAGACCACAGATTTGGTGTTGCAATGCTTGAAAAACACATCTACTGGTGCAGCCGGAAGCACACCACTTTCCTCACTGCCATGCCATAGTCACCCGCACTCTGTCAAAGGAACAAGCCACATTTGGCTCTCAGGAATTAGGCTTTTTTCCTATGTTTTACAGCCCCTCCAGTATGAAAGTGACCAAATGTTGCCAGTGATGGGAGGAGAGAAAGTTAGCTCCCATTCCCTTTGGGAGAAAATCAGACTCAACCCACCTATTTCAATTCACTTTTTTAAAGCAACCCTGCTAAAAATCGCTAGCTCAAGTCCATCCAGGCGTGACTACACGCTGCAAACACAAGGCTGCATGGAATGACTTGGGAGACTACAGCTAGTCCCTGCAGTGGCAGTTCAAGGCACAATCATCTTGAAACCTTTGAAAGCAGCAATGCGTTCTTTTCCCAGGGTGAGACAGGCCTCTTTTATTTATTTTATTTATTTATTTATCGTATTTATACCACGCCTATCCCCTCCCTAACGGAGGACTCTAGGCGGCTTACATACATATATATATATTTCATTAACATTTCATACATATACAATTTCATTAACCGCGTGCTAAGGAAAGGGGTAAGGGAACCGACTCTTCCGTAGCTTGGACTACAAGCCCCACAATGCCTTGCGTCGGAGCCGGCTGCTGACGTCCTGTAGATGAAACTGCTTCTTTCCGTGATCCGTCGTTGCCGCTGCCATTCCAGAGATCTTCTGATTCGGTGGCCGACTCCCCGACAGGACGCCAGCATATTCTCCCACTCAAGGTGGTATCCATTTATCTACTTGCTAAGCTTTCGAACTGTTGGGTTGACAGGAGCTGGGACTAGCAACGAGAGCTCACCTCGTTGCGCGGGGATTCGAACTGCCGACCTTCCGATCAGCAGTCTACAGCTCAGCGGTTTAACCCGCTGAGCCACCGCGTCCCAATTTATGGTTTATGCAGGACAATTCCAGGGATTAAATGTTTTTTTGGCAAAAGGCCATTCAGCCACACCATAACTAGCAGTTGCCCAAATGGAATGATGGTGGAGGAAAAGAAGAAAAATATTAATAATCTGTTCAGTTGCTGTCATGCATTGGGCCCCTTCAGTCTTCTTCCATTAAATTTAACTACATCCCTGGAGGTTCTCAAGCAGGAGCTGTATGGCTACCTGAATTCTTGTGCTGGACCAGATGATTTCTAAGATTCTATGGCTTGCCTTAGCAAACTTGGCCATTCCTGCCCCTGTTTTCCAACGTAATATGACGGAATGACTACCAGATTACCAGTCATTGTTTTCTTTTGTTCTTTTTTAAAGGCTACCATCCAGCTATTTTTTCTTTTTTAAGGCAACCACTTTTTCTTTTCTTCATACAACGGCCATGAAATATTTTGGCAGTGATGATTTTTAAAAGTGCCCCATAAATCAAATCAACTTCTGGGACCTGATCCTAAACAGAAATCCCAGCTGTCAAGAACAGGGGGAATGGTTTCTTTTTAAAGACCTTGCAGAGAAGTTCAAACACATCTTCCAAGTTGAGAAAGGCTGATCTAAAGAGAAATTTAAAATGAACTGGAGAAGTGTCTCCTCTGAAAAAATATCTCAGCTATTTCAAAAGCAATCAAAGGGCTAATCCACACAACCTCATGAGTGCACTTTCCTCCTGTTCTTGAAATGGAAGGAAGGAATGTTGCTATCAAAACCACTCTGCTCCTTTTATTGCACCTTAGGAACAAGGCTGCTAGATCTGCTGCTCTCACACAGGGGTGGCAGCTGGCATTTCATCTCTCTTTCTGCTAAATGCACAGAGGCCATTCCCAATTTCAGTGGGACTCACGAACAGGTTTGGGTTAGCAGCTGATCAGCCAGAAGAAGGGAGATTCCTATTATCCCTGGAATGAGACATTTTTAAAAGGTGAGAATAGTTATAAGTAACCAGCTTAAGGTTATCAAGATAATCAGGTCATTGCCACCTCCTTCTCCAGTCTATGTGCTGAGGAACCTGTGAGCCAAGGAGGTTGGTTGCTTGGGGAGAACTGTTACATATGGAGGAGGAGGCCAGGTCCGCAACTAGGGTTTGTGTCACTAGGGGCAAACATGGATTCCGCGCCCCCCTATGGATTCCACACACACCCAAAATGAGAAGTTCCGCCATGCCCCCCTACTCGCACTATGGAGTGTGTACAAACCTGCGTAACGTTTTTCCAAGCGCGAGAGAGAGAAGAGTGAGCCCTCGTCCTCCCATTCTGGTGAGCGCTAGTTTGTTGGAGGAGCCAGGCGCACAAAAGTCGCTCCTGCTTTAGACCCACTTGAGTGGTGGGCTCCACCCACAAGGAACCTGCGCGAGTGTGAGATTACGTCCCGATTCACACCGCAGGCCTAACACAAAGGACTTTTGGCGCCCCGCTTGTATGTAGATGCAGATGTAGATGCAGATGCAGATGTAGATGCAGATGAGGATATCAAGGAAAAATTTTATACCCAGCTGGACACCACCTTATCAGAGATACCAAAGGAGGATAAAATTATCCTCCTGGGCGATTTCAATGCAAGAGTTGGGTGTGACTTTGATTTGTGGCCAGGGATCATTGGGAAAGAAGGAGTTGACAACAGCAACACGAATGGAATCTTACTTCTGACTAAATGTGCAGAGAATAACCTTGTCATTACTAACACACTCTTTCGCCAGAAAAATAAATTTAAAACATCATGGAAGCACCCACGGTCGAAGCACTGGCATCTTTTAGATTATGTAATTGTCCGTGCTAGAGATCGCCGTGATGTACTTCTCACCAGAGCCATGACGAGCGCCGATGACTGCTGGACAGACCATTGATTAATTCGATCCACGATGGCCATAAAGATTGTCCCTCATCGTAGGCTCCAAGGAAGAAAACCAAGGCCCTTGAAGAAAACCAATAAATAAACTGGCCCTTCAAGATTCTATTAAACGAGCTTGCTTTCAATCAACTCTCAAGGAACATCTGCCTATGGAACACTGGACTAAATTGAAGACTTCTATTATTTCAGCCTGTGAACAAACTATCGGATACCAGACTAAGAGACATCAGGACTGGTTTGATGAGAACGATAGTGAGATTGAACATATTATTGACAAGAAAAGGAAAGCCTTCCAGATATGGCAAAAAGATATTAACTGTGCCGTTAAGAAAAAAATCTATGCCAGTGCAAAGGCAGAAGTCCAAAGAAGAACTAGAGAACTTAAGAACATATGGTGGATAAAAAAAGCCCAAGAAACCCAACATTTTGCAGATGCTCATGATGCACAGTACTTTTTTAATGCCATAAAGGCCATCTATGGACCAACAAACCATGGTACAAATCCCTTACGCTCAGTAGATGGTGCTAAACTTCTAAAGGACAAAGAGTCTATTGCACTGCGCTGGAAAGAGCATTACTACAATCTCCTTAATCGTCACTCTACTGTGGCTGATGAAGTCTTCTTGCAAATCCCGCAAAAACAAATAAGAAATGAGCTTGCAGTACCCCCTAGTTTGGAGGAAGTCAGTAAAGCCACTAAACAAATGAAAAATAACAAAGCTAGTGGACCTGATGGGATTCCTGCTGAAGTCTTTAAAGAAGGCGGGCCTGAACTTACACAAGAACTTCATAAGCTCATCGAAAAAATCTGGATGAGGGAGGAGATTCCAGCAGACTTTAGGGATGCCATAATTATCACTCTCTTTAAAAAGGGTGATAGAACAGACTGTGGAAACTATCGAGGCATCTCCCTTCTAGCCACAGCAGGCAAAATCCTGGCAAAGATCATTGCAAACCGTCTCCTATCTGTATCAGAAGACATCCTCCTTGAAACGCAAAATGGCTTCCGCCCTTCCAGGGGAACAGTGGATATGATCTTCACTGCACGACAGCTTCAAGAAAAATGCAAGGAGCAAAACCGCCCTCTGTACATGGCGTTTATTGATCTGACTAAAGCTTTTGATACTGTAAATCGTACTGCTCTCTGGACAATCCTTCTGAAAATCGGATGCCCTAATAAATTTGTGAACATCTTGCGGTTACTCCATGACGACATGATGGCAACAATCCTGAATAACAATGGCTCTCAAAGCGATCCATTTAAAGTGGAATCCGGCGTTAAACAGGGATGTGTTATTGCTCCAACCTTATTCGCTATCTTCATCGCTATGATTATACACCTTGTTGAAGAGAAACTTCCTACTGGTGTAGAAATTATATATCAAACAGATGGAAAGCTTTTTAATCTTAGTAGGCTGAAAGCAAAAAATAAGGTAATTGCAACTTCTGTTATAGAACTTCAATATGCTGATGATAACGTAGTCTGTGCACACTCCGAGGAAGATCTTCAAACTATCCTAAACATCTTTGCAGAAGCATATGAAAAGCTCAGCCTCTCGATTAACATTAAAAAAACCAAAGTGCTTTACCAGCAAGTTCGAACCAATCCCTCTGCAGCACCATCAATCCAGCTTAAAGGTGTGTCACTAGAAAATGTCGATCACTTTTCTTATCTCAGCAGCCATCTATCTACAAAAGCCGACATCGATGCTGAAATTCAGCATCGCCTGAGCTCTGCGAGTGTAGCTTTCTCCCGAATGAAGCGTAGAGTGTTTGAGGATCGGGACATTCACAGGGAGACCAAAATGCTTGTTTACAAAACCATTGTACTACCAACCCTTCTGTACGCCTGTGAAACATGGACCCTCTACAAATGCCACCTCCAACTTCTTGAAAGATTCCATCAACGCTGCCTCCGAAAAATTCTGAAAATTACTTGGGAAGATAGGCGGACTAATGTTAGCGTATTAGAAGAAGCAAAAACCACCAGCATTGAAACAATGATCATCCAACATCAACTTCGCTGGACCGGCCATGTTGTTCGAATGCCTGACCATCATCTTCCAAAGCAGCTACTTTACTCCCACCTTAAGAATGGAAAACGGAATATTGGTGGACAGCAAAAGAGATCCAAAGATACTCTCAAAGCTAATTTAAAAAAATGTAATATCAGCATTGAGAACTGGGAAGCCCTAACTCATGAGCGTTTCAACTGAAGGTCATCCTTTATTAATGGCACTATGGACTTTGAAGAAGCACGAGTACAGGGCGAAAGGGAGAAAAGAGCTAAAAGGAAGGCACGTCAGGCAAACCCTCATCATGACCGTCTCCCACCCGGAAACATATGCCCTCATTGTGGGAGGTTGTGCGGATCCAGAATTGGCCTTTATAGCCACTTACGGATCCACCGTTAAAATTTTACCTTTGGAAGACAATCTTACTCGGCTACGAGTGATCGCCAATGAATTGCCCCCTAGTTGCAGCCCTGGAGGAGGCTCTCCAGTGCTCTTTTCGTGACTTTTCCTGCTGAACAGGAGCAATACAAGAAGATTAGACAACACAAGAAGATTAGAGACAGTTTGGTCTACTGGTTAAGGTGCTGGGCTAGAAACCAGGAGTCTGTGAGTTTCAGTCCCGCCTTAGGCATGAAAGCCGGCTGGGTGACCCTGAGCCAATCACATTCTCTCAGCCCTAGGAAGGAGCCAATGGGAAACCAGGAGACTGAGAGTTCTAGTCCTGCCTTAGGCATGAAAGCCGGCTGGTTAACCTTGGGCCAGTCACTCCCTCTCAGCCCAACTCACCTCACAGGGTTGTTGTTGTGGGGAAAATAGGAGGAGGAAGGAGTATCAGGTACGTTCACCACCTTGAGTTATTTATAAAAATAATAAAGGCGGTATAAAAATAAAATAAACAAATAAACACTGAAGCCTCTCTTGGCAACATGTTATCTCCGTACCAAGCCCTCCTGGTTATCACTGTCACCAACCCTTTTCTGTCAACAACAGGCTCTAGGGCTTGTGTATTGGGGCAGCTGCTGGGAGAGGTGGCAGAGCCATTGCCTTGACAAATTGCTTACCAACATTGTGCCACACATGTCTATGAAGGTTCTCAGTCATCCAGGTGGAATTGTCTGTAGCTTAAATCATGTCAACTGGATTTCTATTTTCTCAGTGGAAACGTTTCGCTCCTTATCCAAGGAGCTTCTTCAGTCTGAGCAAAGTTGGTAACTTTGAAGAAGAAGCTCCTTGGATAAGGAGCGAAATGTTTCCACTGAGAAAATAGAAATCCAGTTGACATGATTCAAGCTACAGACTTTGACCATACAATTTATAATATTGGGGAAGGAAGGAAGGAAGGAAGGAAGGAAGGAAGGAAGGAAGGAAGGAAGGAAGGAAGGAAGGATTATTTGTTCTTTTTTTCCCTAATGTGCCTATTTCTGTGCGTATTTTCCCTGGTGTGTGCAGTTCATGTTTTTTTCAATCATAAACTGCAGCTTTCCACATTAAAAAAAATAATATACATAGTTTTGTATTTCTTGAACTGTGATCAATGCCATCATTCTGAAAAATGTGCATTTTGCTATGTGTGTCCTTTTCCTACCTATTCATAAGGTCTGAAATTGATTTATTTATATACATAACCATATGTCACAAATAACATATGTCACATTTTTTTTTAGATGTTATTTCTAAGTCCCTTTTGATGATAAAGGGACTTAAAATAACATCTCAATATAACCATGACCTAGCCCCAGGTGTAAGGTCACACAGCAACATATTTAAGGATTCCCTTACTAACTTTGCTCAGACTGAAGAAGCTCCTTGGATAAGGAGCGAAACGTTTCCACTGAGAAAATAGAAATCCAGTTGACATGATTCAAGCTACAGAAAGTTATGAATACTACTTTCATTGTTAAGGTTAGGGTTAATTAACCCTTACATGGCTGGCGTGTCTGAAAAGATAAAACGGATATTTGGCAAACACCACATACCTGTATATTTCAAACCCACCAACACACTGAGACAGAGGCTTGTACACCCCAAAGATCAAACTCCAAAACACAAGAAAAGCAATGTAGTGTATGCAATCCAGTGCAGTGAGGAGTGCTCTGAACTTTACATTGGAGAAACCAAACAACTTTTGTACAGGAGGATGGCCCAACACAGGAGAAGTAACACCACAGGACCAGAGTCAGCAGTTTATCTTCATCTAAAGGAAAAAGGACACTCATTTGAGGACATTAATGTTCACATTTTAGACAGAGAAGATAGGTGGTTTGAGAGAGGGGTCAAGGAATCCATTCATGCCAACTTGGAAAATCCTTCCTTGAATAGAGGTGGGGGCCTCAGGCACAAACTCTCCCCCATCTTCCTTCCTGCTTTGTCTTCTGTGCCTAGGAAGATTAAGACCATTTCACAAGCTCAACAGCAGCATGGTGATCTTAACGATCCTCCTTTAGATAATAAAGGGACTTAGAAACAACATCAAAAAAATAGCCATGACCTAGCCCCAGGTGCAAGGTCACACAGCCACCTAGAAACATATTTAAGGATTCCCTTACTAACTTTGCTCTGACTGAAGAAGCTCCTTGGATAAGGAGCGAAACGTTTCCACTGAGAAAATAGAAATCCAGTTGACATGATTCAAGCTACAGACATTGTGCCACACACTTTGATCATTAAGGGTCCAGGATGGACTGGTCTGGGATCGATATTTAAAAATAAACCAAAAATCCTGGGGAATTCCTGGAAGCTTAGCATTCTGACAAACCAGCCATCAATATGGCACCTACCTACCTTTAAAAGATATAACCAAATTTCAAGGAAGGAAACAAACAGGCCACATTCTTCTCCAACAGCCAACCCTCAGATAAGCAGGACACACTTGTACAAATGTCCTATTTTTTACGGTACCGTTATCTCTCCAGTCTGCAGTCTCCCTGGCTTTCCAAGGGAAGAAAGCATAAGAATATTCCTTCCAGAGATCTTCAGAAGGATGTAAATATGTGGGACACATGCAGAACAAGACCAGCAGAAGTGGGCAGTCTCAGCTCTGCACTCAAAGTCCCTTCCCTTTTTCCGTGTGTGTTGTTGCATGCTTGTAAAAAAGGATAGAGCATTGATTGCATGTTAGCAATTGCTATTTTGACCCAGCCCATGGATGCCGCTGATTCTCCCCCGTCCCTAAAATAAAGCAAGCTCAAAAAACGGCAACAAGAGCAATGTGCGAGATATTATCAAACATGCCTGAGAATTGGGCAGAAAAATGAAAGCCTCTTTCTCAGGGGAAGACAAGCTTTGAAAAGTCAGGAGACAGACTTCAGCACAAAATTAATTGATACAGTAAAACTAATAAGATATTCTTCTATTACAGGGGGAAACCTTATGTGTTCTGATGCATAAGCTACTCTGGATCTTGACATTATGGATGATAATATAGTCTAATTCATATTTAGGGCAACAAACCTCATTTTCTTTCATTTCGTTTTCAGAAGAAGCATGCTTAACAGCCATAATCACATTTCTGAAATGTAAAATAGTTTTCTTTGGGGGGATGAGGACACAGACATAACACAAAAATGTGTTTGAGTTTGGAAACAGTGCCTTTTTCAAATAAGCCTTACTCTCAACACTCAGTGGAACTAGATTCCCCAATGGTGGAAATCATGCAGTTCCACTGATTTCAATCAGCTTTGCTATTCACAGCATCTGACCATCTGGTTCAGCTAATGTAATTGGATTAGAACGGGAATGTAAAAGAACAGCCAGGGAAAATCAAGCTAGGCCACTAACTGGGTCCTTATTTACAAGATGCATCTAGCTGCATGAATCTGGATCCCCTGAGTTCCCAACTAGCCTGTTATTTTAATTGAGATGTCTTTTGGAGCCTGCTTTCTCAGAAGGAAGCAAACCACTGAAGAATGCCTCTGAAATTGTTAATAACCACAGACATTTCCTAGAACAGACCAGCCTCTTCTCACATAGAGATCTACCTGCATGGAAATCTAGCCACACATGAGATCCCCAAGGTATTTGGGGGCATGGCTGTTATTTTAATCAGGTGTACGAAATGTGGGGCGTGGTGGCTCAGCGGGTAAGATGCCAGGCTTGTCGATCGGAAGATTGCAAGTTCGGAGGTTAGAATCCCTAGCCCCGCGTGACGGAGTGAGCTCCCGCACTCGCCCCAGCTCTTGCCAACATAGCAATTCGAAAGCATGCAAATGCAAGTAGATGAATAGGTACCACTTCGGTGGGTAGGTAACAGCGTTCCGCGTGCGTCATGCCGGCCACATGATCATGGAAGCATCTTCGGACAACGCTGGCTCTTCGGCTAACAAACGGAGATGAGCACCGGCCCCTAGAGTCGGACACGACTGCACAAATGTGTGTGTGTGGGGGGGGGGGAACTTTTACCTTTTTTTAGGAAAGCTGTGGCCCTCAGCCCAGTTTCAAGAGCTCTTTGCAATCCATCAGTTCATATATTTGGCAAGTGCAACTTTTTTTGCTAGTGGGGCAGAGAAAGAAGAAAGTGCTGAGTGTCAGAAACAGCAAGAAAGAAAAGCAGGGATAAGGGATGTGTCAAAAAGGAGAAAATGAATAGATAGGCTTACCTACAATCTTCAAACAGATCTGTGTAAGCTTTCATTTAATCTCAGTACCGCTGGTTTTCAGACCATGTGCTCTTTGAAAATGATCAGAAAGAGGTACTTTGGACCTTGTACCAGATTCTTCAAAGTTACAAAGCACCTCTCTGTTATTCCTCAAAGCAGTTCTACTTTAGTCTGAAAAAGATGAGGCTGCTTTAAGTAGTAGCTGAGAGGTACCACGTTCACGTGAGGTCCAAAACACTTTTTCCAAATAATTTTTAGAGTACAGAGTCAAAACTGGATTATTGTCATTTAAAGAAAGATGATAGCTATTTTGAAATCTACCTATGGTTCCAAATACCCAATTTTGTGATGGATCTAGGGTCAATAGACAGTGTTCTTTTTCTCTCTCCATATATACACACACACTTCACATACATATGCACATATTCAAGATACAGCTTTTTTTAGTCTGAAGGCTGCCTTTGACTTTTCATTGGTAATACAAAAAATAATTGAGCTCAACTAATCATGAGTATAAGGACATCTCTATGTATGTTTCTTAGAAACAATGGTTTACCTTGCCCTTCGTCCAGGACATTCATTCATTTTTACTTCCCAATCTAGCCCTGGGATTTGGTGGTCTCCCATATAAGTACAAATTAGGATGACCCTGCTGAAGCAATTCAAAAAAGGGTTGTGTGAAATTGTTCACAGTAAGTGAAATTGATCGTTGCCATTTAAGGAGCTGAAAAGAAACACATAAATTTTGCAAATCACTGTAACTTTTTTTCCAAGAAAATGCAGAAAGCCTATATTAATTTTCAAAGAAAAATACTTTGCTAAGCCATTTATTAAATTACTAGAATAAAGATAGTGAGTTGGGATTAGAGTTAAGGACAATTCTTCATCTTCTATGTTGCTACTTAAAAATAAATCCATTGAATATAGAGGAACTTCTCTCTATGAACTCCAGCAAAGGAGATTGTTACCTTGTCGTGGTGCTGGAGCTTAAGCACCTCAATGAAACCATGAGCTAAACCGTGAAGGGACACCCAAGACGGGAAGGTCGTGGCAGAGAGGTCAGACTAAATACGATCCCTGGGGAAGGTAATGGCAACCCACCCCAGTATTCTTGCCGTGAAAACTAAATGGATCAGTACAACCAGAGATATGTCGGTATACCATCGGAAGATGGGACTCCCAGGTCGGAAGATGGTCAAAATGCTACTGGGGAGGAACAGAGGATACGTTCAACTAGCCCCAGATGTGATGACGCAGCTAGCTCAAAGCCGAAAGGACAGCTAGCAGCCGACCGTCCTGGTGGTGAACGACAAATCCGATGTTCTAAAGATCAACACACCATAGGAACCTGGAATGTAAGATCTATGAGCCAGGGCAAATTGGATGTGGTTATTGGTGAGATGTCAAGATTAAATATAGACATTTTAGGTGTCAGTGAACTGAAATGGACTGGAATGGGCCACTTCACATCAGATGACCACCAGATCTACTACTGTGGACAAGAGGACCACAGAAGAAATGGAGTAGCCTTCATAATTAATAATAAAGTGGCTAAAGCAGTGCTTGGATACAATCCAAAAAACGATAGAATGATCTCAATTCGAAATCAGGGTAAGCCATTTAACATCACAGTGATCCAAATATACGCCCCAACCACAGATGCTGAAGAAGCAGAAGTAGATCAGTTCTATGAGGATCTGCAGCACCTACTGGATAATACACCAAAAAGAGATGTTATTTTCATTACAGGAGACTGGAATGCTAAGGTGGGTAGTCAGACAACACCTGGAATTACAGGCAAGCATGGTCTGGGAGAACAAAATGAAGCAGGACATAGGCTGATAGAATTTTGCCAAGACAACTCACTGTGCATAACAAACACTCTCTTCCAACAACCTAAGAGACGACTTTATACATGGACTTCACCAGATGGTCGACACCGAAATCAGATTGACTACGTCCTTTGCAGCCAAAGGTGGCGGACATCTATACAGTCGGTAAAAACAAGACCTGGAGCTGACTGTAGTTCAGATCACGAACTTCTTATTGCAAAATTTAGAATCAGACTAAAGAGAATAGGGAAGACCCACAGATCAGTTAGATATGAGCTCACTAATATTCCTAAGGAATATGCAGTGGAGGTGAAGAATAGATTTAAGGGACTAGATTTAGTAGATAGGGTCCCGGAAGAACTATGGACAGAAGTTCGCAACATTGTTCAGGAGGCGGCAACAAAAAACGTCCCAGAAAAAAGAAAACCAAGAAGGCAAGATGGCTGTCTGCTGAGACACTGGAAGTAGCCCAAGAAAGAAGGAAAGCAAAAGGCAACAGTGATAGGGGAAGATATGCTCAATTAAATGCAAAATTCCAGAGGTTAGCCAGAAGAGATAAGGAATTATTTTTAAACAAGCAATGTGCGGAAGTGGAAGAAGACAATAGAATAGGAAGGACAAGAGACCTCTTCCAGAAAATTAGAAACATCGGAGGTAAATTCCAGGCAAAAATGGGTATGATCAAAAACAAAGATGGTAAGGACCTAACAGAAGCAGAAGAGATCAAGAAAAGGTGGCAAGAATATACGGAAGATCTGTATAGGAAGGATAATAATAACATTTCGAAAGCTTTGCGAGTAGATAAATGGGTACCACCTAAAGTGGGTAAAATTGCTGGCGTCCTGTCAGGGGTCGCCCACGAAACGGAAGATCTTTGTAACGGCGGTGGCTACGATGGATCCCGGAAAAAGCAGATTCATCTACAGGACGTCGGCAGCTGGCTCCGATGCAAGGCATTGTGGGGCTTGTAGTCCAAGTAGCCTCGGAAGAGTCGGTTCCCTTACCCCTTCCCTTAGCGCACGGTTAAATTGAAAATGTATAATATGAAATGTATAACATGAAATGTATATGTGTATGTAAGCCGCCTAGAGTCCTCCGTTAGGGAGGGGATAGGCGGGGTATAAATATCAATATAAATAAATAAATAAATAAATAAATAATATTGGAGATAGCTTTGACGGTGTGGTCAGTGAGTTAGAGCCAGACATCCTGAAGAGTGAGGTTGAATGGGCCTTAAGAAGCATTGCTAATAACAAGGCAGCAGGAGACGACGGTATCCCAGCTGAACTGTTTAAAATCTTGCAAGATGATGCTGTCAAGGTGATGCATGCCATATGCCAGCAAACTTGGAACACACAAGAATGGCCATCAGATTGAAAAAAATCAACTTATATCCCCATACCAAAAAATGGAAGCAATAAAGAATGTTCAAACTATCAAACAGTGGCACTTATTTCACATGCTCAAGATCTTGCAAGGTAGACTCCAGCAATTCATGGAGTGAAAATTGCCAGATGTACAAGCTGGGTTTAGAAAAGGCAGAGGAACTAGAGACCAAATTGCCAATATCCACTGGATAATGGAGAAAAACAGGGAGTTTCAGAAAAACATCTATTTCTGTTTTATTGACTATTCTAAAGCCTTTGACTGTGTGGATCATAACAAATTGTGGCAAGTTCTTGGTGGTATGGGGATACCAAGTCATCTTGTCTGCCTCCTGAGGAATCTGTATAACGACCAAGTAGCAACGGTAAGAACAGAGCATGGAACAACGGACTGGTTTAAGATTGGGAAAGGAGAACGGCAGGGCTGTATACTCTCACCCTACCTATTCAACCTGTATGCAGAACACATCAGGCGACGTGCTGGGCTTGAGGAATCCAAGGCTGGAGTTAAAATCGCTGGAAGAAACATTAACAATCTTAGATATGCAGATGATACCACTTTGATGGCTGAAAGCGAGGAGGAGTTGAGGAGCCTTATGATGAAGGTGAAAGAAGAAAGTGCAAAAGCTGGGTTGCAGTTAAACCTCAAAAAAACCAAGATTATGGCAACCAGCTTGATTGATGACTGGCAAATAGAGGGAGAAAAAGTGGAGGCAGTGACAGACTTTGTATTTCTAGGCGCAAAGATTACTGCAGATGCTGATGGCAGCCAGGAAATCAGAAGACGTCTACTTCTTGGGAGGAGAGCAATGGCAAATCTTGATAAAATAGTTAAGAGCAGAGACATCACACTGACAACAAAGGTCCGCATAGTTAAAGCAATGGTATTCCCTGTAGTAACCTATGGCTGTGAGAGCTGGACCATAAGGAAGGCTGAGCGAAGGAAGATAGATGTTTTTGAACTGTGGTGCTGAAGGAAAATTCTGAGAGTGCCTTGGACTGCAAGAAGATCAAACCAGTCCATACTCCAGGAAATAAAGCCAGACTGCTCACTTGAAGGAATGATATTAAAGGCAAAACTGAAGTACTTTGGCCACATAATGAGAAGACAGGATACCCTGGAGAAGAAGCTGATGCTAGGGAAAGTGGAAGGCAAAAGGAAGAGGGGCCGACCAAGGGCAAGATGGATGGATGATATTCTGGAGGTGACAGACTCAACCATGGGGGAGCTGGGGGTGGTGACGGCCGACAGGAAGCTCTGGCGTGGGCTGGTTCATGAAGTCACGAAGAGTCGGAAGCGACTGAACGAATAAACAACAACTCTCTATGAAGGGCATCATGTACTCATTTGTTATTTTACCCAGAAGTATGATTCACAGAATTGTATGGAACTCATTTGCTAATCAATATAGTTGTAATAATCATATGCCATGAATTATTTTTTCTTTCATCTTCATTAAAAAGGAATAGTTTACTTATTCAGAACTGTTTCATCTCTTGAAAAACAGCCCAGAGCAATGCCAGATAATTTAACTAACGTCTTTCTTATCAAACCTTTAGATCCCTTTTGGAAAAGTTGTTCTTTAGGGCTTACTGTAGATAAAATTCTCCAGATGCAAAGCTTTTATCAAGACAAAGGGGAACCCTGATCACACTTAAAGAGGAATAAGAAAGTAATCTTAAGGAGGTGAAGTGAAGTGGTCTCCATCTCCTTTGTCTGATGACCCAGAGAAGGTAGAATGAAGACTGAGTTTTACTCCAGTGATTGCACTGATGGATTGTCATTGCTAGCTCTTTTTTTTTTCATTTTTTCATTTTTTCCCCATTTTTTTCAGCGCAAAATCAAAATTAACTGTACTAACCCCAGACTGGCAGGTGAGGGGAGCTAAATCCTGAATCCTTGCAGAATAATACACAGGGTTTAGATATAGATCTTCCAGCTTCCCAGCTCACCCCTGGAATGCCATGTTTGGGTGCCTATTCTGAATATGCAACATTTTTGGTCCCTGGGGCCCATGTTTAGCATTTGAGTGATACATTGGAGTTGCAACATAGATGGTAAAAGGTAAAGGTTCCCCCCGCACATTTGTGCAGTCGTGTCCAACTCTAGGGGCCGGTGCTCATCTCCATTTGTTGGCCGAAGAGCCAGCATTGTCCGAAGACGCTTCCACGGTCATGTGGCCGGCATGACACACACGGAACGCTGTTACCTTCCCACCGAAGTGGTACCTATTCATCTACTTGCATTTGCATGCTTTCGAATTGCTAGGTTGGAAAGAGCTGAGGCTCATGCAGGAGCTCACTCCATCATGCGGGGCTAGGGATTCGAACTTCCGAACTTCCGAACTTGCAATCTTCCAATCGACAAGCCTGGTGTCTTACCCGCTGAGCCACTGGGAGAAAAAACTGGGATAAAAAAGTGAACAGGGCCAAGGGAATAAAAAAGAACTTCATTTGATATAATTTTGATATATAAAATCCCTAATGGGATTATTCCCTTGTAGAGTTAATATTTTGTACTTCTGACATTTTTTAAAAAAGAGTAAGTTTGCTTTGCTTTGCTTTGCTTTGTTTTGCTTTGCTTGGATTTTGTTTTAAATGGTTGCACAACAGCACAAGATTCTTGAAAACAGCATGTGGAAATGGAATGCACACTTTTGAGGGGTGTTTAACAAGCAAGTTACATTCAGAGCCATCACTTACATGAGCAGAGATTTACTTTTTAAAAGTCTGCCTGGAGAAATTAATGCAACAAAGAATAACATCAGAGAGATCTGCATTAAAAATGTATATTTGTTCATTAATAGTTACATAAATTAGAGGAGGGTGCAACTGGAGGAAATTAAATGCATCTATATGACATAGGTCTTGGGGCGTGGTGGCTCAGTGGGTAAGACGCCAGGCTTGTCGATCGGAAGATCGCAAGTTCGGAGGTTCGAATCCCTAGCCCTGCATGCGGAGTGAGCTCCCGCACTAGCTCCAGCTCTTGCCAACCTAGCAATTCGAAAGCATGCAAATGCAAGTAGATGAATAGGTACCACTTCGGTGGGTAGGTAACAGCGTTCCGCGTGCATCATGCCGGCCACATGACCGTGGAAGAGTCTTCGGACAACGCTGGCTCTTTGGCTAACAAACGGAGATGAGCACCGGCCCCTAGAGTCGGACACGACTGCACAAATGTGCGGGGGGTACCTTTACCTTTTATATGACATAGGTAACTGTTTTACCTAAAGATATAAAACAGCTTATATTTCATATGTATGTATGTATGTATGTATGTATGTATGTATGTATGTATGTAAGTAAGTAAGTAAGTAAGTAAGTAAGTAAGTATTTATTCGGTCAATGACCAGCAAAACTAAAAAAGAAAACAATAAGAGATTAAAACAAATTAATACAGCAGTATGCTAAAAGACAAATCAAATAATACTATTAGATAGACTCCTCTACTACTGTAATAATACATTGATTACCCAAATAATGATAAATTTTAAAAATAAAACTATTATATTTTATTTATTTATTTAATTATTTAATTTATCTCTGCCCATCTCCCCAAATAGGGGACTCTGGGCAGTTTACAGAATAACAAAGGTTAAAATCTATAAATAAAATTATAAATATATAGAGTGAATATCCCTTGGCAGCTTTTTAATTGAGATGGATGGATGGATGGATGGATGGATGGATGGATGGATGGATGGATGATGGATGGATGATGGATAGACAGATATGAAGTTTCTCAGGAGAATGAGAGTTCTAGTCCCACCTCAGGCATGAAAGCCGGCTGGGTGACCTTGGGCCAGTCACTCTCTCTCAGCCCTAGGAAGGAGCCAATGGCAAACCAGGAGTCTGGGAGTTCTAGTCCCGCCTTAGGCATGAAAGCTGTCTGGGTGACCTGAGGCCAGACACTCTCTCTCAGCCCTAGGAAGGAACCAATGGCAAACCAGGAGACTGAGAGTTCTAGTCCCACCTTAGGCATGAAAGCCGGCTGGGTGAACTTGGGCCAATCACATTCTCTCAGCCCTAGGAAGGAGCCAATGGCAAACCAGGAGACTGAGAGTTCTAGTCCCGCCTTAGGCACAAAAGCCGGCTGGGTGACCTTGGCCCAGTCATTCTCTCTCAGCCCAACTCACCTCACAGGGTTGTTGTTGTGGAGAAAATAGGAGGAGGAAGGAGTATTAGGTATGTTCGCCACCTTGAGTTATTTATAAAAATAATAAAGGCGGGATAGAAAATAAATAAAATAAAAATAAAGTGTTCCTTCTGAGCCAGGCCCAAGGTTTACATTCTTGTCACTATTGACTGCTACTATCAGCAGACATTTCCCCAGCAGCATGATTCCTATGAAATGTCTCCAGTCTGGTATAATATTAAGGAAAGCATTTGATGCTATGCCCTTATTTGCCAAGAGGAAGACCCCAAATTTCCTATCAGAAGGTTTCAAACTGCATTGTGATGCAAATGAGATAACTAACCTCAATTCCCAATTATTTATAGTTAAGCAGAGAAATATGTCTCTGCTGAGTTACAGGATATAGCAAAACATCAGCCAGATTGGTAGTCAGTACCTTCAGACTTCAACTGGAATGGAAATGCTATTCTATGGTGTGATGGTATATATTTAACCGTGTGCTAACTTGTCCTTGTTGTTAAGCCTTATAGGTAAATAAGCTTTTGGGATATATGACTGGTTTAGACTGGTTTAGCACCAGCAAACATTGTATTATTATTTCTTGTTCTGCAGTATATCTTTTTGCAATTATATATGGTTGAGCCCAGAAATGGGATGTTCCTACAGAATAAAGCAAGGCTCATAAACAGACTGAAAGTAATAAGATTATAAAAAAGAAGAAGAAGGAAAGACTATGAATCACAGGAAACAGACTAGAATGTTATAAGCTATATTTTTATCCACTTTATTTTAACTTTACATTCCTCTTGTGTTCTCATGCATTTTTATTCATACTTCATTGTGCTTGCGGACCAGAAGAAAATGGTTTCACGAATAAAACCCGAGTTTTACTTTAGTCTGTTGTCAGTGCTTGTCTACTTTTAATAAACTGCTCTGTGGCAGAATGTCATTCTCATATGGTGTTGCACTAATTCCCCATAAGGCTTAGCAAAAAGGGCAAGATATTAGCCTGAATTTTTTTTAAATTATAAAACAACAGCTACAGTACTCCACAGATTCAGGTGAGTGTTAGAATGAAGTTCTTTGAGAGATCTGTCTTTTCTTTAATAGCCTTACAGGTAGTCCTCGCTTAACGACTACAATTGGGACTGAAATTTAGGTCATTAAGCGAATCCAGACCCGATTTTACGACCATTTTTGTGGCAGTCGTTAAGCAAATCACATGATCATTAAAGTGAATCACACAGTTCCCTATTGATTTAGCTTATCAGAAGCCAGCTGGGAAGGTCAAAAAATGGTGATCATGTGATCGTGGGATGCTGCAGCTGTCGTAAATGTACAACAGTTGCCAAGCACCCAAATTGCAATCACATGACCACAGGGACGTTGTGACGGTCGTAAGTGAGAGGAATGGTTGTAAGTCAATTTTTTCAGCACCATCATAACTCCAGACAGTCGCTAAACAAATGGTCATTAAGCAAGGACTACCTGTATTAGAGTTCAAATGAACGTTGGAGATGGTGGATCCAGAAGATGGGATTTATTACAGCTTTCATCTTATTCACCACTAGGAAGATTGGCCACTCCTTTTGGGGCTGTCCATGCTATTTATCCACCGTAATCTTTCCAGAAGCTTGATTGGAAGATGGATACCCTTAGCATCTCCCCCTGAGCCTACTTCGTAGGGAAGGACGAAGCCCTTCCTTTCCTATTCTTCATCTATGAGGATAGGAAACCTATAGATACAGAGTTTCTATCAAAATGCCTAACTTCCTCGATAAATTTCACAGCCTTCTGGACATTAAGCATCCGTCTCTAGGTAGTCTTAATGGGTTTGCTTCTATTCACACAGAACCCAGTGAAAAAGCAAATATCCCCATTCTCAGTTATTTATGTTTATGGTTGTTGTGGGTTTTCCGGGCTGTGTGGCCGTGTTCTGGCAGTTTTGGTTCCTAACGTTTCGCCAGTCGCTGTGGCTGGCATCTTCACCCCTAATCACCACAAAGAACCCTCTCCTAATCTCTTGTAAATGACCCACAGAAGACACACACCCTCTCAGCAGCTATAAACACCAGCCAGAACACACACCCTCCACTTGGGCACAGAGAGAATCTTCTAGCTGTGCTCCTGTCCTCTGAAGATGCCAGCCACAGCGACTGGCGAAACGTTAGGAAACAAAACTTCCAGAACACGGCCACACAGCCCGGAAAACCCACAACAACCATCGGATTCCGGCCGTGAAAGCCTTCGACTATACATTTATGTTTATGTTGGGAAATGTTTACTTTCAGAGATACAATCGGTAGATTAGCAAACCATCAGCAGCCAGACTGACAGTCATGGATTTCAAACTTGGGTTGTAACAGAATTCCAATCCAAATTACTTTAATATGTTTGTTCCCAAATAAGGGAGGTGCCGATCCAAAATATCCACAGTCTGGCTTGTTAGATTAAAATGTCTATTTTGAAAAAAATAGAGAGTTGAGCAGTTCCAAGTTACAGCATTTTTCTACGAATGGAGGATATAAGAATCTGGAAGTTAACACCACTGAAACTGAGTCTTCAATGCTTGGGTTAATAGCCACCCTTTAGAGATTGGTCTAAAGGGACTCAAAAGCTGATTCATCTCTTAGCAGGGTGGTCTGGCTAAATGCCACCCCCAACAGCAAGGAGAAAAGAAGGCTGTGCATAGCAGAAGTCTGTTTGGATTTGCTGGCACGGAATGATGACTATGCCCACCCAATTCCCTGGTCTAATCCAACAATATATGAAACTGGCACAACTAGGCAGAAGCCACTACAATGAGTCAACCCAGTGGCTGGTTTTGAGCGCTGGGCCACCCAGAAGAGAAGCTGAATGTGCCTTCTACCCTGAGATCTGCAGTCTTCACCTCTAAACAAAAAGAGATGGAGGGGTTTGCTAAAAGTTCATTAAGAAGAAAAGGAAATCCTCAGACGTTCACATTTCTCTGAAGATGTACGCAGCACCAACTGCAGCCATAGGTTATTGACAGATATACAGAGAAGAAATGGGACAATAAAGTCACTGATGGAGAACAACATTCAGACAAGAGGTTCTGCCTGGATATGCTTCTCCCTAACACCACAGAGGATAACAAGCCCACCAGCCATGTCAATCGCAAGATGACTGCTGGACAGCCTGCCAAATCTATCCCATTGAGCAAAATTTACTAATTCACTGTGACTTTGGGAGTAAACTTGGGAATGAGTGAATAGACATTTTCCCCTGCTAAAATGGCTTTTCCATTTGTTTGCTGGTTTCCCCAGCACTTTTTAAAAATAACCCCTTGGATGTTGTCTGATTCTTCCAGTAATTAAAAGCTCAGCCTTTGCATTGTACAAGATGGCTTTGTCTGTTCAGATATTAATCAACAAAAAAAAAAAAAAACCAAGGCAGTTAATGCTATGATATGCTGTACAATTATGATTCGTGTAGATTTAAAAAATAAAGAAATAAAATGTTGTAATATTCTTGTTAAATGTAGCTATTGGTATACTGCAGAGCTTTCCAAACTTTTCATGTTGGTGACACACTTTTTAGACATGCATCATTTCGCGACACACTCTTACAGCAGGGCACAAGGCAGGCACTAGGACCTGCATGGAATCACAGCAGGTTTGGAGGCAGCAAGGCACAAGGCAGGCACTAGGACCTGTGCTGAATCCTGGCAGGGCAGGTTTGGAGGCAGCAAGGCACAAGGCAGGCACTAGGACCTGCGCGGAATCCTGGCAGGGCAGGTTTGGAGGCAGCCAGGCACAAGGCAGGCACTAGGACCTGCGCGGAATCACAGCAGGTTTGGAGGCAGCACGGCACAAGGCAGGCACTAGGACCTGCACAGAATCACAGCAGGTTTGGAGGCAGCACGGCACAAGGCAGGCACTAGGACCTGCGCGGAATCACAGCAGGTTTGGAGGCAGCACGGCACAAGGCAGGCACTAGGACCTGCACAGAATCACAGCAGGTTTGGAGGCAGCACGGCACAAGGCAGGCACTAGGACCTGCGTGGAATCCTGGCAGGGCTCGGAGGCAGCAGCAGCCACGACACACCCAGACACTGCAGCCGACACACTAATGTGTCCCGACACACAGTTTGGAAAGCTCTGGTATACTGGTTTGGGTTGCTTGCTGTCTTGTGATTGACCTGTATTTGTCGATTAACACCTGGAAGAGAGGCTGCTTAGACAAGCGCTCTCTTCCTATTTACTCTTGCAAGCTGTGGGATAACAAACCTTTTGCTCTAACACCAATCAGATAATAATTTCCCTTTTGTCCTAGCAGGTGCTCCATGCCTGCAAAACACTTAATCCTCATTAATATCTAACCTTCCTTTGCTGATGCCTAAACTGAGCAACTCTGGGCATGAAAGGGGAAAGAGAGGTTGTAGGTGTATACAACTTGCCCAATGAAAGCAATCCCTTTGTGAGTCGAATTCCATTTGGGCTCACCCAGCAGATTAAGGACAGGCCCCCTAGTGCTGTGGGTATATTTGGGAACAATTTCTTAATTAACTTTCTTTAAAGTTTGTTGCCGTCCTGGCGTCTCCATTGGTGTTCTTGTTCTTTGGCATCTGTCCTGCAAATCCTAAATTAAGCATTGAACAAATTAGCATCTTCTATTCTGTTTGTGAAAAAGCATATGAACTTTGGTAAGTTCTTCCTGCAAAAACAGAAATGAATAAAATTGTTGCCCATCTGCATAAGCCAAGTGCAAAAAATGATATCTACTGTATAATAAGCAAAGGCTCGGCTTCAGACAGGGGCATCTGCCAGAGGATCAAAATGTTAAGACACTGGTCACAGTTGTAAGAATTCTGGGATGGCAGTACCAGAACTACACACAGCTTCTTATTAGTATGTAGCAGAGTAGAAGCGTTCCCATAAACTTGCACAAGGCTTAATCAGTTCAAAACACAAAATAAACACACTACACACGTTAATGTAAAGTTACATGAAAAAAAGAGTTTACAATTTTATCGTAACTCACAGTTCCTTAGTAGAAATGGTCCATGTGTGCGGACAATTGGTTCTGACGTGAACCACATGCTTCTAATGTGGCCCACCTGGATGGAAGTATGAGCAATGTGGCAGCAGCCATAGCTGCCACATCCTCCTTGGTAGGAGATTCGAGCAGAAAGAAAGAAGAGAAGGGAACAGGAAACAGGAAACAGGAAACCGGGATTCAGCCCCTCCCACACAAAGCAAGTAATATTAGGTTACAGCAGAGGCTGCCTCCTCCTTCAAGCTAGTGTGAGACGTGCTTGGTTGAAACCCGATCTCTAACAACAGTCACTATCTGGACTTTTCTGACACACAAATATACACACAGCATGGAAGCCTCTGGTTTCAGAGTCCATTTGAAAAACAAAGCAATTTGAGTCCAACACGAAGACTTCTTGATGGCGGGATCCTTGTAAAATGTTGAGACAAATCAGGATTTTCAAAAATATATTTCTAAAGAAACTTTTATTGCTTTTTATTTATTTCTGGATGGACCTGGATGAAATTTGCAAGACAAATTGCTCCTTTAGATCCTGCCTTCAAATTTCAGTGTTGTACAAGAGCAGCTTTTAATATTTATATTAGGAACTTAGTTTCAGGCTGAAAGTTTTAGTATTAATAAAATATTGTCACAATATTTTATGCTTACCTCTAGGAAGTCTCTTGAAATGATCTTTCATGTTTTTTATTTCTTGTTTGACTGATTTTGTATTATGTGGGTCATTGAAATAATGACAGACTAATTGGATTATTTGGTAGTGCCCCATCCACCAAATGGGGTACTTATTTTCATTCTGCTTCTTGGTTTTAAATTATTGCAGAAAAGATGCACAGCAGAAAAGTAGTACTAGCTAAGAAAACAATATAATGTCAGAAAAATACAGGAGTAATTCTTTGGAATAAAGGTTTTAAAATTGGGGAGTGAGGAAGTGATTTTCTTTCCCTTCTTTCTTTTCTGTGTTTTTGCTTTTTGTTTTAGTGCATTTATCATTTTACTGAGAAGTTAGAACTCTGTTGCCAGGGGCATTCCATATTCCAATGTATTTACTTAAATATTTATTTGAAGATTAAATATTTATTTGAAGTTTTCCTCCAACTTTTTTACTAAAATTGTTTCCAGAGCAATTTAAAAGATTCTTCCCTCTCCTCAGGTTTAGAGTCTAAAAGTCATGATACACAAGGAAAACAGGTCAGGGAGGTTAAAGGAAAAAAACAAGCTGAGGCACAACTTATTAAAGTTTATGGTTCTTCTTACAAGTAGCACAGTCTCCACTTGGTGATCATTGAAAGAGGGCCAAAAATAGCTGGTAGCAACTGAATAAGTCCGTCTATTTTTTCCCTCTGAAAAGCAGAGAAATAGAGGAAGAAGGACTGTAAGGAGTGTATAATAGAGGAAGAAGGACCACTATGTAGGACAAATGGGCAGAAGACTAGCAGAGCGCATCCACGAATACCAACTAGCAGTCAGAAGACACGATGAAAACTCCTTAATCTCACAACACATGGACAGACTCAACCATATTTTCAACTGGGAAACGGAGCATTTTAAACCAAGCCAAATCCAAAAATGCTAGAGAATTCCTGGAAGCTTGGCACTCAGACAAAGCAGCCATCAACAGACACGTAGAGGTAAACAACATTTACATACCATTCATAAGAAACAATAGAAAAGCCAAAAGACCAGAACACCTCCTTGCCAGCAATCAACACCCAGATAGGCAAAGATTAACACCAGGATTAGCACCAGAGGAACAATCAAACAGCACAACATACCCTAATCAAGGAACTATTAACTAAGTCAATCAACCAAGCAGCAAACAACAGCCCAATCAAGGAACTCCTAAGGAGAGAACAACACCTCCACCAACACAAGCAGGACAAGCCATGGGATATAAACAGAGAGCAAGTCCCACTCCCTATTTATTTATTTATTTATTTATTTATTTTATTTATAGTGCTATTTATACCCCGCCTATCCCCTCCCTAACGGAGGACTCTAGGCGGCTTACATACATATATATATATATACATTTTTACCATTATACAATGTCACCAACTATAGAGTGTAATTTAACCCACGCACCAGGAGAGGGGGTAAGGGAACCGGCTCTTCTAAGGCTCTGGACTCCAATTCCCAGGATGCCTTGAGCCGGCTGCTGACGTCCTGTTGATGTCACTTCCGGGTCTGTCCTCACCGTCCATTCAATCTTCCTCCGATTTTTCCTCCGGTGGAACCGGCTCCTGACAGGACACCAGCAAATTCTCCCACTTTAAGGTGGTACCCATTTATCTACTTGCTAAGCTTTCGAACTGCTGGGTTCACAGGAGCTAGGACTTTAGTGACCCACTCCCTTTTTGCACTGAAAATGTTGCCTAGTTTGGCAATGAAACATCTGCAAGAAAACAACAAGGCTCAGAGAGCACCAAGGACTCCACAGAGGAAGAATATTTGGTTTATGGCAAACCTTTGGAGCTGGGAGAACACTTGGAATATCAGGGGAGACACCAGGCAACAGTTTCACAGGTTCAGGGGCCTATATCAGCTTTGGCACCTTAGAGCCAAAAGGGATGGATGATGTCCTAACCATTTCGTGCAAGTATATGTGATTCTGCAAGGCTCCAGAGGTGAAACACAGGAGGCTAAGGGCTATATGAGGTCATCAGCTTTCAGGTTGGATTCTTCATGGCATACACTTCAAGTTGGGGGGGGGGAGGTTGAGGACTTTTCAGCTCTGTAGCCTTCAGCTGCTTGACTTAAGTATGCAAACTGGCCTAAAATAAAGCTTGTTTAAGGAATCCCTTTCCAGAGTGGATTTCAATCTCTTAATCCACTTTGGGCATGGAGATGGGCCATGATCAGCAGCATCTGCAAGGGGATGGGGGCTCAAAATCTGCAGGATGGTAGGTGTGGCATCATGATGCAAGCCCCTTTCCTTTTACATGCATGTGCTGGGCCTGATGGTCTGTCCAGAATGCATTTACCAGGCCCCTGAACGGTGGACTTCCCTGTTCCTTTCCTCCTTCTGGATTGGGGAAAAGAAAAAGAAAGAAAACAGCATGGTTTTACCATTTTTCCTGTCACTCCTGTTCCCTAGAAAGGGAAAGTAGCAGAGCTCCTGTCAATTTCACCTGGTTAAAAAAAGGACAAAAATCAGTTCTGTCCTTTCACTGTTCCAGACACTGAATATGTAAAAAAAAAATCCCAGTTTTTCACAGTTCCACTGGGGACCTTATTTTAAAAAATGATGGGAAGAGAGCAAGTGGCCAATTGGAGTGGAAAAATTTGTCGTCCCCCCCCCCCCCACACAAAAGAAAAAACCCCAATCTTGAATAATTTGCAGAGGTTTGCTTTCCTGGTGGGCTGGAGCGGGTAGAGGATGATGGTGTGTGTTCTCACCCTTGAGAAATGGTTAGTGACCCAAACTTTCACAGAGGCAAACTGGTCACGCAGATCATCCCTTCGTGAGTCTGATCCACAAGCAACCCCAGGCTCCAGATTGTTATGAAGACTGAATCATGGCAAGAAATTGAACTTTCAAGAAAAATAGAAGCCCTTTGCACCACTCTGCCTTCCCCCGCAGTGGGGGCTAGACATGCCAAGTCCATTAATATATGGCCTGGATAAACTGTGCAACAAGGAATGTGAGATTCAAAGTGCATAAAAAGCTGTGTGCCTGTCTTATTCAAAACACCTGTTGATGTATTTAAAAGAATAAAGGCCAAGAAAGAGGGAGATGGAAGAATATAAAATGCCCAGCTTCCCATTACATCACCACCTGATGTTTTACTTTCTAGGTAAAAGGATATTACAATTCACTTAATAAAACATCTGTAGTATCAAATTTAAGTAGCAAAGAAAAAACAGGCAGTCAGCTGTTGGGAATGTGCCTTTGCTTTTTGGATCAGAAGAAAGAAATTATCTTGTTTGGGGTTTTTTCAAGCAGCCTATGAGCCCCACTGGAACAACCTCTTCCTCTTCAGTACATTTACTTTGACGTAAGCCAGGCAAAGAATGGTAATTTTGACTCCCTGTTTTCCTCCCACTCAAAAGATCTCAAGCTGGTTCTAACTTCTGGCCAGTCCCTGCTAAACTCAGTTCTCACATGTGCAAGAGCTGTCAGATTAGGTTTAACACCCACCCACCTTGGCTGTCAAACTCCAGAGTTACATAATTTGTAACCCAACAAATTACTGGTTAAATATTTTCGTAAGTGGAGGTTACAGCCCTATCCAACTAAGACGGAAGTAGCATGCTTCCACCTTTGTAATAGATCAGCAGGTAGAGAGCTCAATGTTCGATTTAAGGGAAACTGGCTCAATCACAACATGCATCCCAAATATCTTGGGGTCACACTGGATAGGACACTTTCCTATAAAGAACACCTGATGAAGACTGCTGCCAAACTGAGAAGTAAAAACAACATTCTACACAAACTATGCGGCACTAGCTGGGGCTCGACAGCGGATACGCTGAGAATGTCCGCAGTCAGCCTGGTTTACTCAGCAGCAGAGTACTGTGCCCCAGTGTGGCTTAATAGCCCGCACACGAGAAAGATCGATACGCAACTGCATGAGTCAATGCGCATCGTTAGTGGGACCATACGACCTACTCCCACATACTGGCTGCCTGTTTTGAGCCATATACCACCTCCGGAAGCAAGACAAAAGACCGCCTTTCTTCAAGAATATCGGAAGATTATTGGTAATCCCCAGCTACCAATACTAAATGACATAGCCTGCTTGGAGCGAAACAGGCTGAGATCGAGACATCCAGCCATTTCTACCGCTAAAGCTCTTCTAGAAGACGATTTCAATATCCACAACATGTGGAAACAACATTGGCTAGGAAACTGCCCTCCACAATGTCGAAGCTTGCCCTGCATCTTGGAAAAACCACTTGGATTTGACCAGCCCCATGTGATATGGACAACCTTGAACCGAATTTGCATGGGTCATGGTAGATGTGCAGATGCCCTTTATAAATGGGGCAAAACAACATCATTGAATTGTGACTGTGGGGCCGAAAAGCAAACTATCCAACATATAGTGACAGAGTGTCAAAACCGAGCCTACAATGGAGACTTTGCTGATTTCCTGGCTGTGACAACTGAAGCAAAAAACTATATTTGTAACCTAGACATATGTTTGTAATTTTCCTGTCTATATTTTATATTTTATATTTCATATTTATTATGCTCTATGTTTTTTATTATAATGCAATGTGAATGTGCCATACGATAAATAAATAAATGTAACCCAACAGACCTAACCACAACCCATTCAACAGTTACGATGAAGCTTGATTTAGCCTGGTAAACTCAGTTACTACTGTAGTTCTTTTAGCTATGTATTTATGCTTTGCTTTCTTTTAGCTAAATTTGAATTCTTGAGACGGGAGGATTGAGAACTCAGTTTGGCTGAAGGACTGGATGCTCCAACATACTGTATGCATAATAGGATAGATGGCATCAAGGGAAGGGTCTTCAGATATTATATGACCTTATGCCCCTCCTCTTCCTATTTATGAAACTTCAAAGCACTGTAGCATATGATTCCAATCAAATATCATGTTCTGTGATTCCAAGAAGCCTAAAGGGATAGATAGAACTGAGCAAATTTCCACCCTACAATCACATGTAATTCAACTGGTTTTTTAAAAAGCCCTCAACCAAATTCCCAAAGTCCTTTGCAAACAATGAATGGCAAAAGCAAGCTAACCCCTTTCTCCTGGGGGCAGGGGGGTGGGGTCAGTAGAGACAGAAAAAGGTTGGGTGCCGGAAAGGTGCTGGCCATCTTGACTTGGTCCCCATGCAGTTCTGCTGATCTTCTGTGTATCAGAATGCAAACCCTCACATAATCAAATATCAAATGTATATAGGGACTCAGCAAAAAGTCTCACTGAAGATGAAAGGTAACTCAATCCAAATTAATTCTTCCACAGGATTAAATGTTTCTTCAATAGGATGTATTGGGATTGAAGGGATGGGTGTTGCAGTTATTTCTGCAAGTGAGCTATTTCCAATTTAGGACAATTTATTCCCCCAAAACATTAGGTTGGATACTTTTTTCAGTTTCTTTCCAATAGATTTCTTGTAAACTGGCAAGGTGGTGGTTCTTTCTACTGATTATGGAGGAAGTAGCAGGTGGTGGTTTCTAAAACTATCTCTTGAATCCTTCTTCAGTCTATGAACCAACCATTACAGAAGAATCAACATGACTTCTGACTTGTTGTCCTGTCTCACCAAGCTTTTAGAGTTTTTGAGAGTGTCAACATGTGTGAATTAAATTGATCTGTTAAAAATCCTTTATCTGGACTTTCAAAAGCGTTAGATAAAAAGTTCACCCACACATCCTCCTTCACCTGGCTCCAAGATGGCGCACTACTGTTTTTTGAGTGCCTTTCCTTACAATGGAGCTTCTATCACATTGGCAGCCCATGGTGAGGCATATTGAAACCAGATCGGGGGGAAAGTAGCATTTTCCATTGGAGACACAATACAACCTCCTATGTAAACACTGTGATTCACATGGAGGAGGAGCCTGATGGAGGTTGCCACCTTGTAGGGCTCACTGCTAAGGGGTGTAGTGGCTCAGCAGGTAAGACGCCAGGCTTGTCGATCGGAAGGTCGCAAGTTCGGAGGTTCAAATCCCTAGTCCCGTGTGACGGAGTGAGCTCCCGCACTAGCCCCAGCTCTTGCCAACCTAGCAATTCGAAAGCATGCAAATGCAAGTAGATGAATAGGTACCACTTCGGTGGGTAGGTAACAGCATTCCGCGCATATCATGCCGGCCACATGACCGCGGAAGCATCTTCGGTCAGCGCTGGCTCTTCGGCTAAGAAACGGAGATGAGCACCGGCCCCTAGAGTCGGACACGACTGTGCGGGGGGAACCTTTACCTTTACCTAGGGCTCACTGCTGCACTGCCCCCTTCCATCCAGCCATGAGGTTGTATTCCCACATGATCATTTCTGCTTTGCCTGCCAGGGAGAATAGAACCTCACCTGGCATTCCTTCTCTCCCAATAGAATATCAGCCTTGGGAACCCCTTCCACAAGGTCAATATTCCCATTAGTAACCTCCAGCTCATACTACATGGCCTGTGAGGGTTACGTTGCTGTGAAGAAATGATGTATTCTTATCTGCTTGGATATGTTTTGTGGTGCTTATTTTGACTAAGAGCCCTGTGTGGAGACTCAGAGATAATGAGGGAGGCTCGGCAGGCAGAAGCAGGAAGTCAGGGCTGTTGGGCAGAGGGAATGGAAATGGGAACCTTCAGAACTGGGGAATCCACATACCTAGATTTGGCTGCCTTCTTTCCAGGTTGAATTAACTTCCTTGGTTTAAAATCTATCCTTTAGCTTCTGAGTGTACTTTGACAGGGTACGAAACAGAATATTTTAGGGAATATGAGTGAAAGGGTCAAATGAACTGAGTCAGCTCTGCACAGAGTTCCCTTGTGGGGAGATGGAGCGGTATACAAATTGAAGCATAAATAAAAATAAATAGCACCTGTAGTGGGAAGTAGGTTCTGCATTACTTTTTCTCAGCTCAAAGGGGCATTTGGAAAAGCGTCAGAGAACTCCCTTCCCACTGCAGATACTGTTTTTCTCCAAGAACAGAATAACCATTGCCACACAGAAACACAGAAGGTAACATACATTCCACAGAACACAGAAAGTAACTGTAATGGTATGTGGGAATGACTTTGAGAGATGGGAGGAACAGCCACATCCAGGGGAACACTTGGATAAGAGGCAGCTGAGCCCACAAAAGGAATATGGGCATGGGAAATGTCTCAGAAGGGACCCTCCCTAGTTTTTTGGGCTGTCAAGGTGAGGGGAGAGAAATGTACTTTCAGACTTGCAAGATTCTGTCACTGTCACCTTATAATAAAGTAGAATTAGTCCATCTTGATGTGCTTTTTGTCTGGACGACCTCACAAGGCTGACAGTAACACACATGACTTTCTGTGCAGATAGCAACTTTTCCAGCCTCATTGCAGGAATCTGGTGAAAGGATCTCTGTCAGGGCCACTGTTTAGAAAGCAACACACTTTCTTCCCATCTCAGGAACAGGAAGAAAGTAGATTGGTGTACATATGAGTCCAAGACAGCCAGTCGAAGCTCTATCAAACTTAATCATGGGATGAGGGGATAGGATCAAAATGGATATTTCTTACAGTGCAGATCCAGCAAGGTTGGATCCAGCAATGATCTCACACTTTCCATAGCTTTGAGGAAGAGGAAGAAGAGTGTTTTCTTATTTTGATTATATCCTTTATTCTTCACAAAATATCCTAAAATATCCTTATTTGTTATCATTTTCTTGTATTTTTGGTGTGGTGGGGGATGGTGGCTTTTTTGAGAGGTGACAGCCATATTCTGGAGCTCCAATCCTAACTTCTCAATTGGTACAGGCTCAATGTCTCATTATCTGTGGTTTTGATATCTGTGGTTCTAAATGGAGCTTAACCTCAAGAATAAAAAGGTCTACCTGTACTGTGTATAATTTTGCTTGCCACGTGTCAAAAGAAAGATATTGTAGAGCTGGATAAGGGTTCTAATCATAAATTAAACTTGACACAACTTTGATCTTCACTAATGCCCCTTTAGCTTGGCACTTATATGCTCTGGAAATCATCTTTATTGTGTGCTTCTAATTTTGCTTCAAAAAATTGTGTGTCTCAGCTCTCAAACACGAAAAAACATTGCCCTAGAAAAATGTGAGCAGCAGCAATTGGCAGTTAAAAATAAGGTTCCCAGGAAGGCTTAACAGACATCAGTGCTCTGATCCAATTTAACTAATAGAAGTTGATGGTTTGACAATCAGGGGCCCACTGAGTGGAAACAAGACATATTCATTGGATGACATGTTTTGGCAACTCATCATAACTGACAACTGTGCATGGAAAAGCACACATGCTCCATGTGTCTGGATCAGAGATGCCCATCCTGTAGCTCAAGGGCATGATGTATCTACCTCCAAGCTGATCCTCTGCCCCAGGTGTTGCTACCAAAAATGTTTTGCCTTAGTAAGAAAAGGGAATCTCTTCTTTTTCTATTGCTATTTTGCAATAGCAGTGTTCCTGGTTATGGATCAGTTACTCAACTCTTCTTCAGAGGAAGAAGATGATGACTGGAAGGCATCACAGTAGGATCTATGAACAGCTGACCATAAGAAGAGTAGCCTGTCATTTCTGCTCCAGTGCTAGGAGGCTGCTGATAGCCAGAACTGGAGAAATGGGCTCAGAAACAAGTACAAATACAGAATGGAATGGGTAAAAAAATAATAATCAGAAAATGGATGTGTAACTTTTCCTGAGAGTCACTTTTGGCCTTTGAAAGATGTGTCAAGGGAGACACACGCTCCTAAAAGTAGTCAGTGGATCCAAAACAGAAACATTTGATTTAATTTCATTTCTATTTCCGTTTGATTACACGGCCGTGTTTAACTTAGTAGTTAAATATAGTTTTATTTCATGTCTGTTTACATTTCATTACACAACTGTATTTCATTTTAAAATTAATATTATTATTCTCCAGTCATGCGTTTAATAGTTTTCCCCTTGTATCATATTATAAATTACAACTTGATTTTTGGAGGTCTCTAATGGTTGCATTTAAGGCCTTCATGCCTGCAGCTGGCCTCAGGTAGCACCCGTCTGAATTAAATGAAATTAAATGAAACTAATGTGACAGATTTATCCATTCCGAGTCCAGGAACTGGACAATGATCAGCCGCCACCACTTCACCAAAGATACCTTATGGTAAAGATTTATTTGTTTGTTTATTCTTTCCATTCTATTCTATCCTATCCCAACACCTTGGTAAAAAGCCAGGTTTTGATGGCCTTTGGGGCGGTCACAGAAAAGGCATTTCAGGGAAGGGATCTGGAGCATGCCTACCGTATCCAATCTACTGGGATGGGCAGATACTCATGGAAGAGGCAGTCCCGCAAATAACCAGGTCCTGTGCCATGTAGAGCTTTAAAGGAGATAACCAGCACCCTGAATTGCACCTGGAAAGTTCTTCTGTTTCAAATTTCAATAAAAGTTTGTACATTTTAGCAATCACGTGTTCATCATTTGCACCCAATTCTATTTCAAGGTCAGGCTGACAATATTCAATACCATAAATTATTTTGTCTACTTTGAATCTTTCTGATAACTGTAAGTAGGAAAACCATTGACAACTATATCCCTCTGCCATCAGTTGTTCTCTTGATTTTATTTTGTATTCCCCTTGACAGAATTCTAGTATCTCACAGTATGTTAAACATTTGTGTCTGCCTATTATTTCTTGTCTATAAAATGCTTCTTGTGCTGAGATCCACAAAGGTGTTTTTGGGCACAACCTGGATTTGTATCTATTCCGTATTTTCAATATGGTATGTCTAACATAGTGTTTTTTAAAATCTACATTAACCTTGACTATATCGTACCACAAATCTCCATGCCACTCAAATCTCAGGTCATGTCCTTCTGACTCTAAAAATCTTCTATTTCTCAGCAATACCCACTCTTTCATCCAACCAAACAACAAGCTGCAAAATACAATTTCACAGCAAGTAAACCCAATCCTCCTCTTTCCTTTGCATCTTGTAACACCTTATATTTAACTCGTGGTTTTTTCCCCTTGCCCTAAAAACTTAGATATACTGTATCCTTTTGCCACTGTTTAAATGGTGCATCAATTGTCAAAACCGGTATTGTCTGAAACAAAAACATAATTCTAGGCAAAACATTCATTTTTATCACAGAAATTCTCCCCAACAATGACAACTGTAATTTCTCTCATCTGAACATGTCTTTTTTAACTTCATTCCATGTCTTAACATAATTATTTTTAAAATAACATACAATTCATATTTGTCATGGTGATACCAGATATTTCCTCAATCTCAAAATCCATTTTCTTCATCAATTCTGTTTGATCCTCTATTTTCATATTTTTGGTAGCATCTTTGTCTTCTGATTATTAATCTTAAAACCTGCTAGTATATCAAATTATTTTAATTTCCCCATTTATCTTTCTATTCCCATTAGTGGATCCTCCAAAACCAACATCAAGTCATTAGCAAATGCCCTTAACTTGTAAGTTTCTTTCTTAATCTTTATTCCCACAATTCTCTCATCTTGTCTTATATCTCTATTCAGTATTTCAAGAACCAAAATAAGCAAAATGCCCATTTTAAAAAGTTCTCTCCAAAGTTCATATCTTCCAAAACTTTGAACAGAAAAACCCAATTCAAATTGTCAAAGGCCTTCTCCGCATCTGAGAAAATCAATGTGGCTTGTTTTTCATTATGTTGCTCTAAATATTCCAAAATGTCCAACATGTTTTTTTATATTATCCTTTAACTGCCTTTTAGGTAAAAACCCACATTGATCCTCATGAATAAAGTCTTGCAAAATTATTTTCAACCTCTCAGCCAAAATCATTATAAAGAACTTATAAGAAACTATTGGCCATTATTCAATAATGATATTGGCCAATAGTTTCTTGTTGAAGTCAAATCTTGTCCCTCCTTAGGTATTAATATTAGCCACTTTCCAGCTCTCTGGCATCTTTCCCATCTGTAAAATAGAATTCATCACATTTTGTAAAGGTTGTAAAAGTTCATCCTCAAAGCATTTATAGTAAGAACCCGGTAACCCAACTGGTCCAGGCACCTTTCCTGTTTTAGTTTTTTTATATAGCTTCGCAAACTTCCCTTCTTGTTATGGGTCCATTCATAATCTGTTTATGTTTCTCTGTAATCTTTGGTAAATTTTGTTTCTTTAAATTTTCATCTATTTTCTCCAGGGAAATTTCTTGTCCTTTATATAAATTGGAATAATATTGATAAAATGCTTTTTGCATAGCTACATTATCTGTTATTACAATATCTCCCTCTTGTAATTTCAACATTTTCTTTTCTTTTCATAACTTGTATGCCAACCACTTCCCTGGTTTATTTGCACACTCAATTTTTTTGTTTTGCATATTTCATTTTTATTTCCATTTCTTAGTGTTAACGTAGATAACTGTCACTGTAGAAGTTTAATTTGTTGAGAAATATTTATCTTCTCTGGAAACTTCTTTAATTCCTCTTCTTTTCTTTTTATCTCATCCAAAATAGCTTGTGTTTTCTCTTGCTTCTTCTTTTTGAGTTCACAATTATGTTGTATAAAATAACCTCTCATGAAAACTTTGCTTGCATCCCAAAGCATTCTTATATCTGTGCCTTTTTAAAGATTATTTTCAAAAAACTCTTTTAATTTCTTTTCACAGTCCTCCACTATTGCTTCTTTCTATAACAGCATTTCATTTAACCGCCATCTAAAAGAACTGGGTTTCCATTTAAAAACCAAACTCATTGGATTATGATCTGAAAAGGTTTTTGGTAATACTGTATCTCTACTATATGAAACTTAGTAGTCAAATTCTTCAAAATCCAAATCATATCTATTCTCAAAAAAGATCTATGTCTTTCAGAAAAATAAGTATACTCTCTTGAATTGCCTCCACATATCAACAAGCTCTAAATTGTCCATCAAATTAAAAAAAAACTTTGGTAGTTTACCTTGTATAATTTTAATATTTTTCTCAGAAGTGCTGTCTACTTGTGGAGAGATGTACCTTGTGTAATTTTAATATTTTTCTCATAATCCTACCTTACTGTACATTTAGAAAGGTGTGGAATTCCCCTTCTCATGAGTCAAGATTTCACAGCCACGAAATTACACCTTGCTGGACAGTTGATCATCACTTCTAATTTAGATATTAGTGCAAACTTTTTAATATAATCCACCCTCTTGAGTACTTCATCTTCCCTATTCTCCAGTTTTCTTAAAGGAAAGAAAATGCGAGAATTAGCTTTCACATGGCCAAAGGGAAGCAAGTTTATATCATATCTATTGGCTATTGAAACAGGTGACATAACAAAACTGGGCCTCCAGGAGAGGGGACTGAGCACTCTGCTACATAGGACAGGTAAAAGAAGAAAGCACAAAGGGGTTTCAATATAGCTTCAGTGAATAGGTCTGACTATTGGAACACTGCAGTCACTAGAATTCTTTCATTATGGCTTTCTAACTTTCCTTCAATAAAAACTATTCATCAAAAATTCTTGGATTCTTGTGAAGTTGCCTAATTGGTTCCAGTCCTGCCTGCTGGTTGAAGCCTGCCAAGAACAAGAATAAAAGGAGGAGGAGATTGGCCTGGAGGGGGGGGACTTTTTTACTACTCTTAGTATCATCATTATATAACACTGGCACTGAATCTCTGAGAGTTCTAAATCTTCCCTTTTTTTGTAATTCTTATGACAACCCTATAAGACTGGTCATGATCATTGTCATCTTAAGCTGATGAGATACTATGACCAGTGTGTTACCACTATGGGAGTTCATGACAAAGAATCGGGGACTTTTTGGTGCTAAGTTCACCATCAAGAGGCATGAATGCTGCATGCTTTGAAAACTGCAACTTCTACTTTCAACTAATCTGCTCAGATCTCTTTTTTTTTCCTAAGTACTCCTTCATCTCCATGGAAGTAGTACTATATGGAGCATGGATATGCATCCAAATTATCTCCTCAACATTCTTGCACACATAGATGCTGCCAAATATCTTTGAGGTTAATCTTATCAGACTATCCAATTGAAGATAGGTCTGTTTTTTCTTTTTTCTTTTTAAAGAAATAATAACCACTTCTAAAAGCATAAGGTTTCCCCAGTTGAACTCTGCAGTCTTCTTGTTGTGAATGGGTTGGTGTCATTTTAGCCAGCTGTTTTCAGTTGCCATGAAAGTGAAATACTATTGATAAATAATAGCAATGATAATAACAACATCCTATTGAAGTTTTTGTTCTTATGATGACACTATTTTACTGACTGGTAAGTTTTGATATATTGATTGATTTGCTCTCTGATCCTGGTCTTTTGCTGTAGTTTTATCTTCTGCAATTTGACTTTGTTTTTAATCTAAGCCCTCCCCTAGGCTGAAAATCATCCAAGTATTTACATTAATTAAATTCAATGTGTTCTGCCTCCCTCCCCATCTTTCCATAACATCCTTGTGGAGAAGAGTTGTTAATAAGCCTTGCTTCACTTATGAAGAAGTGTGGAAGCTGCTCCTAATCACATAACACTACCTCATTTCTTCTGCATGGATGTGCAAAGTTATCAGAGACACAACCTCTTTTCCCAAAAGGTTGGAATGGCATCTACTGTGAATCCATGGTCCCAGCTAAGAGGGATCATGCTAACAAATCAGTTGCATCCATTTCTGAAAGGACTGTGGCTAGCCCTATCTCTGTGTTAGTGATGCCTCCTGACATATCTTAATAACTATCTCTTGTTGCCCTTGCTTAAAAATTAAACTCTCTAAGAAGTTGATCCAAAGCCCTCTCTTGCCAGGTTAAGAGAAAGAGTTGTAAACAAAGGAAGAATAGGAGGATGAATTTGATCAGTCCAAGAAGCACAGCCAGAGATGCAGCATTTTGGTGATGAACTCCATGTTTCTGTAAGTGCCATATTGTTTTAAATATTAAGAGAACACAAAATGGAAGAATGCACACAACTTGTGCAAATGTGGACAGAACCTCCAAAACTCTAAACTGAAGTTCAACTAAAGTTTCTCCAGGTTTTTAAGAGAAAACCGCAGAGAGTAAACATCAGAGCAAAAGTCCTCACCCAGAAGCAAATAATGAAACAGAGTGAATTTTACCACAGATGTCCCACTGGACTGAGTATCAGACCTCAAACCCTTCATACATCCAGTGTCTTCTCATCAGTTCCTCTCTTATATTCAAGGCTTTCTAAAAAAAATTCCCTTAAACTCTCAGGTTCTTTTTGACTTTGCAGTGCTCCCACCTGACCGTGGTTGTTAGTAGTTTGTCTTTGGCCTTCCTTGAACATTAATTCACCTTCTCTGAGGGCGTGTCACAAGCTGGTGTACATCTTCTCCAAGCTGTGAAGAGCAGCAGAGGCAATACAATGTCACAAGTGCAGTCTTTGCAGCACTGGATATTTTTAAATGTTGGCATTTTAGCATGTGATCTTTCCTCCAAGAGCAACCATGGTTTTGGATTGAGAACCACTTAAGTGCACCGCTGGAGACAATCCATGCCATAATTGCTTGAACTCTTCACGATGGCTCTTGTGTGTCTAGGAAGAAATAAAAAGAGCTGAAAGATAGGGTGGGGGAGAAGGGATGAAACTACCAATCACCACCCCCAAACCTTACCATATACACACTCCTCGTTTTGCAGAACAAAGAAGAAACAAATTAATCCATTGGTTTTGGCAACCTTCAATACAAACCAGCCAATTATAGCAAAGCAGTCACTCAACAGCCCTGCTTCATCGAAAAGAAGAAAACAAGCTTTTGTTTGGCTTAAAAGACTCTCACGGGGGCCAGTGGTGGAGATGGGCAAAAAGAAAGAGGAAAAGAGCCCAACTCACATAAATAGGGCATAAAGAGAGGTTGTAAGCAGGAGGCAGCGGCAAGAATTGAGGACTTAGATTCAGTTTGCAATGCCTTAACAAGGACTGTAGTGTCCTGCCTGATTAAATCATAAAGTACGACAACACCTATTATGGGTTATCATTGCTGGGAACCAATTCAATCTAGTGTTGCAGCTGGACACAGAAGGGTCAGATTCAAAGCTACCTGTGATAGATAGTCAACAATAAAGCAGCAGTAATAAAAATAATTGGAGGCACAGAATTATCAATGAGCATTTCTCATGAGTGGTCAAACTTTGTCCTCTATAGTAGATTTATGGCAATGTCGAACTACCGTAAGGCATCCATGAAACAATATTGACATGCTTTCACTTACTTCTCCAGAATTCCCCATGTTCTGCAGAAGTAATTCTCAACCTACACATTGGATTGTTGCTACCAGAAAGTATGGCCCATGGTGAAAGTCTTCATTTTGCCTTAAAAGTGAGGAACAGGAATTAAGAGCTCTGGGAAATGTAAAAAGAATGCTACAGACCCTCACCCACAGATTAGGAGTGGAGTGGAGACATACAAAAGACCAAGCTGAACTGGAAATTCCTCTAGTTACATTACTGAAATGTGAAGGATTCCATGAAGAGTTGCTTTTCATACATATTAATTTATATTCTATCATTTTTTTACTAATTTTTTTAAAGCAGTGTTTTTCAGCATGCTGGCTGGGGAATTCTGGGAGTTGAAGTCCACACATCTTAAAGCTGCCAAGGTTGAAAAACACTGCTTTAAAGGAAAAAAACAAGAAAAGTAAAAGGAGACAGAAAAAGAATAAAAGACATAATGAATAAACAATATATTTATAAACATCATGAAACTGAATAAAATTGAATACCTTAGATTAAGAATTTTCAGTATAGTATTAGTTTGGTTTTACATAGCTAAACCTCTTTAGTATATCATTTAAAAAACTGCAGGTCATTATAAAATCAAATCAGTATACAGTAATAATGATATAAAATATATTAAATATATTAAATATCATACTGAAAAATATAATCATATATTTTATGTTTATATTTATAATAACAATATAAAACATGAAGCAAATTAGGAAGTTACAGTAATTTTTCTCTAGTTAGTAAAAGTTCTGTCCTTATTTAGCAGATCATTGAGGATATAAATATTGCAACTTTACCTTAAGAGAAACCAAATTTCAGATGTGGTACAAGTCCATATATGAAATTATGGTCCAGAAATGCTTTCCTTGTTGTGTTAAAGTCCAAGACAATTTTGCTTTTCAAATGCAAAGTTGTTTTAGATATCAAGGCATACTCCGTCATTGATTTGCCATTCTTCTACAGAGAGAAATGTGCATACTTTCCACTGAGAAACATAACATATCCTTGCAGCAGTTACCACATACAAGGGCAATTCCCTGTACTTTTTGGGGATGTACGGCTTAGTGATATTTAACAGAAAGTTAGGTTGGAAAGGAAACTCAATTTTTAGAATTTGCTTTATTCTGTTATAAATCATTTTCGAAAGCAGTTGAGTTTTACAACATTTGTCAATCAGAAGATCGCAAGTTCGGAGGTTCAAATCCTTAGCCCCACGTGACGGAGTGAGCTCCCGCACTCGTCCCAGCTCTTGCCAACCTAGCAATTTGAAAGCATGCAAATGCAAGTAGATGAATAGGTACCACTTCAGTGGGTAGGTAACAGCATTTCACGCGCGTCATGCCAGCCACATGACCATGGAAGCGTCTTCGGACAATGCTGTTCTCTTCGGCTAACAAACGGAGATGAGCACCGTCCCCTAGAGACAGACATGACTGTGCGGGGGGAATCTTTACCTTTACCTTTTAAACCAAATATGGAAGAATGGTCCACCTTGACCGTTACATTAATTTATACTCTTTAGGTACTCTGTTTGTGTTCCACACGTCAGACAGAGATGGAAACTGTTATGGCTGGAATGTGATGAGAGTTTATTTCCAGGACCCTTCCCCCAGACCTTGCAAACTTCATAGGGACCAGGTTCAGTTTCCCACTTTGCATAATCCTGCCAGACCCCAGAGAACTATTCCTGTCCCTAAACAACCCCACCCCCTTATCCTTTCTTTGCTGAGAAGAAAGAAGTATTGCTCACCATTAACAAAGGCCAAATGAAATTGACTAGAGGCAGTGATTGACTAAGGCAAGACTAATAATGAAATGGCACAAAATAGGCACCTAATACTCCACTTGCTGACAAGAAACAGTGGCTATTTCCAGCGCTCTTCCGCCTCTAAAAAGTATAGTGTTTCTTCACAATAAAATGCCCCTCCTTACACAAACTTACCCAGTTTTCCCTACATGATCCCAAGATCCTGACATCCCTAGGAGCCCTAGGATTTCCCACCCCACAATTCAAAATCCTGATAAAAGATCTTCCTATCTATTATTCTCTGTTCCTCTTCCTTTGTAACCTGGAACCTAACGATCATTGTTTCAATACAGTGTGATCTTCCTCCTCAGAGTTGTACTCTATCTTTCACATCCACAACAACTCCAAAGCTGTTCTTGTTAATTATAAAAAGACAAAGGCCTGCCCCCATTCTCCCAAGGGATAGGGAATGGAGACAAAAAGGAAGAAAATCAGATCTCTAAGGCTAGACCAAAGTGTAAGCTATACATTGAAATCTATATCCTGATGGAGTTATTTTGATCTTCTTTTGATGAGGTGCTTGATTGAACATCAGCTGGTGGCCCTTCAATAATGGATGCAAGGAGGGTGTGCTGCCCCTCTACTCTCCTCCTTCTCTGTCTGATGGGAGGGGCCAAATGGGATCTCCACTTTGCCCTGATGAATGAATGAATGAATGAATGAATGAAGGAAGGAAGGAAGGAAGGAAGGAAGGAAGGAAGGAAGGAAGGAGAGAATGAGAGGAAGGAAGGAAGGAAGGAAGGAAGGAAGGAAGGAAGGAAGGAAGGAAGGAAGGAAGGAAGGAAGGAAGGAAGGGAGGGAGGGAGGGAGGGAGGGAGGGAGGGAGGGAGGGAGGGAGGGATGGTGCAGCCTTCCAAGAGTCTTTGATTCTCTGGCTGTTGAATGAGGCCCCAGTGTCTTGACTTCCACTCTTCAGTCCAATACAGAGTTGACTAATCAAATTCAATAATCACTGAGTCCAACCACTGTGAAGGAGGCAGACTGGCACCACATATGGCAATCACTCAGTATTATTTAATTGATTAATATGCCACCTAACCCCCAACTACATGATTGTAACAGAATGGATAAAATGCACTCTACTCCTTGGCCATAGCTCAGCAGCAAAGTAGATGCTTTGCATGTGGCAATTCCCTTTCAGAAGAGATCAGAACTCTGCAGATACATTACAGCCAGATAAAAATATAGTCAAAAACATTGTTGTACTTAATCTTGATGCGCTAAACTTTATGGTACATTTTTGGCATATTAATTTCAAAATCTTTTGCAGGCTCCAACAAGCAGCATGTTCTCTTCAGCATGCATTCAGCATAATAAGAAAGCTGGAGTGCACTTGCAAATAAATAATTTTGTTCAGTACTTTTACAGGCTCATCTTCTTGACTGTTTTTAACTCTTTCCTCACTGCTCTATGTATTGGCACAAAAGGTTTTGTTGCCTGCAACGGAGTTCTAATTGTACATTCCGATCACTTTCTGAGGTTCACAACAGGAAAGCATTCTGAACTGGAGTATCCTGGTTCCTGTTTCTGATCCTGAGTTGCTATACTACAAGAGTGAAAAAAAATGACCTTACCTCCTATCTGTATGTTGAAAAAAAATCACAGGCCACCTCAAATCCACCAGTGCCTTACAAACATTAGAAGTAGGATACCTACCCAGTTCTTATCTATCTGCTTCCCTTTCATTTCAGACAGGGAGCTCTGCAGGGGTTAAAAACATCAAGATGGCAGCCACAACCATGTGATGGAAGCCTCACCCCTTTTAACATGCATCATGATGCACATAAAAAGGGGTGGGGCTTCTATCTCATGGTTATGACAGCCATCTTCAATTTTTTGACTCCCTCGCCAAGGATGCACCTGATTTCAGAGGAAGAAGCAGGCTCCATGACTATTGCTAAATGTAACATTTGTGTAGTGTGGTCATTTTGTATCATTTTTTAAATTTAGTTTCCCTGATCTCAATTTTATAATTTAGTCAGCAAAGCACCAAGTTGAATAAAAACGGTTTCAATTAACCAAAGGGAATAGTTTGCCAACACCAAGTAAATAAACAATGATATATTATATTTGCAGGATCATGCAGCCATGCATCTTTAAGGATATCAGGAGAACATAAGGAAGAAGGCAATTATGGCTATTTTTCTCACCCACCTGAGAATCATCATAATTCATTCATCGACCATGAAGTTATAAACTTACATTTGTAACAATAAAAGTTGGCTGTGTTAGCTAAATGTTGTTCTTGTTAGCTGGGATCGAGGAGAAACTTGTTCCATTTGCATTTTAATGTTTTTAATGCAATTTGTGTTCCCTGAACCTATATACAAATCAGAATACAAAATATCTTTTATGCTCTTGGGACATACAGTAGTTGGCAACTCAAACATATGTGCAGAAAAATGAGTATATTAGGGAAACAAGCTTGCAAAAATGTGTGTGAATGTTCACAAAGAAGGGGGTTTTTTTTAATACAAACTGTTAAAGAAATAGGACTAAATTACTTTTGTAAAAATATTTGTGAAGAAAGAAGGCAGGCAGGCAGGCGAATCTATGTGAATATTCATCAGTCATAGACAATCCAGTTAATCATCTATGTGTGTTCATATATTGTGCAATACCTACTGTAACTTAAAAAAAGAGAGAACGTATATGGATGATTAACAACAGCAGGATACACAGTCCACAGTTCTAAATCATCTTCTAGGAAAGACTCCTGCTGAAAAACTATTTTTTCAAGTATAGAAAGAGAAGTAGGTTTGTCAGATCATTGGATTTCTTTCTATCTTTCTAATATCAAGCTTTTTACTGTAATAAAAGCTTGCAGCATCCATCCTATTTGTGCTCTTGTTAATTTCTAGCCCATTGGGATATAGTTCAAAAGAACATGAGCATTCACAAAAATGAATGAGTCTTCCAAATCTAAATGTGTATGTGAAGGAACCTCTCTCTAAAAAGGAGACATTATAAGTCAAGACCACACAATAGAAACCAGCATTTGCATTTTGAGCACTGCATCTTCAGAAATTAGCTTTCTAATTCCTTCCTAAAATGATAACTAGGTGCCCAAGATAGACAAAATAATACTTTTGTAGGAAGTTGGGTAAAAAAAAATAGAAACAGCAAAAATGGTCCAATATTTGGACAGTTTCACCCATGCCAAGTTATTGCTAATGCTTTATTGAATTTATTTATTTATGTTTCGACTTCTATCACCGCACCATCTCCCCCAAGGGGACTCTGGGCGGTTTAGATAGAGAATAAAATTCTGTTATAAAAACACATAAAAATACAATATACAATTAATTATTATTATAAATTAAGTATAAAATCCAAGAAGGCAGACCATGATCTTTAAAAGGGCTCTATGGCACCAGCCATCCCCACGAGGAACTATTCCTGTTCCCATCCCACGCGAGGCGGCAAAACCAGGTCTTTAGGTTCTTCCGGAAGGACAGGAGCGATGGGGCCTGCCTCACCTCCGGGGGCAGGTTGTTCCAAAGGGCAGGCGCCACTGCCGAGAAGGCCCGCCTTCTGGACCCCACCAAACGAAACTCCCTTACCGATGGGGTCCGGAGCATGCCCTCTCTACATAATCGAGTGGGACGGTTTGAAGTTATGGGGATGAGGCGGTCCCTCAGATACCCTGGTCCCAAGCCATGTAGGGCTTTAAAGGTCAAAACCAACACCTTGAATTGCACCCGGAAGCATACCGGCACCCAATGCAGCTGGCGCAGCAGAGGTGTCACATGGGCCGATCTAGGGGCACCAATAACTGCACGCGCAGCCGCATTCTGGACCAGTTGTAGCTTCCGGATACTCTTCAAGGGTAGCCCCATGTAAAGCGCATTGCAGTAGTCTATGTGGGAGATGACCAGGGCATGAGTGACTGTACGGAGGGACTCCTGATCCAGGAAAGGGCGTAACTGGCACACAACACGAAGTTGCGCAAAGCCCCTTCTGGCCACGACTGCCACCTGCTCCTCGAGCAGGAGTCGTGAGTCCAGAAGGACCCCCAGATTCCGCACTGATTCTGAACGGGGAAGTGCAACCCCATTCAGAACCAAAGATGATAATTTCCCAGATCCAGAAGAACCATCAATCCACAGCCACTCCGTCTTACCAGGGTTCAGCTGAAGCCTGTTGTTCCCCATCCAGACCCCCACAGCCTCCAGGCACTGAGAAAGGGCGGCCACTGCATCACTTACTTCACCTGGGATGAAGATGTACAACTGTGTATCATCAGCATACTGATGATATCTCATCCCATGGTGACGGATGATCTCACCCAGCGGTTTCATATAGATATTAAATAGGAGAGGTGAAAGAACCGAACCCTGCGGCACCCCACAAACAAGGGGGCGAGAGTTGGATCTCTCATCTCCTATTACTACTGATTGGGACCGGCCCCCGAGGAAGGAGGTGAACCAACGCAGAACTACGCCAGCCACCCCCAACTCCTCGAGCCATCCCAAAAGAATACCATGGTCGATGGTATCGAAAGCCACTGAGAGATCAAGGAGAGCCAGGATGGACGCACTCCCTCCATCCCGCCCTCGCCAGAGATCATCCGTAAGTGCGACCAATGCAGTTTCCACCCCATATCCCAGCCTGAAACCTGACTGAAAGGGGTCCAGATAATCCGTTTCATCCAGAATCCTCTGGAGCTGCAGCGCCACCACCTTCTCAACCACCTTCCCCAAAAAGGGGAGGTGGGAGACAGGACGAAAGTTGTCCAATACGGTAGGGTCCAGTGACGGCTTCTTGAGGAGGGGGTGCACCAGCGCCTCCTTAAAAGCATCTGGAAACACCCCCTCCCCCAAGGATGTATTAACCATCGCCTGGACCCAACTTGATGTAACCTCCCTGGCTGCCTGCACTAGCCAGGAAGGACAAGGGTCAAGATGGCATGTGGTGGCCCTTACAGTCCGGAGGATCCTGTCCACTTCCTTAGGCCCAACAGGATCAAACCAATCCCATTGAATCCTGACTCAATAAAAAGTTGAGTCCAATAAAATTAGTACCAAGGAATATATTTAACTGTTCATAAGGAAACATTTTCTTCTTTCCTTTATAGCCCTCTTCTGTCCAGCCACTAGGAAGGGAGGGAGGAGGGAGTCAGCTAGATATAATTCTGCCATAAATCAACACACAAAGAATATATGCAAAGTAACTTCCTTTTTACCGTTTTCTGAATGATCCCTCCAACCATATTACCAGCTTCACTGATCAATATATTTATCACTTATTCTTTCACCTGATCTAGATTTTAGGATTGTGGGCATCTAAAAAAAAAACCTCTGTTCAATATATTGTCCAGTTTGGAAATGAAAATTGGGACTTCTAATAGTTCTGTAACATTTTTTTTAATTTTAATGCTCTACCAAACAATTTCAGGAAGTGAGAAGGAACCAGTTATGGTGGAGATTAAGAATCTATAACAATGACGGTGTAAGGAGGTGGTCATTTTTAATCTTTAGAATAATATTTCAAAAGACCTAGCATTCTGGAAAACTTTTAACTGTGCCATTGAGGAGGGACAAAAGAGCATCTCAGAGAATGCATGTCCACAGTTGGAAAGAAATAATTATGTTCAGTTTTTCTTCCAGAAGCGTCTTTTGTTTCTGTCTAAAAGAGGGGTGGGCAACGTCAGGCTCCCGCCTAAGGCCCCCGGGGCTCCTGCCTGCAAACCCCGCCCCTTCCACGTGATTGGCTCCCGCCCGCAAACCCCGCCCCCCAGTGCTTGTGATTGGCTCCCGCCCACAAACTCCGGCCCCCGGTCCACGGAAATCCCAGAAACCCCGCCCCCACCCCCCCGGTCCCTGGTTATAAATATCCAAATGGCCCTTGGCAGAAAAAAGGTTCCCCACCCCTGGCCTAAAACAAGGAGTCTTAGAAGTCAATTCAATCTTCTATTAACATGACTCATTCTGCAGAAGCTCAGCAATTTGTTTTCTGGATCTCTAATTCCATTGGGGCATGTGGGAGACCTTGGTGCAAATCTTGGTAAATTGAGTTATTTCTTTAGATTATATACAGTATCTGGGAAGGCTTTTTTTTCCTCCTCCTCTTTTCCTCTGGCTGCCAGACAGGATGTATCCTATTATGTTTTTATCAACAAAATCTTGCATATCTTTACAAGTGATTTATGGTACACATTTTAGAAACTGAGATGAAAACTTTTTAAAGATCAAATGTATGTTTAGGGGTAGAAGATATGGGCCTGCATCAAAGAGAATTATGCTTCACGAGTTTCACAGCTTTTCATATTTTAAGTGCTCACTGGCCAAATTAATCCACTATGTTACATAGGAAACTCTTTATCTGCAAGGAAGAAAATTAAACTATTTGTCATTTATTGGCGCTCTCGGCTTTCATCTCAGGAATGTAAAATTGGCAAATATGCCATCTTCCACAGAGCTTGGCAGATAACTAGAATGCTAGACTTTTAAAATATTCTGGGAAAACATAATGTTTCTGAACCTAAAGATGTTTGATGTTTACAGTTTTTTGCCTTAAAAAAACATCTCAGGGCATTGTTTCCATTGGCCTGAATTTGAAAGATTTGAAGCAGCCTACAGTGGTGTATATTGTTTTCCCTAATTACCACTTAATTTTCACTTTTGCTTTTTCCAAACAAGTGTTAAAAATGAGAATGAAGATGCACTTAGGAGACAAATTATAACGCAGACACATTTCTTAGCAGCACACAAAGCTTGTATTCAGAAGAAAATTAAAAATGACAATTCAGCAATAGTTCCCTAAAATTTAATCAGCTTTATGGTAGAGGTTATTTACTTTTTTATTGGCTCCCTTGTTTTCCACCACATACCACTCCATCTCGTTGCTCACACAGCAATACATGAGTTTCTAAACATTAATAATGTTACTCTTGGTCAAAACCAGAGATATCATTAGGGGTTTTTGCAGAATGGAGAACAATTGACTTAGATCAGAGCTTTCCAAACTGTGTGTCGGGACACGTTAGTGTGTCAGCTGCAGTGTCTGGGTGTGTCGCGGCTGCTGCTGCCTCCGAGCCCTGCCAGGATTCCACACAGGTCCTAGTGCCTGCCTTGTGCCTTGCTGCCTCCAAACCTGCTGTGATTCCGCGCAGGTCCTAGTGCCTGCCTTGTGCCTTGCTGCCTCCAAACCTGCCCTGCCAGGATTCTGCGCAGGTCCTAGTGCCTGCCTTGTGCCTTGCCGCCTCCAAACCTGCTGTGCTTCCGCGCAGGTCCTAGTGCCTGCCTTGTGCCTTGCTGCCTCCAAACCTGCCCTGCCAGGATTCCGCGCAGGTCCTAGTGCCTGCCTTGTGCCTTGCCGCCTCCAAACCTGCTGTGATTCCGCGCAGGTCCTAGTGCCTGCCTTGTGCCTTGCTGCCTCCGAGTCCCGACAGGATTCCACGCAGGTCCTAGTGCCTGCCTTGTGCCTTGCTGCCTCCAAACCTGCCCTGCCAGGATTCCACGCAGGTCCTAGTGCCTGCCTTGTGCCTTGCTGCCTCCAAACCTGCCCTGCCAGGATTCCGCGCAGGTCCTAGTGCCTGCCTTGTGCCTTGCTGCCTCCACACCTGCTGTGATTCCACGCAGGTCCTAGTGCCTGCCTTGTGCCTTGCTGCCTCCAAACCTGCCCTGCCAGGATTCCGCGCAGGTCCTAGTGCCTGCCTTGTGCCTTGCTGCCTCCACACCTGCTGTGATTCCACGCAGGTCCTAGTGCCTGCCTTGTGCCTTGCTGCCCGCAAACTTGCTGTGATTCCACACAGGTCCTAGTGCCTGCCCTGTGCCCTGCTGTAAGAGTGTATCGCGAAATGATGCCCTGCTGTAAGAATGTGTCGCGAAATGATGCATGTCTAAAAAGTGTGTCACCAACATGAAAAGTTTGGAAAGCTCTGACTTAGATACTATGATGGAATGTGAGGGTGACCTTGGGGAACAGAGGGAAGATATGCTGCCTAGGGAACGATCAGATAAAAGGGGGAGGAGCCCGCAACTGAGTAATGGACAGAGAAAGAAACTTAGAAAGGATCTGCCCTAACTCGGCAGGGGGTAATAAGGGACAGTGGGAGATTTGTACTTTCAGACTTGCAAGATTCTGTTAATGTAGCCTTACAGTAAAGTAGAATTAGTTCATCTAGTCGTGTTTCCTGTCTGGTTTACCTGGAAGGGCTGAAAGATACAACTGTTTGAGAACAGTTAAGTTTGGGGACTGACCCGCAAGAGCACCTGGACATTCCAAACTACACTTCCATTATCTGCCAGTAAGGAAACCTAGTATCTGTCAGCACTTCGGGGTAGACCAGATCAGGAAACAAACCCAATAGGAAGTCTAGAGCTATACTTTATTAAGAGAAGCTGTAATAACAAAATCTTGAAAGTCTGATTGTGCTTCCTCTCCCCTCCTTACACCTCAGTGAGTCTGCCTGAGTCTCTTCTGAATATTAACTTGCCTCCCAGGACTCAAGGAATACTTTAGCCCTCTTTGCTTATATCATGGTTCTTGCCTATTTCCCTGGAGGTCATCTCCCTGATTCTCTACAGCAGCCTTTCTCAAGCTTTTGACCCTGGAGGAACCCTTGAAATATTTCTCAGGCCACGGGGAACCCCTGCACATTCAGGCTCAAATATAGGCCAAAAGTTACAAAATAGGCCTGTATGTATGCATTAACAGTGTTCTTAAACTAAAAAAAACTAGACATGACATGAGAGACATAAATCCATAAATCAAATAAATGTCTCAGGGATGTTACTTTTTTCAGGTGGCCACTTGCTCAGCATTTACTTGTAAAAAAGTCTGCAAAGAAAGTTGGTTTGGACAGAATATCAGGCTGCATCTTGTAATCTAGAGTTTTACCCAGAATGCCTGATGAATCTTCATTAAAAAAAAAGCAATTAAAGCTTTAAGTGAACAGTGCAAGTATAAAGACAAGAATGACCCTTCCAGATGCATGAATTATTCCATCTGTGTTCAAACTGGTGGCAAATGGCCTTTCAAAATTCCCTCCAACTTTGTGGGCAGAAGAAATGGGTGGACAGTTTTTCTGAAATCTTGTACAAGAAAGAGAAGAGAAATTTTCCAATCAGCTTTCAAAAGCAGGACTTTCCCACTACTAACAAAAGCCCCTGAGAATGTTCCTCCATTTGGGGGAAAAGGGATTTAACAGAAATATAGGAAGCCAGTGTGGCTAGAGAGCACCTGAAAGATGTGTGTAAAATGGAAGGCTTTTACACGCAGCCTTCTACTCTGACCTGATGAGACCACACTTGTATAATTCTGAAGATCACATTTCCAGAAGGATACTGACAGGTTAGAAGAGATTCAGAGGATAGCAACAAAGTTGACATAGGAACCCAAGGATATGATCTATGAGGAGGCATTCAGAAAGAACAGATGACCCCTCTCCCCAATTATAGCATTAAATCATAGTTTTGCTGTATGGATTAAGCACATTCTTATCCAGACCATAGGGTTATTGCTGGAGACAAATGGAGATGGGAAGCATGATGTCACCAAGAGTCAGCCTAACTTGAAGGCACCTCACCAAATTAGGTTGTAGCCGATAATGCTGATGGGACGTAGATTTAACTTCTGATATTCTATAGAGTTTTTAAAAATTACTGTTTTTGTCCTAAACCGGCAAACTTTGTATTTTGAAACTAATCTGTCAAAGATGATGTTCGGTACCTGTGTTTCCAGCTAAAAGAACCAGGAATCAAGATGTACCATAGCATTGAATAAATTTGGAATTCTCTCTCAACAATATACAAGGCAGTGATCTGTGCTACAGGCAACTTTTTTCTAACACCCCCTCCATCCCGACATGGTCTGTATCCAATGAATCATGGAAAAGTGTCAAAAACTCCAAGTCCTAATGCAAGTTTAGATTAACAGGACCCTCTGAAGAGTCTGGGAAGCCAGGCCTAGCTTTGGGACAGAAGAGAAAACCTTTAAAATGGTTGTAACATTCAATGTAATTTTTATTGTCCGTTTGTTGCTACAGAATTTTGAGCAAAGTTATATCACAACTTGGGCACAGAGAGAATCTTCTAGCTGTGCTCCTGTCCTCTGAAGATGCCAGCCACAGCTACTGGCAAAACGTTAGGAAACAAAACTGCCAGAACACGGCCACACAGCCCGGAAAACCCACAACAACCATCGGATTCCGGCCGTGAAAGCCTTTGACTATACATTATATCACAAACTTGGTTTCTTTAATCTGTCACTAGATAAGGAGTTGAAACATGTTTAAATAATCATTTTAAAAAAAGATTAGTGTATAAAGCAGGAGGGTGCAACTTAAGATTTTGGGCCATACATGCCCTCTAAAAACTTTTAATGTGTTCCCCGTGCGTCTCTAGAATTTGCTACCAATTTGGAATGTTTAATTTAGCAGAAGGAGACAATTATTAAATACATGGGGACTCATCATAATCAATGTATTTCATTAGTTAAATTGAACTGAATTTTAATGTAAAATTAAATCAAATAAAATTTAGTTTTTGCCCAGCCTACTTTTATGTTTAGGCATTTTTGAAAAAGAAAAAGGAGAAAGAGAAAGAGAAAAAATAAAGCAAAGTGAATAAACAAAAACATTACAAGCATCATCAAATTAGTTTAAATTTTTCAGTAATTAATTAATTAGTTTTAAGTAAATGAATATACTATATCATTTTGAAAAGTACAGGTTGTTGTTAAAATCCAAACAATATATAAACATCAACAACAGTAGTCAACACAGTATAAATCAAAAACTAAGATTAAAAGTTACAGTAAACTGTATCCATACTACTGAAGACCCATTCTGATTTAACAAATGCTTTAAAGCTAGAGTATTAAGACTCTATCTTAAGAGAAACCCAAATTTTGAATGTGGCATAAGCCCATATATAGAATTATAATCCACAAATGGTTTCCAAGTTGAGTTAAAATGTTGTGTCAGATTTACTTTTGAGATACAAAGTTATTTTGGATTTCAAGGTGTACTCCCACAATTTAGGTATCCATTCTTCTGCAGGGGGACCCAGCCTACTTTTTGGAGGGCAGCTTCTGGTGCTTCAGTGAGGCAGCCCTTGTGTCTAAAACAGTCATGCATCCCTAACATGAACCAATAGACAAGGTTCTTGTCCAGCAAATAAAGAAGAGCTTAGATGGGGCTTGCTGTAGGGAGCTGGATTCAAAAAGGGTAAATTTGTAGTTTCTATCAATCGATTATTTCAAATTGCTCGGAAGTGTGATGTAAAGAGAAGGTCTAAGCTAAACCCAGCCAAAGTCCCCTCTTTGGTCCAAGCTTGGTAGCTTAATGGGCATTACAAGAATTGAATCATTGACATGTTCATCTAAAGTGGAGTGTTTCAGAGTTTGAAGTGTTGGTATAAAGATAGGATACTCTGAGCAAAACAGAGAATTGGAATGCCAACATCCTAAATTCTGAGAAGAGCTACTGTATCTAAAAATCCCACCAGAACAGGTTTGATCTGTTAAAATAAATGGTACCATCATTTTGCACGCTGAGTTGGCACACACTATCAAATGCTTCATTCTTCTATTATTCCAACATTTGACCTTCTTGTGCTCTTCAGCTCAGTGATCCATGGTTCCTAAGCTTTTGCAGCGAGAGATCGGAAAAGGGATTCCAGAGACAGATAATCTCCTAAATGGTGAATTGCACAGACCCCTCTCTTATCTGACCTGAGACCCTGGGCGAACAGAGATCGTAATTTTAGTCTAGTAAAGTATATCTGGATCTTGCAGGGATTCTTCTCTGTGTCTGAAATCAACAATGTCAAAGGTGAAGTACTGTATGTCTGTAATATTTTCATATATGAATCTGAAGACGGCGCATTGGTAGAAATAAAATAAAAATGCCATCCAAGCTATTGACCTTCAGCCCTAACCTTATTTTTTTATATTTATTTCATTTTTACACATGCCACCCTTTAGCATCATGCTTTGCTAGACTGGCTTAGAATATTTTGCACAAGACAAGTTGGGAGTAGTGGGAGAGAAAAGGTTTCAGGGACACAGGGGTCTGGGGGATATACTGTAAGTTGCGTTTTGCGGTTGTGTTGCTAGAAAGTGATGCATAAAACACTTGAAATTGGTGTTTCTCAACCTTGGCAACTTGAAGGTGTGTGGACTTCAACTCCCAGAATTCCCCAACTAGCATGGCTGGCTGGGGAATTCTGGGAGTTGAAGTCCACACATTGTAAAGTTGCCAAGGTTGAGAAACACTGCTTTAGAGCATGGGGATATGAACAGAGAACTTCTTTGCAACTATTTAATGCAGCTGTATTTTTCCCCCAGATCACTCAGCTGACCTCTGCAGCTGCAGCCACAATCTTAGGGGAAAAATGCATTGAGTTTAAAGAGTTGAGGCCCTTTTTGAACTATAAATGCAGCACATTCCTTATACAGTATTACTAAGGGTGACTTTGCATGCCCATACACAGGAGCAGGTTTCGTGACCAGATTATAACAACGGAGCTTCCTATGGGCACTTTTCCATGGAAGGAGTTTCATGCTGGCTGAAAAAAAAATCGTGGCAATGTCAATGACATGAAAAAATGGTGTACAAGCCACCTTGGCACTTTGTTCTAGAAGCTCATTTCAAACAATTCAGTGCCATAAACAGAGTGAAGATTATTATTGTTGTTGTTGTTATAATTCCCTCACCAGAATCCAGCTGATAAAGAACTACAGAATTGCTGCTACATAAACAACCATCTCGCTAAAACCGGGATATAAATATTAATTAGAGATGAAAATAAGGCAGCATCTAAACTGTTTCTATTAATTCCTTGGCTAGGATCCAGTTTACCCACAGCTGATTGGACTTTCTTCCCTATTTAAATTCTCTGAACAAGCTGTCTGTAGTTTGATTTTAGGCTGAGAAAGGAATTTGGAAATGAGCAAAAATTCCTCAGCTGTAAAATTTTTATTTCCTTGGTGAAATGAGGAGGAATTTCTGAATGGATGTCCAACAGCCCAGTGCTTGTAGAATTTCCATTTCTGCCCCAGAACTCCAGTTTCCACCCAAATGTTTCCAATGGGAAATCTAAATGTTTATACTACCAATTAAAATGCAAGCCAGCTTTGGATGCAATGGAGAAGATGCCTTTCACAGTTTTGTAGATGAGTTTGATAAATTGTTCCTCCTCACTTTTCTATAGCCCTGTACTTACAATTATTTATGTATTAATTTATGTGATTTATCTCTAGGGGGGAATCTAAGTGGTTTACAGAGGAAGGGGAGGGGGAGGAGGACACTTATTACTTTTCAATAATAATGTATTAAGACATTAACCAATAGGATCGTGCTAGTTCCCCATTAATCCCCAAATGCCCTGCATAAAAACCAGGGATTTACTAACTTTCTGATGGCTATGAAAGTGGGTCATGCCCTGCCTCAGAGGAGCAGGTTCCACAAAGAATGCCCACCATTCTTCAAGGGCTCCCTTCCACCACATCTCCTGGTACGTTGATGCCCTCAACAAGTGTTCCCTTGCTGTCCAGGTTAGACAGACAGTAACTATCTGGGGATAGGATGAGGCACAAATGACCAGGCTCAAATTATCCAACTTCAGACACATTCTGCAAATACCTAGCTCTCTGCGGAAGGCTCTAATGCTGGGAAAAGTGGAAGGAAAGAGAAGAAGAGGATCACCAGCAGCAAGGTGGATGGACTCCATTACAGTTGCTATGAGTACACCGTTGAAAGAGCTGAAGGACCAGGTTAGGGACAGATTGTCATGGAGAAAATCTATTCATGTCTTTCATTAAGAGTTGACCCTGACTTGATGACACATAATCAATCAAAAACTACCCAGGGAAGGTGGTTTCTTAGGTACCCAAGTCTAGAAAGGGAAATGTCAGTGCTTCAGAGTAGGCCAGGTCAAGAAACAGACACCACATGAATTACTGGAAGTCTCCTTTATTGATATGAGTTATTTATTTATTTATTTATTTTATTTATTTGTTGAATTTCTATAACCGCCCATCTCCCCCTCAAGGAGGGACTCTGGGCGGTTCACAGTATAATATCAACAAAATACAATAAAAACAGTAATACAAATACAAATACAATAAATTACAATAAAAATACAATAAAATCCAAGTGGCAGGTGGTTCTTAAGTGACGTTGAATATTTTAAAAATATTTTAGATATTTAAGGTGGTTCTAGGGAATCAGCCATCCCCAGGCTTGACCGCTTTCCTTTTTGCCCCAGGCGAGATCACAGAGCCAGGTTTTTAATTTTATAATAATAAAATTATTATAAAGTTATAATAATAGAATTTTGAAAGTCAGACTCAGTTTCTCTTTTCCTCCCTCTTATACCCAAGAGAAGGAAGGTAGGTAGGCTGACCATACGTCCCGTTTTGAATGGGACTGTCCCGTTATTTCACAATTTCTGGAGCGTCCCGTCGTTATAGTCAAAATCTTGATTTTGTCCCGTTTTTCAAAAATCTGAGTCAGGAGTAAGCCTGACAGGAGTGGGTCAGCCCCCGCCGCCATGCCAGATTCAGACTCAGTCGGAGGAAGATGAGCCGACCTCCGGAAGAAGCTGGTATGGTCCGAACCAGAGCTGCCGATTGGAGGCAGCCTGGAACAAGAAGCCCCTCTACCAATCAGCGCGCTGCTAGGCCAATTGGGTCCCAGCCGCAAACGGCGCGAGATTCCAACCTTAAAAGGCCGAGATCCTGAAAGGTGTGATATTTTCCCCAAGCTTCCTTTCATTTACCAATAGAAAGAACTTGAGCGAGGCTTGGATGTAGTAAAAAGAATAAAGCAGTTTTTATTTGATCAAATATAAAGCTGGATGGAATTCTTAATGGTGCCATAACAGGCAAACACCATATAGGAAAACCATGACCACAAGGGGGTCTACAGACATTTTATACCCTGCAACTTAGAACAAGGTCACAAGCAAGCACAAATCAAATGACATAGACAACATAGAACAAAGGAGCTTCTCACGCCTCTTCCCAGTACGTAGGCATTTCTTATCTCTGTCCTGTTCACTAGAAGGTGTTACATTCTGTACTGAATAGCCTTCCTAGTCCTGGATACGTGTACTTTCTTAGCTGAAGCGTGTTTACAGAAGCAAAGAGCAGTTATGTTGACACAGCATAATTCTAAAAGGTTTATACAGTTCATTAGGGTATACATTAGTAATACAAAATACAGCTCTTAAATCCCTTCAATACTGCCTCAGAATCCTGCCCGCAAGATGCTCTAGGTCTCGCCTCGCAGATGTCAGCACTGGGGAGGCGGGATGGCTGCCAAGCCAGGTGGTGGGGTGGCGTTCTGCGAGGGGCTCGGCAGCGCTGCATGAGAGGTGGGGCAGAGACACTGCGCCGGCCGCTGCAGGATCCGCGGGGCTGGGCTCCGTGCATCTGCTGGGCTGCAGCCTGAAGCATGTCTGGAGGAGGAGAGTGAGTCAGGCGCTATGGCGGAGGAGGGAGAGGAGGGCCCAGTGGAGCCATGGTGCTGCCTTTCCTCGTGAGGGGCCCGAGGAGCTGCCTCCCCTGCCCAGCAATGGCCCCTCCGCGAGCGCCTCCGCCTGGAACCGTCCCTCTCTCCGCCACCGCCACCGCTCTCCTGGGAGGCATCACAACCTCATCGCGCTGTGCTGCCGCCCGCCTCCTGTTCATCGGCGGCGACTCTCCTCCCACCCTTGGCCAAGCCCGAGGGGGTCGGGGTGGCGGTGAGCCTCCGTCATCTGCAGGAGCCGGCCGGGCTGGGGGGCTTCAGCCGCATCACGCCACCCCTTGCCACCCGCCGGGCTGCGGGAGCTCCTGGCGGGTGGCAAGGGGCGGAGTGGTGTGGCTGAAGCCCCCCAGCTGGGCCAGCTCCTGCTTCTCCTGTGCGGCAGCGGCAGCAGCAGCAGCAGCAACTCTCCTCCCTCCCTCGGCCAAGTCTGAGGAGGCTGGGGCAGTGGTGGGCTTGCGTCCTCGGCAGGAGCCGGCCATGCTGGGGGGCTTCAGCCGCACCATGCCCCCCCTTGCCGCCCGCCAGGCTGCGGGAGCTCCCGCAGCCTGGCAGGCGGCAAGGGGCAGAGTGGTGTGGCTGAAGTCCCCTAGCTCGGCCAGCTCCTGCTTCTATTGTGCGGTGGTGGCGGCGGCGGCGGCAGCAGCGACTCTCCTCCCTCCCTCGGCCAAGCCCGAGGGGGATGGGGCAGTGGTGGGCCTCCATCCCCGCCCCTTGTCCCCCGGCCGATGACAGTGCTGTGTGCACAGTGTGTGTGCTCCGGCCTTCCCCAAACACACCAGCTCTGCCACACCATTTACTGCTAGAAGAAAAAAAAAACCTTTTAAAATCGAAAAAAAATATTAAAATCCGAGCCAATCGCGCTGATGGGGGCGGGGTTTGCAGGCGGGAGCCAATTGCATGGACAGGGGGGTGGGGTTTGGAGGCTGGCATGGTGGCATAAGACCCTGTCCCGTTTTGCTATCCCCAAAGTCCCGTTTTCGTCTGAAGGAAATATGGTCAGCCTAAAGGTAGGGCAATCTTGAGTTTCTTCCACACTCCTTCCTGTCTTTCTGGGCTAAGTTCATGTTTTCCTAAAGCTGCTGAACATTTTCTTCAAGGCTATCTCTGTACTCCATTAATGCATAGGTTCTCCACAAGGATAATCAGATGGTAAAATCTCCTTTGAGTCAGTCTTTACTCTTGATGACTTTATGAACACCTCCATACAGTTTCGCTGCAACAGTACAAAGGTATTTTCCATTGTCTTCTTCCAGGATTTTTTTTACTCTGCCTAGATTAGTCTACAGCCTTTTATTACCCTGGTGATCTCCATCCAAATACTAACCATGCTTAGCTTCCAAGGCCACACCAGTGCTTCAACTCATTCATCATTCATCATTGACGATCACTCGTAGTTGAGTAAGATTGTCTTCCAAGGGTAAAATTTTTACAGTGGATCCGTAAGTGGCTGTAAAGGCCAATTCTGGATCCGCACAACCTCCCACAATGAGGGCATAGGTTTCCGGGTGGGAGATGGTCATGATGAGGGTTTGCTTGACGTGCCTTCCTTTTAGCTCTTTTCTCCCTTTCGCCCTGTACTCATGCTTCTTCAAAGTCCATAGCACCTTTAATAAAGGCTGACCTCCAATTGAAACGCTCATGAGTTAGGGCTTCCCAGTTCTCAATGCTGATATTACATTTTTTTAAATTAGCTTTGAGAGTGTCTTTGAATCACTTTTGCTGTCCACCAGTATTCCATTTTCCATTCTTAAGTTGAGAGTAAAGTAGCTGCTTTGGAAGACGATGGTCAGGCATTCGAACAACATGGCCGGTCCAGCGAAGTTGATGTTGGATGATCATTGTTTCAATGCTGGTGGTTTTCGCTTCTTTTAATACGCTAACATTAGTCCGCCTATCTTCCCAAGTAATTTGCAGAATTTTTAGGAGGCAGCGTTGATGGAATCTTTCAAGAAGTTGGAAGTGGCGTTTGTAGAGGGTCCATGTTTCACAGGCGTACAGAAGGGTTGGTAGTACAATGGCTTTGTAAACAAGCATTTTGGTCTCTCTGAGAATGTCCCGATCCTCAAACATTCTACGCTTCATTCGGGAGAAAGCTACAATCGCAGAGCTCAGGCGATGCTGAATTTCAGCGTCGATGTTGGCTTTTGTAGATAGATGGCTGCCGAGATAAGAAAAGTGGTTGACATTTTCTAGTGACACACCTTTAAGCTGGATTGATGGCGCTGCGGAGGGATTGGTTCGAACTTGCTGGTAAAGCACTTTGGTTTTTTTAATGTTAATAGTATTATATAAATAATATAATAATAATATATAATATATAATAATAATAAATAATAAATAAATAATAATGTTAATGTTAACTATTAAGGCTCAAAGAGGTTCATCTTAATTTGTAAAAAAGCATATATTGAATCTTCACATTTACTTACATTTAAACTTCCATTAAAATATGGCCAGCAATTAAAATAGACCCACCATTCATAGAGGAGTTAGCCTACTGGTGGCTACTAGGTTTGATGGCTGAATGCTACCTTCAAAGTGTGGCTGGCTGCAGGGCCGCAACTAGGGGGTGGGCAAGCGCCGCGCCGGGGGGTGCACCAAAATGATGCCTGGGGGCACCAAAATGACAAAATAACCCGTGTGTGTGTGTGCAGAATCCATGTTTGCCCCGGGTGACACAGACCCTAGTTCCATCCCTGGCTGGCTGGCTTAAGTACCAGCTGATAGGCAGCAACAGTGACGAAAGGCTATGCCTATGTGTGAGTTTCCTCAATGCATCTAGTAGGCAACATGGAATACTGGCCACAGTTTCACTTTAAAGATGATATTTATTTGAAATGGAAGTCTAGCTGGACTGCACCAGTATCAGATATCCCACCCTACCTCATTTCATTTGGACCCTGCAGGCATATTTTGAAATTAAAAGCTCAGTGATTTGTTTGGAAGTATGCTACCCACCTCAAAGTGGTTGTGCAACCAGGAGGATGGTAACATAGAGAAAACATCCTCACCAGCCCACAAGAGTTTTACTGTAAAAACTGATGTGCCCTTTGCAGACCAGCCGAGTGGCTGACAAATTGGATAGCGGAGCCGTTCCTCCCCCTCTCCTTTGCCACCCTGCAAAGGATCATTTGCTTAACTAAAAGGTCAGGGAGGGAAAGATCACCAGAGAAGATGTGGCTTTGGAGTGAGCAGCTTGCTGTGCCCTGTCACATCCAACCCATGACCTCTTCTCAACTCTGCACTCCCTCTGGAGCTCAGACTTTGCCCGAATGCAAGTGGGGGGTCAGTGGCATTTTCTGTGCCACTGAATCAGGCCAACCTTTGGCTTTGGGGGTTCATTTACTGATGTTAACGAAGGAGTGTATAATGTGCCAGGTTAGAATTCCATGGAAGAATGAGAGTGAGGGAAATTAGATGTTTCTGTGTTTGGATGGGTGGGTGGATGGACGTGTGTGTGTGTGTGTGTGTGTGTGTGTGTTGCTCTGCCTATACGACTTTTTCTCTGAGGGCTGTTTAAATTTTCTCTTAGTGATCAAGTAACTCCCATGCAGAGATTTATATCCCCCTCCTTGCTCTTTCTACGCTACGAAAATGCTTCTTGGCTTGACATTTCATGCGACTGAGCCCAGTAGATGGGTATTATTTAGGTACCTTTTCTTCTTCATCCGAAACGCCTAGGATGCACCATGAATTTCGGGGCAAGCCAATTATTTCTGCCCCATTATTTCTGCCGCGTTTTCCCCCCTCCTTGCAGTTGTTTTCTGCAACGTCCTGCCATGCAAAAAAAACATGGACGGCCACTGAATGTCTTAATCTCTTTGCTTTTAGGCAATCTGGGTGTCAATTAGATAAGCCTGAAGGATTCCTGAATGCTCTTCTCTACTCAGTGCCTTCTCCCTGCTACATTACTTGGTTACGTGCAAGGAATGTTAACTTTCTTTTCTGGCTTGGAGAAAGGATGCAGATGCGAGTGGTTCCATTTGCAGTTGGATAGAGTACAACCCAGCCTTGAACCTCAACATTGGGGTATAGTTGCAGTGTGTAGTGTTGATTTCATGACACCCTTTTGGGTCCCCAACATTCTACAGGGTCTTCTAAAAAGAAAGTGTGTACAAATGGTGCAGAAGGAGAATCACTTGCATTACACAGTAAAAAAGAAAAAAGAAAATCTGATGCTGCATTCACTGGACATTTAAAAATGCAGAAGAACTTTAAAAAGCATTTCCTATGGGACGGGGTATACTGGTGTTTCTCGTTCTTTTGTTTGGCATTTCCTTCACAATGTTCAGAAGTAGCATTATCAAGTTTTGGCTGAGACATATTGGCCTTCATTTTTCAATAAAAGGAAAACGATATGTAAGCATTCTTTTAGGCTTCACAGACCAACAAACTAACTAAAACTAGTCTCCTTAACCTCTTCCAGGAGTCTTGGCCCCCCTTGCTTTAGTGATGTCACCCTTCAGCTCCCCAAAATAAATAAAAATTGAGGAATGTCCTCCTGGTTACCCAAAATCACCTGGGCCTTGTGTAGCATGATGGATGGAGAACCTGTCTTTTTTTTTCTTTTTCTTTTTTGGTAGGTTTAGATTTTATCTGCTGGGGAACTTCTGATGATACTTGTCATGTCATGTATGAAAACCTTGCCACCTTACTTGGCTGAAAACTGTCTGAGAGGAGGCATCTGACACCTCTTACTCTGTAGCTAGAGTTGAAACTTTGCTCTGCCTCAAGAAAGCTGAAACTCTTTTCCAGCTGTTAATCTGCCTGTGACAACATGATGCTTTGGAGGCAAACATATGCCTGAAACTGGTCATGTGATATTTCTTTAGGTGAGAGGAGGCACTGCCAGAATTTTATGATATTCTATTTTCAGAGAGTATGGAATGTAAGGTTGGAAGGGACCTTCCAACATTTAGTCTGATCTCCTACCCACAGGAATCCACTACTGTACTATAGCACCCTTAATAGATGACCATTCAGGCCACAGCTTTCCAAACTGTGTGTCGCGACACAAAAGTGTGTTGCCTGCGGGGCCCAGGTGTGTCGTGTCAAAACCCGGAAGCGCTGATGGCCCGCTGCCGCCGTGCGTGGCTGCGCACACGGCGACGGGCCATCAGCACTTCCGGGGTTTCGCACAGCACACAAGGACACTGCCACCGCTGTGGTGTGCGAAAATCTGAAAGTGTTGCAGCGGCGGCAGCGCACAAAAACCGAAAGCGGCGGTGCTTCTGGGATTTTGCACGCCGCCGCAGCAGCGGCACTTCTGGGTTTTCTCTCGCGCCGCCGTTGGTGTGTCGCCGCAGGAAAACTTTGGAAAGCCCTGATCTAGGATCTGTTAAGTACTTCCAGAAGAGGAGAGTCCACCACCTTTTGAGGCAGTCTGGTCTACTTTTGAAGCTCTTACCACTGGGAAATTTTCATGATGTTCAACCTATCTTCTTCCATATAATTTATACACGTTGGCTTCTGTCTTGTCATCTGGAACTGTCAGCCCCACTAGGTAGACCAGACCAGGAAATCAACTCCACAGGAAGGCTAAAACTAGTTTCATTGAAATTGGATATAATAACAGAATCTTGCAAGTCTGATTGTGCTGTTCCTCCTCCTCCTCCTCCTTATCGTTCAGTGACTTAGGGAAGCATTTGCCTGATCTGCTTCTGAAGGTTATCTGGACATTCTGGACTTTAAAAATGCTTCAGCCCGTTTTGCCTAGGTTCCTGCATATCTCCATTATCTTCTTTACTTTCTACAGGAACAATCTGCCTACTCTTCTACATGATAGCCCTTCAAAACAGCTCTCCTTTTCCCCCAGACTTTTCTTCTCCAAGCTAAACATACCCAATGCCTCCACCATTCCTCATTTTCAGGCTCCTTACCCTCTCGGCTTCTCTCCTCTAGACATGCTCCAGTTTGTCAATCTCCTTTCACAATGCTGTTTCCAGAACTGAATGCAGTCTGTACTAGGTGCAGTCTGAGCAACAGAGAATAAAGAAGAACAATAACATATAATTGTATTTTTTCGTATTACCCGTCACTGGCATCCATTTTAAAGTATTACATTAAGGTCTATTCATAGTCTAGATCCATATGTTATTGAAAGAAATTTCTAAACATAATCACCTAGTTAGATGCATAGTCCCACCAAGAAAAGTATATGAAAGGTATAATTTTTATTTATTTATTTATTTATTTATTTATGATTCGATTTGTATTTACCGCTCCATCTCCCCGCAAGGGAACTCCGGGCGGTTTACAAGAATCAACAGTTAAAATTTAACAATTAAATTGTTAATACTGCAGAAATTTGATTCTCACATAAGATAAGAACTTTAGGTGTAATTCTGCAATTACATTCTACTACTTTCACTGACTGGGAAACTAATCTTACTGTGAAGTTCCTTTTTCTATCATAAATGGAGAGTGTCAGAGCTGGATTTAGGCATAAACTAAGCAAGCTATAGCTTAGAAAGGGCCTCTCAAAATGTCAGGGGTGTTTGTTTGTTTGTTACAGTTTTATTGTAATTTAATATATTTATTTATTTATTTATTTATTTATTTTTATAAATAAATAAATAAAATAAGTAATTTAATATATGAATGTCTCCATAAATTAAGCCCTCCTGTATGACTCACATGACCCTTGTTAATTAAGTTATGTTTTTTTCTGTATGCATTCACATTTTCTGTTCAAAGAGGACCCCTCCTCACCCCATCACAGGTTTGCTATGCAGCTTGGCAGCATTCTTACCAAGTTTAGTTGTTACACAACCTTCTTCTCTGTCAACCAAATGGAGCTCCTATAGCTTCCCATAGCTTAGGGCCTCACCATGTATAAATCCAGTCCTGGAGGACATCCTTAGCATGGAAAGAAAGGAAAGGTTCCCCTGTGCAAGCACCGAGTCATGTGACCCCTGGGGAGATGCCGCTTTCGCAACGTTTTCCTGGCAGACTATAGAGCGGGGTGGTTTGCCATTGCCTTCCCCAGTCGTAATTACCTTTCCCCCAGCAAGCTGGGTACTCATTTTCCCGACCTCGGAAGGATGGAAGGCTGAGTCGACCCGAGCCGGCTACCTGAGAACCAGCTTCCGCTGGGATCGAACTCAGGTCATGGGGAGAGTTTCGGTTGCAATACTGCCACCTACCACTCTGCGCCACATGAGGCATTTTCATAATTTTCTTATTTCCTTAGCATGGATACACCTTCAATTATTCACACCAACAGCAGGACTAAGAAATCTTCAGCCATGAAGCTGCATCACTTCTCTCCAATGTTCCTACTAATGGGGAGAAAGAATCATATATCTAGAAAGTAGCACATTGTTGATGGTAGGATGCCAGGCCCACATATACGACTGGAGGCCTACCTAGGTGTCTGTTGGTTCCAAGAAAGAAGGTCCTTCAGCCTTCTATACCTAAACTTCTTCTTCTGATGGAGTTCTTCCCTGTCTTCTAGCTTCCCCCTGTCTACCAAAACCTCCCACAGTATCTTTATTCCATGAAAAGAACTGGCATATTATGTTTTAAGTGGGCCAGGGATAGCCATGTAAACTATGGCGATTACCTTTGGTCTACACAAATCCAAATAACTACTAGACATTCTTTTTGGGTGAAATCTAGTGATCATCCAGATTTTTGTAGCCAAGCTCTGGTGGGCCTCATATTGCTCTATAAACAAATCCCTAGACAAATCATACTCCAGCAATTCCAGGTAAGGCTGGGAATTCATATCTCAGAGAATGATTGCTCTGTCTGACCTAGTTGATTCAGGAGTTGTCAGAAGCCATGATTAACTCAAGGCAGTCTTTTATGTTTGGTCATATTGGCTACATATGATTTCAGCAGGTCCTAAAGCATGACTACTTTTTTCTGAATCAGGGTCCTCCCACAGTTTCAAATCAGATTTTTCCAACTCTTCCCTTGAGTTGTTTCTCATTTGTCTCAGTCAGGGGGAGGCACACGCTTGTAATACAGTACAATGTTTCAATTATTGCCACAGTAGTACTGTGAAGAAAAAATAATTATTATCTTGCTTGGTTTATATGTGCCATACCCTTCTTCCTCATCTTTCTTGTCACCAACCTAGAATATAATATCTAAAATCTATGTAACATTTGTTCCAGTTCACATTAAGGCCTAATTACTTTTTGAATCAATTGCAACCTATTATTTATTCACCGCAATGTACTTCCATTGAAGTTGAAGTTGTATCCTGCAACAAGTCTCAAAATAATATCGGGTAAATTAGCATTGACATTTCTCACTCATTTCTAATCACTCCACTCACTGCTAAGACACTTGGCAACCACATTTCCCATACCATCAAAATGCCCCAACTGACTGACATCTGAAAAAACTAATGCAGGGCTTTCCAAAGTTTTCCCGCAGCGACACACCAACCGCCGTTGGTGTGTCGCCGCGGGAAAACCCGGAAGTGCCGCCATTGCGGCAGCGCGCAAAAACACGGAAGCGCTGCTGCTGCTTTTGGTTTTTGCGTGCCGCCGTTGGTGTGTCGCCGTGGGAAAACCCGGAAGCGCTGATGATGATCAGCGTTTCCGGGTTGTGTGGCGACACACCAGACTGTGTGTGGCGACACACTTTTGTGTCGTGACACACAGTTTGGAAAGCTCTGAACTAATGTATATAAAGGTAGGTAAAGGTAAAGGTTCCCCCCGCACATTTGTGCAGTCATGTCCGACTCTAGGGGCCGGTGCTCATCTCCTTTTGTTAGCCGAAGAGCCAGCGTTGTCCGAAGACGCTTCCACGGTCATGTGGCCAGCATGATGCACGTGGAACGCTGTTACCTTCCCACCGAAGTGGTACCTATTCATCTACTTGCATTTGCATGTTTTCGAATTGCTAGGTTGGCAAGAGCTGGGGCGAGTGCGGGAGCTCACTCCGTCACGTGGGGCTGGGGATTCGAACCTCCAAACATGCGATCTTCCAATCGACAAGCCTGGCATCTTACCTGCTGAGCCACCAGTTCAGTATTAATTCCAGGGTGTGGGCAGGGGCAGCACATTTCCACATACTTGTTGCAGGAAACAATGATGGGAGAGTGTTGTAATCTCCATCTCCTGCTTGTGAGTACCCCAGAAACATGTGGTTAGCCCCTGTGTGAAGCAAAATACAGCACTAAGATGGGTCTCAACCTGCACCAGCAAGGCTGTTCTTATCCTCTTATAAATGGATAGGTTATGAAGAAAGATGGAAGGGGTTGGTATGTTTAGCTTTAATAAAAGAAGGTGAAGGGGGTATATCAGAGCATTTTTAAATACTTGAAAGATTTTCACATAGAAGGAGGTCAAGATCTGTTCTGTCTTGTGTCAGAGTGCAGGACATAGAATAATGGATTTAAGTTATAGGAAAGACAAATTCTGATTGAGTATTAGGAGAACCATCATAACGGTTAAGACTTGTTAGAGAGTGGAAGCAATTACTCAGAGGTGGTGGGCTTCCCTTCTCGATGTGTTCAAGCAGAGGCTAGGTAGACACTTGTCTGAATTTGGATTCCTGCACTGAGTCTTCAGTGGTCTAAATGTCCCTTCCGACTCTAGAATTCTATTATTTGTCTTGATCAAAAAATTCTTATGCATGTTTTTATGCAAGTTCTTATTCAGTTTGTTGAAAGCAAATGTGGTTTCTTTTTCTCTGTATGAATTGGATAATGAGTGATAATGCGTTGTCTTTCTTTGTGCAATTACCTCTCTGTAATGGCTGCAGCCTCCCTGGCTTCCCATGTTTCCATTAAATCCCAAGGGAAAACATCAGGAGAAAACTTTTTACTAATGGTACTCCAGATGCTTCTCTTGAGAAGTCTACAATGCTGGGAATGTCAGAAGGAGAGAGAAGAAGAGACAACGAGCAGCAAGGTGAATGGCTTCCATTACAGAAACAATGGGTGCACTGTTGGAAGACCAGAAGAGCCATGTTTAGGACAGATCATACTGGAGAAGGTCTACCTATGTGGTCTCTAAGAGTCGACATTGACTTGATGGCACCTAATCAATCAATTCCTACTAAAGGTAAAGGTAAAGGTAAAGGTAAAGGTAAAGGTAAAGGTAAAGGTAAAGGTAAAGGTAAAGGTAAAGGTAAAGGTAAAGGTAAAGGTTCCCCTCGCATATTTTGTGCAGTCGTCTCCGACTCTAGGGGCCGGTGCTCATCTCCGTTTGTTAGCCAAAGAGCCAGCGTTGTCCGAAGACGCTTCCGCGGTCATGTGGCCGGCATGACGCACGCAGAACGCTGTTTCCATCCCACCAAAGTGGTACCAATGAATCTACTTGCATTTGCATGCTTTCGAATTGCTAGGTTGGCAAGAGCTGGGGCGAGTGCTGGAGCTCACTCCGTCACGCGGGGCTAGGGATTCGAACCTCCGAACGTGCGATCTTACAATCAACAATCCTGGCGTCTTACCCGCTGAGTCACCACGCCTCTCAATACTTTTACTACTTACTATTACTATTACTTACTATTACTTACTATAATACTATACTATACTATACTATACTATACTATACTATACTATACTATACTACATATATTACTATTACTATTACTTACTATATAGTAAGTAATTACTATTACTATATACTTACTATTACTATTAGTACTAAATGCTACTAAAGATGAGTGCTGCTCTTGAGAAATTGTTAGAGAATTTCTCCTTCCCCTAAAAACTCAGAAAACCTTCCCACCCAATTTCTCTGCCCAAGGATTGGGTGGAGAATTTCCAAAAAGCTCTTTGTGCCCAGCTTTACAGCCATCTCTTTACATCCATAGGGAAATACACTAATGTATGGGGTCCCGTTTTGCACACAGTTCTGAACACTAAAGCACAGATGTGCTAGTTCACTTCAGCTTTTCCTTCCTGTGCTCTTAGAAATGAACTGCAGCTCAGTTAAAAGTGAACATATCTGCCTTTCAATAAGCTTCATCTCCCCAGATGAAAACTGCCATAAAGATAACATGTAACAATTGCTTTTTAAGGAAGAAGATAAGTGTCTGTTAAATAAAATCTATAGCATAAAGAGGAGTATTTGTTATTGACAGCTGGCAGGAAACTTGTATGCTTGTGCTTGCAAATATATGTTCCATTCAGCGGGTTCATTTATAGAGCTTATTTCTAATGCTTAATTTGCAAATGCTGTTGATATTTCCAGTATCTCATTAGCATAGACTATATGCTCTGTAAATTATACAGTCTGTGCTACAGAGAAAAGAAATTGTTCAAGGACATTCTAAAAAGGCTATTGGCACATAAACACATATTAAGCATTCAGACGTTTGAACACCCATCCTGGTGTCAAACAGCCAAGCTCTACTCTGGTGCGTTGCGATTAGGATTTTTTTTTTAAATCTTGAATTCACAGCCTCAAGGGAACCCAGGAAAATCAAATGTTTAAAAAATACATACACTTATAAAAAAAAAGTAATTTAGAACATCTGGAAAGCTTGTGGTTCCTGCTAACATTGTGACCAGCTGTACCTGTTGCCTATGCTCTCATTAGAGATGCTGGGCTTAATAAATCTTATGGAATTTTATGTATTTAAAAGAGTTTTTTAGTATCTCATGATGGTTTCAAAACTAGCTTGCAGACTAGGCCTTCAGATACCACTATGCCAAAATGCCCACTCTGCCATCATTTAAAAAGGTAAAGGTTCCCCCCACACATTTGTGCAGTCGTGTCCGACTCTAGGGGCCAGTGCTCATCTCCGTTTTTTAGTCGGAGAGCCAGCGCTGTCCAAAGATGCTTCCCTGGTCATGTGGCCGGCATGACGTGCACGGAACGCTGTTACCATCCCACCGAAGTGGTACCTATTTATCTACTTGCATTTGCATGCTTTCAAATTGCTAGGTTGGCAAGAGCTGGGGCAAGTGCGGGAGCTCACTCCGTCACATGGCGCTCGAGTCTCGAACCACAAACCTTCCGATCAACAAGCCTGGCGTCTTAACCACTGAGCCATCGCACCCCTGTAGTAGGTACTACTAAATAATGCAGTAGGTCGATATTGTGGAGTCCTTGGTGCTCTCTCAGTTTGGTTGTTTGCTTGCAAAGTCTCATTAGCCGACTAGGTGACATCATCAGTGCGATGATGATGATGATGATGATGATGATGATGATGATGATGATGATGATACCTAGTTGGTAATGTCTGCAAGCAAACAACCAAGCTCAGAGAGCACCAAGGACTCCACAATTCAACCTTGAGCTACATATATTCTCTTATATTAGGTCAATGTACTTCAGCATGACTTCCATGCTGCATCTTGCATTGTACCGTCTGTTATAATGGGTACCATACCCCTAAAGACTATATTTTCACTGCGGTTTGAATGTGCATATCCCACAGCATACTTACATGCCCAATTAATCATAACTAGAGTTACCTGATCTGGGTTGCAGATCTCCAGATGACCACTGGGTGGCAGCTTATGAAGTTCTTTTGTATCTCTTTGCTGCCATCTGTTGGTCACCCCAGGTTTTTCCAATCTGTATCTGGGCTTTTGTTCCTATCTTCCTTTCTACCCAGTAACCAAGGGTCAATGCAATGCACCACTGCTAAGATTCCTTCGTGAGAGTCTCTCTAACTAATTTGAATGCTTTTAGGCCCTTTAGATAGATGAGATTATATTACATGGTGACAGACATTTTAATGAGTTTCTATTTACGCATAGATCTTTGTTGTTGTTCATAGAGTGATAAAAATGGTACAAGCCAATAAATGATTCAAGCTTAACACTCCAGATATATTAATAGAATGGAATATTGTGCAACTGTTACCAACTCTTATTAACTGCAGAATAATGGGAGGACCTGATACCATCAATGTTGTTATGTCTGTGGAAACTTAATTTGCTGTATTCCTTCATAAATTACCCGTCTGTCCATGGTCTCTTTGCAATCACTTCCCAGATCTCTTTGGCTGAGGAAGATGGGTTGTTCTATTACTCTTCCCCATAGAAAAGCTCTCCACACTTTTGTTTTAAACGTTTAACTTGAATCAAGGTTCTGCAAAATGGAAGCATTTCTTGTTATCAGGCGTTGCAAATTCATTTGGTTATGCCTCACATGAAATCGGATGCGAGGATGCAGTTGTCCTGAGGTCACCAATGATCTTCACGGCTTGCAGGGATTCCACCCGAGCTATTGGAACAGCCATCAATCAATGTTATATGTAAGAGCCAGGATCAAGATAACATTCTATGAAAAATGGGAGGGAAAAAAGTATTAGTTTTTATTAGCACATAGAGAAGACAAGAGTGGGAGGCAAGGAAGGTTTTATGTCCGGGGTCCCAAAGGGAAATCCTAACACAAAAAAAGTCCTTCAGTTTGGCCGTATAAGGTAAACAACGGCAGGTCGCAGCCCCACACTTATTTATTTATTTAAATACTGTATCATCTTGCCAATATCTACTGAGTGATGTTGCATTTGAAACCACCAGAATAGTAGCTAAATTCTTAGATGAAGTACTTAAAAGAAAATGTAAACAAATCTCCCAATGAGTATGGCTCTTTCTCTGGCTACTGTCATGACATGACATGTCATGTCATGTTTTTGTATTTTGTTCTTTTAATGCCAATAAAGGTTTTGATTGATTGATTGATTGATTGATTGATTGATTGATTAAATTTGTAAGCCACCTGACTCCATTGTGACTCAGAGGTATACTGTATATACAACATTTAAACAATCCACACAGTACAAAAAGAATGGCCAGAGACAACAACCACAAATCAGACAACCCATGAGGCACCCACCAGTCATTCTAGCCAAAGCCCTGGAAATCATCCAGATCTTAAGCGCTCAACTAAATAAGGTCTTAAGAGCTCATCTAAATAAGGTCAGGGTGAGGGGCCATATGAATTTCTGAGGGGAAAACCTTTTTTACATCCTCTCTGAAGCCCTTCCAAAACCCAGTGTCATGGCTTCCCACTTCTTCAGAAACACAAAAAATGATAATAGCACTTTTATTATACACAGACTACCAACTGTATGGAGAAATTATTGTCCATGGGCCAGACAGACAAGCCAGAAGCTCATTCTTAATATATAGCCTCTCTCAATTTGAACAGGCCTGAAAATTTTAGATCTCTCTCTGTCTCTCTTGGCTTTCTCTCCCTCCCTCCCTCCCTCCCTTCCCCCCGCACCAAATTTGGGAGGATTTTGCCAAAAGGGCAGCTTCCAGATCAGCTTCCAAATGCCTACCCCTGCTTTATATGTTAGAATAGATTTATATGTTAGAATAAGATCTGTTCAGGGAAACATACAACTCACCATACGAATGGCAGTAAGCAGCCATTCCTCTTTCCTAACCGTGATAATAATGTAATGGAAAATATGACTTCCCCATTTATAGTATTGTTGTCTGCAACCTGGCTCTCCTCATGATCATGTTCACGAGAGCTATAAGCCTGCATCATTGGAGATGCATCACTGGACTTTTGGGAAGGAGGTTGGTTTACATCACTAGGAGCTGTTTCTTGTTCCCCTTGAGTAGAAACGGACACTTCATCTTCCTCCACAAAGTTAAGTGTGGGTCCTGACCACTAGAGAGTTGGTGGTCAAATATAGGAGAAGGTGATTCATCAAATTATTTAGGCATAATTTAAGTGGCAGCTCAACACGTAATTGAACTAGGCACAAAAGGCCTCCAAGCATGGTCTTATAAGTCATCCCCCCTCACCCCAAGAAGAAGTGGAGCTTCAACAGAAAGAGCAAGAGGGATGACAAGAATGGATGCTGAAGGAGAAAGATGGCATTAGTATAAGCAAGTAAATCAATCCCCACTCCCTACGTGCACTTTCTGAAGGAAAATAAACTATAAGCTCAGCCATAAAACATTTGGAGGAATGTTGATTCAGGTAATGGAGGTGCTAGGAAGCAAGGACATTCGATAACACCTAGGGAAAAGAAACACCTCTACAAACATCCTTAGATCACCTTTGTTCCATTCAGGAGAGACACTGTATTCACCCTATGACCTCACATCCTGACCTCATTAACATGTTTTGCCATAATCCAATCAAATCATTTGCTGTTCTGATTAAATATATATTTTGATTAAAGTCTACAAAGAGGGATAGGGTTAGGTTTGTCTATACAGAGGGTTGCATCCCTACCATTTTGTCTTTGTCTTTTGGTTCTGGTACCAAAATACACCAATTTGTGCTTCAGTGGAATTGTGTGCTGGTCTCTGGTCCAAATGAACATCTCCAATGTCTCCTACAACACTACAGCATCCCTATGGAACTGAACACAAACTGCTTTTCAACATTTTCTGCCAACTTTGTGGGCAAAGAAATTGGTTGGATGATTTCTCTGAATTTCCCCAAGAGAAAGAGAAATTCTCCAACAATTTCTCAAAGGCCGGACCTCTTTTGATAAGTGACAACAGCACTCTAGTGGGAAAATGTAAGAGTTCCCTCCTAGGGGTCTTCCCTTGGGATTAATGAAAATGTGAGAAACCAGGGAGGCCACAGCCCACAAAAGGTTCATTCTAGAATGAAAGCTGTAGGATAACACATGGTTGTTTATTCGTTCAGTCGTTTCCGACTCTTCGTGACTTCATGGACCAGCCCACGCCAGAGCTTCCTGTCGGCCGTCACCATCCCCAGCTCCCCCATGGTTGAGTCTGTCACCTCCAGAATATCATCCATCCATCTTGCCCTTGGTCGGCCCCTCTTCCTTTTGCCTTCCACTTTCCCTAGCATCAGCTTCTTCTCCAGGGTATCCTGTCTTCTCATTATGTGGCCAAAGTACTTCAGTTTTGCCTTTAATATCATTCCCTCAAGTGAGCAGTCTGGCTTTATTTCCTGGAGTATGGACTGGTTTGATCTTCTTGCAGTCCAAGGCACTCTCAGAATTTGTCACATTATGTAGAGACTTGTCACCATATTTATGAAAATGTAGTCAGTAGAATACTTTGGCCACCTAATGCGAAAAGAGGTTGTTGTTTGTTTATTCGTTCAGTCGTTTCCGACTCTTCGTGACTTCATGGACCAGCCCATGCCAGAGCTTCCTGTCGGCCGTCGCCACCCCCAGCTCCCCCACGGTTGAGTCCATCACCTCCAGAATATCATCCATCCATCTTGCCCTTGGTCGGCCCCTCTTCCTTTGGCCTTCCACTTTCCCTAGCATCAGCATCTTCTCCAGGGTATCCTGTCTTCTCATTATGTGGCCAAAGTACTTCAGTTTTGCCTTTAATATCATTCCCTCGATAACACATACATATAGACTATTTCTCAACTAAGTAAATAAATAACTTACCCGGAGCTTTTTGGAGACTAGGTGGCCATATATAATTCATAATGTTAAAAACTCCCATGAATATCTTGGATATTCTCTCCTTTTTAAATAAAATTTCTGAAGTAAATTAAATGAGAACAGTTAGAAAAATAATGCAGAAGAATTTGTTTGCCAGCACTACACTAGCTGGTCCTGCTTTCAAAGATGCAAATTTATTTCACTTTATATCACCAGCAGTCAAGGTTAAATGGTCCCAAATTTTTGCTTTTATGTACTGTTCCCTGTAATATGCCAAGGAGCTGTGATGTTGTTGTTTTTTACTTTTTACTTTTGCTTTCTTCCCCACTATTTAATTACATTTGCTCCATATTTCTGAGCTAGACATTTTGACACTAAAAAAAAAATTAAGTGTATAAATAAGTATGATTTTTTCCCCCTGAACTTGTCCTAACCTATCTTTAACTGACATCTAATTCCTTGTAACATCTATGTGCCAAGCTGTTTCATATTGCAACTTGTCATAGCAACTTGTTACAAATGGCAGAACAAGATGTTTTACAACCTGGAGGTATTTCTGTTTGCAAATTCATCTACGTTTGCTCTTTGTAATATATATATATATATATATTGTTAAGCAACTTTTTTGAGGGCGAAATAACTTATCAGAAATAGAACAAAGTACCTCCTTGACATTCTTGAAGAAACTTTGCCTAGAAAATAATGATTTGTATCATGTTTCATATCTGCATGGATGTTATTCTCTTTGAAAGAAAGAGAATAACATCCATGCAGATATGAAACATGATACAAATATCATGTGTATCATTTAAAACAGGCCATTTTCAGGCAAACGACTGTACAGTATGTCGCATCTGAGCCCTCAGAGATGTCAGGGGGTGGTCCAGATCAGCAAAATGGTGGTGCAGGATGGCCACCATCCCAGAACCACCCAAGGAAAAATCTGCCCTGGGGAAATCTGCTTCAAAAATATGGAGAAATCATTTTTCCCTCTCCCACTTTCTCTGCCCACAAATTTGCTGGAATTTTTCAAAAAGCCACTGAGGATCAGCTCTTACTGTCAGATAGGACTGCAGAGAAAAGCAATCAAAATGACAAAAAAGCCACAAGAACTCTTCCATATGACGAACACTTAGAGGGCTTGGAGCTTTTAAGTTTGCCCAACGAAATAAACAAGCAAGGAAAAACAGGATCAAGTTTGTAACATGATATGTAGTATGGGAGAATAGATATACGTGCATTGTCAACTGCCTCATATTTATGTTTATGTATATTTTATATTTATGTTTATGCATATTTCATCTAAATCTTTAAGAACTTAGAAGATGCTCACCTTTAAGGCTTCAGAACTAAGTCATCCCCGTGCTGTCCACCCAGGTCATTCCCAAGCATAGACAGGTTAGCCAACGTTAGTAAATTAGGGCCTATCTGAAGACCAGGGCTGTCCACAAGGGATGTCAAAAATTTGTGGGCATGCCTGCATGATTGAAGCCCTCCCAATTTTCGCAAGCATCACAGACATGTGAAAATGGGGCAGGGCTTTGATTACATGGATGTGCCCACCATATTTCTATTTATTTATTTATTGATTGATTGATAATTTGATTTATATCACCGCCCCATCTCCCCCAAAGGGGACTCTGGGCGGTTTACAAAAAACAAACAGTTAAAATAACATATCATAAATATAAGTAATTAAACTAGATATAAAATAAGTATAAAATCCAAGAAGCGACGAACTTGTGTTTAAAAGGGCTCTATGGCACCAGCCATCCCCAAGAGGAGCTGTTACCCCTCCCTTCCCAGGTGAGGCGGCAGAACCAGGTCTTTAAGTTCTTCCTGAAGGCCGGGAGCGATGGGGCCTGCCTCACTTCCAGGGGTAGAATGTTCCAAAGGGCGGGCGCCACCGCAAAGAAGGCCTGCCTTCTACACCCCGCCAGGTGAAATTCCCTTGCTGACGGGGTCCGCAGCATGCCCTCTCTGCATGACCGAGTGGGACGGTTCGATGTTATGGGGATGAGATGGTCCCTCAGGTAGCCTGGTCCCATGCCATGTAGGGCTTTCAAGGTGATAACCAACATCTTGAATTGGACCTGGAAGCACACTGGTACCCAGTGTAGCCGGCGCAGCAGAGGTGTCACATGTGCCGATCTTGGGGCATCAATAACTGCATGCGCAGCTGCATTCTGGACCAGTTGAAGCTTCTGGATACTCCTCAAGGGTAGCTCATGTAGAGCACATTGCAATAGTCTATATGGGAGATGACCAGGGCATGAGTGACTGTACGGAGGGTTGACTTTGATATTGACTTTTTCGACACACATACACTCTGAAAATACCTCTGCTGAAGCCTCTTTATAAATCCTCCCCTGGGTCACATGCCCATAGGTCAGTTTAAAGGTTAGGGTTCTTAAATGAAGGTAAAGCAACATCAAGTCTTCATTTGCCGTTAAACTGTTCTTAATGTTTTAGGACAACGATTTTTTAATTTAATTTAATTTGAGGGGCAGGCTTTTTTTTATAGAGTTTATCTGCCCCAACATTGGTTAATTAAATAGCTTGTGTTGTTTTTGTTTGTTTTTCTGCTTTTGAGTCAGAGTTAACTTCTGGTGACTGCCTGGACATGTCCCTGCAGTTTTCTTGGCAAGATTTTGGAAGTGGTTTGCCATTGTCTCCTTCCTAGGGCTGAGAGAGCGTGACTGGCCCAAGGTAACACAGCTGGCTTTGTGCCTAAAGCGGGACTAGAACTCACAGTCTCCCGGTTTCTAGCCTGCTGCCTTTATCCACTACACCAAACTTATGGTGGACTTATCAAGACTGTCAATAGAATAGATAGAAACCTCTAAATACACAAACACTTTCAGACTCAGATGAAACCATGAGACAAACATAGAAGCATTCCCAAACGAAATGATTACTTTAAACCATTTCATTTTCTTAAGCATTAGTCCGAGCTCCAAGATAAGGGAATAACAGGAATAATGGCACTGAGGGCTTATCCATGCTGCCAGTTGCCTTGTTGACAAAATGGACCACCAGCCAATTTTGGACAGCAGGAACGGATAGTGTCACCATGTACTCCACGTAGAGAGCTAATGTCACCATGTAGAGCTAATGTCACCATGTACAGTACACCATGCAGAGAGCCAGTTTGGTCTAGTGGTTAAGGCAATGGGCTAGAAACCAGGAGAATGAGAATTCTAGTCCCGCCTTAAGCATGAAAGCTGGCTGGATGACCCTGTCTCTCAGCCCTAGGAAGGAGCCAATGGCAAACCAGGAGACTGAGAGTTCTAGACCCGCCTTAGGCATGAAAGCCGGCTGGGTGACCTTGGGCCAATCACTCTCTCTCAGCCCTAGGAAGGAGCCAATAGCAAACCAGGAGACTGGGAGTTCTAGTCCCTCCTTAGGCATGAAAGCCAGCTGGGTGACCTGGGGCCAGTCACTCTCTCTCAGCCCTAGGAAGGAGCCAATGGCAAACCAGGAGACTGAGAGTTCTAGACCCGCCTTAGGCATGAAAGCTTGCTGGGTGACCTTGGGCCCATCACTCTCTCTCAGCCCTAGGAAGTAGCCAATGGCAAACCAGGAGACTGAAAGTTCTAGTCCCGCCTTAGGCATGAAAGCCAGCTGGGTGACCTGGGGCCAGTCCCTCTCTCTCAGCCCTAGGAAGGAGCCAATGGCAAACCAGCAGACTGTGAGTTGTAGTCCCGCCTTAGGCATGAAAGCCGGCTGGGTGACCTTGGGCCAGTCACTCTTTCTCAGCCCAACTCACCTCACAGGGTGGTTGTTGTGGGGAAAATAGGAGGAAGGAATATTTGGTATGTTCGCTGCCTTGAGTTATTTATAAAAATAATAAAGGCGGGATAGAAAATAAATAAATAAATAAATACTAATCTCTGGCCCCATGTGGGTACATCTTCCTGCTTCCCTCTCAAAGCAGTGTTTTTCTGCTTTTGTCAGCTCAAGCACTGCTCTCCAGTTTGCCTGCTGTGGTTTACGTTCTTTTCGGCCTGCAGTATTCAAACTGTGTTCCCCGGAGCCCCAGGGTCCCGTGAGAATCATCCAGGGGTTCAACATGACGGTTTCTGTTCACATTGTGTGAAATGTATTCTTGCAACATTAATTGCAACACTTTGTTCCAATAAAACGTATTACATGAAAATTACGTACTAATGGGTTCTGCACTGATTTTTCACATTGAAAAGGGTTTCTCGGGTATCTCCACTTCGAAGACAGCTGTTCTAGGCCAACTCCCACCCTTCCCAGGGGCAGGAATGCAGAAAAACATCTGTAGTAGCAGTTTCAGCAGATCTTCCTTATTGGTGTAATGGTTGTAATACCTGTCCTATATACAGAATGTCCCCAGTTCAAAATCCAGCAGGTACATTTTTTTTATGTTATTATTTTTCTTTCCCCAAGCTACCTATTTTCTGCTGGGCTGTGATTATTATTTTTTTAATAGGTCCACTAGAGGTACCATTGGAAAAATTATAAAACAGTGCAACAGTGGAGATATCAAGAAAAATATGTATTTTAAAAGGCCAGCAGACTAGTAAGAGGATATGGTGGCTACAATATGGTAGGAATACAGAATATCCTGCAATCTGCAACCAGTGTCTCAATCTAGAAAGGATTTTCTTAGTCTGACTTGAGTCAAGCCTGCAGTAGTACAGGATAGGAGCAGCTTAATAGAATAGAATACTTTAGAATAGAATACTTTATTGGCCAATTATGACTAAACATACAAGGAATTTGTCTTCGGTGCAAGAGCTCTCAATAATAAATTATACAATCAAGAAAAGAAAAATTAAGAAAAAATAAAAAATAATACTACAGCTATTTAACTAACACATACTCATATTTAAGGGAGAATTAAGGGACAATAATATTGCATCTAGCATATGTTCACATATAAGGGAGCATTACCGGTCACATCTTAGCAGTCATGTGTTATCATACAGCATCAATCATTTCCTCATGCTACATTAAAAAAAAGTTCAACAGAGCAATGGCATACATTATCAGTCATTATATCATGCTGCTAAGGGTACAGTGTGAATATACTCTGAGTCTAACTGTCCAGAATCCACCACACTTAAGCACTTTTATTGCACTTCTCATACACTTTCTACTTTGCAATAGAGGAGAAATATGAAAAGTTCCATCCATCAAGTGTAGACCAAAACACGCATTCTGGAAAATGCACGGGCCTGCTGAAAATTGTTGTAATTTGCTGTAAAAGAATGTAATACTTTTAATGTGTTTTACTATTTATAACATTGCTTGGGAAATGTGCATATACTAGGAACTGGGTATAGAAAATATATAGATATGAAAGCACGCAGGGCCTTGAAGATAAATGAAATGCAAACAAAGGCCAAAGAGAATTTATCCTTGGAGAATTGAGAAATCTGGCAAAAAGAGATTGGGTGAAATTCCCATTTCCTCGGCCACTTCAGACTTGAATAATCCTGGAAATGGTAGCAGTCAGTGATCAGAAAGAAATGTCTTTCTCCCCAAACCATTTCTTTTTGGGTCAAGTTGGTCATTAGCCATGGATATTTCAGGCACATTAAGTTTTATGGTGGCACTCCAAGCAAACCCTGGTACATATATCTTCCTCTGTCCAATAAGATCCACGCAGAGATGACACCCAGGAAGAGAAGGGCGATGTTTTATCATGGCTGAACTGTTTAGACATTACAGGACGTTGGGACACATGTGTCCCTGAGATGGATAGGAGGCCTAAGGTTATGGACAGCTGTAGAAAATGTAGTGTCTCTTGTAATTCATGGCAGCCTTAGTTGTTCAGCAGGCTATCAGGATGGAGTTCATTATCCCAGAGAGTTTTGGGATAACTTGACAATGAAAATATGCAATAAACCCATCTTTTATTCTGTCGAGACATTGTAAAACAAACTTTCTCCTTGGAGAACATTCCCCTGCTGGCCTTTTTTCTATCTGTTGAATAAATTTGATGGCTAATATATTTTGTGTTCATTGACAGAATCAACAGAGAAGCTATTGTTTTCATCTTCTTTTCCATGAACTTGTGGGTTTCTCTCTCTCTCTCCCTCCCTCCCTCTCTCTCTCTCTCTTATATTTTTTCTCCCTCTTTAAACTTCTATACAAGCATTGACAAAGAGTTGGACATGAATACAAATCTCATAATAGAACCCTTTTCCCTTTCTTTTTTTCAGCGGCAGGATTAAAATAATGTCAATACAACAATGTTGAGAAGGTTCAATCATTCACTGGAAAAAGAACAAAAATAAAGCTTTATAGAGCTATATAGATATTTTTAACGATCAAGAGCGTTATTCCATCAAGGCTTCCACCGTGCTTAAAAATATAAAAGATAATTATATCTGCCTATGTTGATTCCTGTACTGAGGGCTGTGATCTTTAGAAAATTTGGTTTTAATGAATTCCGATATGAAATAACCTGGATCTGTCGTTTCTGGATTAAATCATTGGCAGCAACTTAATTATTTACCGGCTTTTGTATTTACCAAATGATCTGATGCAGTCTTGGCTTAAAACCTCATCAAAATACTGTTCAACATATATATTTTAGAACTATATTTTGGAAAATACATGTATTTTGAGAGGAAACAGATTGGAGACAGATTTAGTCATGTTTTAGAGTAAATCCACTGTAATCAATGAGCTTTTAATTATGCAAGACTTTAAATCTGATAAAATTCTTATGAAAAAAACCCCATGTATTTAAATGCAAATTTCCATGAAATCTTATTCTTATTGAAATGGGATACAATGGGATACAATGGATTTAGGACTGAAGTTCTTTATCATTCATTAATGTAGAGCCTTAAGCACCAGAGAACTTTGGCTGATTTAAAAAAGTTGTACAGGTTTGGAACAGACTAGCATGTATATAGGAGACCACCAGGAAATCCCTGGGTTATAATCTTGATTGGGACATTTAAAACAAAAAATCCAGAACGCAACAAAGGCAAACCTTTTTTGGCTTGAAATTTACAAGGATGTATTTTATTGAGTGATCAGGAATCAGGGTTCTCCTTGAACTAATGGAAAAATCAGAGGTAAATTTAAGAGCAGCAGAAAAAAGTAAGGATCAAGCAATTGCTAGCAACTTCAATACAAATTTATTTATTTATTTATTTATTTATTTATTTATTTATTTATTTATTTATTTATTTATTTAACTTGTATGACCGCCCATCTCCCCCAATGGGGAACTCTGGGTGGTTTACAATAAAACTGATTAAAATAGAATAAAGAATATAAAAATACAATCAAATAATACAATAAATAAATTATAAAATCCAAATGGCCAGATAGTTAAATTAAAAGAAGGACATTATGAAATTAACTACCCCCATGAGGTACTATTATTTCCTCCTTCCCATGCCAGGCGGCAGAACCAGGTCTTCATATCTTTCCTAAAGGTCGGGAGGGAGGGGATCTGCCTCAACTCTGGGGGCAAGCTGTTCCAGAGTGCTGGTGCCACCACAGAGAAGGCCCGCCTTCCATACCCCACCAGATGACACTCTCTTATTGATGGGGTTCATAGCAGGCCCTCTCTGAATGATCGGGTGGGGCGGGTCGATGATATGGGGATAAGACGGTCCCTCAGGTATTCTGGTCCCATGCCATGTAGGGCTTTAAAGGTGATAACCAACACCTTGAATTGTACCCGGAAGCAAACCGGCACCCAATGCAGCTCGCGGAGTAAAGGTGTTATATGCGCTGATCTTGGCGCACCTAGAACTGCTCGCGCGGCTGCACTCTGAACCAGTTGTAGCTTCCGGATAGTCTTCAAGGGTAGCCCCATGTAAAGCGCATTGCAATAGTCTACATGGGAGATGACGAGAGCATGAGTGACTGTTCGGAGGGCATCTCGATCCAGGAATGGGCGTAACTGGCGCACCAGCCGAAGCTGTGCAAAAGCCCTCCTAGCCACGACCGCCACCTGCTCTTCGAGCAGGAGTGGTGAGTCTAGAAGGACCCCCAAGTTCTGCACTGGCTCCGAATGGGGCAGTACTACCTCATCGAGAACCAAAGATGATAATTTCCCAGAAGACGCTAAGCCATCAATCCACAGCCATTCGGTCTTGCAAGGGTTCAACTGAAGCCTGTTGTTCCCCATCCAGGCCCTCACAGCCCCCAGGCACTGAGACAGGGTGGTCACTGCATCACTTACTTCACCTGGGATGGAGATATACAATTGAGTATCATCAGCATAGTGATGATACCTCATCCCATGATGTCGGATGACCTCACCCAGCGGTTTCATGTAGATGTTGAATAGGAGAGGAGAGAGAACCGAACCCTGCGGCACTCCATATAAGAGCGGTCGCGGGCTGGATCTCTCCTCCCCTATCACCGACTGGGAATGGCCCTGGAGGAAGGAGGTGAACCAGCGCAAAACTACGCCTCCCACCCCCAACTCCCTAAGCCGACCCAGAAGGATACCATGGTCGATGGTATCGAAAGCCGCCGAAAGATCCAAGAGAGCCAGGATGGATGCACTACCTCCATCCTGCTCCCGCCAGAGGTCATCCATAAGCGCGACCAATGCAGTCTCCGTCCCATATCCCGGCCTGAAACCTGACTGAAAAGGGTCTAGATAACCCGCTTCATCCAGGGTCCTCTGAAGTTGCAACGCCACCACTTTCTCAACCACCTTCCCCAAAAAGGGAAGGTGGGAGACTGGACGAAAATTCTCCAGAATGGTGGGGTCCAGGGATGGCTTCTTGAGGAGAGGGTGCACCAATGCCTTCTTGAAGGCAGTTGGAAACACTCCCTCCAACAAGGATGAGTTAACCATTGCCTGGACCCACCCACACGTCACCTCCCTGGCCGATTTTACCAGCCAGGAAGGGCAGGGATCTAAATAGCATGTGGTGGAATTAACAATTCGGAGGATCCTGTCCACTTCCTTAGGTCCAACAGGATCAAATCGTTCCCAGATAATAAGGCCAGGCCGCTCTCCCGGCATCTCCCCAGACTGCATTTCACGCATGGAGTCCAACGTAGACCGAATCCGAGTGATTTTATCCTGCAGATGCTCGGAAAATTCTTCTGCACGGCCCTGTAGGTGGGTCACCAACTCCACCCTACCTAAGAGAGATTGCGTAATCTTGAACAAGGCCTTTGGATGGCATTCTGCGGATGCAATAAGAGCGGAGAAATATTCACGTTTCACCACTCTTACCGCCACAAGGTAGGCCTTAATAGCGGCTCTAGATTGTGTTCGGTCCGATTCCGCCTTCGTCTTTCTCCAGCGGCGCTCTAGACGTCTCTTCACCCCCTTCAAGACCCTCAACTCCTCCGTAAACCACGGGGAGTGACGGGTCGAATGGGGCTGGAGAGGTCGCATCGGCGCAGTCCCGTCCAAGGCCCCGGCCGCCTCCCTATTCCAGGCTGCGGCCAGTGCCTCCGTTGGACCGTGCAGCAGATCATCGGGTATTACCCCCAGCTCCCTCTGAAACCTCATTGGGTCCATAAGTCACCGGGGGCGGACCAATCGAATAGGTCCTGCCTCCCTGTGGAGTGGGGCGGCATAAGAGAACCTTAGGGATATCAGGACGTGATCTGACCATGACAATGGAGATAGTTCTAACTTTCCCCTCAGATCACTTTGCCATTGCTCTGACAAGAAAACTAAATCCGGGGTGAGTCCACTGTCACGAGTCGGGTCCCAAATAATCTGGGACAGGCCCATGGCTGCCATGGTAGCCATGAACTCCCGAGCCGCTTCCGAAGCACACCCCAGGGAAGGCAAATTAAAATCCCCCAGGACCATAAGCCTGGGAAACTCCACCGCCAACCCCGAGATGGCCTCCAGCAACTCAGGCAGGGAGGTTGCTACGCAGCAGGGAGGCTGATACAGTAGCAACATTCCCAACTGTTCTCGGGCACCCAACTTGAAAAACAGGGTCTCACATCCGAACACTTGTGGAGCAAGGCTCCTGAAAGCCACCAAAGATTCTCTGATGATAACTGCCACCCCTCCTCCCCTACCCCGGTGTCTCGGCTGGTGCCACACCTGAAACCCGGCTGGGCACATTTCTGAGAGGGCTACCCCTCCCTCTGGGCCCAGCCAGGTCTCAGTAATACACGCCAGGTCGGCCCCCTTCTCCGTGATTAATTCACTTATGAGAGGGACTTTGATACCCAGAATCCTCAGCTTCTTTTAGATTCTTAAAATCAGTGGAGGTGGGACAAATACATGTGATTGCATATTTAGCTACTTAGAATCACAGCAGAGAAATGAGCAGACATATCAATGGTATGTGCGTGTATATGTGCTGTATATATGAATGAATCAACAAATACATAGTATATAAATAAATACTACATCTAATCTAGTTATAGCTATTGGAAAATTCCTGTGGCTAATTTCCAGTTTAGTTCGTACCCAGCACACTCCCAGTCAATCCCTACATCCAGATCAGAGCAAACACACACGCCACTCAGTTCCAAAAGCAAAAATAGAGCTTGAGATTTATTTCTTAAGCATCAGCAAACACCAAAACAGTTAACTGGCAAAGGCAGGCAAGCATTTACTCTATCTGTCTGTCTGTCTGTCTGTCTGTCTGTCTGTCTATCATCATCTATCCGAAAAGGCACAGGACTTTCCAGAGCCATTGCGAACTATTCTGTGGATAATCAGAACGGACAGTCCTCAAAGAAGTGGCCTTTGCTTATTCCAGACTTAACCCTTTTATATGTACAGCAGTAGCAGAATAGAGATGGAAAGGAGGACACTAGGTGATCCCTCCTCTATTCTGCACCTTGAATAAACAATTTGGTGAATCGGAGTGATGTACCTTATCCAGTGTAATGACTCCAACTTCAATGCCCCAATAAACACTTCTCGATGCAACTCATTGAAATGCAGAATAAGCTTTATTCAGGATACACGTAAATTGAAACACTCCTAAAGATCCGAATGCCGGATTCCCGCCAAACAGCGCTAACTTAACTCTCCCCCCTGCGTGCCAATTTTGCAGCGCCTATGATGTCAATGTCCAGAACTTTCCCTCTCCATTCCCAAGCCTCCAGCTCCTGCAGGTGGCTGACCTTGACGCTGCATTCCACAGTCTCCGATGAAACCCACAACACTTGGCACACGCTCCCCCTCCCTCCAGTTCACACGCTTATACTAAATCTACACCCCTAATGGCAGGATTCAACTATGAACCCTGACATCCAGCAACAGCCACCCAATGTTTGCTCCATTACCTTTTTGATTGCCTGAGAAGGATGGCAACCAACTTCAGCCACAGTAAGCAAGCAAGTAGTCCCAAAGGAAGCATATCTCTTTTCTTCAGACAAATGAACATTCAAACAGGCCTCCACCAAAGAAGACTGTACAAAGCAGAGGAGCCAAGCATTTTGAGGCTAGCCACATTTAAACAGAATTGTTCTCTCGGGTTGATCTGGGTAAAAATGAGCAGGCAGTAGAGATGGATGAGAAATTTGATCAATTATTATTTAGTTATTTATTTACAGAATGTATATGGCCACCCATCTCATATGATGAGATTTATTGCAGCAAGCAATAAAAAGGATATAAACCAAAAAATGCCCTTCCCCCAGGCACCAGACCAAACAGTTTCCTAGCTCAACCCCCATCTTAGCCCAATGCTTTGGGGAAGATCCAGGTCTTCATGGTCTTCCAGAAGGGTAAAAGGGTAGGGATCCCCCAGATCTCAGGTGGGAAGCTATTCCAAATGGTGGGGTGGCCACCAAGAAGTCGTGCTTCTGAGGTTCCATCAGGTGACAACATTTAATGGAGCGGACCTGGAGCGCACCCACCCTATCTAACCTCAGGGAGAGTCGGCCGCACAGATAAGCTGGCCCTGTGCCATGTAGGGCTTTAAAGGATTTTCATTAATATACACTTTGCTGCTGTCATGATGATTCCTGTTGGGTGGAGGACAGGTCTATCAAGGGATATTGGTCCTGAAGACTCAATGTCAATATCACAATATCACAAGGTTGGGAGCAACATACCATATCCTATGGTTGTTGTGGGTTTTCCGGGCTGTGAGGACTCTGAAGATGCCAGCCACAGCTACTGGCGAAACGTTAGGAACCAAAACTGCCAGAACACGGCCACACAGCCCAGAAAACCCACAACAACCATCGGATTCTGGCCGTGAAAGCCTTTGACTATACCATATCCTGTTTGCAAACATCCCAAAGATATCTGCTAGAGTAAGACCCTGCTACTCTAGTTTCTAAGCTTAAAATAACTTTACAGCCTCTGAATCCACAAGGACATCACTAAAGCATCACTGAAGATCACTGAGGATCAGAGGGTGGAATGATGCAGAAATACCAGTCTACAAAACTAGGTATCCTGGAAGTAACAGCCTCCTTTCAAAAGGCTGATGAATCTGGCTGAGCCCAAGAATGTTATAAACATCCTCTGAAACTGGTTCAGATGAGCTTTGGATTCTGGGGGTATATAAATGTGAGAAAAAATAAATACAGATGCATTTTGTTGTTGTTGTTGTTGTTACAGATGCATACATTAAACAAATTACACATTAAAATGTGAAGGTAGCAGAAAAGGCTGCCCAAAACACATTTCCAAAGGAAAAAATTATTTGCAAAAGGTGGGAACTCTAAGAAAAATATATGTTAGAAGAGATATGAATATTCATGTTAACCTTTCATGCCAACTTTATAAATAGCAAGGTTGGTCATAACTTGCAGTTGGCAAGATTTGAAATTCAGCAAAAATGAAATTGACAGAATTGCCCATTCAAGGAACAGTAGATTAAAATTAATTATTTACTGTAGATTATTCAGTTGGGATCAAACAATTTTCTGTTGTATGCTGGATGGTAATCATAGGAGTTGAAGGCACCAAGCTATGGGATGTTTTTCTGAAGCCCTTTTCAACAAGATCAGGAATTTTATCAAGCTACAACCTTATCCACATTTTTTAAGATGGCCTGGCTTCTCTCTCTCTACAATCTGTTAAATATTTCTACACATTACAGCAGGGTTGGGCAAATTCTGGAAATTGGGGATTGAGGGGATGTGGCTTTTGACATTTCAATGTCCTCACCAGCATGGCTGGGGATATAGTAAAGGTAAAGGTTCCCCTCGCACATTTGTGCAGTCGTGTCCGACTCTAGGGGCCGGTGCTCATCTCCGTTTGTTAGCCGAAGAGCCAGCGTTGTCCGAGGACGCTTCCACGGTCATGTGGCCGGCATGACACGCGCGGAACGCTGTTACCTACCCACCGAAGTGGTACCTATTCATCTACTTGCATTTGCATGCTTTCGAATTGCTAGGTTGGTAAGAGCTGGAGCTAGTGCGGGAGCTCACTCTGCACGCAGGGCTAGGGATTCGAACCTCCGAACTTGCAATCTTCCGATCAACAAGCCTGGCGTCTTACCCGCTGAGCCACCACGCCCCCTGGCTGGGGATATATAGTTCCTTAAATCGTTCCCAACTGAAAAAAAATAAACTGGAAAAAATTGGGAGGGTCCTCAGAAGTGCTAGGGGGATGCAGAATGAATGAATGTGCCATGAGGTCCCAACAGCCCTGTATTAAATAAAGGATCCTTTGGCATGAGGAATGCATTGTTGACATCCTTAAGTTTCAGTTAATGTGTTCAGGTTCTCAATCATCTATTGGAGCCCATTAACTTTAGAGGATTTCCAGTATTTTCAAAGAAGAACTAATAATCCACTCTTCCTCTGTACGTCATGATTTGATCTAGCAATGGCCAGATTCCTCTCTAATTACAATGGAATTGGAGTCATCATATTGAATTCTTCCAACACATGCATGCACAAAAATATATTGAAAACAGCTTAGCTGTGAATAGTTTCATACTGACCGTGTCAATGAGCATGCAAGAGAGTTGTAGAAAGGTTCCCATGTCCATGGGTTGTATAGCTTTCTCTGAATGATTTTGCCTGGCACCAAAGTCATGGAGAAGTTAGCATTCCATGTGTATTTCCAGTCTGGACCGCAACTCGGATTAGAGAAAAGCAAACAGGTAAACAGTTTGAGAACTATAGTATAGGTGGGTATTGCAATTGGGTCAAATTCATATTTGCAGTTGGGTAATTATAACCTCACAACTTAATTGATGAAAGGTCTACTCACTGGTAAAAATCTCAGCTAAGCATTTTTAGGAATCATCTTCCCAAACATTAAGTACTTATCTGATTCAGAAATCTAAACCCACTGAACATGATCACTGCCTTTATTACAAATTCAGGGTTGAAAACTTTCATGATTAATCACCAATGGATAATTATATCTAGAGTCTCTCATTAGCTCTCATTAAATCCACACTAAATCTCTGTGAGATTCTGCTATCATGGGTTTCTCAACCAGATCATGTTCCTCAGCTCTTGGCTGGACTTTCCCATACATCCATCATGTACTTGCAATGCATTTAATATTTTGTCAACTTGAGTTTGCAGCTCTTTGCATTATTTTACATATACAAAATACCCTGGAACTATTTGTCCACTGAAGAAGCAAGTTGACTTATTTTAGTGTTAGCATTGAAAAAAACATCAATGGGCATAACCCAGTCAAAGTGTCAGGATGTGACCTCCTGCCATCATAAGGGTTAGAGCAGGGGTACCCAACCTTTTTGGCACGAGGGACTGGTTTCATGGAAGACAATTTTTCCACGGACCGGGGGGGCGGGGTTTGCAGGCAAGAGCCAATTGCGTGGACTGGGGTGGGGGGTTTGCAGGCAGGAGCCAATTGCATGGCCCAGGGGGTGGGGTTTATAGGTGGGAGCCAATCACGCGGACTGGGAGCGGGGTTTGCAGGTGGTATCCAATCGCACGGACCAGGGGCGAGGTTCAGAGACTGGCATGGCGGCCCGGTTCCTAACAGGCCATGGACTGGTACCGGTCTGCGGCCCGGGGGTTGGGGACCCCTGGGTTAGAGGATTAGAGGGTTAGAGTGGTAAAGATTTAGAAATGGGATTTGTAGTAGTTGTATTAGTAAGCAACTGGGCTTGGGAAGGAAAGGAGGGTGATGACAAGCTGAGCATCTGCAAGGTCAATGGTGTGGGTTATCAGTGCTCGTTAGTCTGGAATGTGAGACAAGGGGAGAATTCTTCCAGAAGGTGGGATGGAATTTTACTGTTCGTTAGTTAAGCAAGAAAGGGGTTTTTTTTAGCTGTTTGATGTTATGGAAATGGTTGCAGCTTTTGGGAGGGGTGAGTACTGGATGGGGGATTTTAGTCTAGCTTTTGTGCGCGCTTTTCTTCAGACTGAGCTTTGCCTTGGAATTGATAACTTGCATTAATAAAGAACTCTTTTATATCTGTTAATGGCTTGTAATAAGAGTCTCTATGTTCCTGACTAAAGTATCAGAACCATCACAGAATGCAATTTTTGGATCAGCAGCCAGTGTTAGCATGAGTGCCTAGGATTCTTTTTTTTACTACCATTAAGTTGTGTCTGGTCAGAACCCATCAAAGAAATCTTTAGATCTCTGCATTGAAGTCTCTCCTGTCTCCCCATCTGCTCAAACAATGGCTTTCTTTAAAGTTACAAAATATGGTACATGAGCTAGAGATTCACAACATACACAAAAATGGCAGTAATATTTGAAAGACTCCCATACTTCCTACATTCTAGGCCACATTAAGTCTAAGTTTTTGTTCTTCGGAATAATCCAAAAATGAATAAAGAACCCTTGCATGATCCTTGGAAAATGCAGAAATTTGACAGCAAAGCAGAAAATTGAATGTGTTGTAATCTATCCAGCACCAGCAGGCTGTGTGTGTGTGTGTGTGTGTGTGTGTGTATCTCCCACTATTTGTTCAGGAGTTCAAGGCAGAGTATATACCACACCCTCCTCCTATTTTCCCACTTTACAACCACTTTGTAAAGTAGGTTGGACTAAGAGACAGTGAGTAGCCTGAAGTCACCCAGACAGCTTCCATAGCTAAAGGTGGATGAAATCCTGGGTCTCTCTGAAGCCAGTCCAACATCTCAACCACCCTATCACACTGGCTCTCAGGAGCAAATTGGGTCTTCAGATTCCAATCAGAAGATGGGACTAGAAAGGCTCCTGTGGCCCATTTTTGTCTTTGCATCTCCAATCTCACAGGAATTGGGTCTTGCTGATCCAGACCTAAACTACTAGTAATATCTCCTCCCAAGCCATGATGACCAGTAATGTCATGACACTGCCAGATGAGCAGAGCCACTACTTTCAGTCCAGATTTTTTTCAGGAAATAGAAGGGGCAGCTGAATATTTTGTTGTTGTCTACTCCAAGGGTGCTCAGGTAGGGGTGAGCCTTTCTTGGAACTTCAGGGGAATGTCAGAGGCAGCATATGGCTGATGGGTATGCTGATTTCCCCATCATAGCTCTGATTTCAGCCAGCAAAAATGACTACTTCTCTGATTTCAGCCAGCAAAAATGACCACTTCTCTGATTTCAGCCACAAAAATGACCACTTCTCTGATTTCAGCCAGCAAAAATGACCACTTCTCTGATTTCAGCCAGCAAAAATGACCACTTCTCTGATTTCAGCCACAAAAATGTCAGCACAGGATCTTGATGGGAAGAGATCTGCTATCCCGTTCTTCAAATGCCAATTGTATTCATGGGGATCCAACTCCCAGACATGTACTTACTGAGGTGGCTTGTGTGGGAGATGGATACCTGGGACTGCACCTGGGACTGAAATCTACTTAGATAGACATCATTGTCTCTCTAAAGAAGGAAGTCACTTACTCTCAGGCAGAAGGCTAGGGTACCATTGGAGGTTGCAGGATGTGACTAACATTGGAGCCAAGCAGTAGTCACTGCTATTGCAAGTAGAAGAATTCCATGAAAGCTGTCAGGGTTCATGTCTATGAATCCTGCCATTGGGATTAAGCCTAGTATAGTGCTTGTAGAGTAGTTAGGAGGGGGGATGGCAGTTGAGTGTTATGTCTGGTGGTGGAGGCTGGAGACAGCTCAGCCAAGGTCGCGCACCTGCAGCAGAGTGGAGATGGGAACGTTTGCCTCATGAGATCATCGGTTGGTGAATTGGCGCGCAAGGGGGGAAGTTAAGAGGGAATAGTTTGGCGGGAATTGGCATTCAAGTCTTTAGGAGTGCTTCAATTAACATGTATCCTGAATAAAGCTTTATCTGCATTTCACTGAACTGCATGGAGAAGTGTTTATTGGGACATTGTTGTTGAGATCATCACAAAAGCTACGTGCTAACTGCCCTAACCACAAATAGGAGACTTCCTAACTTTTTAGTAGTGCAGGGAAGAATGAAACTGACTAGATCAGGGCTTTCCAAACTTTTCACGTTGGCAACACACCAACGGCAGCGCGCAAAACCCCAGAAGTGCTGTTGCCACTGCGGCATGCGAAAAACCGGAAGCGCTGCCGCCATGGCGGCACTTCCGGGTTTTCGCGCGCCGCAGCGGCGGGACTTCCAGGCTTTTGCACGCCACGGCAGCGGCGGCGGCAGTGTCCTGGTGTGTCGTGCAAAAACCCAGAAGCGCTGATGGCCCAGCACCACTGCCGCCGTATGTACTACTTTGCGCTGTGGCAGCGGCGCGCCATCAGCACTTCCGGGTTTTTGCGCGACACACCTGGGCCCCACAGGCAACACAGTACTGTGTCGCGACACACAGTTTGGAAAGCTATGGACTCGATGCTCACAAAAGCCAATGCAATTTCGTTTTCTGCATTTCCTTGAATCTGAACCATCTATATAAGCTTGCTTGACCATGTGCTTGAGGTTTTGCCCAAGGAAACACTGTCAAACAGGCCCTTTGTGTGTTTGACCAGACTGTGTAGACTCTTAATAAAGGCATTGGAGACTTCACAAATTGTGTCCTGATTGAGGAGAGGGGTGGATCTAAACCTCATCACTTAGGTGCTGAGGAAACTCAGACATTTTTCTCTAACGCTTGCAAGGATACTCAGCAGGTCCAGTGGGATGGGGGAGGAGAGGATAACCTAATACAGTCCAGAAGAATCCAGAAGAAGTAATACAATACTTCTTATGTATCATATTCAACAGAGCCAGTTTGGTGTAGTGGTTAAGGCACCAGGCTAGAAATCAGGAGACCATGAGTTCTAGTCCTGCCTTAGGCATGAAGCCAGCTGGGTGACCTTGCCAGTCTCTCTCTCTCTCTCTCTCTCTCTCTCTCTCTCTCTCTCTCTCTCTCTCTCTCTCTCTCTCTCTCTCAGCCCTAGGAAGCAGCAATGGCAAGCCACTTCTGAAATCTTGCCAAAAATGCAGAGACTTGCCCAGGCAGTCGCCAGGAATCAACACTGACTTGAGGGAACCACAAATCATATTCAGTATTCCATTATTATCCACAATGCAATTTGTTTCACCAATATCTTTGTGTAATATTATTCCATTATCTAAATTTAAATAGTGGTATTTTTACTTGAAGTCAATGTCAACAGCTCTTTGCACATTCAGCATTTAGAACACTGGAATCCCAAAACAGATCAATAGCTTTCATCTGGTACCCTCAAGAGAGAGTGTGCTTTATGATGTGGTCCAGAAAAGTTTTTAAAGTTAGTGTAATGGACTCCGCGTAGAAGGATGTTGAGAATTCTTGCCTTCTTGTATTCCAGTGTTTACTCTAAAACACATAAAAAGTAAAAGCAGTGCTGATGACTATGAGGAAAAAAAATCCAAAATCTATATTAAGATAGCATTTTTATGCTATCTTTTATGCCCCCACTGACCCTCCATAATCCAACTCCCAACATTTAGTGGGAAGTTTTTTGCAGGAGTTTTTGTTGTTTGTTTTGCAAAATGAGCAGTAATAACATTGCATTAAAGCAATTTTAAGTTCAGAAAATATAAAGGGGAAAGGGGAAAAAATGAGAGTTCCATCAAGGAGAGGAGAGGAGAGGACAGGAGAAGGGAGGGGAGGAGGGGGGAGGGGGAGAAGGGATGAGTACAAGTCTCCAGAGCTGAAAAGTTGTCTGCCCAATTTACAAAACAGTATGTAAGCTTTTCATCATCCAAGAACTGTTCACTGGGCAAAACGGTTTGAAAAAACATATTTTAAAAAGAAAAAGAGTGGGAAACTGTGGCAAATTTACTTGCCATATCTTGCATATGGTGCAGCTTACAACATTAGTGCAAGCTTTCACCACTTAATTTCTTATGTTCTTCCCTCTCATGTTATATAAGCATTTAGAAAGGCTACTATTGTGTTGCTAAGCATTCCAAAGAGATGCTTCATGGCACAGATGTGTTTATGGAACCCTTCTTTTAAAAAAAAATAATAATGCAGCTGCCCTAATTTGCATGGCTCACACAGTTGTTTCAGAAGCTGCTTCCATCTGTCCCTGCAGATGTGTGCTTGCATGGATACTTTGCATGTGGAGACAGCAGGGGACAGCTTTGGAAGCAGCCTTGTGAGCATTACAAATGACATAGCTGCTTTCATGAAGGACCTCTTTGGAGTGCTTTGCACAGCCATAGTGTAAGCCCTGAGAGATCTGCGTACACAGTTCACTCAAATATCAAAATCAGTAGGCAATGAACGGAATTTGAGGTTCTTGTTGAGTTAGGGCAGTGCTTTCCAAACTCCCGCCATTGGCGACACACCAACGGCGGCAGCGGTGCGGGGGCGCATGCGGCGGTGGTGTGCACGGCAGCGGCACAGGGGCGCGCACGGCGGTGGTGGTGTGCATGGTGGCGGCGACAGTGTTGGCGGCCTCATGTTTCGCGCTAAAACCCGGAAGTGCTGATGGCACGCCTCTGCCGTTGCCGCTGCCGCCTCACACACCACTGCCGTCGCTGTGTGCACCGCCGCACGGGCAGCAGCGATGCGCCATCAGCACTTCCGGGTTTAGTGTGTCGCGACACACAGTTTGGAAAGCTATGGGTTAGGGTTTTGAAACAACTTGCCGTAGTTTACAATTTGCTTCATAAACAGGAATGAAAGAACTTGATATTTTTTTTAAAAATCCATTGTGAGAAATATTGCTAGATTTATCATCTGGCAGTTCAGCTATTTTGAGTCCTGAAGTCATATAAGCCTGGTGTTGAATCTTTGGCTATTACCACGTTTGTGGTATTGCATGAAAGTTGTCATCTCTTAATGCCAACAGGTTCCTCTGTCTTATTAACTTCCCAATAGGCACTTTCCATATGGCAATCTCCATGTTGGGAATAATTGCTAATTGAATTTGGCTGGCATAGAAGGGTCTGAATTGCATTATTTTCATTTTAAAAAAAAAACTTCAATTTTTTATTTACAAAGAAAAACTTACAGTTGTGTTTATGCCTAGTTGAAAGTGCTTGGATTTACCAATATCCTCCTTTGAGACTCGCTTTGACTTTGACAGCAATTTTACACCCATTTACTTGGGAATATAACCCCCCCCCCGCCATCTCAATGAAATTTCCTTCTGCATAGACATATGTATTCATTTTTTTACAATGTGTGAACTGTCTGAAAGCGATGGTAGTTGTTTACACCAGCAATTAAAAATCTTGACTTGTCTTTCAAATTTCTAATCTGGTTTTCCAGCTAGAACACTCAAGGCAGTTTAGAATGTTAATGAAAACCATCATATTAAAGCATAATTAAAACACAATTAAAGCCATCAGAATAGTAATACCATGGACTTATCTGTTCCAATTTATAGTCAGCATTTCTGAAGCACTTCTCATCAGCAAGTTGCCTAGGACTTTTTTAAAAAACCCTCTTTATATTTACAGCATGTACACAATGAGTATAATGGCAAAATTCATGCAGGTGACATTTTAATATATTTTTTTAACTTTACAGGATGGGTACATCAATGTAGAAAAATCAAACAGAAAAAAAGTATGGAGATATTTGTAAAAATAAACTGATAGCCAAGGAAGAAGCTATATTATAGAGTCCACTATATCTGTTTATATAGGCCATTAACCATTCCTAAAAGTCCAAGAAAACATTTTCAAAAGAATTGGTACCTAAAAGACTTCCAGAAAGAAATATCATCATTTGGAGCACCACTACAGAAAAGGCCATGTACTTTATTGAAACTTAAAGGACCTCACAAATCAGATACTCCTGATCAAACTACTACCTTTTATCCAATCATAGAATTGGGGGGTTGGGTGGAGAAAACTTGAGAATCTTCCTGTTTACCATTTGCATCCTTCCCCAGATTTCCATGGCAAGAAATAAGAAGTGTTGTGAATTTCTAATATAGCTGACTAGCTTGAAAAAAAAATTTTTTTTTGATGAATTGTGAGAGTTAATCTCTTATTTTATTTCTCTCTGCTTGTATTTTATTTCCACCACCTTCAGGAACTGAGATCACTATCCCTTAATCCACACACCCATTCCATTTGCTCAAAATGCCGCCAACCTGACTTTTACCTGATAGTTCTTGCTTTAGAAGCCATTTGCTCAAATTTCATTATAGTATACAGAGTTCTTTCTAATGTTTGAATTTAAAAGATCGTATGAAAATTCCAATACTGTTTTTTCTGCAATTTGCTGTGACTATCTCAGAACAGAATAGTTGTACTATAAATTTCATCCTGTTTTGATAAAAACCAAAATGTTACAGCAGATGTTTTTACAAAGTATTTTAAAATAGTCCTACCATATATGGGCTTCAAACATCTGCTGCCAACCAGTGGTTATCTGGATCTCTGTCATTCAGATATGGTAGGCTAACTGTATTTAAAGGCATGTAGTTCAAATTCCTCTACACCAATTTCTATGAAATTAAGTATTTTACACCATTAAGAATGTTCTACCTTTCTTGAAAATTGCATTCTGTTTTGCCAAAAAAAAACCCCACAAAAGATTATTTATTTATTTATTTATTATTTCTAACTTATATCACCGCCCATCTCCCCCCACAAGGGGACTCAATATAGTAATCTATTGACATCTTTAAGGGGTGCGATGGCTCAGCGGTTAAGACACCAGGCTTGTCGATCGGAAGGTCGGCGGTTCGAGACCCAAGCGCCGCGTGACAGAGTGAGCTCCCGCACTCACCCCAGCTCTTGCCAACCTAGCAATTTGAAAGCATGCAAATGCAAGTAGATAAATAGGTACCACTTGGGTGGGATGGTAACAGCATTCCGTGCGCGTCATGCCGACCACATCACCGCGGAAGCGTCTTCGGACAGCGCTGGTTCTTAGACTAAGAAACAGAGATGAGCACCGCCCCCTAGAGTTGGACAAGACTGTGCAGGTGAAAACCTTTACCTTTACCTATTGACATCTTTTCCTCATGCTAGATTATTGGTTGGTTGGTTGGTTGGTTGGTTGGTTGGTTGGTTGGTTGGTTGGTTTAATCAATCAATCAATCAATCAATCAATCAATCAATTAATTTACTATTCCGCCTTTATTATTTTTTTAATAAATAACTCAAGGCAGGGAACATAGCTAATATTCCTTCCTCCTCCTATTTTTCCCACAACAACCACCCTGTGAGGTGGGTTGGGCTGAGATAGAGTGACTGGCCCAAGGTCACCCAGCCGGCTTTCGTGCCTAAGGCGGGACTAGAACTCTCAGTCTCCTGGTTTGCTATTGGCTCCTTCCTAGGGCTGAGAGACAGGGACTGGCCCAAGGTCACCCAGCCAGCTTTCATGCCTGAGGCGGGACTAGAACTCACAGACTCCTTCTAGCTCAGCACCTTAACCACTAGACCAAACTGGCTCCCTGTTTATATATTTATAAGATTTATATAGCCACCCATCTGGGTGGCTTACAAAGATTAAAACACAGTTCAGTTCAGTTCAATTCAATTCAATTCAATTCAATTTATTATGGTCATAGACCAGTACAAGCAGAGTGCTCAGTGAATATATATAAATCTACCTTGATAGATAATAAATGAAATAAAATTTAAGACAAAGTTAAAATACATTTATAAAGCATCCTAACTAACATCTATGAGTGAGGTCCAGGGTGCAGTCTATATTTAAATTATAAAATAGACACTAAAATTATATAGGTATAATAACAGATTAAAACACAGAAAACCCACCACATATAACCCCTAGCACCGACAACAACTCCACTCACCAAAAAACACATCAATAGCAACAGAGCCCATCCACCCACTTGATTCAAATGCGTGGGGAAACAGCCAGTTCTTCAATGCCTTGTGAAGTGGTAAAAGGGTTTGGGGCCATCTGAATCTCCAGGGACTGGCCTCCTTTCTTCTCTGAGACACATTACAGAATTGGGATGAGTTGGGGTTCTTCAGATTGGTCCAAAGTGGGTTGAGAGTGGGTTCAGAGCTCAGGAGCTGATCACTGTTCCTTGTCCAGCTCTACAGACAACGTTTCTGCAGCTGGGGAAGACCCACATATTCTTTGTGGAGGTCCAAATGCAATGGCACGGATTCTTCAACACTTCATGACCTATTAACCTCAAGGGACCAGTGGAATGTAAGGAGAGTTAAGGATTTCTGTTTCCCCTTCTTGTCTATCACTCTGCTTCCTCTTTATCTAAGCAATTGCTAATCTGAGGTCCCTTTCTTCTGTGTCTTTCTTCCCAGGCACACAAGCCCAGAACACATGCCCGCTGGTAGGATATAGCTAGATAGGTGCTAGGTTTTGCCCATCTCTGTAATGTAAATAAATACATGCAATTTTATGTATAAAAACATCTATAAATACATTTCCTTTCTATTCTAGTCATAAAACCTGCTTCAACAATCCTTGTTCAGGTTAGATTGCTGCTCTCAGCAATGCTCCTAGGTTCACACACAATGGACCTACACACACTTCAACTTCCAACTTTCTTTTGATGTCAAGGCAATTGTCAGTAGTCCCTTGTGACATGAAAGCTCTTTGTGCATTTCTCTTAGAAAGTGCAAGCCAAGAGGACTTCTGCTGAAAGCACACGTCTTGTCCACAAGAGAGTTGTGGAGGGTTGCATGCATAACTTGTATTTTCATGGTCAGATGAAACTGGTTCTTGGAGGGAAACATTTCTTCCTTTTTTAAGTTGCTTTTGAATGGAGAAGCTGACTTCAGACATCCATAATTAGACATTACAGCTAAATACCGTTGATAGCTAAGAAAGTGTAAACATTTCCAGATAGTGAAACAAAATCTCTGAATGCCCTTTTGTAGGGTGAGTCAGTGTACTTCGGGTTTCTGAAAAGAATGTCTCTTAAACGTTTCTAAAAGTTGACATTGATAAAAGGAAATTTTGGGAACATTCAGATAACCTGTGCCTTCTGGGGGTGCTTGGAGTATAGCAGGGGGAAGAAAATGAAGCCTATTTTCAGTTTTTTGATTCAGTCCCAGTCTATAACAGGCTGCTTCATGATTGAACAATTTCTTTCTTTCTTTCTTTCTTTCTTTCTTTCTTTCTTTCTTTCTTTCTTTCTTTCTTTCTTTCTTTCTTTCTTTCTTTCTTTCTCTCTCTCTCTCTTCTTTCTTTCTTTCTTTCTTTCTTTCTTTCTTTCTTCTTTCTTTCTTTCTCTTTCTTTCTTTCTTTCTTTCTTTCTTTCTTTCTTTCTTTTTCTTTTATGGTTAAACTCTATAAATAACTAGTCTGACACAGGAAACCCATCAAAGAAAAGATGGGTCTTCTCTCAAAGATGGATGCAACTTACAGTATGTCCAATTATTTTCTTTATTCTTCTAATTTTCTATTTATTATTCTGGCTCAAATAGTAGTAAAATTTGAAAACCTGACTATCGCCTCATCCATGGAAGATCTATGTGTTCATCTAGTTCAACAGTGTATATCATCATTGTTTTTTGCTATGAAAACAGCAAGCCTTGACTTACCGCCTTGTCATATTTTTATTAATTTATTTAGCAAATTTATATAGCCACCCATCTCACTGAACGTGACTCTGGGTGGTGTACAACCAACAACAATTAAAACCATATAGCAACCATTAAAACAATTAAACATAAATAAAAAAATGAAAACCAAGATTGCAGGAGAACAACAATCACCTAAACACAATACAGCCACCTCACAGACTCTCTGTGGGATCTCTAAGGTTGTTGGAAAAAACACATTTTAAGGGCTTTCCAGAAGGCTAGCAGGGATGGGGCTAACCTCACCATGGAGGGAATGATGTTCCAGAGGGCAGGAGCCACAGCCGGAAAGGCCCGTCTTCTGGGTCTTGTCAGGTGGAACTCCTTAGCAGACGGGACCCACAACATACCCCTCCTGCTGGATCTGATAGGATGGGCAGATGTAATCAGGAAGAGGCGGTCCCTCAAATAACCTGGTCCCATGCCATGTAGGGCTTTAAACATCAAAACCAGCACCTGGAATTGTACCTGGAAGCAAACCAGCGGCCAATGCAGCTCGCGGAACAGAGGCGTATCATGTGCCATCCTAGGGGCACACAGAACTGTCCATGCAGGCACACTCTGCCCCAGTTGAAGCTTCCAGATGCTCTTCAAGGGCAGCCCCATGTAGAGCACATTACAGTAATCCACTTTGGACATGTCCAGGGCATGTGTAACTGTAATGGGGCCTCATGAAGCTGTGCAAAGGCCCTCCTAGCCATGACTGCCACCTGCTTCTTGAGCAGGAGTCATGAGTCTAGAAGGACTGCCAGATTGAGCACCGAGTCTGTCTGGGGTAGTGTCACCCCATCTAGTACCAAAGATGGTAAGGTCCCAGATCTTGAAGGCCCTAAAACCCAAAGCTACTCAGTCTTGCCAGGGTTCAGCTGAAGCCCATTGTTCCCCATCCAGGTCCCTACAGCCTCCAGGCACTGGGACAAGACATCAACAGCATTGCTTAGTTCACCAGGGAGGATATATATAATTGAGTACCATCAGCAACCCCATCAAGGATAGAGTACTATAATCTGCTCTACATACAGCAAAACACAAAACTGACGAAACAGAGGTAAGAGCCTTTATTAAAGATTACACTATGGTGATAAGAGCAGCAAAACATGATTATTTTTCTGTTCTTATTGTACCCATGGGTTGTTATATTTTGTTTTTTATCTGTGCCCAGCCCTGAGTTGTATCTGACTGGGCAGCTAGATAGATCAATCAATTAATTAAATAGGGCTTCCTTTGAAGGCTACCTACAAGCTGCAATTGGTACAAAATATAGCAGCTGGTGTTTTGGAGGGTGATGGCTGCTATACGCATAAAACATGGGTGTTGCAGGCTCTACATTGGTAAGTAATAGGCATCTGAGTACAATTCAAAGTGTTGTGTCTGACCAATAAAGTCACACTTGGCTTGGCACTCGGCTTCCCCCCTGCTTCTGTCTGGTCTGCATGTCCTGAATAGAGATGCTGAGGGTTACATGAGGTTTGGGAGTGGTGTCAGGAGCCAGTTATGACCCTATTCCCCTGGAACAGTCTCCCCTTGGAGATCTTTCTGATTCACTCTCTTCTGACATTTAGGTTTAGAACAAGCTGGTCCAAAGAGGTTTTAATTGTTAAGTTCAGCACCAGAGGACAGACAGCAATTAATGCTTTATGGTATTGTGAATTTTCATTTTAACTGTACTGATTGTGTTGCAGCTGATTTTAATGTAAATTGAACAGTATGGGGGTTTTATATGAATGTGGCAGTCTATAAATATAGTAAATAATTAATAAACAAACAAATAATATGCTTCCCTGTACTTTCCTCCCTAAAATTCAACCCAGCTGTCCAGGTCTTTGGCCATTGCCAAAATCAGAAAGCTTAGAAAGAAGTATGAGGTTATAAGAATTCCAGCCACTGAATGATTATCAATTTAGGACCAATAGATCCTTATGGCCATTATGATGGAGACTGATTTTCTAAGAGCCCTCCTATGATCTGCCAAGGAGACTCTTTGCTGATAATGGGGAAACTTTCATACGGCTCTCACATAGCCATCTCCTGAATCTTTATCACTCTGGGAACCAACTCTTAGATCAACAGAAGCAGCAGGAGATATGAAGGGAAATAAAGGCAGGGAAAAAAGAGAGAAACAAAATGGGTTTATTTTAGTTTATTTGCTCAGCAACCCCCCACAGTCACTAGCACTTATGATGTTACCTAGTCAGGTAATGAAATGTCTGCAAGCAAACGATCAAGCTCTGGGAGCACCAAGGACTCTACTGTTCAACCCTGAGCTACATGTAATCTCTTCTGTTGATTTTATTGGTTGGTTGGTTGGTTTTGTGGTATTTGCATCCTGCCCCGATCTAAAGACTCCCCAATGGGCAATAGAAAAGCATGTTAAGCAGCCATCAAGATTCTAGCAGCAGAAGTCAAAATGGTGTCCAGGACATTGTTCAGCTGCTCCTTTTCTTCAGATCCTTTTCTTGGAGGACTAAGGAGATAAAATATTGCAAGTGACCAATGGACATTGGTGTTCTCACAACTTGGCTGAAGGGGTGGAGTTCATTAAATAAATTTCTTTATATACTTATTACACAGGCTGTGGGCAACACATGGTAGATAGATAAATAAATAAAGAGACTAAATCCAGTTCTGTGAGACATTATGCAAGACTCAGTCTACTTTGAAATAAATCTACCCTTGTTGGCGTTAATGGGCTGGGTTAGTCAATTCCTTTTTGGCCATTGACTCAATTAAGCCAATTGTGGCAAGTGCAGTGTTAGAATAAACAAGGACAACAATTAAATTGGCTTCAATTTAATTTAAAAATACATTGGAGGGCTGTGAACCCTTGAAAAAAAATTGGGATACTTTAATGAATATTAGAGAGATTCTGTAGTTCTGCAATATATAAAATGCTGCTTTGGAATAATTTTCAAAACCTGCACAGTCCTAATGGATATAGTTCAAATTAAATAAATTGTATACTGTTAACATGAATTTATTAGATACAATTAGCATAGTTGCTCCTCGTGTATTTAATAATTTTTCCCTTTTAAAATTAGTATTTAGTGGTAAAGTCATCAGGGAACATGCAACCAGCTGTGTTGTTGCAAGATTTGGAACCCTAATCTTGCCTATGAAACTTCCCCCCAATCTATGAACTTTTATATACAGTTTTCCCAGTTTTTTCAAAGGGTATTCCTTTCAGTATCATTTTTAAATTGGAAAAGGAGAAACACCTGGACCCCAATTTGCATATTAGTATGGGAAGGGGAAAGGAGATCAGTTTGTATTAAAATGTGAACCAAAGAAATTATAATCTAATCTATAATGGGAATTAGGGAGTTTCCTTGGAAAATACAAGTTGAGGGGAGGGGAGGGGAGAGGAGAGGAGGAGGAAAGGGAGGGAGGGAGGGAGGGAGGGAGGGAGGGAGGGAGGGAGGGAGGGAGGAAGGAAGGAAGGAAGGAAGGAAGGAAGGAAGGAAGGAAGGAGATAGACAGACGTACTTACTTACTTACTTACTTACTTACTTACTTACTTACTTACTATTAATTTTTTATGCCACCAAAACTGTCAAATTCACAGTGGCTTGCAACAGCATAAAAATTCAACAAACCATCCTTAGTAAAATAACCATGTGCTATACAATTTCATAATTCAAAATAAAAACAAGATGCAGTATATTATAGTTTAATCCCCTGAGACACCATATAAATCAACATATAGCATTGATCATGGAATGATGCATCCATAAACATTTAAATGTCAACATATTTCATTTCCAAGGAAAACTACAATATGATTCTCATTCTTTATGAAAGCAGCACTCTCAATAAGGCTGCCAAAATTATTTAAAACATAAATATAGTTCATCAGAAAATTAACACCTATAGCAGATAAATAAAACTTTGCTAGTCTAGATAGCCACGCAATTTCAACCTACAAAAATTAATGTTGCAGATTTCGATCTGCATAGTGAAATGCAAGGACGAAACCCCTGAAGCCATACCAACCATTTCACGAGGCTGATTAAAATGTTAAGGATCAAACAATATTATACACAGGGCTATGAAATATAGGGATATGTCTGGAGTAATAAGGAAAACAGCAGGGCACATCATCAGTAGCATTCATTAATGTTTTTATTAACATATGAAAATGATACCAGAGACAACAAAGATGCTGAATTAAATTTTAATGTTACTTACAGCTAGAAGGGCTTGATAAGAGATAGCAGGAATCAGACAAAGACAGAAAAACTGTTATTTAAATTATGCATTGGAGCAATAATATCAAAAAAGATCATTTGTATGGATATAACAGAAGATCAATTGCAACTTTCTTTAATGATAGAAGCTAGCTTAATTATTTTTATTTGTCCTATTTATGAGAAAAAGAAAGAAAGAAGTTTAATATTGTTCCAGGAACCTTTACATTGGTTGGAATTTCTTCTTCCAAGTCAGATAAAAGCTCTAGCATCAGAGGAGGAAATCTGATGCTTGATTTCCTCTTCTGATTTTTTCCCAATCTGGAAAAAAAAAATAACGAAAAGGCAACGTGGTGGGGATTGGGATGAATCCAATATTCCATAAACCCGTATTAGGAAATAATTTAGAACAGCTCTCAAACTTTGGAAGTTTCATAACAGGAATCCCAATGTTTAGGCTGACCATATTTCCTTGAGGCAAAAACGGCGCTGGACAAAGTGGGCATGTGGGCATGCAGGGGGGTGCGGGGGGCGCGGGGGAGCGGGTGGGCGGGGGGCACATGGGGGGGCAGGGAGCGTGCGCACATGTGGGGGGCATGCGGGCGTGGCATGCGGGCATGCACACGCATGGGCGGGGGGGCAGGGGGCATGCGTGCGCTCATGCGCGCTTCGCCAGGAAACTTTGAGAAACGGGACAAAATTTAGATTTTTACTATAACGACGGGATGCTCCAGAAATGGTGAAATAAGGGGACAGTCCCGTTCAAAACAGGACGTATGGTCAGCCTACCAATGTTGGAATTCTTCAAGTCAGTAACAGAATTGCTCAGCCAGGCTTAGACCCAGATCTTGTCACCTTTCAGGAAGAATCAACTCCCGTTGGGGGAGTTGGGCGGTCATATAAATTTAAATAATAAATAAATTCAGTAAGCCCTAAATTAGATGCAATCACTTTAATTCTAACTAATGTTATTGGATCTAAACAAACATGACTAAGTCTGGATCCAGTAAGTTCAAATGTACAGTACAATATAGCCTACAGACTTTTCAAATTCCATTTTTTGTTCCTAAAATCCTAGTAACATAAAAATGGATTATATGTTCCTGATTGATAACCAACTGATAGGCAGCTGGCTGTTGTGGGTCTTCCGGGCTGTGTGGCCGTGTTCTGGAAGTTGTGGTTCCTAACGTTTCGCCAGCATCTGTGGCCAGCATCTTCAGAGGGCAGGAGCACAGATAGAAGCAAAATCTCTGTGCCCAGGTAGAGTGGGAATGTTCTATTTATAGAGCTAAATTATAGGAGATTAGGTGGGGTTTTTTGTTGTGTTGAAATGTTAACGAGTGGCTGATGAGCGTGATTAGCATGTTCATTGTGAGAAGTATTCCCATGTCCTGGTGGTTGGACTGAGTTCGTTGACCTTTTGCAGGCTGTGTTTTTCAGGACTGGTAGCCAGGTTTTGCTAATTTTTAAACTTTCTTCTTTTTTATTGTAACTGTGCTGGTGTTTGTGAATTTCAATGGCTTCTCTGTATAATCTGGTGTAGTGGCTTTTGGTGTTGTCCAGTATTTCTGTGTTTTCAAATAGGATTTTGTGTCCCGTTTGCTTGACAGCATGTTCAGCTACTGAAGATTTTTCCGGTTGCTGTAGTCTGCAGTGTCTTTCATGTTCTTTTATCCTGGTGTGAATGCTTCGTTTTGTGGTTCCGATGTAGATGTAGAAGATGCTGGCCACAGATGCTGGCAAAACGTTAGGAACCACAACTTCCAGAACACGGCCACACAGCCCGGAAGACCCACAACAGCCATTGAACTCCGGCCGTGAAAGCCTTCGACAATACATTGATAGGCAGCTGTTTGTACCCTTGAGCAAAAGCAATAATATAGCCCTTTACAAGTAGAAGAGCCCATATTTGATCTGTGCTATCTCATGTTAGGCCTAGAAAAGACCCCAGCAGATATCTTGAAGGTAGACTAAAATATGCTAGCTAGTTCAATAAAACGCAGTTACTGATGTTCCTCAGAGTTGTCCCTCCATTACCTTGTAGCCTGTAGAGATTCAGAAAGCCTATGTATTTGAACTAAGCTTGCTTCCAGAACCAAAACATCTTTGGTATGCCAACATGAAACATCTCTTCACCAGTAGCTACAGAAACAAATTCTAGCGTGTCTCCTCCAGGGAAATCCACAGGCATTCAGCTACACATGTGCTTCCTTCCTTCTTGTTTTCAATATGGATTTGGGGGTCACATCATCCTAATATATAGATTTTTCCCCCATGAAGTTACTTTCTTTTCAATGCATTCTGCTGGCTCCTTTTTCTTTTCACATTCAAGGGACAACAACCAACTCTACTGCTTGCACAGTGGTTGTGTAAACAAGCCCGCTAGCTATTTGCAATAGGGTTGTGCAGGATTTTGGCTTTGGTCTTCAAAAGTTGCTTTGGAGCACGGATGTAGCACTTGTCCACAACATCTGAAAACTGTTCTGTACTTTCCTGGAATCCCGGGGCAGCTGCGAAAGGGAGCACCTACACATTCTGAAGGGCCAAATTCCACTTGCTACACAACCCTAATTTATTTAACAAACTTTAATGGGGAGCGCAGGTGTGGGGAGAACAAATGGCCAAAGTAGTGTCACACAGTTGTGATGCAAGCCCCACCTTTTTTATACATACGTATACCTATGCGTGAGACACAGACAAAAGGAGCATCGTGCCATTGCAATGTGGTTTCATCATTCATCAACCGCCCAGGGTCCCTCCTTGTGGGGGAGATGGGTGGGATATAAATGTAATAAATAAATAAAATAAATAAATTTTGAGAGAAGCCTTCAATCTTGCAGATATCTCTGAACAGGGTAGAAATAACCTTAATTTTACATCTCATGAATGGTGAACAAATAGACTTCGCTCAGGCTGGGGTAACTATGTATATCCCATTCCTACAGTTCATTTTGCTGATAAGAAACGTGGGGGTCCAAGAAACAGGAGCAATATGGCATAATATATCTGCGGTTGCTTTTCATCAAAACAAAAGATGCTGAGCTGAAAAGATACATTTGTTAGCCACCAAATAGCCATCTGTTATGGTCCTCCAGATAATTCTATGTGCTGTAGAGATGCAGTTTGTCAACTTTTTAGTAGTTCATTTCTTCTCATCTTACATCTAGGCAGGCTTGATCCTTTAGTCCACATTAAACCTGCAGGTTTATTGGGCTACTGATTGTCAGATGCACTCACTGTCAAGGTTTCTTGTTTTTTTGCTTGTTTGTGGTTTGGGGACCCAGCTCCCATAGCAGCAACAGGTAAACTGTTGTCAACCCAACAGTTTGAAAGCTTAGCAAGTAGATAAATGGGTACCACCTTAAGTGGGAGAATATGCTGGCATCCTGTCGGGGAGTCGGCCACCGAATCGGAAGATCTCTGGAATGGCGGCGGCAACGACGGATCCCGGAAAGAAGCAGTTTCATCTACAGGACGTCAGCAGCCGGCTCCGATGCAAGGCATTGTGGGGCTTGTAGTCCAAGCCACGGAAGAGTCCGTTCCCTTACCCCTTTCCTTAGCATGCAGTTTAAATGAAATTGTATATGTATGAAATGTTAATGAAATATATATATGTATGTAAGCCGCCTAGAGTCCTCCGTTAGGGAGGGGATAGGCGGGGTATAAATACGATAAATAAATAAATAAACATTGTGCTCATCTCCGTTTGTTAGCCGAAGAGCCTGCGTTATCCGAAGACGCTTCCACGGTCATGTGGCTGCATGACACGCGCGGAACGCTGTTACCTACCCACCGAAGTGGTACCTATTCATCTACTTGCATTTGCATGCTTTTGAATTGCTAGGTTGGCAAGAGCTGGAGCTAGTGTGGGAGCTCACTCCGCACACAGGGCTAGGGATTCGAACCTTCGAACTTGCAATCTTCTGATCGACAAGCCTGGCATCTTACCCGCTGAGCCACCACGCCCCTTAGATAGATAGAAGCATACAAAATTATTTCATTGGAAACAAGCTGCAACAGTCGCCCTTTGAGTGAGATGGGTGGTGACAAAATTCGAAATGTAAATAAATATAAATAAATAAATAAATAAACATTCAAAACCATACTTCTCAATGGGAAGGATAAAGCCACCCAGCCCTGAAATCAAGACAGTTACTTTCACACCATTCACCCACTCTTAGATAGACAGTTGCTTTCCACAGCAGCAATTGAAGAACATCACAACCCAACCGTGGAGCCTCCAGGCATCACAGGAATATACCCAGCAATCCATCCTTGGGCATACCTTTAGGCAGGGGAAGGTCATGTGCTTTCCCCAAATGATTAAGTATATTACATTTCTATGTTGTCTTTCCTCCAATAAACTCCTGATAGCTTCCCCACTTCTCTGCCCCTCCTTCCTACTTGAATGGGACAACAACCTTGTGAGATAGATCAGTCTGGGAGATAATGAGTAAAACAAACTCCATGGCTGGGATTTGAACCTGGTTATCCCCAGTCAAACCTCTCTCTCTATATGCACTGTAAGCCAACAATCCTCAAAGGTTTTAAAAGAAGTATGCTCCCGTATCACCTTTATCCCGTATCACCCGTATCAGTATCACCCGTCCATCTCCAACCAGCTTGTTGGTTTGTCCAAGCAAAGTGAAAAGGAAAGCCGTGACATGGTCTGACATAGTTCTGGGTTTTGCAACGCTCATCTTTGCCTCTGACACCCCAACCTACAATTTGAGAGTCCTGCTCTAATCAATCACTCCCACATTCAAAGCCCACATCATAATCCAGCCCCAAATCACTGAAATTCCCCCTGCATTATTTTTCTTACTAGTTCTCATTTGATTGGAGAAAAAAGAATTTGCTTGAGAAAGTCTTTCAAAGGAGAAGGGATTTTTGGAGAAATTCTCACGAGTGGGTCCTTTCGTTCTTAAATTTATTTAGCTCCAAAATGGCCAGGTTATGTGCATATCTTCTACCTTTCATGGTTGGGTTGTCTCTTCAGCATTCTCCTCAGCTTCCTATCCTTCAATTTTATTCCAAGAGAACATAGCCAGCCAGAGTCATCTACTTGAGATGGGAGGCCATATACTGTACATTAAATAAATAAAGTTAATAATAAATCACAGCAGAATCACTTTCTCACTGGGCTTTTTCAACAACTGCTAAAGAGGGATCCTGCTCTTTGAGAAATTGCTGGAGGATTTCCCTCTCTTGTAGGAAGAACTCAGAGAAATCATCCACACAAGTTGCTTGAGAACCTGGAGAGGAAGCTATTGAAGTAGACAAACATTCTGAATTCAGGTATCCCAAATTAATGGCAGACCAAAATAAGATGGAAAGAGATTCACAATGTTGTCATCATTTGGAAAAGGAAAGATCAGATGTGGGGGGCTACAAATTGGATCAAGAAAAGTGTCACAAGTTGCAGCACTCTGTGAGATCATTCCTAAGAGTGGGACTCTACCCTAAGCAATGGTCAGTGAAGTTGGTTTTAAAGCAGTAAAGGAGACTTATTTACCAAAAATATATTATAAGGATAGACTAAGCCCACCACCTAGCTAGCTACATCCTACCAGGAGAATTGCTCTAGAGTATCTGCTCTGTGCTTGAGTGCCTGGGAAGAAAGGAAGCAGGAAATGGCTTCAGATTAGCAATCCACCAGTGTTTCTTAAAGTATGGTCCAAGGAACCCTGGGGAATCCACAGGGAATCGACAAAATCAAAATCAAATCAGAATTTTGTGGAGAATCTTTCCCCAGATATTGAAGATATTTGCAAAACTCTAAAACAATGTCACTCTTCTCATTATTATTTTTTATTTGTTAAAAATATAGGGGGTTTTTTTCATGAAAAATATTTTATGTTAATATCTAATGGGTTTAATATTGTTATTTTATATAATTCAATAAATAAATATTTCAATGGATCAAGACATCCATTTAAATTTTAATATTGGTAAATGTAAGCCATGCATTAAGGGGCGTGGTGGCTCAGCGGGTAAGACGCCAGGCTTGTTGATCAGAAGATCGCAAGTTCGGAGGTTTGAATCCCTTGCCCCACGTGACGGAGTGAGCTCCCGCACTCACCCCAGCTCTTGCCAACCTAGCAATTCGAAAGCATGCAAATGCAAGTAGATTAATAGGTACCACTTCGGTGGGATGGTAACAGCGTTCCGCGCGTGTCATGCCGGCCACATGACCGCGACAGTGCTGGCTCTTCGGCTAAGGAACAGAGATGACTACCGCCCCCTAGAGTTGGACACGACTGCACAAATGTGTGGGGGGAACCTTTACCTTTACCTAACCCATGCAAACAAAAGTTCTTTGGGGGTCCTCCATAACTTTTAAAAGTGACAAGGGGTCCTGAAAGCAAAAAGTTTAAGAAACACTGCTTTAGACAAAGAGGAGGAAGAATTATAGACAAGGATGAGACAGTAAACCCTTAACTATTTATTTATTTATTTATTTATTTATTTATTTATTTATTACATTTATATCCCGCCCATGTCCCCCACAAGGAGGGACCCTGGGCGGTTATCTTTATCTACATCCTACTGCCTCCTGTTGATGAGCAGGTCATGCGGTGCTGAAGAGTCCCACCTCAAAAGTGTGAGAAGATGCACCCATCTTTCCACCCCCACCCCAAAACTCCTGATGCAAAAGGAGAACTTTAAATATAAAAATCCTTCTCTTGCCCTTTGTTCTCTAGTGGCAATTATCGTATTTTCCAAAAGCCCCTGTCTCTGCCAGAAGTTTATTCTGGAAAGCCTGTTTTAAAAATATCACAGATTTAATTTAAGTTTTTTTAAAAAAAAACTCACTTGAAAATGAAAAGCTAAATAATTTAAAGTGGTTAATAATTAACTACACGCAGCACTTTCTAGTTCCTGCTAGATCTGCTCAGCGGAGAAAGCGAAAGAGACTGTTGAAACCACAGAAGCTATGCCCATCAAGGATGTAGATTGAAGAGTCATGGAGAATGGCTAAAAACCTTGTTTATAATGCATGTTTCATTAAACCTCACCCACTCTGAAGAACTGGGAGAAGGAACTTCTTAATTGCTCCTGAAAATTGTTCCTATGTAATCGTTGCATTACTACGTTGGTTCCACTTCTCCTTTGCTGGCATTTGTTTTTAATTGTTTGTAATGTTTTAGATTGCTCAATAGTTCCTAAACTGATTGTTATACGTCTTGGTGGTGTTTTAGACCAAAAGCTGAGGCATCCACGTTTCCATTATAAAAAAGGAAAAATAAAAAGTTAATCTTTCAGCAAACAAACCTTTAGACTGAAGCAGGGCTGGGAGAATCCTTAATTAGTTTTGGTGGTTGATTTTTAAGTCTTTATCTTGATTATGGAAAACAAAGCCCCTTGATTAAGACAAGGAACACAAAATCATATTATTGCATGAAAATATACCATCATGTATTATCTGGACGTCACTTAATTAAATGCATAAATCCTCTAACTAGTGTCAAGACTTATAATTAAATGAGACAATAGGGGGGGGGGAAACAGTAGGAGCCCAAACCACAGACAAATGTGGGAACAAAATAAATAAATAAATAAATAAAATGCTTCTCCAGTGTAAGTCCAAAAGAGTCACTTCGTTACACTCTGTGTGGGAGTAAGCTTATTGTCTCACTTTCATACATATGAAAATTCAATAAAACTCTCAACTCAAATTACTGTTGAACAAATATTAACCACAGCTACGATGACCTAATTATGCTGAAGACTTTCTTTCTTTCTTAAGAAGGAAAAGGTCAGGTTTCAGAGATCAAAAATTAGCAAATAGCTCCTCTTCATATTATTTTTTCCCTCTTTGGTTTATCTTAGATAGATACTTTATTGATTTAGTCTTTTGACCATATCAAGTATGAAAGAAGATAAAATAAAATAAAAAGCCATTATAAACATACGAGGAGATACGAGGAGATATAACTAAAACTGTAATACAAATTCATATTCATTATTTTTTCCTCTTTGGTTTATCTTGCAATGCACCTGCCAAATTCATGCCCCTTCCCTGACAGAGGCACAGATAAAGATGGGGCTGCAACGGTTTTGCCTCTCATTCAAATAAATGAGAAAAATACTCTCTTCAGATTTCACTGTTCACACATGGCAAAGTCTAAAATAAGAAGTTTAGAAGTGTTGGAAGAAATTAAGATCTCTCCCTGCCCTCCACGTTGTCTTCCCCCAGAACAGGTAAAGGAAGCCCAATTATTAAAAGGTTACAAAATAGAATGAGTTTGATAATGCCAGAGATTAAGATGGAAAAGGAAGCCCAACTGTTTACACAGAGGATTCCCTTCCGATTCAATCAGAAACCTTGGAACACAAAAGATGCTCATTCACAGAACTTAGCAGAGCCCATTCAGGTGACAGCCAAACAGATCTCCATAATCCAGTCACAAAAGATTCCTTCCAAGGTGAGCATTCCAAGCTAGTAGACAAAGCCCCAGCCCCACAGGAAAGGAAACACAAACAGCAGGGGGCCTGACCACAGAGCGCCTCCTCTCTGAAATCCGGTAAACTACACTCTTCTCAAGTTCCTAGGGGGCGGGAACACCTTTGCATAGCAACAGCCAAGCTCTCCTATATAAGGGGCTGGTGGGGAAACACACGTGTGGCCACCCTCGACAACACGCTTACTCTGTATTTTGTGTTCTCGGAGAATAAACCTTTAACCTCTGTTCCAGCAATTGCCTGCGTTTCTTCATTCCCGGCTTGGGATGAACCCTTGGTAAGATTTCCTTCTAACAGAAGGATGATACAAGATACCCTTCCTCAACCTTGGGTAGACTTCAGTTCCTAAAAAGGGGCAAGCTGTGCCCCTTTTGTATATGCATTGTGATGTTGCACTCATGTACATCAGGAGTGGAGCTTGTGTTGCAACATCACAACGCTCATTTCATCATTCTGATGAAATGGTTGGATTCTGAGGACAGCGCTGTCCACAAGCCAGCGTTGCTATTGCTGAGAGCTCTGTGAGGAAAGGTGATACAAGTCTTGAGTTAAGCTTCCTAGTCCTACCAGATTCAAGCCCACACAAGTCTATCAGAACAGAATAGAGAAAGATGAATCAAAGTGCAGACCTATATATCCCCATTCAGAAATAAATACTTTTGAATGGGGTTTATTCCCGGGTCAGGATGTATAGCCATCTCCTTAACTTGGCATTCTCCAGTTGTGTTGGCCGAGCATTCTGACCTTCTGAACAAAGTGTTGGCAGATTGGGAAAGAGCAGTGTGAAGAATTGCAACCTTGCTCCATTGCCAGTCTCTATTATTTTTCATGTGTTCAGTCAAATCCATTCTATTGTGGTCATTTTAGAGGGTCATCCATTTCCCATCTCATCCCATCTTTCAGCAGGTTAACCTAAAAACAAGAATCAGTAATTTTGTATTCAAGATTTATGTTTTCTTAAGTCAAATTACTGGGGTGGATCTATTCAGTCCTTTCACTCCATCACCATGAAATCAGCATCAGTCACAGAACACAAGACTTAAATCCCAGTCTTCTTCAAAATTGTGTTTTGTTTTGTTTTCCTTTTGGATCATCCAGTGTTGAGCACAATGTCATCCAAGGCTGCAGTGCTATAACTTTTATCTGCAAGAATGATTTCTGGATCTAGATGCGTGGAGGGGCTGAAGCAGCCAAAGCTCTTTTCAGCATCCAGGAGGAACAGAACATAGCTGGGAAGGAAGAGGGGAAAAGGAGAAGCAAATCCTTCATTCTGCATCATTGGGACCAAGAAAGAGAGAGCCAGTTTGGTCTAGTGGTTAAGGCAACAGGCTAGAAACCAGGAGACTGAGAGTTCTAGTCCCCCCTTAGGCATGAAAGCCGGCTGAGTGACCTTGGGCCAGTCCCTGTCTCTCAGCCCTAGGAAGGAGCCAATGGGAAACCAGGAGACTGTGAGTTGTAGTCCCGCCTTAGGCAGGAAAGCCGGCTGGATGACCTTGGGCCAGTCCCTGTCTCTCAGCCCTAGGAAGGAGCCAATGTGAAACCAGGAGACTGAGAGTTCTAGTCCCGCCTTAGGCAGGAAAGCCGGCTGGGTGACCTTGGGCCAGTCCCTGTCTCTCAGCCCTAGGAAGGAGCCAATGGGAAACCAGGAGACTGAGAGTTCTAGTCCCGCCTTAGGCATGAAAGCCGGCTGGGTGACCTTTTTCTCTGCACACTCCCCAAGGCTGATTCTGTCTTGGAGTTCTTCTGGGTGCACTGTGGCCTCCAAGACCAAAGAAGATCAGGCATTTAAATACATATTTGGGGAGTCTTTGGTGCTCTCTGAGCCTTGTTGTTTTCATGCAGACGTTTCATTGCCAGGCTAGGCAACATCTTCAGTGCGAAAAGGGAGTGGAACTTGCTGTCTGTTTATATACCCTGGCTTGTCCTGCCTGTGTTGGTGGGGGTCTTGTACTCTCCTTGGTAGTTCCTTGATTGGGCTGTTGTGTGCTGTTTGGGTGATTGAGTTAATAGTTCCTTGATTAAGGTCTATTGTGTTGTTTGATACATATTTAAATACATATTTAATACATATTTAATACATATTTAATACATATTTAATACATATTTAATACATATTTAAATTTGAATCTTGTAAATGTAATTTCTTCATGTTCTGAGGTGAACACTGCAGTAGAAATCTGACCCATAGTAAGGGAGGTGCAGATCAGGGCTGACACTTTGCAAAGACTGAATTCCTACAACATAGCTATAGGCAGAAGATTGGGTCCCAAGTTGCTGGCCACATAGATCAAAAGCAAGACAGCCAGAGGCTGGTCCTGATCAAGCAGGACAAGCCTATATAGAATTAAAATTAGGGTCACAATTCTATGAAGCCAGCTGACTTGCCTGGGGTTAGAATCACAAAGCACTGAGTCATCAAGATGGGAGAGGATATTTGGGACATTAAGTCCAACACCCTGTTCAGTGCAGGGATGCAAAATACAGTGTCCCACAGAGATGGTTGTCTAAGCTCCTCTTGTACACATTCAATGAGGGGGGAACCACCTCTGTGCATAATTGGTTCCATAGTTGTATCATTCTTACTATTAGGAAGCTTTTTCTGATATTCATTTGGAATCTACTGTCCTGTAGATTCTGTGTCCTGTCCTGTAGTCCTATGTCCTGTCTGGAGCAGATCACTATCTTTTTCTATTTAACATTCTTTGGGATGTTTGAGACTGCTATCATATCCCCTCCCTACATTAAACAAATGCAGCACCTTCAAGCTTTCTACATAGTGCTTAGTTTCTATCCCCTGGTCAATTTCATTGCCCTTCTCTGAGCCTGCTCCACCTCATTTGAATTCTTATTTAAGGTGTAGTGCCCAGAACTGTTGCCCAAGGTGGAGTCTGATCAAAACAGAATGAAGTAGAATGATTACTCTTCTTGCGATTTCAAATTATCTTTCTCTTATGCAGCCAAAACTTGCCTTTGCCATTTTTTGTAGCTGCATCACAGTGCTGGCTCATATTCACCTTGCAGTCAATTATGATTTCAAGGGATTTTTCCCAAGCCAATTGTCCCCCATACTATACCTGTGCATTTGATGTTTGCTGCATAAGTGAAGAAATGTGTACTTGTCTCTGCCAAATTTTATTCTGTTACTTTCAGACCAATTTTCTTAGCTATCACATCGTTTTCAATTTTATTTCTGTCCTCTAAAGTTTTAGCTATTCCATCCAATCCTATGTCATCTATAAATCTGATAAGCATTCCTTCCACCTCTTCATCCAAGTCATTAGTAAAAAATACCAAAGAGTAAAGGATCCAGGACTGAATATTGCACCACCCCATTTGGTACCTCTTGCCAAGTTGATGAGGTATATCAGCTCTTCTGGCTGCACAGTAAGAGTTGGCAAACCTTCTCATCTCCTGGCTCAAAACCTCAGAAGTGCAGAACTCATTTTAAAGAAAGCCATAAATATGTCATATACTAATCCTACTACTGACCCTTCTGTAGGTACCAAACAAACAGTAAACAGTGAGGAGCAGAATGATACAAGCCCACATTCAGCTGGGGCAGAAGATGGAGGCAGAGATTATTGTATATTATTTGTTAGATGCATATCCCAGCATTCTTCCAGGAATGCAAGGTGGCTTATATGGAAATCTATCTTCCTTTTATGTCCACTACAACAACCCTGTGATGTAGTTGGGCTGAGAGAGAGAGGGACTGGCCCAGAGTTACCTAGTCAATTTTCATGGCTGATTGTGGACATAAATTTGGATTCCCCCTGCCCCCAAAGCCTAGTCTAATACCTTAACTACTACAATACACTGACTCTCAGATGATAGATAGCTTCTCTTTGCAGCCATGGATCTCAAGACTTGGGAGGACTGCTTCTTAAGGCCCCCTTCTGGGTAATCCTGGCAATTGCATTTGTGGCTGTTGTGGGTCTTCCGGGCTGTGTGGCCGTGTTCTGGAAGTTGTGGTTCCTAACGTTTCGCCAGCATCTGTGGCCAGCATCTTCAGAGGGCAGGAGCACAGATAGAAGCAAAATCTCTGTGCCCAGGTAGAGTGGGAATGTTCTATTTATAGAGCTAAATTATAGGAGATTAGGTGGGTTTTTTTTTTTTTTTTTTGTGTTGAAATGTTAACGAGTGGCTGATGAGCGTGATTAGCATGTTCATTGTGAGAAGTATTCCCATGTCCTGGTGGTTGGACTGAGTTTGTTGACCTTTTGCAGGCTGTGTTTTTCAGGACTGGTAGCCAGGTTTTGCTAATTTTTAAACTTTCTTCTTTTTTATTGTAACTGTGCTGGTGTTTGTGAATTTCAATGGCTTCTCTGTATAATCTGGTGTAGTGGCTTTTGGTGTTGTCCAGTATTTCTGTGTTTTCAAATAAGATTTTGTGTCCCGTTTGCTTGAGAGCATGTTCAGCTACTGAAGATTTTTTCGAAGGCCGTGAAAGCCTTCGACAATACAATTGCATTTGTGTTCTGCTTGCAAACTTCCTTAGAGCATCTGGTTTGCTATTATGGGAACAGGGTGTTGGACTAGATTGGTCTTAAGACAGAGGTAGACAACCTTATTATGTTCATGGGCATCAATATGAGTCTTCCTTGCCATTTACCAGAACCCATCTGATTCTTACTTTTCCTTCCTTCCTTCCTTCCTTCCTTCCTGCCTTCCTGCCTTCCTGCCTTCCTGCCTTCCTGCCTTCCTGCCTTCCTGCCTTCCTGCCTTCCTGCCTTCCTTCCAAGGGGGAGTTGGCAAGCTGCAAAGGAAACCTCTCAGTGGTTTACCATCATATTTATTTCAAGAGGCTAACCTGGGCATTCTTAGAAAACAGGAGTACCCTGGACTTATTGCTTGCAACTGAAAAAATGATGTTTTGATTTGGGGATTTGACAGTTAGGTTGGTATAGATAATAGAAATAATGTTTACTATAGTTAAAATTTAGAGTAAGAGGTTAATGCATTTGTTATTTGTATCTGTGCTGAAGAAGGTCGGAAGTCCCTTTTCTTGCTTCATTTCTCTATTTATTTCTGCACTCTTTGGTTTATCTCTTTTTTCTTTAGCCTCTAATCTTTTTCAATCTTTTTGTATTTTATCTTACATTGAAAAAATTAATAAAGTTTCTTTAAAAAAGAAAAGCAAACAAAAGTGCCATCCAGTCCTTTGATGGCAATGCCACAGCCTGCTTGGAATGAAAGAAAAGGTGATAAAGGTAAGTTGAGTGTCTGAAGTCATGGTGGACAGGGAGATTGAAGGGAATGGTGCAAGACATTCTCATCTGTTTGCCTTCTCATAAATGGGTGTTTTATTATTGGTACACACACACACACACACTATAGCAACCATTGTCTATGAGCACACACACCGTCATTTCAAAATTCCAGATGTGTTGCCTGGTCCCAAAAACTTGTCTACCCATCTTCAGTTCTTAATATTCTTGATCCAAATCACAGGAGTAAAATCTTGAGCAGGAGCAAAAATTATCCATTGAGTTGTCCTGTGGTATTTTTATTGCATGTTCCCAATGGCATTTGGGAACCATGTAAGGATGAGCTTAAAAATATCAGAGATGCTTTCAAGAGGTTCACGACCTATATTTCTCTTGCAGATATTTGGCAAACACCACATACCTGTATATTTCAAACCCACCAACACACTGAGACAGAGGCTTGTACACCCCAAAGATCAAATTCCAAAACATAAGAAAAGCAATGTAGTTTATGCAATCCAGTGCAGTGAGGAGTGCTCTGAACTCTACATTGGAGAAACCAAACAACCTTTGTACAGGAGGATGGCCCAACACAGGAGAAGTAACACCACAGGACCAGAGTCAGCAGTTTATCTTCATCTAAAGGAAAAAGGACACTCATTTGAGGACATTAATGTTCACATTTTAGACAGAGAAGATAGGTGGTTTGAGAGAGGGGTCAAGGAATCCATTTATGCCAACTTGGAAAATCCTTCCTTGAATAGAGGTGGGGGCCTCAGGCATAATCTCTCTCCCATCTTCCTCCCTGCTTTGTCTTCTGTGCCTAGGAAGATTAAGACCATTTCGCAAGCTCAACAGCAGCATGGTGATCTTAACGATCCTTCTTTAGATGATAAAGGGACTTAGAAATAACATCTCAAAAAAAAAATAACCATGACCTAGCCCCAGGTGTAAGGTCACACAGCAACATATTTAAGGATTCCCTTACTAACTTTGCTCAGACTGAAGAAGCTCCTTGGATAAGGAGCGAAACGTTTCCACTGAGAAAATAGAAATCCAGTTGACATGATTCAAGCTACAGACAATTCCACCTGGATGACTGAGAACCTTCATAGACATACTCTTGCAGATATGCTCTCTGAGTAGTCTAACTGAACAGCTTTCCAATGCACAATGCAAGTGAGTCACCTTGTGTTTCAAACGTAGCTCTGAAGAATGCTCCCATATTACTTAGGGCACATATGGACAGAATCAGTGCAACTGCTTGAGCATGCAAGAATGAAAAAATATATCTGGAAAAGAAAGTAGGGAAGCAAAGATATCTCACTTAACTTGGGGTATTGTTGTTCAAGGATGGGATACCTGGAGAGAATGACAAAAGGTTATGTTAGAATTGGCTGTACATCAATCTGTATGTTATGATAAGATGCAATTTCAGCAAACTGGTGTCTCCTCTGCCTTTTAAGAAAACCTTGCTGAGCCATCAGCAGCAGCAGAAATTGGAGATAAGCTGTCAGCTACAGCTCTGAGTTGTTTGACACTAACAATGCATTTGAGAACTATAATGGATTTTCTCTCTCTTTCTTATCACTTCATTTATTGTCAAAGTTCTCATCTGGTCTTGCATTTTCCATCAGGTGATCCAGATATTTCAAGTCAGAACAGCATAACTATGTACTGTATGGCCTACATTAGCGAGACTGATTGTTTATCCATGTCAGTTGGCAGTTATTGCTTGTCCATTTTGGAAGTTGACTCAAGATATCTATTAGACATTGGAGAATTTCTTTTCTGTGCCATAACTGGAGCTTTGCACATTATGTAAATTGCTTGCCTTTCCTGACATCTTAGTCTTCTAAGGAGATAAATGCACATTGGAAGAGCCACATGCAATATATCACAAGGATGGGAGAAATAACATATATGTACGGTCATTGTAAAACTCCTGATTTAGATGGAACAGGAAGGCACCCTTAAATGTTTTGTCTCAAGAGGAGTAATAAACATTCATGATTTTATAAACAGCTAATGATACTTTATTAATGGGTGTTGGTGGCTGATTGAATAAGTACAGATAGTTGTTGATGGCTGTAGATCAGTGTTTCTCAACCTTGCCATTTTAAGATGTGTGGACTTCAGTTCCCAGAATTCCCCAGCCGGCTGGGAATTCTGGGAGTTGAAGTCCACACATCTTAAAATGGCAAGGTTGAGAAACACTGCTGTAGATTGTTGTGTCTTTTCTACTGACCAAACAAAAGTCACAAAAGTAAGAAATAGGTTTTTCCACTGCTTGCTTTACTGAAACATCTAGAAGGCCTAACTCTGGTGAGTTTGCAAGAATTATACTCGGGTGGTCCAAAGTAATCAAGCAATGATACAAGTTTGTAGGCATGCCTAATCAATTAGCAATAACTCAATATAATCCTTCCCTTCAAGATACGGACCTTATTATATTTACAGATCTAACTGCTGTGGTAGTTTTATTTTGCAAATGGGATAATCTCTGTCACCGCAGACAGGAAGGTTCACTCTGTCCAATGCTACTGGTGACCATGGAACAATCATTGATTCTGTGCCCACTTTGGGCATAGGTGTTATTGGCAGTAATTCAGCAATTAGAGTTGAGTTTCCATCTAAGTCAGAAACAATTTCTTCTTTCTGTTCCTCTGTTCTCTTCAGCTGGTCTCTGGCAATGTCTACAAAAGATATCCCATTCTTTCTCTGATTTTCCAGCTGTCCACCTGCATGCCCCTCTATAGCCTCTTGCTAATAGTTAGTCCAGTGGAGAAGCGTTCTGTTTCAGCATGAGAAGATGGTTGAACCTCCTTCAGCTGTTTGTCCTGATCAATTCTTCTCAAATCAAATATGAGAAGGTCCACCCCTGAACATAAGATATGACCTAAGAACAATTGCTGGCATTTGATTTGTTGTTGCATGTACTGCATTGTGATAGGAGAGCAGAATATATACAAGCTTTGCATTCAGTATGCTGTTTTTTCCAGACATTCCAGACAGAGTGCTTCCAAAGCACTCTAGAGACTGTGAACAAACTTTTCAGTCAATTCATAACATGGTACTGATGTTTTATGTCTGATTCCATTCTTTTTCAGAAATGTCTTGAAACTTTTCCAATACAAATTGTGGTCCACTGTTACCCACTAATACTTCAGGAACACCCAATGTCACAGAGTTCTCTCAATACAAATGTGGTGTGTGTGGCTGTTGTTGAATCATTTGAGATACCTTTAGCCAATCTGAATATGCTTCTCCCATAACTAAAAAGGATGAGCCATAAATGGTCTCAGATAGTCTATATGACTTCTTTGCCATGGCAAAACAGGGGCATTCTAAAGAGTGAAGTGATGCTGTTGTAAGCAACTTAAGCACTGCAAGCTATTTGATTTGATAGTCTATTTCCAGCCACCAAGCACAACTATGAATTAGCTTACTACTCCAAGAAGCCCAACAGATAGCTCCTCCCTCCAACGATCAAGCATGGACACTATGATGTTTCTAAGTCTTTATACACTGCAGTACAACCATTTTCAAGTGTGCATTCATCATGGCACTGATAAAATTTCATAAACTGATATTTCTGCAGTGTATTCTAGCCATTCTTAATTGCTATGCAGACTTGAGACAGTCTTGGGTGTATTCTAGTTTATTTATTTATCATACTTATATCCCGCCCATCTCCCTCCCAAGGAGGGACCCTAGGCGGTTCACAATAAAATAGTTTAAAATCAATAAAAAAAAACCATAAATAATATTGGTAATCATAAAATACATAGTTTCTCTTTGAAACATCTCAGCTGTGATGGGAAGACTTTTGATTTGTATGGGGAAAAAACCTGTAAAAGGAATCCCATCTGATGTGAGTTTTTCACATTGCTCACCGTCTAGAAGAAATGAGTCGATCAATCATTCACATTTGCATGATTGTGTGTCCTTTTGAACTCTATTTTGTTCCAACAATGCACATGATTAGCTGCTGTAAGTGGAATCCCTTTTTGTAGTGGTAGTTTATTAATCGATTACTCCTGTGACCTTATCAATAAAATAAAATTAAATAAATGCAGTACAGAGATAAAAATACAAAAATAAAATACATATGTGATAATACATGGAGTCAGAAATCAGATATATGAATCTCCCTTAAAGGATTGTTCAATGTATTGAGGGGCGTGGTGGCTCAGCGGGTAAGACGCCAGGCTTGTTGATCGGAAGACCGCAAGTTCGGAGGTTCAAATCCCTAGCCCCGCATGACGGAGTGAGCTCCCGCACTAGCCCCAGCTCTTGCCAACCTAGTAATTCGAAAGTATGCAAATTCATTCATTGGCGATCACTCGTAGCCGAGTAAGATTGTCTTCCAAAGGTAAAATTTTAACGGTGAATCCGTAAGTGGCTATAAAGGCCAATTCTGGATCCGCACAACCTCCCACAATGAGGGCATAGGTTTCCGGGTGGGAGACGGTCATGATGAGGGTTTGCCTGACGTGCCTTCCTTTTAGCTCTTTTCTCCTTTTCGCCCTGTACTCGTGCTTCTTCAAAGTCCATAGCGCCATTAATAAAGGATGACCTCCAATTGAAACGCTCATGAGTTAGGGCTTCCCAGTTCTCAATGCTGATATTACATTTTTTAAAATTAGCTTTGAGAGTATCTTTGAATCTCTTTTGCTGTCCACCAATATTCCGTTTTCCATTCTTAAGTTGGGAGTAAAGTAGCTGCTTTGGAAGACGATGGTCAGGCATTCGAACAACATGACTGGTCCAGCGAAGTTGATGTTGGATGATCATTGTTTCAATGCTGGTGGTTTTCGCTTCTTCTAATACGCTAACATTAGTCCGCCTATCTTCCCAAGTAATTTGCAGAATTTTTCGGAGGCAGCGTTGATGGAATCTTTCAAGAAGTTGGAGGTGGCGTTTGTAGAGGGTCCATGTTTCACAGGCGTACAGAAGGGTTGGTAGTACAATGGCTTTGTAAACAAGCATTTTGGTCTCCCTGCGAATGTCCCGATCCTCAAACACTCTACGCTGTTAAAGTTATTCTATGTAGGATTCAAGCGAATGGATTCCTTCACTATGAACTCCTAGCCTGTAAAATGGAATTTTAAAGGTTCCTATGCTGTAAGCGGTTCCCATAACAAAAAGCATGAAAAACACCAGATGTGCTTTTCTCTAGTCAAAACAATGGTGATAACAGTCCTTTCCCATGAGAAGAGCGTCCCGAAGGGAAAGCCAATATGCAACACCGCCATCTCATGGCGGTTTATAGTAAGTACAACTGCTACTAAAATGTTAAACTGAAAAATGGCCTAGCCCACATTAGCCAATCAGAATGTTGAACCATGGGTATAATTCAACTATGAACTATGGGTACTCATCTCACTCATTCATTTTTCTATGCTTCTTTTGACTGCTATCTACATGTACTTTGTTTCTGTACTGTAACTACGCCTGGTCTTTGCATAGACCATGATTTTTCTTTCCTCACATCTGTTGATGGAACTCTGCGTATGCTTTGTTTTTTCCTTTTTGCAATAATGCACTATACAGCCATTATTGCTTTATGCTATCAATAAAGATATTGTTAGCCATAAAACACGTTGTTTGGACTACTCTGCGCCTGGAACCCCAAAAGCCAGCAACACCCCACATTCGGGAGAAAGCTACACTCGCAGAGCTCAGGCGATGCTGAATTTCAGCGTCGATGTCGGCTTTTGCAGATAGATGGCTGCCGAGATAAGAAAAGTGGTCGACATTTTCTAGTGACACACCTTTAAGCTGGATTGATGGCGCTGCAGAGGGATTGGTTCGAACTTGCTGGTAAAGCACTTTGGTTTTTTTAATGTTAATCGAGAGGCCGAGCTTTTCATATGCTTCTGCAAAGATGTTTAGGATAGTTTGAAGATCTTCCTCGGAGTGTGCACAGACTACGTTATCATCAGCATATTGAAGTTCTATAACAGAAGTTGCAATTACCTTACTTTTTGCTTTCAGCCTACTAAGATTAAAAAGCTTTCCATCTGTTCGATATATAATTTCTACACCAGTAGGAAGTTTCTCTTCAACAAGGTGTATAATCATAGTGATGAAGATAGCGAATAAGGTTGGAGCAATAACACATCCCTGTTTAACGCCGGATTCCACTTTAAATGGATTGCTTTGAGAGCCATTGTTATTCAGGATTGTTGCCATCATGTCGTCATGGAGTAACCGCAAGATGTTCACAAATTTATCAAATGCAAGTAAATAAATAGGTACCAGTTCGGTGGGTAGGTAACAGCGTTCTGCATGTGTCATGCCGGCCACATGACCATGGAAGTGTCTTCGGACAACGCTGGCTCTTCGGCTAACAAGATTGAAAGAAAGATTGTAACTGTGACATACCTTGTGGCCTTGGGGCATTCAGGATTGCTTGAATTTTCTCTGTGCATATGTGTAAGCCATATGCATCAATTGGATAATCACAATTGATTAAAAAACTCACATTTGTTGCAATGTACTCTAAAGCCCTCATCTTCCAGTCTCTGCAACACTGACTTGAGTTTCTGCAGAAGCATTGAGAATTATTAAGAATTATTTATAATTCTTAATAAAAATTATTATATATGATTCTGCAGAAGCACCTCATCATATTCTCTGGTAGTAATGATTCATCTCAATAGCATTGGATACCTGGGCACTTAGTCCATGGCTCTCTGCCAAAATGTGTTGGAGGTGCTACTCCAAAGGTCATGTGAAGATGATATAAACTTTTGTGTGTATTTATTCTGAGAAACACCTTGGAATCTTCCTCCATTTCCATCTGCAAATAAATCTCTGCTAGATCTACTTTGAGAGCCAGGTTGGTGTAGTGGTTAAAGGCACCAGGCTAGAAACTGGGACACTGTAAATTCTAGTTCTGCCTTAGGCACAAAGCCAGATGGATGACTTTGGGCCAGTCACTCTCAGCCCTAGGAAGGAGCCAATGAGAAACCAGGAGACTGAGAGTTCTAGTCCCGCCTTAGGCATGAAAGCCGGCTGGGTGACCTGGGGCCAGTCCCTCTCTCTCAGCCCTAGGAAGGAGCCAATGGCAAACCAGGAGACTGAGAGTTCTAGTTCTGCCTTAGGCACAAAGCCAGCTGGATGACTTTGGGCCAGTCACTCTCTCAGCCTTAGGAAGAAGGCAATGGCAAACCACTTCTGAAAAAAATATGCCAAGAAAACTACATGGACTTCTCCATGTAGTCACCAGGAATCAAAGCTGACCTGAAGGATGGACAAACACACACACACACACACACACACACACACACACAGTCTACTTTGCTGAAACATCCCCAAGCAGCATTAATAAAAAATGTCCTCAATTCTAGGCAAGGGGTACTGCTTAACCTGTAATAGTGAATTAATGGTAACATTAAAATCACCACAGGTCCTGACAGTTAGGAACTGAACCAAAGGGGTAGCCCATGGGTTCCAATCAATGCTTGAAAGAAATCCCTCAGTTTCTACCTGATCCTGATCAGCTTCTACCTCATTACATATGGCATGTGGAACTGGATGTGCTTTGTGAAACTGGGCTGTGGCATTTTCTTGTAACACTGTTTATCTTTGATTTGCTTGAGTGTGCTGAGGCCATCTTTGAACACAGGAGCAATAGCATCCAATACCTTTTGTCAACTTACTTTTGGTAGTCTCTATCATAAGAAATGTAGCACATGGGCTGTTGATTAAACTCCAATCTAGTATCAGCTTCCTCAATCAACCATGACTCGAGTACTGGAGTGCATTTTATTTTATTTATTTATTTATTCATTCAATTTATTCCCCGCCCATCTCCCATACAAGGGACTCTGGGCGGGTTACAACAATCAAAGTTAAAAACAATACAATAAAAGTCTAAAAAATACAATATAAATAGATAAAATACAAGATGGGGGACGTAGGGAACGTAGCATAGATAGTGTTGCTACGGGGCTAGCCAACCCCAGGAGGCACTCCCGCCTCTGTTGTCCCAGGCCAGGTGGCAGAGCCAGGTCTTAAGGGCCTTCTGAAAGGTCAGGAGGGAGGGGGCCAGTCTCACCTCCGGGGGCAAGCTATTCCATAGGGCGGGCGCTATCGCAGAGAAGGCACGCCTCCTGGACCCCGCTAGATGGAATTCTCTTGTTGAGGGGGTCCGAAGCATGCCCTCTCTGCATGCACGGGTGGGGCGGGCTGACGTTATCGGGACGAGACGGTCCCTCAGGTATATTTTGACAACATATCAGTCCAACCTATCTTGCCAGTTATCACATTTTAGAGTTACAAGTATCATTCCAATGGAAATTACTTGCTCTCCAGTAAAAGTTTTTAACTGTAGTTCTGATGGCTTTAGTTTAGCATCACTTAAATGCTCAAATTCATACCATGATATAACTTAAAAAGCAGAACCAGCCTCTAATTGCATTGGCATGGTTTAGCCCTTCACTTATGACTTGAGCTGTATGGTTGGTCTCATTTCACCTTTTATATATTTACAAGGTTCCCTTTCCCTTTCAGTTTAACTTTCATTATCAAATTCTTAATCTCTAGCATGCACCACTGCACTCTTCTTTAAAGGAATGGTTTGGTTGTTCATCTTTAGCAAATGGTTTGGTTGTTCATCTTTAGCAAATGGTTTGCTCTCTCTGTTCCCCCTTACTGCATTTTCTGCAGGTTTCTCCTTTAAATCTCTAACGAGTTAATGTGAGTAAACTTCTGCCACAATAATAGTTCGTTTTGACCTGTCTCACTGTATTTGTATCATCCTGTCAACCCAGCAGTTCGAAAGCCAATTGCAAGTAGATAAAATGGGTACCACCTTACGTGGGAGAATTTGCTGGCGTCCTGTCCGGGGTCGCCTCCGACCAAAGAAGACCTTGCGAATGGCGGCGGAGGACGACGGCAGCGGAGGACGAATCCCGATTAGCAACATCCAGGACGTCAGCAGCTGACTCGGAAGCAAGGTATCCTGGGACTTGTAGTCCAATACCCACTGAAGAAGAGTCGGTTCCTTACCCCTTCCCTCAGCGCGTGGTAAACATTGTTTAATATTGAATGTATAAATATGAATTGCAATGTATGTAAGCCGCCTAGAGCCCTCCGTCTAGGGAGGGGATAGGCAGGGTATAAATACATAAATAAATAAAATTTGTACGCTATTGTGTGCTTATTCACATTTGCTTTACTCCTGACTGCAACTCTAGCAGCAATTTCTATGGAAAGAGCAATCATTTATGGTTTTGGTGCTGCACAAAAAGTTATGGGCACTTCTCGCTCTGCCAATGTAACACCACTGCTCTGCAAGCTGTAAAAAAAGGTAAAGGTACCCCCCCCAAACATTTGTGCAGTCGTGTCCGACTCTAAGGGCTGGTGCTCATCTCTGTTTGTTAGCCGAAGAGCCAGCGTTGTCCGAAGATGCTTCCACGGTCATGTGGCTGGCATGACGCGCATGGTACGCTGTTACCTACCCACCAAAGTGGTACCTATTAATCTACTTGCATTTGCATGCTTTTGAATTGCTAGGTTGGCAAGCTGTACTGGTTACCAATGAGGGCAATTCAAGGTGCTGGTTGTTACCTATAACGACCTTCATGGCTTGAGCCCTGGTTACTTAGGGATCTGTCTTTCTCTTGTTGTTTCTGCCTGATTGGTGATCTCTGGAAGAATTGGTGTGGTCACCTTCTGGGATCTATCAGATGTGTCTTCTCAGTAGCTTCCCTTACCTTGTGGTGACCCCTGAGAATCATATGGCCCCAACCCTCTTAGGCTTCCATAAATCTGTAAAAACCTGTCTCTTTCATCAGACCCTAAGGTAGGAAAATGAGTCTGTTCCCTGATATAACGTTAGGTGGGGGATATGTTTGTGTCATTCTTATCCCTGATGGGTACCCTGCACTTTTCTTTTCTTGTCTGTTTGTTATTGTCTTGTTGTTTTTAACTCATGGTGTAAGCCACCTAGAGTCACTCTGAGGCAGCATAGAAGTTGACAAATACTGTAAATAAAACATTCCTGCATTTTTTTTACTAGCTCTGCAAAGCTAAATTGCAAGGGTTTTTGTGGGGTAGCTAAGCTTCTTAATAAGTTGTACAGTATGCTTTGCCCCCTATAATTCTCAGGACAACAACCTCTTTTTTTTCCCCAGCAACCATCTCATTTGCCTCAAGGTATTGTTGAAGTCTTTCTGTATATAGTGTCCAATCATCTGTGGCACTACCAAATATATGAATCTTCCCTATAATGCCCTTCAATAGGGAGAAATGTAAAGTATTACACTTCAGATGTGGGAATTTATGGCTTGGAAGCAATATATCAGAGAAGGAGTTGGGTGTAATCATTAACAACAAGCTGAACATGAGCCAGCAGTGTGAGAAAACCGCTAGAAGGGCTAACAATTCTGGCATCATGAGATGCCACTTTCTCTCAAAACTGCCTTATTCCCCTCTTTGTGCAGTTCAGGACATCACATTTCCTGAAGGATATTGATAGGTTCAGAGGAAGGCAACAAAATGATACAAGGACTTGAGGACATGCCCTAAGGGGCAGGTTGAAGGAACTTGAGATGTTCTGTCTGGAGAAAAGAAGGCCTAGGAGAGACAAATTATCAGATTCCATATGGAAGATGATCAGGAACTATTTTCCACTACCACAGAAACTACAGGGTACAACTTAAAGCTATTTTTTTAAATCCATTCAATCATGTCTGATTCTCGGAGACTGCCTGGACAAGTCAATGCAGTTTTCTTGGCAAGGTTTTTCAGAAGTGGTTTGCCATTGCCTCCTTCCTAGGGCTGAGAGACAGGGACTGGCCGGCTTTCATGCCTGAGGTGGGACTAGAACTCTCAATCTCCTGGTTCACCATTGGCTCCTTCCTAGGGCTGAGAGAATGTGATTGGCTCAGGGTCACCCAGCTGGCTTTGTGCCTAAGGTAGGACTAGAACTCACGGTCCCCTGGTTTCTAGCCTGATGTCTTAACCACTACACCAAACTGACTCTCAAAGCTATCTAGATTTCACTTAAATATAAGGAAAAACTTCCTGACAGTAATAGTGGAACGGGATACTTATGAAAATTTCTTTACATTTTTAAGAAGAGGCTGGTTAGCCATCTCTCAATGATTGTATAATTGGTTTTCCAGCACACTGAAGAGGGTTCAAATTGATGGTCCTTGTGGTCCCTTTCAACTGCACAATTTTATTATTTTAATGTCCCATAATCATCTAGATATGTGAATACAAGTCAAGGCTGGGAAATAAAAAAGCAGCAATGATCAGCTTGCAGATGCTACAGAGTGGATTCTGTAGGGATCACTTGTGAATATGCCCACAGCAGTTGTGTCTGCTGTCATAACAGCAATGGAAGGGGATCCCTCTAATAAAAAGATGTCCTAGGAGTTCATTCAATATACAGACCTAATTAGAATCTGATGTAATTAGCTTTTTAAATGATGTTGGCTTCTTGTGGGTATAAAGAAAAGGCTATTTTTAGGACATAATGTGCTAGACAGTATACAGGTAGTCCTCAAGTTACGACCATTCATTCAACGAACGTTCGAAGTTACAACAGCGCTGAACGAAGGGACTTATGACCGGTCCTCGAAGTTCCAGCCATTGCAGTGCCCCCACAGTCACGTGAACAAAGTTCAGGTGCTTGGCAACCAGCTCACATTAATGACCGGTTGCAGCATCCTGCGGTCACATAATCGCCATTTGCAACCTTCCCTGCCGACTTCCCACAAGCAAAGTCAACGGGGAAGCTGGCAGGGAAGGTTGCAAGTCGCTCGGGTAAGTCTCTCCCCACCCCTGGCCTTTCTTTGCTCGCATGCACCATATCCTCCTTTCCCCCCTTTGCTCCCACGCACCCCATGGCCTCTTTCTCCAGCCTCCCTGCACTCGTACGCACCCTACACCCTTTCCCCAGCCTCTAATTACCACACAGATTAATGGAACCAGTTCATGTTCCTCAGAGATACTACACATGAACTCTCTTGGAGACCAGGGTTTCATCATACTCCTTTTTAACATCTACATGAGGCTGCTGGGTGAACTCATCCATCACCATAGGGTGAGGTATCATCACTATACTAGTGATACCACTATGAGGTATCATCAGCATAGTGATGATACCCAATTATATACCTTTACCCCACGCAAATTAAGTGATGCTGTGAACATCTTATCCTGGTGCCTGGAGGCTGTGGGGGTCTGGATGGGGAACAACAGGCTTCAGCTGAACCCTGGCAAGACTGAGTGGTTCTGGGTTTTGGGGCCCACTGGCTCTGGGACTATGCCATCCTTGTACTACCCCAGACAGACCCAGTGTGCAATTTGGGGGTCCTCCTAAACTCACGACTCCTGCTCAAGGAGCAGGTGGCAGTCATGGCTAGGAGGGCCTTTGCACAGCTTTGTCTTGTGTGCCAGTTGTGCCCGTTCCTGGACCAGCAGGCCCTGCTTAGAGTCACTCATACCCTAGTGATCTCCAGATTAGACTATTGTAATGCACTGCACATGATCTTGATACCCCTTCAAGAGTATCCAGAAGCTTCAGCTGGTAGAGAATGCAGCAGCGTGGGCAGTTATGTGCGCTCCTAGAACAGCACATGTTACACCTCTGCTCCGCAAGCTGGACTGGTTTATTTATTTACTTTTATTTTATTTATGTATTTATTATTTAAATTTATCCCCGGCCATGCTTCTGGGTGCAATTCAAGGTGCTGGTTTTAACCTTTGAAGCCCTTCATGGCATGAGACTGGGTTGTCTGAGGGACCACATCTCCCTGATTACATCAGCCCACCCCATCAGATCTAGCAGAGAAGGCATGCTGAGGGTACCATCAGCTAAGGACCCACATTTGGTGGGTCCTGGGCGTCAGGCCTTCTCTGCTGTGGCGCCTGCCTTGTGGAACATTCTTCCCCTCTGGTATTAGATTAGCTCCATTCCTTTTGACCTTCTGGAAGTCCCTCAAGACCTGGTTATATCACTAGGCCTGAGACGCCCAGGGAACCAGAGACATGCTTAGATGGCTCCATTGCTGAGTTACCTATCCTTATTCTCTCTTGCCTGGGGTTTGTATATTTGTTTTTTTATCATATTTATTTTTTAATATTTATTTTTATATTTTTATACTGATTGTTTATGTATGCGTTGTTTTTACTGGATTGTTGTAAGCTGCCCAGAGTCACTTTTCTGTGAGATGGGTGGCTATATAAATTTGATTGATTGATTAATTAATTAATGGACTGTGCCAAGGCATTCTACCAATTATTTACTGTACAATATGCTGTGTGTTGCTACGCCAACTTAATGCAGAAGATTCTGTGGAACTGACTGCATAATGAGTTCAAAATGTCAAACATTAGTTAAATTGACTTTTGATCTCTTGTTTCCAGGACTTCATCAGCAACAGGATTCAATCTCTGATTTTCAGTGTATCATAAAAAGCAATAGAGGAAAATAAATCTGCAGTAATTTAAGACGGCTTCCAAACCTGATACTGCATTAGCAATGTGTGGTAAGGTTGAAGTCCATCATTAAAAATTTCCCTCCAAATCACTCCCACTCCTGATCAAGTTAGAATTCCTCAGCCAAAGAAAAAGTTCATCCAATCTCTACATGATTATTACTGTTATTATTATTATTATTATTATTTATTATTATTATTATTATTATTATTATTATTACTGTTTGGGGTTGGGTTATGTGTATTGTTTGCTAAATGTATATCCCTCCTTTTCTTCAAGAGCTCAAAGCAACTTACATCGCTCTCCTTTCCCTGCAACGACAACCCTGTGAGGAAGGCTGGGGCTAAGAGAGAGTGATTAGCCCAAAATTAGCAGAGGGAAGATTAGAACTTGGATCTGCCTGGTTCTAGTCAAACACTGTAACCACTACATCACACTTATTTCTCTATTACTAACCTTTAAATATATGGCAATGCCAAATGTATTAGGTTTTGTTCCCAGTTTTGTTGTTGTTCAGTCGTTTAGTCGTGTCCGACTCTTCGTGACCTCATGGACCATAGCACGCCAGGCCTTCCTGTCCTCCACTGTCTCCCGGAGTTTACTCAAATTCATGTTCGTTACATTGGTGATGCTATCTAACCATCTCATCCTCTGCCGTCCCCTTCTCCTTTTGCCTTCAGTCTTTCCCACTGTACCTTAAATTATTAATAAAGAGAGATTATTATTTGTAATTTTGATCATCATCATCATCATCATCATCATCATCATCATCATCAAAGTAAAATATAGGATGTGACCTGGTATAGATTGTTACATGTTTATGGATTAGTTATAATCTCTGTTCATTTGCTCCATGGATTATTTTACTGCAACTTGCTGATTGTTCCCTTGAAATAATAATCAACAAGTGGAAACTCATGTCCTTTAGGCATGAGATGTTGGTGAATGATGGCCAGAAAAAAATAACAATCCTTGGCAAGGATAAGAACACAAGAACATAGGCAGTGTCCTGCTGGATTGGACCCCTGGCCCATCTAGTCCAGCAGTCTGTTCTTACAGCGGCCAACCAACTGCACAGGGAAGCCCGCTAGGTTAAGGGAAGTGGTAGGAAGAGAAGATAACAGATATAGTAAATGAACTGGATCAAAGAAACCATGGAATGTCCTTGGCAATGCTTCAAGTTAATACTAAAGATAGGCCAAGATGATAAGCACTTGTTAATATTGTCAGGAATCAAACTGAACTCAGTGGCACCTGAACTAACCGAACTGAGTGATGGCCCCAGTCCTTCCACTTAAAAATCTGCTCCTGATTACTACAAGCTTTCTTTATTTCAGAGGTACAATTCAAGTATAGTGGCTGGAATTAGTCTGCTGCTGCTACTGTTAAAAATGTATTTCAGAAGTTCTTATTCATCTACCATAAATTACCCTGAAATTTACCAGTATAATCAGATTTATTTTTGGTCCACTCAGAAAAGGCAGCACTGATCAACCTGGATTGTGTGAAGCTGGGCAAACATGATATAAGATGGAAATATCGGCCAAGTGACATCCACGTGACTTGTTGAATGTAATTTTTCTTGTGTTGAATGTAACAAGCAGCTTTCTTTCTTTCTTTCTTTCTTTCTTTCTTTCTTTCTTTCTTTCTTTCTTTCTTTCTTTCTATTTATGGATGGATGGATGGATGGATGGATGGATGGATGGATGGATGGTTCGATTTGTATTTACCGCTCCATCTCCCCACAAGGGGACTCTGGGTGGTTAAAGCTTTATTATTTATACGAAGAGAATTGGGGGGGGGGGGAAACAGACTGTGGGAAGCAAACATTAGGTTACATAAATATAGTGAAATTTCATTCAAAATATCCAGTTGATAACAAAGATTCTTTTGATTCTGCTTTGAAGTGGAAGTCTAACTGCAATGCAACATGGCTGTCTTCAAAGGAACTTCATATCCCAAATCCAGCTGTCTTGAAATTCCAGATTCAATGAGAAGCCATTTCAACTAGTCCACTTGTGAACATCCAGGCTTAAAAGGAAATGGGCTCTAGCCAGTATAAATATCTATTCTAAAAATAAATAACAATAAGCCAAAAGAAAAGGACTGGGTGTGTTGAATTCCTATAGTTTCTTTTTAAACAAATCCATAATAAAACCCAGAGTGTCTCTTTGGATGGAATTCCAAATAATGCAAGAAAACTCACTACTACAAGGGACATCCAGTACCATTATCCTCCAGGATTCTGAAGAGATGACATATTTCATTAACTTCACCGAATAGAAGCTATGAAAAGGATAACACTGCCATACATCAGAAACATATCAGAAACTAATAGACTGTTACAACCACATGGCATCACCGTAGCACATAAACCAACCAAAACCCTTCAGAACATCTTAAGTAACCCAAAAGACCCAGCAGCCCAAGAAGAAAAAACAGGAGTTATCTACAACATACAGTATAAGGACTGTAGCAGCCACTATGTAGGACAGACTGGCAGAAGAATAGCAGAGCGCATCCACGAACACCAACTAGCAGTCAGAAGACACAATGAAAACTCCTTAATCTCACAACACATGGACAGACTCAACCATACTTTCAACTGGGAAACTGTGAGCATCTTAAACCAAGCCAAATCCAAAAAACGCTAGAGAAATCCTGTAAGCTTGGCACTCAGACAAAGCAGCCATCAACAGACACATAGAGGTAAACAACATTTACATACTATTCATAAGAGACAATAGAAAAGCCAAAAGACCAGAACACCTCCTTGCCAGCAATCAATACCCAGATATGCAACAATTAACACCAAGATTAGCACCAGAGGAACAATCAAACAGCACAATATATCCTAATTCAAGAACTATCAACTAAGTCAATCAACCAAGCAGTAAACAACAGCCCAATCAAGGAACTACCAAGGAGAGAACAACACCTCCACCAACACAAGCAGGACAAGCCATGGTATATAAACAGAGAACAAGTCCCACTCCCTTTCTGCACTGAAGATGTAAACGTCTGCAAGATAACAACAAGGCTCAGAGAGCACCATGGACTCCACAGGTCACCGAATAATTCCATTAATCTATTATTTAAGCTACTAGATTTTAGATGACATATTATTATTGGAAGAGGACCAGGCTGCACCCTCTGCTACACACATGGGCAAATACATGCTTTCAGTGGGCTCACACATGGGCAATAGAGACTGGCTGCTAGAGTAGCCACACAGTAGAGATATATTACCAACTGTAATACATAGTTGGTTCACAGAAGAATTTTGTAAAAGTCAGCTGATCACTGAAAAGACCCACCTTCTCACTGGATCACAGGAAGGTTGTTATTATTATTATTATTTTAAAAAACTCCACTCAATATATATGGGGATAGATTGGTCATAAATTGGAAATAGTTCAGTTGCTAAAATTCTTGTAACCCCTCCCAATAAATCTTGCTAAAGAAAACTCTGTGAAAATGCTGCTTCCAAAATATCACTTTTGGTTTGGGGCTGCTGTCAAAGAGCCTGACAGTTGTGGAGTTTTCTGATCAAGTCAGGTGAATTTTTCAGTCTCCAAGGGCCCTCTGGGGCATGCCCAGTAATACAATAGATAGTAGATAGAATACAATAGTAGATAGAAGAGAGAGAGCGGGCGGGGGGGCTTAGATAGGTAAATGGGAGTAGGGTGAAGATTAATGCAGCAACGTGCACTCTGCCTGGTTTTGCCACTGAATTTCAGCAGCATGGTTTGTGCCCTGGGGCCTGCAAAAATGGGACTGTGCTCTATGTAACAATCAAGGGCCATAGGTAGGCTGACCATTTTGAATGGGACAGTCCCATTTTTTTTAGCATTTTTCAACCGTCCCGTCGTTTTCATAAAAATCTCAATTATGTCCCGTTTTTCAAACCCGGCAGGAATGGCGTGGAAGGAAGATCCGAGCCGGAGTGTGGACCGGGGGGCGGGGTTTGCAGGCGGGAGCCAATAGCATGGACCGGGGGCAGGGTTTGCAGGTGGGAGCCAATCGCGCGGACCGGGGGGCGGGGACCCCTGTCTTTTTCATGAATACAGAATATTACATAAGACCTTGTCCCGTTTTGCCATCCTGAAATATGGTCGGCCTAGCCATAGGATGAAACCCCAAAATTTGAAAGGAAGAAAAATAGCAGGCATTCAAAATGCTAAGCTAAGTGTCAGATTAATACACTAGCATCCCTTTGCCTGCTCTGTACCATAGGACTGTTACAAAATACTGTATATAGGAGGGGGTGAGGGTATTAATTTATTATTAATAATAAATCTTATTATCCTTTCTGAACTCCTTGCAGGAAAGGTGAAGTATCAGTGTAGGGAATAAAAAAAAACACTTAAAACATGTAGAATAATATTATGCATTAAGGACTGTGGGGTTTCTAGGCAGAGAATCCCCTAAAGGGAGGCTAGATTCTTCAACAATTTAACATTGCAATAGCTTACCTCTGATCTTTGTACTTTTATTTTCAGGTCATTTGGGGGATGCGCAAGGAATGGCACAGCACAACAGAGAATAATTCTGGAGCATTGCCACAGTGGGATGATGGTTACCATTAAAAAAAATCAAGAAAAGTAGACAAAATGGCCTTTTCATAGTGGGAAAAGAGAGGACAGGAGGACTTCAGAAAATTTCTTGTGAGAAATTTCAGGTCAGTTTTTTATTACTACTACTACAGCTGTAATTACCACTGGATTGGAAGAGAAGAACCAGGCTGTTAGTCTCTGTTTTTCTATGTAGGAAGAAAGAAATGTAGAAAGAAAGAAATGTAGAAATGTAGAAATGTAGAAATGTAGAAATGAAGAAAGAAAGAAAGAAAGAAAGAAAGAAAGAAAGAAAGAAAGAAAGAAAGAAAGAAAGAAAGAAGGAAGGAAGGAAGGAAGGAAGGAAGGAAGGAAGGAAGGAAGGAAGGAAGGAAGGAAGGAAGGAAGGAAGGAAGGAAGGAAGGAAGGAAGGATATGTCTATGAAGGTTCTCAGTCATCCAGGTGGAATTGTCTGTAGCTTGAATCATGTCAACTGGATTTCTATTTTCTTAGTGGAAACGTTTCACTCCTTATCCAAGGAGCTTCTTCAGTCTGAGCAAAGTTAGTAAGGGAATCCTTAAATATGTTGCTGTGTGACCTTACACCTGGGGCTAGGTCATGGTTATTTTGAGATGTTTGTTTCTAAGTCCCTTTATCATCTAAAGGAGGATCGTTAAGATTACCCTGCTGCTGTTGAGCTTGTGAAATGGTCTTAATCTTCCTAGGCACAGAAGACAAAGCAGGAAGGAAGATAGGGGAAAGGTTATGCCTGAGGCCCCCACCTCTATTCAAGGAAGGATTTTCCAAGTTGGCATGAATGGATTCCTTGACCCCTCTCTCAAACCACCTATCTTCTCTGTCTAAAATGTGAACATTAATGTCCTCAAATGAGTGTCCTTTTTCCTTTAGATGAAGATAAACTGCTGACTCTGGTCCTGTGGTGTTAAGGAAGGAAGGAGTAAAATAGAAAATAATGGACCCAATATAATATTGTCTCTTAATTTATTATTCCAGTATATAATAAAAATCAACAAATTATTTGCCAATTTATTAGTTATCTTTTTTCCAACCCTAGCTCTAAGATAACAAATGCAGTACTTGAATATGTCAATAATATTGGGCCTGTCTATTCTCTCCCACCCCAAGAACAGTTTTTTTTTTCCTTACATGCATGCTGGGAACGTGCTGGGAATTTTAATTTGCAACATGGTTGCAGGGAGAAAGGAAAATCCACTGCCTCCTCATGAGACACGTATCCCTTCAAGCATTTTGATGGTTAAAAAAGAAATATTTTATTAGCTGGCCAAAGCAAATCTAGGATTATGAATATTTATATTTCTATCCCCCACCTGACACCCATAGCAAGAGTTTCTCAGCAATTTATTTATTTGATTTATTTATTTGATTTATTTATTTGATTTATCTCCATCCAAGAAACCTGGCAGCAAACAAGATAAAAACAAATAATGCCATTAACACCCCCCACCCAAAAAAAAGTGTATCAAGGCTTAGTGAAGTCAACTTCAAGTTTTGTTGTCTTCTTTGTATGCAGATATTGCATTGTCTTTCAAGCCACTAGACTTGTGAGTATTCAGTGGCTTTAAAGGAGAATTAGTCAAGTTCACCAAGATAAGAGTCTAAGTCTAACCTATTCAAAATGGCCCCAGGATCAGAGGTCAGTAATAAAGTCAGGGCTGAACTTCAAGGTCAAAGTCCAGGGCCTTGAAGCCCAGGGGTGATGGTGGGGGACCAAATAATCACCCAGGCTGGTCTCCTTTTTTGAAACAGTGTATTATCACAGTCTATTTTGCTAGGCATATCTGTAGTTACATGTGCCCAGTTTTATTATTTCACTTTGTAAAATAGAGTGTCTTTTCCCACAAGATAATAGAACTCATTCCCAAGTAATATGCTCTCCGGTTATATTCACTTCAAGTTAGCCTGTTCAATGAGCCTTAATTATATTTTTGCCTGAATAGTCTATGTTTCACAGAATAAATTTGATTAAGCTAATATCAGCTTCCATTAACACCAAGTTATAATGGTTTTGTTATTGTTTGCCTTGCACAACTTTCATTGTGTATTTTGCATTTGGCCAAGTCTAAATGCTAGAAGGTCCTAGTGGTTAAGGCAACAGGCTAGAAACCAGGAAGCTGTGAGTTCTAGTCCCGCCTTAGGCATGAAAGCCGGCTGGGTGACCTTGGGCCAGTCACTCTCTCTCTCAGCCCAACTCACCTCACAGGGTTGTTGTTGTGGGGAAAATAGGAGGAGGAAGGAGTATTAGGTATGTTCGCCGCCTTGAGTTATTTATAAAAATAATAATGGTGGGATTAAAAAAAAAGGAGTCCCCTGAGGTGTTAGACAAGAGGTTACTTGATAGACCTAAAATAGTCAAGGGTTCAGATCCCTATGACTCTAGGTGGAAAAATGAGAATGTAGGTTGAGTATTGAGACTGTTGCAGACCGTAATTTTAACCATGCTGATCATATTTACATTATTTACATTGCTTTCTCAATATCTGCTCATTTATATATATTTTTATTTGTACATTAGAATGGATTGATTTCTTAATAAAGCTCCAGGTGGTTTTTACAAATAATGGTTTGCTATCAGTATTCCAGTGTTCTTTCAGTCTAGCTGCTCCACAACATTTTGTTAGTCCCATATGCACATATAAAAGGAACAAGGCCCAGGATTCTCTGTGTCTTCCAACATAAATTGGATAGGAATTGGATATACAGTCAGAACCAGAAGAAGATAAGGGACTAAACCTCCTGACAATACCATCTAATCATCTGAAGCAGGAACCCATAAAAACATTAAATCCAGAGTCTAAGGCGAGGATCAGAATGAGCAGACCACAATGCAAAATGGGAAGAATCACAAAATGCACATTTTTAACATTATGTTAAGCTGATTTGTGGGATTCACAAATATATTGTCCTGTGTTGCCCGATTTGTTCAAAAGGAACAGCAACAGTAGAAGGGAGGATGAATTGTACTGTATGTTAAAAAATATCCAGGGGGTAGAAGAAGATACAAAGGGAATAGCTATCCTTGACCTGATATTAATTAATAGGGAAGACTATTCATTCATTCATTCATTCATTCATTCATTCATTCATTCATTCATTCATTCAACACATTTATATCACCACCCATCTCCCCTGCATGGAGTGACCCTTTGTTAAGACTTTGTTAAGGAAGTAGATGCAGCAGGAACACTGCGGCCATGCAATGCTTGAATTCTTTTTTATAAGGGAAACTAAAATGAAATATAGTCAAATGTATTATCTTGGACTTCAAAAAGGCAGATTTTAATAGATTCGGAGCAATGAAAAGTAGGACCCAATGGAAGAAGACACTAAAAGGAAAGAAACTCAAGACTGGTAGGATACTCTACAGAAGGAAATACTGAAAGGATAATTGCCAGCAATTCCTATAAGGGAAAAAATGAAGCCAATGTTGCTATACAAGCCACTTACTGAAGATCTGAAAACGAAAGAGGACACATGCACACACAAAATAAAATAAAAAGAGAGTTAGATCACCTAGAAAAAGACTAGAAACTCAGAGCAGTATAACTGATGTTCGGAAAGCAAAAGCTTAGAATGAGCCGAGAGTTGTGAAAGATGCTAAGAAAATTTTAAACAGTTTTATTAGGTAAGTTCAAAAGAAAAAGAAAAGAAAAGGATCGGTCGGCCAGCTGTTATAGGAAGATGGGAAAATACTAACAGATAACAAAGAAAAGGCAGAACTACTTAATTTCTATTTTGTTCAGTTTTTCCATCAAGGACAAAAAAATGAATTCCACTAGGAAATAGTGAAGAGCAAGAGGGGGGGTCAGAACTGAAGCTTGAGATGGACAGAAACAGGGGATACCTGTTTATTTTGAATGAGTTTAAAAGTTCAGGACTAGAAACTTACCTGTCAGGGATGCTTTAATTTGATTACAGCACTGAAGAGGAGGTTGGACACAGTGCCCTAGGTGTTCCCTCCTGGCACGATGATTCTAAGATCCTAAGTGAAAGACAACACTGACCACAAAGGTCCGCATAGTAAGGGGTGTGGTGGCTCAACAGGTAAGACACCAGGCTTGTCGATCGGAAGATCGCAAGTTCGGAGGTTCGAATCCCTAACCCTGCGTGCGGAGTGAGCTCCCGCACTCTCCCCAGCTCTTGCCAACCTAGCAATTCGAAAGCACGCAAATGCAAATACTGTAGATTGATAGGTACCACTTCGGTGGGTAGGTAACAGCGTTCCACATGCGTCATGCGGCCACATGACCGTGGAAGCGTCTTCGGACAAAGCTGGCTCTTCGGCTAACAAACGGAGATTGTTAAAAGATTGTCAAAAGAGGAGGAGGAGGAGGAGGAGGAGGAGGAGGAGGAGGAGGAGGAGGCTTATTACATTGCCTAGCCATCCTTACCTCTTATAATCCTTCCCTCATTTTCTCTGCAACCATCATGTGACTGCATCGCTTAGCAACGACAATCCCGGCAGTCCCAGTTGCCATTGTAACCCCAAGACACATGGGTCATTCAGCAGGAAGTGGTGGGAGTCCCAGGTAAGGAGCACAAGGGTGCCACAGGGTGGCTCAAGGGGTGGGGGAGACCGGGGGAGGCCTTGGGAGGGCCAGCACAGGTACACATGAGTTGGAGGAGGCCGGGGGAGGGCTTGGGAGGCCCAGTGCAGGCTGCATGCAAGGGCAGGAAGGCTGGGGGATAGATGGCATGGGACGGTGCGAGCACAGGAAGGCCAGGAGCACTTACCAGAGCAACTTGAGACCTTCCCTGCTGGCTTCCCCATTGACTTTGCTTGTGGGAAGCCAGCCGGAAACGTCACAAATGGCAACCACATGACTGCAGGATGCTGCAACCCTCGTATGTGTGAGCCAGTTGCCAAGGTCCCAAATCACGATCATGTGACCATGGGGGTGCTGCGATGGCCAGAACTTTCAAGGTCAGTCATAAGTACCACTCATTCAGTGCCATCACAACTTTGAATGGTCACTGAACAAGTGGTTGGTAAGCAAGGACTACCTGTGTTTGCATCTATAACTCCTTTGCCACTGTGGTCAAGCTAGGTATTCCCTTATGTATTCCCTCATGCATGAGGAAATTCTCGCTATATTTCTTTCTACGTTCCTTCAAAGGGTGCATAGAAATTCTCAGGGCCTGTTCTAAAGCAGCAGAAGTTGTAATTTCAAGCCAATCAAACTTTACCCATGATGGATAAAGAAATCAAAATCAACATTCTTTCATCACAAGCTTGGGGATTTTAGGTGTCCTATTTTCTTAAGAACATAAGAAGAGCCTTGCTAGATCCTCTCAAAAATTTCAATTGCACTGCCTCAATTGGGGCTAAGTCTTGGTAGTAATAAATAGGGTAGTAAATAAATAATAAAGTAATAAAGTAATAAATTTTTTGTTGTTCAGTCGTTTAGGGTAGTAATAAATAGGGTAGTAAAAATAGGGGCGTGGTGGCTCAGCGGGTAAGACGCCAGGCTTGTCGATCGGAAGATCGCAAGTTCGGAGTTTCGAATCCCTAGCCCCGCGTGACGGAGTGAGCTCCCGCACTCGCCCCAGCTCTTGCCAACCTAGCAATTCGAAAGCATGCAAATGCAAGTAGATAAATAGGTACCACTTCGGTGGGTAGGCAACAGCGTTCCGCGAGAGTCATGCCGGCCACATGACCGTGGAAGCGTCTTCGGACAACGCTGGCTCTTCGGCTAACAAACGGAGATGAGCACCGGCCCCTAGAGTTGGACACGACTGCAGAAATGTGCGGGGGAAACCTTTACCTACTTGGTAGTAATAGATCTGCACGCAGCAAAGCAAGTGGCTGATGACCTTAGCTCTGAACATTTTCTTGGAGCACAGAAATGGTTATTGCTGTCATGACTGGCAAAACAGCTCCCAAATTCAATGTCAGAATCCTGAAGCTACTGAAGGCCACTAAAATCAGACTGGGAAAAGTGTCCCACTGTGAGATGCAGGTCACCAAGCCCTGCTTCAAATCTATTTTTTTTAAAAAAAAAAAAATTCAATAAAAAAAAAGACAAGTAGAGAGGCTTCATGGAAAAATATTATAACATGCAAATGTTAGAAATATATAAATACAGTGGAATATCATACTTTGCATGGGTTGGCATCTGCCATATTAATTCTGGTGCCATGTTTGGCCTTCCAGTCTAAAAAACAGTTAACCAGCCTGCAGCTCCCATTTCATTGGCTTTTTCTTATATTTTGGTATATCTTACCTTAAAAAGGTAAAGGTTCCCCCCGCACATTGGTGCAGTCGTGTCCAACTCTAGGGGCCGGTGCTCATCTCCATTTGTTAGCCGAAGAGTCATCATTGTCCGAAGACGCTTCCGTGGTCATGTGGCCGGCATGTCGCACGCAGAACGCTGTTACCTACCCACCGAAGCGGTACCTATTAATCTACTTGTATTTGCATGCTTTTGAATTACTAGGTTGGCAAGAGCTGGGGCGAGTGCAGAAGCTCACTCCGTCACGCGGGACTAGGGATTCGAACCTCCGAACTTGCGATCTTCCGATCGACAAGCCTGGCGTCTTACCCGCTGAGCCACCACGCCCCCATATATCTTACCTACCTGCGCTTAATGGATGTTTGGCTCAGGTGTGGCAGAAAAAAAAACTTCCCTGGAATTTGCCAATTAACTGTTAGAAATCCATTAGGCATTGTATGAATTGTTCCAACTGTTTGAGTAGAAGCATTTATACAATGAGATGGCCAGAAGCATCGAAATCATGAATAAAATATTGGTGGAAGGGTGGGTGGATTACAAATGGGAAAACACTTCCACGTGTATAGGAGTGAGTTTGTGTTCGGAGGTGGTTTTCTCAGCAGTCACACTGACACAAAAGAATGGTGCTGATGAAAAAAGGAGTGAAAAAAAGGAAGATTATCACCTTGACACCTACTGTTGGCAATATTATCAGCATCACCCAAAGCTCTGCAAAGTTTTCAAGGCCGTGGTGTGAAATTGAAGGTGTTATTATGGAATGGGTACCAAACCCACCCACCCCCAAAAGATAATACAAGATAAGAAAAAGATATTTAAATACCCTAGGAATTTTATTACTTTTTTAAGACATAAGAAAGAGTAGGTGACGTTTTTTCCTGTCAAGGGCCATATTTTGGAAAAATTGGAAAAATTGGAAAAATACAGTATATATATATATATATATATATATATATATATATATATATAATACTGTATATATACAGTATATTTTCTCATGAAGATCACAGAGGAGACATTACTGAAGTCAGCAAAAATGAATGGAGGCAATTTCATTTTATGTATTGTCGAAGGCTTTCACGGCCGGAGTTCGATGGCTGTTGTGGGTCTTCCGGGCTGTGTGGCTGTGTTCTGGAAGTTGTGGTTCCTAACGTTTCGCCAGCATCTGTGGCCAGCATCTTCAGAGGGCAGGAGCACAGATAGAATATCTGTGATAGAGATCATAGATAGAGATTTTGCTTCTATCTGTGCTCCTGCCCTCTGAAGATGCTGGCCACAGATGCTGGCGAAACGTTAGGAACCACAACTTCCAGAACACGGCCACACAGCCCGGAAGACCCACAACAGCCAATTTCATTTTCTCTGAAGCTTCCCTTTTTTTTTCTCCTCTCTTTCTTGACACCATCTTTCCCCAACAGGTAAGGGACTGATTTTTTTTTACCAGATCTTTTTCAAGTAAGAAATAATACTGACCTCTTAGAGACAGATATTTAAATAAAACTTCAGAGCCAGGAAGTGTTTCAGGGCTGCACCATGACCAAAATATCACAAACCACTTCCTCTTCTAGAAGTTGGTTTGAAAAATGACCAATCACCCCAGAATGGCTGGATTGGTGCATTTTTGGAGATAACAAATTGGGGGAGATGGGCGGTGATATAAATTTAAATAATAAATAAATAACAAAATATTCCAGGATACATAGAACATTTGGAACATCAAGTTCTGCAGCCAATTATGAATACCCACAGGGTATGTGGACCAGGTACAGCATTGATAGCCCTTCTGTTCCAACATGTAGGGGTGTGTGTTGGGTATGGTAAAAAAAAAATCAACAAGGGCCCACAACAATGCGATCAAAGCTCTGCCTGTTTTTTAAGTGGGCATCAACCTGATGTCTGTTAGCCTCAGATCTCTTGGAAAGATTAAAGGATCTTGCAAATAGATATTTGTGAGAACATTTGCCTGTTTCCAGGATTCCATCTGTTGATAGATGTAATACAGGCACATTAAATATTTCCCGTTTAAGACCCTAAGCTCATTTTATCATAGGCTTGGAATTCAGAGATGTATTTAATACTAACCAAGGTTTAGGGTTAAAATTGAAGCCCATTCAGCAGTCTGTTAGAACTACTGAAATGGAGCAGAGCTGCAAAACTCGTGTACAGAAAAAGAATATTGTTTAAAAACAGAGCCCATGAGCATATTAGAGAGATCCAGGTTAATCTTACACCCTTAGCCCACCCAAGCATAAAGATAGGCACGCTTAGACATGGCATGTATGAAAAGTAAGTACAAAAGAGTCCTTACGTTTATTCATTGCAGGTACAGCATTTTTGGTAGATAAATTATGTTCCATTTCTTCTTCCTGTTCCCTAAACTTTATACCTCTTGCCCTGCTTGCTGCAAGAGATGCGTGTAGAAAGGGGGCGAAATCTCCTAGGCCCATCCATGGCCTAGGTTGGAGCAGCACACAGCCATGTGCTTGCTCCCGGTCCAAGGAGGAGAGAGAGAGAGAGAGAGAGAGAGAGAGGAAGTGGGAGTGGCCACAAACATGGAGAGCTTGCACCCTAGAGCAGCCACCCATATGCTGATGAGGCATGCTGGATTTGCTAGAATCTCCAACAAAAATACTATCTAACTACTGGTAAAACAAGTCATGGTCACCAAACCTGAGGCCAAGAGCACAGATTGTCTGAAACGGGAGTTTATGTTTGACAGTAAAGAAATCATCTCAGGGAAAGTAGGGTTTCTTTCAATAGATGCATTTAAGCAGAGGTTGGATGTACATTAGAATGAATACACTTCAAAAATGATTCAGAAAAGTCCTTTGGATCTTGTGCAAATCCAGCACTTCCCTGCTATGCATTACATTACTCTGACTTTTTTCAGACTTCCATGTGAGCCTGCAAGACCTGGAAAAATGAAGCTACTTTAAGGAACATGAAATCTGAAACACTTCTGAATCATTTTCCAAACATGCACGGTCCTAACAGACATTTGTTAGGGCTGCTTCAATTTGGATTCCTACACTGTGCTGCGATTAGACTTGATGTCCCCTCCAACTTGATGGCTGCATTGGCACAACATGCTCATTCAATGAAAGACAAAAGTTTCGGGTTTAACATTGTTCAGTTTCTTCTTGGGGGGTGGAGGGGGCAATAGTTTCGTTCAGTTTTGTTGATGGCTTAGCATGTCATGCAAATACAACTCATTTGCTTAAATCATTATTTAATGTACTGCATGACCCCATGACCTAAATTAATTCAGGAACCAGGTTAGGTATGTTATGCAAACCCAGTCCTTCCTTCAGTAGGGCAAAATCTTCCTAAGGATGGAATGCATCTTCCAGACTGGCATTTGCTCAGACAAATAGTGGTACCATACAAAAACAAAGGAGGCAGTTTATTTATTTCAGAATGGTAATTCTAATTATATGCACGTTTATACAAATGGGAACTCATTGATTTTACTGTGCGTGTGTGTGTATAATTACAGCCTTCAGGTGATAACTAATACCACACAGGAAACCAGGGTTTCCTTCCTTCTGAGGCCCCTATAATCCATCCCAAAAATCTCTTTCTAGTGAGTTCCCCATTGGGGGAGATGGGCAGTGATATAAATTGAAGAGAATATTTGTAGCTCAGGGTTGAACTGTGGAGTCCTTGGTGCTCTCTGAGCCTTGTTGTTTTCTTGCAGACGTTTCATTGCCAGGCTAGGCCACATCTTCAGTGCGAAAAGGGAGTGGGACTTGCTCTCTGTTTATATACCCTGGCTTGATGTAAATTAATGATATAAATTTAAATAATAAATAAAATAATAAAATTTAAGAGAAAACTGTTCATGTTGGTAGGCCACACCTTCTGAGATTTGAGTGGAGTGGGAAGTCTTTACAAAATAAAACTTAGTATTGCTCATAGATTAATTGTGTGCCATCAAGTTGGTGTCAATTCTTAGTGACAACATAGATAGGTTTTCTCCAGGATGATTATTCCCAACGTGGTGCTTCAGGTCCTCCAACAGTGCATGAATTACCTTGCTGCTGTTTGTCCTCTTTTTCTCTTTCCTTCCATCTTTTCCAACATTACAGACTTCTCCAGAAAGCTAGGTCTTTGCATAATGTGTTCAAACATGATAATATGAGGCTGTCATTTGTGCTTCAAGTGAGAACTCTGGGTTGATTTGTGCTGTTATCCATTTGTTTGTTTTCTAGGCTGTCCATTATATTCTCAGGAGTCTTCTCCAAAAATTGCTTGCAGGGGCTTTTCAAGTGGCAAATGATGGCATGCATGTACAAAACAGGTGAGCTGTCAATTGTGAAGCCATGCCCACCATCTTGAAGATTTTGACACTCTTTCCCCATGAATCCCCCTCTTTCCGCTGTGAAAAGGTGGCTAACTACAGCAAAAGAGGGGGGGAAAACAAAATACAAATACAAACCCATCCAATTAAAAATATGACTTAAAAAAAAAGATTGATTGAGGTAGATTGGCTTAAAACTGACATGATTTAGGAACCTATGGTGGATGTTCCAGCTTTCTGAGTGGCAAAATGTTATTTGCATTTAGCTTCCTGCAAAGAATGTTTAACAATTCACATGGGAAGAACTACATAATTTTTTTTCCCCTGGAGGTGCTCTTTCTCTTAATCTGGAGCGTTATGGGAGGAATATTCCAAAACCGTTTATCTACCTGCAGCTCTCACTGCCTCATTGCCAGCTCATTCTGCTTCAAAGTCTGCTGTGAATCAAACTCAGCTTCTGGGCTTTATGGACACACCCATATAGTTTTTGGAAACTGGCATGCCTTCCTTCTTCAGGGATTTTTTTTTTTTCAGTTTGCCAAGCTCTCTTACAGCCCTGGAATTTTTCTGGTGACATCCCATCCAAGTGCTAACTAACTCCAATCCTGCTTAGCTTGTGAAGATGAGCCAAAATTGGCTACTAGGTTAGTTGCAAAATAACATATTTCTGGAATAGAAGAGAATATCTGTAGCTCAGGGTTGAACCGTGGAGTCCTTGGTGCTCTCTGAGGTTGGTTGTTTGCTTGAAGACATTTCATTACCCAACTAGGTTATTAATTTTATTTGAGTTCAGAGTTTTAGAAGCCAATGGCGGGACTTTGGAAAGCACTGCTTTAGTAAGAGGAGTAAATTCCAGCCCACATTCCTGAAGCTCAACAAAATATTTTCGAAGCATGTGGAGATAATTTGAAAATAAGCCTAATTTTTCAATTATTCATTTGTGTCTCACTCCTACAAGTGGTTTTGTTAGAATGTCTGCTAACATGTTTTTGGTGTCACAATATTTTAAAATGACCTCTTTCTTGGCAATAAAATCTTTAACAAGATAAAAACGAATGTCAATGTGCTTTGTTCTCTGTCTACAGCCTTCAGATAATGCTAAATGAATGCAGGCCTGGTTGTCTTCATGAACAGTTACAGGCTGATGTAATTCTATTGCTATATCTTTTAATAATTGCTTGAACCAGACAATTTCATTACAAATCTGAGCTAAAGCATAGAATTCAGCCTCAGCTGTTAAAATTGCCACTAGAGCAGAGCTTTCCAAACTGTGTGTCGCAACACAAAAGTGTGTCACCACACACAGTCTGGTGTGTTGCCACACAACCCGGAAGTGCTGGTCATCATCAGCGCTTCCGGGTTTTTGCGTGCTGCCACAATGGTGGCACTTCCAGGTTTTCCCGCGGTGACACACCAACAGCGGTTGGTGTGTCACCGTGGGAAAACTTTGGAAAGCCCTGCACTAGAGATTGTTTTCTAGAATACCAAATAATAGTTGACGCAGCAAATTTAATTACAGCTCCAGAAGTGGACTTACGATCAGTTAGATCTCCAGCCCAATCTGCATCACACCAGCTTCCTAATTTTTCCCCTGTTTCAGAAGCCGATAATTTCAAACAGTAATCCTTGGTACCTTGTAAATACCTAAAAAGTCTTTTTAATCCAGCTTTTGCAGCAGATGTAGGATTCTCCAAAAATCTGCTCAAACTTGACACACTGCTTGAAATATCTGGCCTAGAATTATTTGCAATGTATAGTAGACTTACAATAGCAGACCTAAAGCCATCTGCTTGAGATGACTCAGCTTCCCCCTTCTCCCCCTCCTCCTTTAGAAATTCGGGAAGCATGGGGGTGGAAACAGACTTACATTCCTGCATTTTAAAATCCTCTAGAAGTTTTTTAATCTTACCACTTTGGCTTATGAGAAAACTTCCATCATCTTCTCTGTGAATTTCCAAACCTAGATAATTTGTAATTTTTCCAAGATTTTTCAATCTGAATTACTTTTCATACATTCCTCAAAAGCATGTCTTTGCTTATCTGATTATATAAGCAGCAATAAATCATCCATATACAGTACAAGCATAAGTACATAAAACCTTGTTTATCTTTCTTTACATAAACACATGGATCAGCTACCCCTTTCTCAAACCCAAAAATTTTGCAAAGTTTCATCAAGTTCAATATTCCAACAGCAAGCAGCTTGTTTTAGACCATAAATGGACTTATGTAATTCACACACAAGATGTTTACCTTGTTCATAACCTGGAGGTTGATGCATATACAATTTATGTTCTAATTCACCATACAGAAATGCAGTTTGAATAACATAGCAATAAACAGACATATTTTTGATAGCAGCAACCTTTAACAGCAACCTGATAGACTCACCCTTTGTTACAGAAGCAAAAGTTTTATCATAACCCACATTTTTTCTTTGAGAAAACCCTTTTGCAACCAATCTTGCTTTATATTTCTGAATTTTACCATTTGCATTCTTTATCCATTTGAAAACCCATCTACAATCCAAACAGCGCTCATTTGGAGGTAGATTAACCAATTTCCAGGTTTTGTTTTCTTTCAAGCAAGCTAATTCCTGTTGCATTGCCTCATGCCAGCATTTTGCAATTTCAGATGGCATCTCATTTACTTGCTCTAGAGATTCAGGTTCTGTGTGAATGTGAAATGCTTTCACTACATCCACTTCATAACATGAAGGAGGAATCCCTTTATTACACCTTTGAGACCTGCTAGGTAGGACAGGACTAACATTCTGACTCCCACCATTTTCCTGAGAAACCTGTCTTTTCAGACAGTTCAGCTTGCTGTTCCTCTGGTTTATTTATTTCACTCAGATCACCATCAGCAAAACCTTGCTGTTCCCCAATGGATAAATCAATTGAAGAACTGGAGTTTATTTTGTCCCAATTTTGCTCAGCAAATGAAGCACTTTTACTAATTATTAATTGATTACCTAGTATGAACCTGTAGCTCCTCTGGCTTTGTTCATATCCAACAAAGATAGCTTTCTTTGTTCTGGAAGCTCCCTTGCGCCTCAGCTGCTTAGGAATGTGCACCCAAGCTGTGCTTCCAAAAACTCTGAGGTGACTGACCTTAGGCTTCATGCCATGTTTTTTGTTGTTTATTCGTTCAGTTGCTTCTGACTCTTCATGACTTCATGGACCAGCCCACGCCAGAGCTTCCTGTCAGCCATCACCATCCCCAGCTCCCCACGGTCGAGTCCATCACCTCCAGAATATCATCCATCCATCTTGCCCTTGGTCGGCCCATCTTCCTTTTGCCTTCCACCTTCCCTAGCATCAGCATCTTCTCCAGGGTATCCTGTCTTCTCGTTATGTGGCCAAAGTTCTTCAGTTTTGCCTTTAATATCATTCCTTCAAGTGAACAGTCTGGCTTTATTTCCTGAAGTATGGACTGGTTTGATCTTCTTGCAGTCCAAGGCACTCTCAGAATTTTCCTCCAACACCACAGTTCAAAAGCATCTATCTTCCTTCGCTCAGCCTTCCTTATGGTCCAGCTCTCGCAGCCATAGGTTACTACAGGGAATACCATTTCCCAATCTTAAACCAGTCCGTTGTTCCGTGATCTGTTCTCACCATTGCTACTTGATCATTATACAGATTCCTCAGGAGGCAGACAAGATGACTTGGTATCCCCATATGACCAAGAACTTGCCACAATTTGTTGTGATCCACACAGTTCATGCCATAGAACAAATGAAATGGTGTATCTTCAATTGCTCTATTAAACAATCTGTTTTGCACATAACAAGCTGTGGATACTGCCTCACCCCAAAACTTAAAAGGTAACCTTGCATCTTTAAGCAAACACATCATGGCTTCTTGCAGAGTCCTTCCCCAATGCTCAGCAACTCCATTTTGTTCAGGAGTACACGGGTTAGACAAAATGTGCTCTATCCCTTTTTCTGACAAAAAACTTTTAAATTTTGTAGACAGATACTCTCCACTTCTGTCAGATTGCAAAGCAGATACAGGCTTTGGGAATTTTTCATTTGCCCATGTTACAAAACTTTTAAACTTTTCAAATGCCTCGTCTTTATGTTTCAACAGATAGATGAATGTATACCTTGAAAAATCATCAATTATGGTCAATATATACCTTGCTTCTCCAGAACTAGGAGAAAAGGGACCAATGACATCAGAATGGACAATTTCTAGTGGTCTAGAAGTGGTTCTATCAGCATTTTTGCACACATTTAAGCATTTAAATGTAACCGCCCAGAGTCCCCCTTGGGGGAGTTGGGCGGTGATAAATCCAATAAATAAATAAATAAATAAATAAATAAATAAATTTTGCTCCGTCAGTCTTATTTTCCTTGCAGACATTACAATCTAGATATTTATCACAAGATTTCAATTTTAAATCAGCACATATGTTTGGCATTTGAGATATGTATTTAAAGTTAGCATGAGCAAACCTCCTATGAAGCAAATGAACACACTGGTCATGAATTGGAGTATTACCAAACACAGCTTTGCTGTGATTCCCAGAAGCTTTCTGGACAATGTAAAGTGAATCCTTTTGAACACAAGTTGCACACAATTTACCATTCTTCCTAATTTCACAGCCATCTTTCTTAAAAGTTATTGCATATCCAGTTGCTACTAACTGAGCTACAGACAAAATATTAGATTGAAAACTTGGTACAAATAAAACATTTTCCCCTAAACAAGATAGATACATATCACCTTGACCCATGATCTTAGACATAGACCCATCAGCCAAGGAAACACTTTGTTAGTTTTAGACAAAGATACAAAAGAACTTTTACAATTACAAATATGACAATTTGCCCTGCTATCCAACACCCAGATATCTTTATTACAGTTTTCAACAACCTGTGCAATATGAGAAGTCTGCAGAGCTTTCTTTCTCGTTGTTTCTTTATTCTTCTGTACAATCTTCTTACCTTTGAACAACTAGTCACAGTCCTTGCGTAGATGCCCAGACGAACCACAATGAAAGCAACACTTACTTGCAAATGCAGAAGCTTGAAACTCGAGGCTTTTTCGTTCTCTTGGCTTTTCATGCTGCAGCTTTCCAAAAGAAAGGGGCACAGATTTTTCTTGTCTCTTTTCCCATTCAGCAAGCAGGCGAGCAGAGACAAACGATGGAGTTAAATCATTTTCAGGGATCGCTTCCAGAGTGCAGATCAAGGTGTCCCATGAATCATTCAGCAAGGACAAAATGATGTAGGCTTTAGTGAGAGGAGTAAATTCCAGCCCATGTTCCTGAAGCTCAACAAAATACTTTTGAAGCGTGTGGAGATGCTCAGGTAAATTGCCATGCTCTGGTAAATAAACTTTATACAGCTTCTTGGTTAAAGTTACTTTATTTCCAGCTGTAGTCTTTACATATAAATTGCATAAAGAGTCCCATAGTTTTTGGAAGTTTGCAAACCACAAACATGCACAAGCTGAGTATCCTCCACTCCTTTAACTATCAAAGCTTTTCACCTCTCATCCCATCTCACCCAAGCTTGATCAGGATTTGCAGGAGTTAGATCAACTATGGGAGACCATAGGTCTTCTCTCCGAAGAAAACTTTCCATTTTCAGAGCCCAGTTCAAATAATTAGAGTCAGAAAGACGTCCTAAAGGCATGCCTTGGTAACTTTCAGCAGCCATTTCTCTCCCCTGTTTGAAAACCATAAGGCTTCCTCTTCAAACAGACAAATGGCTTGCAGTCTCCAGGAAGTTTCAAAATAAAAGTCAATCAATCAATTTTTTATTTCGGTCATGGACCAGCATACAACTAGTAACATAACAATTACGCTAAAATAGAAATAAAATAAATATAAAAAGTCATATTGATAGCATAAAATAAGATAAAGATAAAATTATTAAGGTAAAATTACAGAGTACAGGTATTAAAAAGCAAAAAAAAATCCTATAAAATTACAATTAATTTTACAATGAATAATCTATATACTATAAATAACTAGGGCAAATAGCTATAGAAGGGCATATGTAATACTAAAATTTGTATAACACTACGAGAATGTAAAGCTATGCTAACTTATATTATCAAATCAAATCAATTTAGACCAGCAAACAAAACGAAAAATTCACATCTGGTTAGAATAAAAGAAAAAACACTTAAAATTCTAAAAAATCTAAGAAAAATTAGAAGAGATATTGTGGCGTGCTGTACAGATTATAAAGCAATATTTAGCTGTGGTCAATGAAGTAAAATCAGATTGGTCTGATAAAAACAGTCTGAGGTAAAAAGAATCCGAACGACCTGGATATTTGGTAAAAAATTGAGATAATAATTCCAGGCGAGCATCTGCATAAAGAGGACAATATAAAATGACGTGATCCATTGTTTCAATTACTCCTCTGCCACATGGGCACAGTCTTTGATCAAAAGGGATATTTCGATATCTCCCTTCAATAACAGCTGTTGGAAGGGCATCGAATCTAGCCAAGGATAAGGCCCTTCTAAATTTTGGAATTGTTATGCAGCTAAGATATCTAGCTGGTTGGAGGAGATGTGCAGAGTGGCCCAAAAAGATGTTTTTAGGTAAAACTGATAAATCGGATTGTAGCTCTAAATCGATGGCCCATTGTTTGAGATCAGCTAGTGCACGTTCATAGCCCAACAAGATGATGGCTGCCCCTGAAAAGCCATATAATTGCAGCTTGGCATGTATTGCCTGGCACCAAGAAGATTGAAAACTATTGGTCATAATCAAAGGGGCCAGGCCAACTGGGGAAAAAAGAAAGCTTAAGCCAGTAAGTAAAAGAGTAAATCCAAGCAGAAGTTTCTATTTTTAATAGGCCAGCTTCACGGCGAAGCACCACGTTGGGGACGCATCAAGGTACTTGAAAGATAGATCTTAAAAACGTGGATTGGATTCTTTCAAGAGAAAGGAATGACCTGTAGGGGCCCAACTGAGCTCCAAAAAGGAGCTGAGCTCTGATCTTAGCTGAGAAAACTTTTATCGCGGCTGGTATATATTGAGCTCCTTTGGAGAAATAGAAAGATTGTAGTGCTGCCGCTGTTTTTTGTGCATTCAGGCTGACATAGTCGGCATGGAATTTGCGGTTACCCGTGGCATGAAAAACAATCCCCAAATATTTAAAGGTCTTAACTTGCTCTATTAAATGATTGTTTAGCCGCCAGACATGTGCCTTAGGGCGCTTGGCAAAAACCATAACCTTGGTTTTTGAGTAGTTTATTTCCAGCCATTCTTCTCGGCAGTGCTCAGCAAGCATACAGAGTGCCCGCTTCAGGCCAATCTGTGTCCGAGAAAGCAACACAGCATCATCTGCATATAAAAGAACAGAGGTGTGTCTATTTCCCAGTTTTGGGGGATGAAGAGATGGGCTATTCAATTTGTCTATGAGAGAGTTAATATATAGATTAAAAAGAAGGGGAGCTAGAATACATCCTTGTCTCACTCCTCTATTGACTGGGATCTCCTTGGTGCAATGTCCATACATATTACATCGCACCTTCATCTGGGAATTTTCATGAAGTTTATATATAAGAACAAGTAATCTTCTATCAATCGAGGAAGAATTCAATTTCTCCAATAGTTTGGCTCTAGCAATGAAATCAAAAGCACATCTAAGGTCAATAAACACTGCATAGAGTGTTGAGCAAGCTCCGGAGGAATATTTCTCGACTAGATGTTGAAGAGTTAAAGCATGGTCAAAGATTGAGCGGCCTTCTCTAAAGCCTGCCTGCTCATCAGACAAGATATTCTCAGTTATAATCCAATCCAGGAGCTTATTGTATAGGTGTCTAGCATATAATTTGCTAACCACACTGAGAAGGCTGCTGGGCCGATAATTGGCAGGTAAATCTCTGCCTCCTTTTTTATAGATTGGAATCACCAAAGCTAGACCCCAATCATCAGGGACCTTAGCATAGTTGTCAATATAGATGAATAGGGAAGCCAAAACAGGTGCCCACCAATCTAAATTGTTGCGAATGACCTCTGCTGAGATAAAGTCATATCCTGGAGCTTTGTTCGATTTCAGCTTTTTAATCAGGTTTATAATCTCAGAGCCTGAGACAGGGGGCCACGGGGGGAGCAAGTGAGCTTCATAGTCTAATTCCCTCTTTGGGTGAAATGATTCCTCCTGTGTATACAATGATCTGAAGTAGTCTTCCCAGGCTGAAGCAGGAATAAGAGACGAGATTCGTAAATTAGAAGAAGCAGATTGGAGAGTTACACATCCTGATCTCTCTTTCATTTTTATATAATTTTGATTCTAGCTTCTCTGAGCTGGGCCCATAACCTATTAATTTTATTTGAGTTCAGAGTTTTAGAAGCTTGCATTGAGAGATTAAAAAAATAAACTAGTCTTTTGCAATAAAAATAAAGTTGCATTTATTCAAAAAAACAAGAAACCTATCTACAATCTGTTTACCTGCATAAAGGTACAAGCAGCAAAACATCTTCATTTGAATAGTAAAAGAAACAAGAGAAGTGGGGGCAGGCTAAACAAAGGATGTTACCTTTATACATTTAACTTTTTGCTCACTGGCAATAAATCACCATAGTAACCAATTAGCATGTGACTTCTCAACACTCAGCCTAGTCAAACAAGAATACCATATATGGTAACAAACACCTTGAGAGTACAAAGAGATTCCTTATTTGGTAACAGTTGTTAGAGATATCGGGTTTCAACCAAGCACGTCTCACACAAGCTTGAAGGAGGGGCAGCTCTGCTGCAACCTAATCTTACTGCTTTGTGTGGATGGGGTTTGAATCCCGGTTTCCTGTTCTTCTCCTTCCTTTCCTTCTTCCCTTTTTCTGTTCGAATCTCAACTGGGAAGGATGGTCATCCATGACTGTCCTCGTGGCTCATACCTCCATTCAGCAAGGCCACATTGAGAAGACTGTGTATTTGGTCAGAACCTATCGCTCGCACGCATGGACTGTTTCTACCATGAAACTGTGATCTACAATAAACTGTAAGCTCTTTTTATGTTACTTTACATTAACATGTGAAGTATGTTTATTTTTTGTTTTTGAACTGATTAAGCCTTGTGCAAGTTACTGGCGCGCTCCTACTCTGCTATAAACTAATTGCAAGATGCATGGATTTCTGTTATTAGCAATTCAGAATTCCTACAACAGTAACCTGAATACCAGCAGACTTTGTGACTCCAGTGAGTGAGGAAAAAAATATACCTTAGCATGTCTTTTTAAACAATATCTTGTGACCCAGATTCTTTTAGATCACAAAATAAAAAATAGAACATATGTAACATCTTCAGTGCTAGTGAGTGTGGGGTTTTCTCCCTGTTTATATACAGTAGCTTGCCCTGCCAGTTTTAGTGGGGGTGTGGTTTTCTCCTTGGTAGTTCCTTGATTAGGGCATTGTTTTCTGCTTCATTGTTTGTCTGTTGTTAATCCCTGTTTATCTGGGTGTTGGTTGCTGGAGAGGATGTGTTCTGGTCTTTTTGTTTCCTTCTTAGCTTTTTGTCTCTCTTGAATGGTGTTTAAATGTTGTTTACCTCTATGTGCCTGTTGATGGCTGACTTGTCTGAATGCCAAGCTTCTAGGAATCGCCTAGCATTTTTGGATTTGGCTTGGTCTAAGATGCTCACAGTTTCTCAGTTGAAGCTGTGGTTGATTCTGTCCATGTGTTGTGAGATTAAGGAGTTTTCATCATGTCTTCTGATTTCTAGTTGGTGTTCATGGATGTGCTCTGCTAGTCTTTTGCCTGTCTGTACTACATAGTGGCTGTTGCAGTCCTTACACTATCTGTTGTAGGTGACTCCCATTTTTAAAGTATTTCTATGCTGTAAGGACCAAGAAAATTACTGAAATGAGACAAAGCTTCTAAGAAGCCTAGATCAAATTTCTCAATCCATACAATTGCTGAACCATTAATACAACTTGCTTCCAAACATTTGCTCCATAGCTAACAATCCTCTCCAGAGACTGTTATTTTTAATCGGGATGGTAGATGGCCAAAGGGTAACATGTCCTGCTTCAAAACATTTTTGAGAGGGATACCAGCTGCAGCAGTGGAAAAAGAGAGAGAGAGAGAGAGATGAAAATGTATTAAAGTGCCAAGAGGCCAATATGATAAAGATCCCCCAAATCAGAGGGAAACAGCCAAGGCGCAGCCCTATGATTAATGGTGCTGAAAGCAGCTGAGGTATCCAGTGACTTTATCCATTTCTTATCCCACATTATGATTTCTCCCTTCCTGGCTTTGTGTAAAAGCATAATCAGTTTGGGAGACCTTGCTGATCCAGCTCCAGTTCAGCTTGTGAAGCAAGCAGACAAAAGCTAATTAAGGCAGAATCCTGGCAACCTAGGGATTATATGGCAAAATTTGTTACTCTAAGGCAGTGTTTCTCAACCTTGGCAACTTTAAGATGTGTGGACTTCAACTCCCAGAATTCCCCAGCCAGCATGTGGCTGGGGAATTCTGGGAGTTGAAGTCCACGCATCTTAAAGTTGCCAAGGTTGAGAAACACTGCTCTAAGGTGTGACTTTTGACTCAGGGATGAATGAATATGTACCTTGGAGTTAGGTTTCTAAATGTGCCCCTTCTTTTGTTTTTCTTTCCATATTTTGCATGTTTTTTCCAAGTTGTCAGAACCTGTCAATTGTTTTGCCAACCCAGACAACGGATAACTTTACAAATTAAGAGTCTGTCACTTTGATGAGTTTTATCTTGAAGAGCAAGTGGGGAGAAGAATAATCAGGGGAGAGAAGGAAAAATTTCAACTCTTCTGGAAGAGAGGAGGTATATTTTGGGTACACCACAAGGAAAGATATATCCCCCTCTACTGAATATCAGTTGTATGTCTGCTTTTGGGAGACAAGATTGCTAGTCAGTCTGAAATGCAAGCATGAACATAGGACAGAAGTCGTATGGCGATTTACATACAGTGCATTTGAAGTAGGCTGACAAAAACGGGACTTTTGGGATGGCAAAACGGGACAGGGTCTTATGCCACCATGCCGGCCTCCAAACCCCGCCCCCCAGTCCACACAATTGGCTCCCGCCTGCAAACCCCGCTCCCATCAGCGTGATTGGCTCGGATTTTAATTTTTTTTCCCGATTTTTAAAGGTTTTTTTTTTCTTCTAGCAGTAAATGGTGCAGCAGAGCTGGTCTGTTTGGGGGAGGCCGGAGTACACACACTGTGCACACAGCACCATCATCGGCCGGGGAACAAGGGGCGGGGATGGAGGGGATGGAGGCCTACCACTGCCCCATCCCCCTTGGGCTTGGCCGAGGGAGGGAGGAGAGTTGCTGCTGCTGCCACCGCCACAGAGCAGGAGAAGCAGGAGGAGCCGGTTGCGCTCGGCTGCTTCAGCCACACCACTCCACCCCTTGCTGCCCACTGAAGCTCCCCAGGGTGGCCAGCTCCTGCTTCTCCTGCTTGGCGGCCCGACAACTCTCCTCTCTTGGCCAAGCCCGATCAGATGCACATACACACACTCACACACTCACAGGACAGACTTCCCTCGGCAGGAGCCGGCCATGCTGGGAGGCTTCAGCCACACCACTCCGCCCCTCGCCGCCCGCTGAAGCCCTCCAGCGTGGCCTGGTCCTGCTGAGGGCAGTCTGTCCTGTGAGTGTGTGCGTGTGTGCATCTGATTGGGCTTGGCTGAGGGAGGAGAGTTGTCGACCACTCCGCCCCTCGTCGCCTGCTGAAGCCCTCCAGCACGGCCGGGTCCTGGCGAGGGCAGTCTGTCCTGTGAGTGTGTGAGTGTGTGTGTGTGCATCTGATCGGGCTTGGCCGAGGGGGGAGAGTTGTTGCCACTGCCACTGCCGAGCAGGAGAAGCAGGAGCCGGCTGCGCTGGGGGGCTTCAGCCACACCACTCCGCCCCTTGCTGCCTGCTGAAGCTCCCCAGGGTGGCCGGCTCCTGCTTCTCCTGCTCGGTGGCCCGACAACTCTCCTCCCTTGGCCAAGCCCGATCAGATGCACAAACACACACACACACACCCCACACCCTCTTTCTCCAGCCTCCCCATGACCAAATGCACCCGCACCTGTTGCAGGGAGGCTGGAGAAAGAGGGTGTGGGGTGCGTGCGTGTGTGTGTGTGTGTGTGCGTGATTACGCTGAGCAAGTAATCCGCACGCACGCACACACACGCACGCACCCCACACCCTCTTTCTCCAGCCTCCCTGCAACAGGTGCGGGTGCATTTGGTCATGGGGAGGCTGGAGAAAGAGGGTGTGGGGTGCGTGTGTGTGTGTGTGTGTGTGCACGATTACTCTGAGCAAGTAATCTGCATGTGCGCGCACACACACATGCACGCACCCTCTTTCCACAACCTTCCCGTGCCTGCTTTCCCTGGCCTCACCACTGCTCGGCAGACGATCTCAGGATCAGGTAAGGAGGCAGGAACCTGGACTGTGGTGCTGCTTCTGCTGCTGGGTTCGCACGTGGCAACTGGGCTTCCAGTTGCCGCGCTGATAGGGCCTCTTCCGGGCTGCCTCCAATGGCAAGTCCGGCTCCAGTCCTCCTTCCTGTCTTCCTGTCCTCCTTCCTGCCGGGTTTAAAAAAGGGACAAAATTGAGATTTTGATCAAAACGACGGGACGGTTGAAAAATGCTAAAATAACGGGACTGTCCCATTCAAAACGGGACGTATGGTCACCCTAATTTGAAGGGAAAATATGATAGAGGTACCACAAATGGGATAGAAATAGTGAAAAGAAGCATTTTCTCTCCCTCTTTCACAATGTTAGTAATCTGCTAGAGCTAAATGCAAAAGGACTTGGAAAGGAAGTACTCTTTGATACAGTGCATAAAGTAGAATATAGAGTGTATTTTATACTATATAATTTTCCATAACTAGATGTGGGGATGGCCACCAATTTAGATGATTTTGAAAGAGGACTAGACAAAGTGATGAAGGATTGGACTATCAGTGATTACTAGACTTGATCGCTAATTTGCTAATTCTGAATTCAGAAGAGGTATGTCTTGAAAACCTACTCCTAGCGACCCTGGTGGAAAAGGACTATATTTGTCTTTATTTGAGATCTTTCTGAGTGTATCTGGGTGGCCATTATGTGGTCCAGAATGTGAATTAGATGGTCTTCTAAACTGATCCTGTAAAGCTCTTACGTTCTCACAGTACTGTACTGTCTACATCTGACATAGATTTGCAGTCACTATTGTATGTTTTGCACTGAATGCTAAACAAGTAAAATGTGACATGGAATTAAGATATAAAGAACAAGACAGTAGTCAATGTGATGGAAAGAAATTGGCTGAAAATTGCCAGAATATGGGGACTTGAGGCCAAAAATCCCATAATTGTTTTCCCCCTCTCCTTGGCAGGGAAATTCAGGTGACAAAAAAATTAATCATCACTAGGAACAGCCATCATTCTCCAATTTAGGTGTCTAACAGTAGGGCCAGTCAGGTTTCAAACAATATTCTGAACAGAACTACAGAGTACTAAGATTTTCAACTTGCTTTTTTCCATTACTATTTACCAATTTCTTTTCATTGATACTTACAAAGTGTCTGTTTATTCTCTGATCATTAATGCTTCTTAAGCTTTTTCCCCTCCAGCAAAGGAGATTGTTACCTTGTCGTGGTGCTGGAGCTTGAGCACCTCAATGAAACCATGAGCTAAACCGTGAAGGGACACCCAAGACAGGAAGGTCGTGGCAGAGAGGTCAGACTAAATACGATCCCTGGGGAAGGTAATGGCAACCCACCCCAGTATTCTTGCCGTGAAAACTAAATGGATCAGTACAACCAGAGATATGTCGGTATACCATCGGAAGATGGGACTCCCAGGTCGGAAGATGGTCAAAATGCTACTGGGGAGGAACAGAGGATACGTTCAACTAGTCCCAGATGTGATGACGCAGCTAGCTCAAAGCCGAAAGGACGGCTAGCGACCTCTCTGGCTCTGTTCGGCCCGTCACTCTCCGTGGTTTACGGATGAGTTGAGGGCTTTGAAGAGGGTTAAGAGACGTCTAGAGCGCCGCTAGAGAAAGACGAAGACTGAATCTGACCGAACACAATCTAGAGCCGCAGTGAAGGCCTACCTTGTGGCAGTAAGAGCGGCGAAACGTGAATATTTCTCCGCTCTTATTGCGTCCGCAGAATGCCGCCCGACGGCCCTGTTTAAGATTACAAGATCGCTTTTGGGTCGGGAGCAAGGGGAGACCCATTTACAGGGCCGATCAGAAGAGTTTTCTGAGCATCTGCAGGACAAAATCGCTCAGATTCATTCCAAGTTGGACTCCAAGCGTGAGACAAGATCTGGGGAGATGCCAGAGGCTCGTACTTACCATGTTATCTGGGAGCAGTTTGATCCTGTTGGGCCTGATGAAGTAGACAGGATCCTCCGGACTGTAAACGCCACCACATGCCAACTTGACCCATGTCCCTCCTGGCTGGTAAAATCAGCTAGTGAGGTGACATGTGGCTGGGTCCAGGCGATTATAAATTCGTCCCTGAGTGAGGGGGTGTTCCCGGCCGCCTTTAAGGAGGCGCTGGTGCACCCCCTCCTCAAGAAACCATCCCTGGACCCTACCATCCTGGGCAATTTTCGCCCAGTCTCCCACCTCCCCTTTTTGGGAAAGGTGGTTGAGAAGGTGGTGGCGTTGCAACTCCAGTGGATTCTGGAGGAAACGGATTATCTGGACCCCTTCCAGTCAGGTTTCAGGCCGGGATATGGGACAGAGACCGCATTGGTCGCGCTTATGGATGATCTCTGGCGAGAGCGGGATGGAGGGAGTGCGTCCATCCTTGCTCTCTTAGATCTCTCAGCGACTTTCGATACCGTCGACCACGGTATACTTTTGGGGCGGCTCGAGGAGTTGGGGGCAGGCAGCGTGGTTTTGCACTGGTTTGCCTCCTTCCTCCAGGGCCGTTCCCAGTCAGTGTTGATAGGGGAGGAGAGAGCTGACCCGAGACCCCTGACTTGTGGGGTGCCTCAGGGGTCGGTTCTCTCTCCTCTCCTATTCAACATCTACATGAAGCCGCTGGGTGAGATCATCCATCACCACGGGATGAGGTATCACCAATATGCTGATGATACCCAGTTATACATCTCCATCCCAGGTGAAGTAAGTGATGCAGTCAATGCCTTATCTCAGTGCCTGGAGGCTGTGGGGGTCTGGATGGGGAACAACAGGCTTCAACTGAACCCTGGTAAGACGGAGTGGCTGTGGATTAATGGCCCTCCTGGATCCGGGAAGTTGTCATCTTTGGTTCTTGGTGGGGTTGCACTACCCCACTCGGATCCAGTGTGGAATCTGGGGGTCCTCCTGGACTCGCGACTCCTGCTTGAAGAGCAGGTGGCAGTCGTGGCCAGGAGGGCCTTTGCACAGCTTCGAGTTGTGCGCCAGTTACGCCCTTTCCTGGATCAGGAGGCCCTCCGAACAGTCACTCATGCCCTTGTCATCTCCCGTATAGACTATTGTAATGCGCTCTACATGGGGCTACCCTTGAAGAGTATCCGGAAGCTTCAGCTGGTGCAGAATGCGGCGGTGCGAGCAGTTATGGGTGCCAGGAGATCGGCACATGTGACACCTCTGCTACGCGAGCTGCATTGGGTGCCAGTTTGCTTCCGGGTCCAATTCAAGGTGTTGGTGATTACCTTTAAAGCCCTACATGGCATAGGACCAGGGTACCTGAGGGACCGTCTCGTCCCGATAACGTCGGCCCGTCCCACCCGTGCATGCAGAGCGGGCATGCTTTGGACCCCCCTCAACAAGAGAATTCCATCTAGCGGGGTCCAGGAGGCGTGCCTTCTCTGCGATAGTGCCCGCCTTATGGAATATCTTGCCCCCGGAGGTGAGACTGGCCCCCTCCCTCCTGGCCTTTCGGAAGGCCCTTAAGACCTGGCTCTGCCACCTGGCCTGGGACGACGGAGGTAGTAGTGCCTCCTGGGGTTGGCTCACCCCGTAGCTCCGTGATCTATCTGCGGGCTTTAATCCATCTTGGATTTTATTGTATTTATTTTTTGTTGTGTTTTTTAGATATTTTTGTATAGTTTTTAAATTGTATTGGTTGTAACCCGCCCAGAGTCCCTTGCATGGGAGATGGGCGGGGAATAAATCTGAAAAATAAATTAATAATAAATAAATAATAATATTGGAGATAGCTTTGACGGTGTGGTCAGTGAGTTAGAGCCAGACATCCTGAAGAGTGAGGTTGAATGGGCCTTAAGAAGCATTGCTAATAACAAGGCAGCAGGAGACGACGGTATCCCAGCTGAACTGTTTAAAATCTTGCAAGATGATGCTGTCAAGGTGATGCATGCCATATGCCAGCAAATTTGGAAAACACAAGAATGGCCATCAGATTGGAAAAAATCAACTTATATCCCCATACCAAAAAAGGGAAGCACTAAAGAATGTTCAAACTATCGAACAGTGGCACTTATTTCACATGCCAGTAAGGTAATGCTCAAGATCTTGCAAGGTAGACTCCAGCAATTCATGGAGCGAGAATTGCCAGATGTACAAGCTGGGTTTACAAAAGGCAGAGGAACTAGAGACCAAATTGCCAATATCCGCTGGATAATGGAGAAAGCCAGGGAATTTCAGAAAAACATCTATTTTTGTTTTATTGACTATTCTAAAGCCTTTGACTGTGTGGATCATAACAAATTGTGGCAAGTTCTTGGTGGTATGGGGATACCAAGTCATCTTGTCTGCCTCCTGAGGAATCTGTATAACGACCAAGTAGCAACGGTAAGAACAAAGCACGGAACAACGGACTGGTTTAAGATTGGGAAAGGAGTACGGCAGGGCTGTATACTCTCACCCTACCTATTCAACCTGTACGCAGAACACATCATGCGACGTGCTGGGCTTGATCAATCCAAGGCTGGAGTTAAAATCGCTGGAAGAAACATTAACAATCTCAGATATGCAGATGATACCACTTTGATGGCTGAAAGCGAGGAGGAGTTGAGGAGTCTTATGATGAAGGTGAAAGAAGAAAGTGCAAAAGCTGGGTTGCAGTTAAACCTCAAAAAAACCAAGATTATGGCAACCAGCTTGATTGATAACTCTCAAATAGAGGGAGAAAAAGTGGAGGCAGTGACAGACTTTGTATTTCTAGGTGCAAAGATTACTGCAGATGCTGACTGCAGCCCGGAAATCAGAAGACGTCTACTTCTTGGGAGGAGAGCAATGGCAAATCTTGATAAAATAGTTAAGAGCAGAGACATCACACTGACAACAAAGGTCCGCATAGTTAAAGCAATGGTATTCCCTGTAGTAAACTATGGCTGCGAGAGCTGGACCATAAGGAAGGCTGAGCGAAGGAAGATAGATGCTTTTGAACTGTGGTGTTGGAGGAAAATTCTGAGAGTGACTTGGACTGCAAGAAGATCAAACCAGTCCATACTCCAGGAAATAAAGCCAGACTGCTCACTTGAGGGAATGATATTAAAGGCAAAACTGAAGTACTTTGGCCACCTAATGAGAAGACAGGATACCCTGGAGAAGAAGCTGATGCTAGGGAAAGTGGAAGGCAAAAGGAAGAGGGGCCGACCAAGGGCAAGATGGATGGATGATATTCTGGAGGTGACAGACTCAACCATGGGGGAGCTGGGGGTGGTGACGGCCGACAGGAAGCTCTGGCGTGGGCTGGTCCATGAAGTCACAAAGAGTCGGAAGCGACTGAACGAATAAACAACAAAAAGCTTTTTCCCACCATGTCAATAAATCACTTTAGAGAATCAATACATCCTTTAGAATCTCAGCTAAAATAATGCATGGGGAAGATTTTGTCAACATTCAGGAGGAAATTAGAACAACCTTTTGTATAGATAAATTTGCCAATGAGTTATTCTTACATGACAATCTTATCTCAGGGATACCCTTTCTGATTATATTACTTTATTAAACTAATATGATTCACAAACCTGTTCTGTTATTGCATGCTGTAAATTGTGCAAAAGAAAGAAACTGTAGAACATTCAAACACTAATTGTATTTTTAAACATAAATATAAACATTATGATCCTTTAAACTTACATTTTACAGAGAAACTTCCAATTGTAATATTTTTCCAGTTATACAATTGTAAATATAAGACTGTATTCACTGCAGCTGAGTACAAATTTGATAAAATAAGTAATTAAGTGGCAACATATTTTCAGGTATAAATAATGGACTGCATTTGAAATGAAGAGAGAATCAAGATTAATTTGGCTTGAAAGACCGACTGAGTCCTGAAAATATTGAAAACAAAACTGGGCCACTGGAGGGAAAAAAAAGAGGTCCATAATATTTGCAACAATAAAAAATAAAAATAATTACAAAGAAAAACCTGGGGTGAGGGAACAAAACTAAACAGCCCAATGAAAGCAAACCAGAATTTATTTGTTTGTTTGCTTATTTGATTGATTGATTGATTGATTGATTGATTGATTTATCATACTTATATCACATGGGCAGCTATATTTATATAGCTGCCCATGTCATGTGGCCACCTAAGTGACTCTGGGCAGCTTACAATAAAATAGATAAAAACAATAAAATACTGTACATAATATAAAATAAAAACATCACAGCTGAGCTTCATAAATAGCCAACAACAAAGCCAAGAGATGGGCACTATCACAGTCCCGGGGCCCCAGGCTTGGGCACAAAACCAAGTTTTTATGGCCTTGAGAAAGGCCAGCAGGGTTGGGGTCAACCTACTCTCAGGTGGAATGATGTTCCACAGGGCATGATGTTCCACTGGGCCTCGCCAGCCAACACTCCTTAGCTGATGACACCTGGAGCATCCCCCTCCTGCCGGACTGGGTGGGATGGGTAGAAATAATTGGGGAGAGACGGTCCATAAGTAGCCTGGTCCCAAGCCATGAAGGGCTTTAAAGATAACCACCAACACCTTGAGTTGCACCCAGAAGCACATCAGAAGCCAATGCAGCTTGTGGAGCACTGGTGTCACATGTGCCAAAAAACTGACACCATTAACTTCCTGTGCCGCCCCATTCTGCATCAGCTGAAGCTTCTGAACACTGTTCAAGGACAGCCCCATGTTGCTGTTTGTCTATTGGAAGAAAATGACAGGTGAAAACTAGGGGGAAAGGAATAGAGGAATGGAATAGTGGCAATCAACTGGAAATCTGTGCAAGAATATTCTGTGTTAGGGTTGTGCATGCTTCGAAAATAAGTTGGAAGGGCTTCAAAACTTGCATGAGTATGAGCACTGCTACTCTTGCAACTCAATAAAGCAACCTTGTCTTTTCTCAGGCTTCTACTAAAGCCTAAAAAATGATATGAGTGTTTTAAGGAGCTGCATTACATACTTACAGTCCATTGTCCAATCTAGTGGATTCCTGCAGGAGGCAAGGAATAGGACTGGATCTCTATGTTCCCTTCCAACCTTTGAATCCCATCTGGTTGCTTTAACAAGGACTTGTAATGGTATATGAGAAAGACCTTGAGAAACGGGGTTATGCTGCCTAGGGAATGGTCAGATAAGAGAGGGCATAGCCTGCAGCTGCATAATGGGTGGGGCAAGAGGCTCAGAAGGGACCCTCCCTAACTTCTCAGGCTGCAAAGGAGATGGTGGGATATTTGTACTTTTAGACTTGCAAGATTCTGTTAATGTAGCCTTACAATAAAGTAAAATTAGCTCATCTGGTCGTGTTTCCTGACTGGTCTACCTGGGAAGGCTGACAGTACTAGACTAGTACTAGACTAGTACTAGTACTAGACTAGTACTGACAGTACAGATTCCAAAGCAGTTCTTCCTAACCATTTTCAAAGACGGCATATCCATAACTCTATATGATGGGTGTAGGCCACATGTGGTCTACATTCAGACCCCAGTGTTGAGAATCTGATCTAATTTCAGGACATTCTTACTTATTTTTCAACCCCAGCCTTTTGTAACATTTTGCCTGGTGAGTTCTGGAGACCTCAAAAAGTTTATATAACCTTATGTTAATTTAGGTAGCTCCAATATAACCTTAACTATGGATTTGTGATGTTTTTTCTATTAGAATTTTTCAATGTAGTAAAAATATACAGAACAAACTAAAAAAAAGATAGATAGATAGATAGATAGATAGATAGATAGATAGATAGATAGGAGAGAGAGAGAGAGAGAGAGAGAGAGAGAGAGAGAGAGAGAGAGAGAGAGAGAGAGAAAGAAATAGACCATGGGACCAGGTTACCTAAGGGACCGTCTCATCCCCATTACGTCATCCCGTCCCACCCGGGCATGCAGAGAGGGCATGCTACAGACCCCATCTGTTAAAGCAGGAGTGGGCAACGTCAGGCCCGCGGGCCATATAAGGCCCGCGGGGCTCCCGCCTAAGGCCCGTGAGGCTCCTGCCTGCAAACCCCGCCCCTTCCACGTGATTGGCTCCCACCCACAAACCCTGCCCCCTAGTGCTTGTGATTGGCTCCCACCCGCAAACTCCGGCCACTGGACCGCGGAAATCCCAGAAACCCCGCCCCCCACCTCCCTGGTCCCCGGTTATAAATATCCAAATGGCCCTTGGCAGAAGAAAGGTTCCCCACCCCGTGTTAACTAATTCGATCTAACGGGTGTGCCTTCTCTGCACTTTGGAACATTCCTCCCCCGGAGATAAGACAGGCCCCCTCGCTCCTGGACTTCCGAAAATAACTTTAAACCTGGTTCTGTCAATATGCCTGGGGCAGGAAGGAGAGTGTACATTCTTGGGGATGGCTAGCGCCTTAGGGTGGCCCTAGAGTGTCCTTTTTACCCATGGACTTAAGAAGACTCTGCCATCTGGATTTTATTATATTTATTACGTCCATAAATTTCTTGTTCTTATGTTTATTTTAGTGTATTTTAAATTGTATTTTAATTAATTATATCTTATTGTAAACCGCTCAGAGTCCCCCTTAGGGGAGATGGGCAGTGATAAATCAGATAAATAAAATAAAATAAATAAAATATTAGCCTGCAATATCTTTTGCACTGTTGTATGGAGGATTCTGGATTTTTTTTCTAAAACCTTTTCAAAATATTTATTTTACAGTGCTTATAGACCATTCCAATTACAATTGACTCTAATGTACTAGATGCACCTTCCTACATACTGTAATTTTCGAATCCAAGAGGATTCAATCCTATTTCAAGAGGGAAAACTCTGTTAATTAAATGGGCCATGTGGGAAGATTTCACTGGGGCTCTTGAAAAGGATTTGCAATGCCTTTCTTTTGCCTCTCCAATGGTTGTTATTTCTTTAAAACCTTAAAGAAAACCTTAAACTTAAGTTGGAGTCAGTTAAAATGGGATCTGAGGGTGCTGAATTGGTGAGCTCCAATTTAAAAGGTAGTTTCTAAGATGCCTTTAAAGGAAAATCCTAGTAGTTGGCATTGAAGTTTTATGAAAATACAATGGGATGAATCTCTGAAGATATCTTCTTTCCATTGTAGCATTCATAGGACACCAGAGTTATACTACAATGTGGATTTTTTTTAAAAAAAAAAAGTAATGTAATTACTAATGTAATGCACTCAAAGTTGAACCCTGAGCTACATATATTCCCATATTCTTATCCCCATGTTATCAACCCGCCCCACCCGATCATTCAGAGAGGGCCTGCTACGGACCCCATCAATTAGAGAGTGTCACCTGATGGGGTCTAGGAGGCGGGCCTTCTCTGTGGTCGCTCCTACATTATGGAACATCTTGCCCCCAGAGTTGAGACAGATCCCCTCCCTCCCGACCTTTAGAAAAGAACTGAAGACCTGGTTCTGCTGCCTGGCATGGGAAGGAGAAAAGGATAGCTCCTCATCGGGGTGGCTAATCCCTTAATTTCATACTGTCCTTCCTTTTATTAATTTTATCTCCCACTTGGATTTTGTAACTATTTATTATATTTATTGTATAAATCGATGTTTTATATTCTATTTTAACTTGTTTTATTGTAAACCGCCCAGAGTTCCCCGTAGGGGGAGATGGGCGGTCATATAAATTAAATTAATAAATAAATAAATAATAAATAAATAAATATTCCTGAGCTACAACCCTCAGCTACATACTGTATATTCTCTTCTATTGGAAGTAATGCACTCAAGTGCAAAAAAAACATTCTGAAAAACAGAAACTGTTAAGAAGATATAAAGCAAACCCAATCCCAAACTAATCACACACACACACACCACACACACACACAAAGTCTACTGCTGTCCAATCTCATTTAAATTTAGACTATCACACCATTATCATACCTGCATTTGTCTTCTCACCTATTAAATTACATTCGCTGGGAACAATGCCAAGTAACAACTTTTGGCAGTGTCCCTCTAAGGAACTACTTCTTCTTTAAAAAAGAAAAAAAAAACTTTGGTCACATCACTGCATTCTTCCAGTTTGGAGAGGAAAATATCATGCAAGCAATTAAAGAGATGACACAGATTACCAGGGAGCAAAACCTGTAGTTAAGTCTTTAGGGATTGGATTCATCCAAGAGAAGTCAAGTTAAAACCCGCAGAAGAATTCCGTTTGGATGGTTGACAAATGGTGGGAGAGAGGAAATCTCTTGTAAAGAAAATACGAAAATCCCCTGACTGAAAGGAGCACTTTCTATAAAACCACCTGTCTTTTTTTTTGTTCATAAGGTAAGGAAGGGGGGGGGGGAGAACAGAGACAGGGCTCACAGCCAAAAGACCACCTTAAGCATTCTGAGGAGCTCATTATCTAAATGAGATGAAAGCCATTAGACTAATTACAGTAGGGTACCGAAGCATCCTCAAAGAGGCCAGCTGCTTCTCTTTCTTCTTCCCCCAATCTCAGTTCTTGGTTTTGTTACTTCCTCCAGTTTTCAAGCCAGCCATTTTCCTTTTTTCCTCTTGCGCTACTTCCTTAATGCCATTCAGACATTTCAGCAAATAAATAAGGACTATAAACATTCAGTAGCCATCATGACTTGACTAGGATCCAAAGTCAACCTATCTTTGGACTAGGGTTAAACAATATTTTTTATTTAACTAGGGTTTTTTTGTTTTTTGTTTGTAGGGAGGGAGCTAAGAGCCACAGAGGTTGGGCTATGATGGAAAGGGGTCAGAGCCATATTATTCACAGGAATAATGCTAGCATTGTTAATTTTTCTCCTGGTATTTCTGTGAAGATCTGGGGGAATTTCTGTGCTTTTCTCAACTTCGTTCTGTTATCATTATGTATTGCATTTCGGAATAGTAGGAAGTGGTGTCATGAATTTTCTGCTATCATGGTTGTGTGCCCTTGGCAGTCACCAAAGGAGGCTTGAGCTATATGAAACCCTGGAGTGCATATTGCATACCCCTGTATTAAGCAAAGTGACACAATTGCCTTAAGTGGCCAGTTCTGGAAAGAATCAGTGGGTTATGGTCTTGTGCCAATTGTCCTAGGCAGCAAACAGCAGGACCAGGAGAAGACATCCCAGGAACCTAATTCTATATATATATATATAAGCTGCTCAAAAAAATAAAGGGAACACTGAAATAAGACATCCTAGATCTGAATGAATGAAATATTCGTATTAATTACTTTGTTCATTACCGTATATATATCAAATTTATTTAAGATTCTATACTTCCAAGCCCAAAAGATTCTAACCTAGACCAGGTATTTCCTCTACCTAACCTTCAAGAATATCACCATCTGACAGTCAAAAGCCAGAAGAGTGACATAGGAATACAAACCAGGCAATGCTACTTGTTGAAGAAAACAAGGTCTGATCCTGATCTGTGGTCAGGCAGGGTCAGAGACCTCTGGCACTTTGTGAGCAACCTGGATATAGCAAAGGCTGCTGCTGCAACAACCTCAGTCCAAGAAGACCTCCATTAACTCTTAGTTCAACAACTCTTAGCTACAAAAACATCACTGACATTTGACATTGGCTCAGCTCCTGACTTCCCAATTCATTTACTCCTTTGTACTATGTTCTCCCAGTGAGCTTGCTTTTGTGCTCTGAACTTGGACTGAGCTTGTTTTTGTGCTCTGAACTTTATGACTACAAGATTTACTTGAAAGATTTATTATGGCAATAAGCCAGACAACAAGCTTCCATTCGTGAATCTAGGACACAGTGGCAGCAGTGTTCCTCTTTGTTGAAAATCAGAACTGAGTATATCACACAACCTACTCCATACTATTCTGCTACCTAAAGCTGTGGTGGAATCCCATCAGTTTTGTTGAAGTAAGAGTCAGCTGCTTGATCAATTAGCTTCAGAAGATGACCTGGGAAAAGAGAGCCAAGGTCTTAGGCTATTTTTGCATAGGCAGCAAATATCTTAGGCCAGACCCAGCCCCTGACATCCTTGAGTAAGTGCTAGAGCAGCTGGCCCTCAGAGGAAAGCATTAAAGTGGATGCCTGCTCCAGGGGGTCTCCATTGTCCAATAATGATCTCAAAGTCATCTCACTTTAGGGCATTGTGCAATTAAAATATCCATATGTTTCTGTCACCACCAAGCAAAACTTGGTGGAGCCCTCTGGCACAGGAGGAGATCACCAGAGAATTCTTTGCCAAGGGCCACCTATCTTGGATGGGTACATTAATGGTATTATTCCCTGTACAGAATCTCCTGAAGCCAGAGGCTAAATTTGAATACAGAAGGTTCCTCCTCTCTGGTAAGACTCCATTCCTCTGGATCCTTGAATGTGTCATCTATGTCTAAATCTTGGTCATGTTCTATGCTAATGTACAGCAGGGTAGAAACATCAACCATCTTTCAGATGTGATGAAATCTAGCAAGATTGCTATCTGATTGCCTTCCCAAATGTACCACACTACTTTAATGCAGATGTCACACAGGACTGTGTTCAACACCTTTACTTTCTACCTTCTCACTATGGCTTTAGAGGACTTATATTAAGTAGATTTTGATTTGATTAAAACCAGTATTGTTAGCCATCTGGCTTGCAATAATCTCTCTAACATTTTAAAGGAAAGACCATAGAAATAAAGTTGTAGAATATACCAGGGAGAACAAGGGGATTTCTGAAATCATCAGCACCCGCCAAACAATATTGTACACAATCATCTTATCTTACAAACTGGCGGAACAGATTTCTAGCTGGGGAATTGTAAAGCTGAACTCAGCCTATTAAAGGTAAAGGTTCCCCCCGCACAGTCGTGTCTGACTCTAGGGGCCGGTGCTCATCTCTGTTTCTTAGCTGAAGAGCCAGCGCTGTCCGAAGACGCTTCCATGGTCATGTGGCCAGCATGACACATGTGGAACGCTGTTACCTTCCCACTGAAGTGGTACCTATTCATCTATTTGCATTTGTATGCTTTCGAATTGCTAGGTTGGCGAGAGCTGGGGCTAGCGTGGGAGCTCACTCCGTCACGCGGGGCTAGGGATTCGAACCTCCGAACTTGCGATCTTCTGATCGACAAGCCTGGCGTCTTACGCGCTGAGCCACCACACCCCTGAACTCAGCCTATTACCCTGCTTCAAACCTGGCTCCATTACTTGAACAACATATGTCTGTTAGGCCTCAATGAGGCAACTTTGATCTGCTTCAAGGTGGTTCACTTTATGAAGACAATGTAACTTTTGCCCTATCTAGCAACCTCTTCTTAGCTACCTCCAGCAACTACTGGAATAAGGTTCCTGTAACTGACAGAAATAGGTTTCTGAATCTCTTCTAGCTTTTGTGAGTGCCAGAGGAGTTTGCAGAGAAGGGAGCTGAGAAGATGAAGGGAAGCAATTACTCTTCAAAGGCTTCCAGTGAGGACTTATGGTGAATTAAACTTTTGGCAAAAAGCTTAACAAGGAGTGGATGTAAGAAAGTTTAAAACAGATAAAGGGGATAGTTATTTTGAAAGATTATTTTTGGTGAAAGTGCTTTTGAACAAATTGGAATTAAAATAGACAAACGAATCAGACCTTCATGGGAATGTTTTTTGTTTACTATTACAGAGGGCAGACAACTGGTGGATTTTACAAAACAAAGGATAAAGGTAATATGAACCAGACTGTGATATTGACTGTAGCTAACAAACGGAGATGAGCACCGGCCCCTAGAGTCGGACACGACTGCACAAA